>CM032331.1:36844082-37522479 GCA_019022515.1 Quercus aquifolioides | reverse complement strand
CCACCAGTTTGAGAAATTCCTATGTCAATGTCATGGACACACACCTGCTCACCTAAATTCAGTCCCAAAATTCAATTCTCAAAATGCTCACCACCCCACACTAGTGAAATTTATTGGTACCTTATCATCATATCACATGATTCATTTCTCCACTATCAAGGCTCGTACCACTCCCTCTTTAGCTTTCACATTTATTCACATAAGCTATTGCTGAAAATTAAAAGCTTAGACTTAGAGAGTTGAAAGTGGGAAGTCAGGTCCCATAGCATTTTCCTACATTAATATGTCATAACAATTTTTCTGAATACTGGTGATAATTAGTTAATGGTCAATTAATTAATTTAGACAAATCTTAATACTATTTCATTAAAAATATAAAAAATTGAAAAAAAAAAAAAAAGTTAACAGAAGCCTAAGACATTGATGTAAGAACTATTTTTAGAAACTTTTTATAGAAAAAAACTATTGATTTTTTTATAGCTTTTTTTTTTCATCATAAAAGTGGTAGTAATTTTTTTAAAAATAGTTTATTAATAAATACTCCAACGATTACTTTTTATTTTCCCATTAAAAAGTTTATAAACCAATGTTTTTAAAGAATTTGTTATCTTTTTTAGTGTTAAATAGAGATATGGGGTTTGTTTTCTCAAAAAAAAAAAGAGATATGGGGGTTTGATTATCGTCTACACCAAAAAGTGATGTGTATATTGGTTTGATGATAAAAAACTATCATTACTCATTAGTAGCGAACGCCATAGATTGAAACTCTCTTAAAAAAAAAAAAAAACATTCGTTAACTTTTTCCTCAGTTAATTACATATTCTTTATGTAAAATCCGGGGGAATAGATGATTAGAGCCTTAATTTTTGAACTATTTAGCAAAATAGTCTCGTTTTCAAACTATCTAACAAAATATCTTATTTTGAAACTTGACATTGCTAATGTTGAGTTTCATTCAGAACTCGATATTAGCAATATTGAATTCTATGCATATTTTTAAGTGACACTTGACATTTCTAATATCAAGTTCTGCACAAAACTTAAAAAAAAAAAAACGAACACTCATAAAACTCGACAGAATTAATGTCAAGTTTCAAACCAAGAGTATTTTGATTCACAATTAAAAAATACGGCTATTAACATAAAATTATTAATGCTAAACAGTCATTTTCCTCCTTAAATTCTATTTAAGCCGTGTAAACTACGTGCAGCAATAATTTAGCAAACTTTATTATTCTCTTCTCAACTCTCAACGAGATTGACGTGAGCAACATAGGCCCCGCCCAATTACTCCCACTACTCTACTAGTCTCTGCTTTCCTTTCTAAATAAACCCAAATCTCTCACTATCCAGTCCAAACAAACACACACACACCTCTCCATTTCTCTTTCTGAATCCAGCTCTCTGATCTGAGGTCTGGATTCTCAAACAATGGCCTTTAACCCTTCATCTTCGTTGTTCTCACCGTCTCTCTCTTCCCTTCTTTCACTCTCTCTCGCACCTTGTTATCAGAGACTTTACCACTCACACTGACCTTGATGTCTCTGCTTCACTCCAACAAACCCAAGCTGTCCTCAACTTCGACCCACAAAATCTTAATCCCTTAGACCAACAACAACAGCTAGAAGAAGAAGTGCAAACTCTCACATACCCAAATGCCTCTTACTTCTCAGTTCAACTTCACCCGCAGCGAGACTCTACAAAACCCCACACAAGGACTACAAAACCCTCGTCCTCTCTCGTCTCGAGCGCGACACGGCCCGTGTCAACCTCGCTCACCACCAAGCTCCAGCTCGCCATCCACGGCGTCAAGAAGTCGGATCTCCTGCCCGTGCAAACGGAGCTCCAACCCGAGGACTTATCTACTCCTATCGTGTCCGGCGTGAGCCAAGGCAGCGGCGAGTACTTCTCCCGTATCGGTGTCGGAAAGCCATCAAAGCCTTTCTACATGGTCCTCGACACGGGAAGTGACGTCAACTGGCTCCAGTGTCAGCCTTGCCTCCGACTGTTACCAGCAATCCGACCCGATCTTCAACCGAGTGACTCCGCCTCCTACAAGCCACTCTCCTGCGCGTCCTCACAATGCAGCTCGCTCGACGTGTCCGCGTGTCGCTCCAACAAGGTGTCTTTACCAAGTGTCCTACGGAGACGGGTCCTTCACCGTCGGCGACTTCGTCACCGAAACGCTGTCGTTCGGAAACTCCGGCTCCATAACACCACCATCGCTCTGGGTTGCGGACACGACAACGAGGGACTCTTCGTAGGTGCCGCAGGTTTTACTCGGACTCGGTGGGGGCCCACTATCAACTCACCTCACAGACCAAAGCGTCGTCGTTTTCTTACTGCCTGGTAGATCGTGACTCGGGACGATCCTCGACTCTCGAGTTCAACTCAGCCCCGCCAGCCGACTCAGTCACCACCAATCTCCTCAAAAAACAGCAAACTCGACACGTTCTACTACGTCGGACTCACAGGTATGAGCGTCGGAGGCCAAGCCGTTTCGATCCCAACCTCGCTGTTCCAGCTCGACGCGTCGGGAAACGGTGGGATCATCGTCGACTCGGGCACCGCCATAACTCGGCTGCAACTCAGGCCTACAACTCGCTCCGCGACGCGTTCGTCAAGCTCACTCAGGCACGTGCCGTCTACAAGCGGAGTCGCTCTGTTCGACACGTGTTACGATCTATCGTCGCTAAGGTCCGTGAAGGTCCCAACGGTGTCGTTTCAGTTCTCGGATGGAAGTCTCTGCCGCTGCCAGCTAAGAATTATTTGATTCCGGTGGACTCGTCTGGGACTTTCTGCTTTGCGTTCGCTCCAACGACGTCGTCTTTGTCTATTGTTGGGAACGTGCAGCAACAGGGGATACGTGTCAGCTTCGATTTGGCAAACTCAAAGGTGGCTTTTTCGTCGAATAATTGTTAGTAGGTGTAAAACAGTGAATGTTTTCATTATTGAAAAAAAAAAATTTAAACAAAAAAAACAAAAAACAGGTAGTAGTGGTACTTTTAAAAATGGTAGTGTAATTTACGTTTTTACCCCTGAAAAATGAGTGGTCTGATATAGTGTGATATTTTTAGTATCTAGCAAAGTGAATCAGAAATGCAATGCTGTAGTATAAAGTGGTTGTGTGGCTGAAAAGTGGGAGCCCATTTAAATAAATTCCAAAGGAGCTTGGTTGGTGTGGTTCATAAATTTATATCAAAATTATTGTACGTTTATGGCAGTTTTTGTTTTTTTTGGGTAGAATTGTACGTATATGGGAGCTTATATGGATATGGGCATCTAGAGGAAGTAGTACTGTATGGCAAATTAGTAGTAGACTTAAGGGACTTTTAAGCAAAGTGGGAATGTGACATTTCATGTTGTGGTTGTGTGTGTGTTTGTTTGTAAGGGAAAAAATGTACATATGGTATGACAAGGAAAAAGAGATAAGGGGGGACAGTGATTGGTGAAGCTTACGTTTGTGAATAGTTTGCATGGGTGACAAGGACACGTCCAATGAGAAATATAACAGTGGTTTGGATTTTGTGACGGAGGGGATGTGTGTGCATTGCATTATTCATGGTTGTGATGCTACTGAGATATAGTTTAAGATTTGTTGGATTTTTTAAGATTTTGTTTGGGGCATAAGACGAACAAATATTCTCTCAGGAAAAAAAATATACGTTATATATATATACACTCAGTTATTAAAATATGTTCACAATTAATGAATGTAACATTAAAAAAAATGGAATATTTTGTTCCAAGTTCCAACCTTCGGGTATTCTTGTTTCAAAAGCAGGACCCTTTAAATATTGTATAATTTTATTTTTTAATCAACTTACACGTTATAGGCTTCATGTCATCAAAATCAAATTACCTTGATTTCATGAATCTCCTTTGCAACGTTACCATTTTTTTTATTCCTCAAATTAATGATAATGAACTTTTTGGATACATTTTTAAAAGTAGGGAAATGCTAACAAATATTCTTAGGTCATTGGTTAAATAATTCATTTAAAGAAAGTTTTTATAAGGAAAAAAAAAAATTTAATGTTTTGATAGTTTTTTTTATTTCTCATAAAAGTTTTTTTTTTTTTTTGAGAAACTATTTCCCATAAAAGTGGTGTCAAAACTTTCCTAAAATAGATTATTAACCAATGCCCTAAGGACACTCGTTAACATGAGCTTTTAAGTATAATAACGGTTTTGAAATAAATGTGGAGGTTGAGGATTATAAATATAGGTAGACCATTATTTGCAACTAAAATTAACCACTGAGGGTGGGTGACAAGGACTTAACTCTCGTGTGGCTTGATTAGGATTCATATCTTGAATTCAAATTCCAAACTCTTTGAGGCGCAGAATTGATTTCAGGATGGCCATTTGTTGTGTGATTAAGACTCAGTGGAGTTAAGATTAAGCTATGGTTGAATCTATATACATTAGAGAATACATATATTAGGCGAAGACAGACTCTATAAAGACGGAACTACTAGGGGACTCCCTTTCCTAAAGATATTGCTTATTGCATATATATTGAGAATACAAGCATTTCTGATTTTTTTTTTGAGGGACAGCATTTGTGAATTTGATTGAGGGGGACTATCAGTTTATCACTTCGGCCCGTGGATATAAATAAATAATGAGTACGTACAAAATTAAAAAGGTGAAAATGAAATGTATGAAAGATATAAAGTCAAATTGAATAATTGAGATTTGGAGTGATGTAATGGAGTTATTTAGGTGGAAATACTGTTATGGTTAGTGGTTGTTTTCTGCTTTTTAATGATGATTGAATTAAAATGGATTAAGAAATAATTATTTGTATATTTTCATTTGCTAGTATTTTGTAATATCAAATCAATACTATTTTAGATTCTTATAAATATTTTTGTAGTTCTTTCTTTGGTGGCCTCAAATTCAAATCATGGCTCTGTCCCTACCAATACCATCTCATCACTTATTCACCCTTCAAACATTGATTTTTCAACAAGTAATTGTTATCAAGAAATATAAGAGATGACAAAAATATTTCATTCTTGTCTAATTCTACGAGGATTTTTTCATTCTGAAGAAGTGACACCTGGGGATGCCTTTATTTTTTTTGCTCGTCTCTAATTGAATATGTACACATATTTTTATTCAATTATATTTAAATTATTTTATATAAATACATATATCATATTTATAATTTACACATGTTTTTCTCTTTTTCTTCTCCTCTTGGGGACCAGAAAATGATATATAGGATACTCATGATCCAGCAATTGTGACCGGTCGCCATCATTCCCTAACATCTCTTATTCAAAAAAAAAAAAACTAATTTTTTTTCCTTAGCTAAAAAAACTAAAATAATAGAACTATGGTCATGGTGTTAATATATGCAAAAATGGTGTATTGATTTGGAGGGGTTGGTGCGGTGGGCTTTATGGGGAAAAAGGGACGTGTGTGTGGGGAACAGATCACATGAGTTGGAGGCCGCTTTGTGAGTGGAAGACAACTTAGGTCATTGATATATTATGGGTTTTTATTTTTGGAGGGGCCGTACACCCCCACTTTCTTCTGGTCCCATTTTTGGGGATGTGGGTCCCTTTCCCTTGATTGTCGGCAAAGCTTCTGTATTGCCAGATCATTTTCCACCAACCCTTTCACAAGTCAACACGTGGCATTTCAGTTGCTTCTGGGTCCCATTTTATAAATAGGGTGCTAGTATTACTAATAGACTTCTTATAGTTCTTTACTTATTATTATTACCCGTGAATGATTCTTTCTTTTACTTGAGAGTGATGGTAAATTAAGTTATGTCTGCGATGCGTGTGTGTTTTTTTTTAATCATTTCCAATTATATAGCCCTTAACTAATACTCTTCGTGTTTGTTGATTGTTATGTTTACGTCAAAGTACTGATAATTTAAGGAAAATGGTTAGATAACAACTTTTGCCCCCATTTTTGTAGTAAAAGTGGTGAGTTATATTTTCATTACTCATAATTTATCATGTGAATAAATTGTAGTAAAATTGTAGCAATTATTGTGTAGTAAAAAGGTAAATCACAAACTCTAGTAAAAACTCATAGTAACTTTTACAATCAGTTCGGCCAATTATCCTTAGCTCTCCTCATCCAAATTAGTAACTTATCACATGAATAAATTGTAGTAAAATTGTGGCAATTATTATGTAATAAAAAGGCAAATCACAAACTCTAGTAAAAACTCATAGTAACTTTTACAACTAGTTCGGCCAATTATCCTTAACTCCCTCCATCCAAATTGGTCTTTAAGGGATGATGATATAAGTTATACTATACCTAAAAGATTAGCCTAAAACTTATTTTAAATTTTAAATTATATTAAGATATGATAATAAGTTTTCGCTTCTTCTTTTTTTTTGGGTTGGATCATAGAGTACGTATGAGTGTACCCAAAAAATAACTAAAAGATCATGGTAGATGGTGCCTATCTTGCATTAGCAAATATGAACCTTTTGGGGTGTGCTCTCTCTCATAGCAGAGGCAGAGAGGAAAGGAAGGCACACAAGGTGTGGGATAATAATAGTTTTTGAAGGACATAAATATACCTATTTTTCAGCGCCACTTGAACCCTTAATTAAGCCCTTAAACCATGTGCTTATCCACAAAGATACAAGTATGTTGGTATTAAATAATTGATCCCATTTGTTTGCAAAATAAACGAATATAATTTTCACACGATAATTGTATATGTTTGAAAACCTAAATATTTTGACTACTTGACCAAGACCAAGCCAATTTCCAAGACGTACTTTCTACAGTATAGAAAGAACTTTCAAACTAGAGCCAGGAACATTTATTCAAAAGTAAAACATATTATCAAAAAAAAAAAAAAGTAAAACAAAGGAAAGGCTGCAATATCTTCATATTTTAGAACCCCAGAAACTTTATCTTTAAGAAAAAATGCAATTAATATTTATCCTGTGATTTTAAAACCCCAACAGACAATTAATAATAGTAGTCAAATTTTGAATTAAGAAAGAAAGGGTTTTCAAAGGATTTTGAAAAAGCATAATTGTTCCCCTTGTCTGCTTCTTTGATTTGTAAATGATTATAATTATATCTAAGCTGGTGGGCCTAACTTGAATCTTTCACCCCCCCTTCCCCCCTTTTTTTTTGGTATGGTGCCAAACTCTTCACATGAAAGAAATGAAGAGTTTGACATTATGTTGATTAAATTTTAAATATCTAAGTCACATTTGTTGAATGAGATTTGGTATAAACAATGCACTTCTTGCATGCATGCCATTGAAAATACAAGTCAACCATAAACTAGCAATACCATCTAAAGGTAGCTGAGGCTCCCATTGACTGTTAAGGCACTTGGACCACCATATATATCACCTATTAGGCCTTCAATCAAGGCCTAAATCTTGGGAAATTTTTCCTACCTGCTTATCAATTATCACGCTGCTTTAACTTTTCTTGTATCAACTGGTTTTTAAAAGCTGAATATTGGAAACGATTCTTGAAGAATTAGCACTACCAGAACTTTTCATTTCGCACAAGATGATATATTTTCATACTAACATTTTTTTTGGGGTTCATAGCAAAATATATGGTACTAAAATCTTGGCTTGGCCCTTCACAAAATAAATAGAAAACATACAAAATCTTTGCTGGGAGTTGCATGATTAGAAGGTTGGGAAAAAGTCAATGTCTCAAAAGAAAACAGCCTTTCGGAAACCACACAAATTTGTTAGACTATTGTGCTCTGTTTATTCCATTCATATATATACCAATCAATCAACATTCTAACCTCGCAAACAAGTAGTACCGTATCTAAAAATATAGATTCTTTTTGACCAAGCCAGCAAGTAGGATCATATTAAAGTCACATACACAATGTCACATGTTATGTTAGGCCTTGTAGGTAATGCTCACAAAAATTGTTAAAGTCACGTGGACCATATATCACATGTTAGGCCTTCAATCAAGGTCCAAATCTGGGAATGTTTTTCTTTTTCCTACTAGAATATAGATGCGCCTCAACTTTTCATCTAACAAATAACCAGCATGTAATTCACGCATCCACATGAATACATTTGAAAATAAATGCATTTTTTAATTGTAAAAATATACATAATTGATTGAATTATTAGAAAAAATAAACTTTATTAAATGCATATTAAAATTCTTACATAAGTTTAATACTATTTATAATCATTTTTATTCTAATTTTTAATAAGATAAAAAATGTGGTGATTTTAATTTAGTAGATATATGATTGGTTTTTTATTTTTTATTTTTATATTTCATTAATATTAGACTCTTAGTATTTTGCACTCATTAACTCACTTGGTACAAAGATTAAAAAACTTTAGCGGGCACATGGCACAAAATTAGCCCACAATTGAAGTCTAATTTGAAATCTAATTGAATTTTTTCCATCTTTGGTTTTAAATATATACTAGTGTGTAACCCCGTGTTTATGCATGGGTATAATTAAAAACAATCACAACTATACTGTTTAAATTATACATTTTTATTTTATTTTATAAAATGTTGAAATTATATCTGGTATTAGCTTACACATTTTTTTAAACCATAAAATTTTAAAATATGTAATGGTTTCTAATTATATATATATATATATATATATGATTTAGAATTTAATTGGATTTAGACTCTTCAATTTTTGCATCCAATAATTCACTTGCCACAAGAATTAAAAAATTAGATGGACACGTGGCGCAAAATTGGACTGTAATGGATATCTAATTTAGAATTTAATTAGTTTTGGACTTTTTTCTTTTTTTTTAACACTCAATTAGTGTCTAACCTTGTGCATATGCACGGGTGCAATTAAAAATAATTACAATTATTTATTTCAAATTATACATTGTTTTTAGAAGACGCTAAAATTATACATGGTATTAACTTACTGATAAGATTCTAACAGATTCAATGGAGGAAGGAATGAATTAAGAATTGGAGAACAAGAGAACAAGAAGGGAAGAAAGAATAGAGAGGAAAAACAATGAAGATTCTTATCTGAATGTCCTGTACAATAACCTCCCTTCCCATATAAGCACTACACTCCTAACTAACTCACTAACTACCTAACACCCTGGCCCAACCAACTAACAACCCACAATAGCAGTCCAGCTCAGCTACACTAATCACTGCTTACCTGAGCACACACCCACGCACCCTCATGCAGGCTCACATGCACCCACTTGCAGGTACACATGCACAGACTGGCACACACACATGCACACCCCCCTGCACACCCTTACACAATTACAACTGTCATAATTACAATTGTCCACAATACAATACCACTGTCAACAATACAATACCTATCAATACCCTCCCAATCAAAGCACCTTACCCACAAGGTGAGGAAATTGATGCTGCAAGGCATAGAAAGACTCCCAGGTAGCATGAACTTGATCCTACCCCTACCATTGGACTAAAACCTCAATAATTAACTTGGTCCGAAGTTGTTTAGTTCTGGTCTACAAGATAGCAACAAGTTCAGGATGTACAAAACCATCAGAATTAACAGGAGGTAAAGTGGGAATGGGAATGACTTGAGCCCCCAAATGCTTCTTAAGGCAAGACACATGAAAAACTGGATGTAGGAGACAATCTGAAGGCAAGGCCAACCTATAAGCAACAGACCCTAGCCTCTGCAAAACCTGAAATGGCCTATAGTACCTCGAAGAGAACTTATTGAAGCCTTTGGACCTCAAGGTCAGCTGTCTATAAGGCTGAAGCCTTAAATAAACCCAGTCCCCAACCTCAAATGACCTGTCAAGCCTATGCTGATCAGCTTGGAGCTTCATTCTGGATTGAGCAGCAAAGAGATTTTGTTTAAGTAAGGATAGGACTTCAGACCTAATCCTAAGAAGGTGATCCACTGCCTCAACCTTGGTGGTGCCAGGAATGTAGTCCAATTGCCTAGGTGGAGGGCAACCATACAATGCTTCATAAGGAGTGAATTTGGTAAAGGTGTGGTAGTTAGTGTTGAACCAGAACTTTGCTAAATGCAACCATTCAACCCAAGAGTTAGGCTTGTCACTGACAAAAGCCCTAAGATATTGTTCTAAGCTCCTATTAACCACCTCAGTCTGACCATCTGTCTGAGGATGGTAGGTTGAAGACATGGTTAGGTTGCTGCCCTAAAGTCTGAAAAGTTCCTGCCAAAACTTGGAAGTAAACACAACATCTCTATCACTCACAATGGATCGAGGCATGCCATGAAGCCTAAAAATCTCCTTCATAAACACAGTAGCCACCTTAGCAGTTGTGTAAGGATGAGAAAGAGGCATGAAATGCACATATTTGGTCAATCTATCCACCACCACCACAATGACCTCAAATCCATGGGATTTAGGAAGACTCTCTACAAAATCCAAACTAATATCAGTTCAAGACTTGGAAGGAATTAGCAAAGGTTGTAACAAACCCCTTGGCTTGGTAGTCTCTACCTTAATTCTTTGACACAAGTCACAATGCTTCACATGCCTCTTGACATCAGATTTCATTCCCTTCCAAAAGAAGTCTTGACCCTATATAAAGTCTTCAAGTAGCCAGAATGACCACCAATAGGACTGTCACGCATGTTAGAATGTGTGCCCTTAAATCCTATTGTATGATGCTATGTATGACATTATGTATGATTTAGTGTTATGATTAATAAAGTTGTTTTATTATTATCTAAAATAATACTAACATGAATATTTGGACATTATCATATAGTCCACGAGATGCATAGTATGTGATTTATGTGAAAAGTCACAGAAGATATAAATTACAAGTTCTTTGTAAAATCAGAATTATAGTTTGTAGTCGGTGATGAAATTGAGTATTTCATCTGCAAAGACTATAACATATCAACTAAGATGATTTGTCTTGATCATGGAAGTGAAGACTTCTAGTTGGTATGTTGATATGTTTTAAGAGTTAAGACATATTGAACTGGACCGCTGTGAGATTTATTATTATCCTAACGACTGTCAAATAAATAATAAATTTCACGACTTCTATTTGCATGAACTCTTAATCCTGAGAGAATAATGGACCTGATCATGAGGTGTAGGTTGTTTTGATATATCAGGAGTGAGATCTAAAGTCACGATCAAAACCTCAGTATGTTGGGCAGCCACATTTAGTGTTGATGGAACATATATTCTCAAAATGGAATTCATAATTTCTTAACAGAGATATAAAATATTCCCTTTAGATAAGTTTAATGGGTTGGTTATTCATAGTATTAGGCCTAACCACTTTAGTAAGGAGTTACTAAAATATATATTTATGAAATTGGATTTCATAAATATATGATGAATAACTTAAAGGATTAAATCGGACACTCAAGGATTAAGATGTAGTAATCTTCAAAGTGGCAGTCTGCATTCATGACTTTGTATTACTACGAATATTTTATGAAGGAGTTGCATGTATAATAAAGTCTTAGGATATAATTTATTAATAAGGCCTAGAGTGCAGTTATATTTATATAGTGGTATTAAATATAATTAATGGTAACTTTGGACTTGTCAAGAGTTGACAGAAAAGCCCAAGGTCCATTGGAGCTAGTGTCTTATTGGTCCCTTTTGGTCTCACTCCAAGCCACACACTAAAACCCAATTGGAAAGGCCTAATAGGTCAGCCCAATTAGATAATTAGTTAGTTATAAAGGGAGAAACATACAAAATTTTATTTTAAGAGAGACATCATTGTGAAATGGTGTGTATGTGTGAGTGAAGCCACTCGATTATTCTCCCCTGGAAACTGATAGAGAGACCACACTTCTTGGGCGTAAAGTGGAATTGGAGTGAAGATTAAAAGTGTTCCCAAGTACTTCTAATCTTTTGTTTTGAATTTCACCGCACCAAGGTACGCTATCTTGTTTTTAAATTCTGAAATTTACATAGTGCATGTTATCAATCATGAATGAAATAGATCCATATTTATTGCTTCCGCTGTGTGTTTTGTATAAGATACAAAACCAGATTTCCCAACAATTGGTATCAAAGCTTGGTTTTCATATTATGCTTGTATAACATGTGATTGAGATTTTAGAATCAAAGAAAGTAGTTCTCTTGGTGATTTAAATTTTTACCAAGTAAAGTTTCTGCATAAAGTTATTGTTCCATAAACCTTGTGTGCATTGATAAATATATGCGATATATTGTTTTGCATGGTTCCAAGAGGACACGGCTGTAACTTTTGTTTTGTGCCGTATGTTTTTGGTGTTTGTATTCATCAAGGACACCATTTACACATCTTGCGAACAGGTTTACTTTTGTTATGCACTGCTTGGATATCTTTGGCAGTTGAGAGTAGTTATTGAATTTCATGCAATAACTATTAATTGTTGTTGTCCGTGGACATCTTGGCTATATATATTTTTTATAGTGCTATGTCTTAATAGTAATTGCCAAGGATATGTAGTTATTGAATGTTATTGAAATAACTGCCATGTGCGTGAATTTACTTATTGCACCGCTTGGATGTTTTGCACTGCTTGGCTATAAAAGACAATTTAACGCTAATTGCCTTGATGGCCATCTTGCATGTGTTAATTGTTTATAAAGGATTCATCCAATCCGTATATTATATTATATTATATATATGGGTTTAAATGCAAATTCTTGATGGACATCTTATAGGCATGTGATAATTGCCTTGGATGTATTGAATCCGTATATTATATATATATATATATATATATATATATGGTGTGATAATTGTCATATATTATTTATATGGGTTCATATATGCATTCGGATTATTGATATAAGGAAGTAATGCAATGTTTCTAGCATGTGTTATATGCCTTGGATGTCTTGGATCCGTATATTAAAGTGTGTTTCATATGTTGCAATTTATATGGAGATACATGGATATATATGCTATCTTGTTAATGCTAGGATTATGAAATTTATTCCTAATGAGATTAGGATTATGTTTTCAAGATGTCTAGTATTATTATGGTTCTTGATCTTAAAAACCTTTAATTTAAAATATCTAGTGGGAGAGAGATACAAGGGTTGGATCTCATGGCCTTCATTGTCTATTCATAGTAGTATGAAATATATACTTTGTCTTTGCTTCGAGCTTAGCATTCCATGCGGAGAGTATTTATTTCATGGTGCTACAAGATTGAACTACCTGGTTTATAGTGGTTTGATCAAACACCTTGTCTTAGCCTTGAGCTTTGCATTCCATGCGGAGGGTGTTTTGTATCAATATACTACAAAATAAACTTATTAAGGGAGATGAAATGTGGCTACACATGATTCTAGACAATGGTATACACTAGACTAAGTATTATAGTATCCTCTATGCTGAGTTCTTACTATTATTATTTAGAGGCTAAATGTAAAACGACATATTATTAGTGTTTGATAAGAGTTATCATGATAGCACTAATAATGAGAATGTTTCTCAATCAATCATAGTATCTAATATTCACTCTATGCTGAGGGAATATGTGATTGGGTTGTCATTGCATATTTTATATTATGGTTTTATTAAGGTTCCATACTATATGTTTATATGTTAAATTGATAATGTCTAGTTTATTAATTATATTCATGTTTGTTATTTTCAGATTTAAAATCATGGCATCATTTAGTCCACTTGTTGCTATTCTTAATCAAAACAAACTGACTGGATCCAACTATGTTGACTGGAAAAGAAATTTGGACATTGTTCTTATTGCTGAAGAGCTCAAATATGTGCTTACTCAACCATGTCCTAGCTTTCCATCATTAGATGCTCCTCTTGAGAAAAAATAGCGATATGATCGTTGGTAGAAATCTAATGAGATGGCTAAGTGCTATATCCTAGCATCTGTTTCAAATGTTCTACAGCATCAAATGCAGGATGTAGAACTAGCTTCAGACATAATGCTAAGTCTGAAGGAGATGTTTGGTGAGCAAGGCCATTCTGCAAGGCAAGAAACTATGAGGCAGATTTATAATACCAAAATGGCTGAAGGTACTTCAGTGAGTGAGCATTGTCTTAGGATGATCTCTAATCTGAATACATTGGAAGTTTTAGGTGTTGATATTGATGGAGAATCACAAGTGGATATGGTACTCTAGTCACTACCAGAATCATTCAAGGAATTCAGACTTAACTATAATATGAACAAAAAGGTTTATACATTGTCTGAATTGATGAATGAGTTGGTAGTGGCGGAAGGCATCCTTGGTACTTCTGGTGTTGATGCCAATATGGCTGAAGCTTCTACTTCTCAACCTAAGTCGAAAGGCAAGGGTAAAAAGAAGAAGAAGAAGGACTTCGCCAAGAAAGATGGTAAATAAGTTGCCAACAAAGAAAAGAAAACCAAAGGAAAGTTTTTCCATTGTGGTGAGAAAGGACATTGGAAGAGGAATTGTCCAATATTTAAGGCTACCAAGAATAAAGGTATGAAAAGTACATTCTTTCTTGAAACATGTTTAGTACAGAATCCCACAAATTCTTGGTGTGTGGATTCAGGTTGTACTAATCATATCTGCAAATCTTTGCAGGGGTTTCAGGAGATCAGAAAGTTGAATGAAGGGGAAATGTTTCTCACCTTGGCTGATGGGAGCAGGATTCCAGTTGTAGCTATTGGAGTGTTTAATTTATGTTTTAAATTTAGAGTTTTAATATTGGAAGACTATTTGTATGTACCTAATGTTCGTAGGAATTTAATTTCTACAACTTATTTAGGTAAACATGGATATTATGTTATCCTAAAAGACAATGTTGTAATAAAGAAGAATAAAATGTTTATCTATTCTGGCAATATTGTAGATGGTTTTTATATTTTAACTCCTGATAAGCATGAATTATACAATTCTGAATTAGATAATAACTCTCATGTAAAATCATTAAAGAGAAAGTTTCATTCTACAAGTGATGCATATCTTTGGCATTTACGTTTGTGTCATATTAATTCAAACAGAATTCAAAGACTTATCAAAGATGGACTCTTAGGGCCCATGGACTTTGATGGTTTTCCAGTTTGTGAATCTTGTTTGGAGGGTAAAATGACCAAATAACCTTTTAATGCAAAAGGTAGAAGAGCCCAAGAGTTGCTAGAACTAGTACATTCAGATGTATATGATCCTATGTCAATCCAAGCAAGAGGTGGCTATGAGTATTTCATTACTTTCACTGATGATTACTCTAGATTTGGTTATGTGTACCTAATGAAAAGGAAGTCCGAAACTTTTGAAAAGTTCAAAGAGTTTAGGGCTGAAGTTGAGAATCAATTAGGTAAACGCATAAAGGCCATTCGATCTGATTGAGGTGGCGAATACCTTCTTGGGGATTTCAAGGATTACTTGACTAAACATGGGATTATATCCTAGTTGATTGCACCTGGAACTCCACAACAAAATGGTGTAGCGGAAAGAAGGAATAGGACTCTTTTAGATATGGTTAGATCCATGTTGAGTTATTCGACTCTACCAATTTCCTTTTGGAGATATGCCTTAAGTACTGCAATGTATCTTCTGAATTTAATACCTTCGAAGTCTGTTCCTAAAACACCTGTAGAGTTGTGGACTGGGCGTAAGCCTAGTATGAGACATCTCCATATTTGGGGTTGTCCAGCACATGTGTTGAAAGGAAAGTCTGACAAGTTATAGTCTAAAACAAAAGTGGTATTCTTTGTAGGGTATCCAAAAGGAACTGTTAGAGGTTTATTCTATAGTCATAAGGATAATAAAGTGTTTGTTAGCACAAATGCCAAATTCTTGGAAAAATGACTATATGAATGATTATACTTCTAGAAGTAGAGTTGTTTTGGCTGAAATGAATGAACCTGTAATAGAACAACCAATGCATGAAACTAGGGATAATTTGGATGTATTAGATACACCACAAGACATTACTCGTGAGATGACTAGTACACAGGTGCCTCGTCGTAGTGGGAGAATTGTTTGGCCTTCTATAAGATTTATAGGTTTGGGAGAAACTTATGAAGCTATCCCAAAAGAGGTTGAATCGGATCCCTACACTTATAAAGAGGCAATGAATGATATAGATGCACATCATTCAGTCTAAGCTATGAAATTTGAATTAGATTCAATGTATTCCAATCATGTTTGGGATCTTGTAAAGGTGCTTAACGGCATTAAATCTGTTGGTTGCAAATGGGTTTACAAGAGGAAGAGAGGGATAGATGGAAAGGTTGAAACCTTTAAAGAAAAGCTAGTTGTGAAAGGGTATACATAAAAAGAAGGTATTGACTATGATGAAACCTTTTCGTCAGTAGCCATGCTTAAAGCTATCAGAATTCTCTTATCCATTGCTGCTCATTATGATGATGAGATTTGGCAAATGGATGTCAAGACTACATTTCTTAATGGCAATCTTGAAGAAGAAATCTATATGATGCGACTGGAAGGTTTCATAGCAAAGAACCAAGAGCATATGGTATGCAAATTGAAAAGGTCCATTTATGGACTTAAGTAAGCATCTAGGTCATGGAACATCAGATTTGATCAAGCAATTAAATCATTTGGTTTTGAACAAAATCTTGATGAACCATGTGTGTACAAAAGACATCGAGATAAAGTAGTAATGTTCCTAGTACTTTATGTTGATGAAATTCTAGTCATTGGAAATGATGTAGGGGTAATGTCATTAGTAAAAGTTTGGTTGTCAAGCCAATTTGATATGAAGGACTTACGTGAAGCTAACTTTATTCTAGAGATCAAGCTTTGGCGAGATCGCAAGAATAAGATGTTAGGTTTATCAAAAACTGGGTATATAGATAAGGTTCTAGAACGGTTTAACATACAAAACTCCAAGAAAGGATTACTTCCTTTTAGACATGGAGTTCCTTTGTTTGATGACCAAAGGCCTAAGACTCTTGAGGAAGAAAATATAATGAGACAAGTTCCTTATGCTTCTGCAATGGGAAGTCTCACGTATGCCATGCTATGTACTACACCAGATATGTGTTATTCAGTTGGCATGGTCAGCTGATATCAATCAAATCCAAGACTTAAACATTGGCAAGCTGTAAAGCATATTCTCAAGTATCTACGGAGAACGAAAGATTATATGCTTGTTTACCATAGTGAGGATTTGATTCCCATTGGTTATACATATTCAGATTTTTAGTCAAATCTTGATTTCAGAAAGTCCACTTTAGGTTGTGTGTTCACCTTGGGAGGTGGAGCCATAAGTTGGAGGAGTGTTAAGCAATCTTGTATTGCGGACTCCACCATGGAAGCTGAATATGTTGCTGCTTGTGAGGCTGCAAAGGAAGCTGTTTGGCTTAAGAAATTCTTTTCTGATCTTGGTGTTTTGAGAATGAAGCAAGTTCCCATCACATTGTTTTGTGACAATAGCGGAGCGGTTGCACAATCCAAAGATCCAAGGAATCATAAGAAAGGAAATCACATTGAGAGAGAGTACCACATTATTCGAGACTTTGTAGCTCGAGGAGATGTAGTATTAGCAAAGATTGATAGTGCAAGTAACCTAGCAGATCCCTTTACCAAAACCTTACCCCAAAGGACTTTTGAGTCACATTTGGAGGGAATGAGAGTTAGATTAGTGCACAACAGTCTTTAGGGCAAGTGGGAGATTGTTAGGATGTGTGCCCTTAATCCTATTGTATGACGCTATGTATGACATTATGTATGACTTAATGTTATGATTAATAAAGTTGTTTTTATTATTATCTAAAATAATGGTAACATGAATATTTGAACATTATCATATAGTCCACGAGATGCGTAGTATGTGATTTATGTGAAAAGTCACAGAAGATATAAATCACAAGTTCTTTGTAAAATTAGAATTATAGTTCGTAGTTAGTGATGAAATTGGGCATTTCATCTGCGAAGACTATAACATATCAACTAAGATGATTTGTCTTGATCAGGGAAGTGGAGACTTCTAGTTGGTATATTGATATGTTTTAAAAGTTAAGACATATTGAATTGGACCGCTGTGAGATTTATTATTCTCCTAATGACTGTCAAATGAATAATAAATTTCACGACTTCTATTTGCATGAACTCTTAATCCTGAGAGAATAATGAACTTGATTATGAGATGTAGGTTGCTTTGATATATCAGGAGTGAGATCTAAAGTCACGATCAAAACCTTAGTATGTTGGGCAGCCACATTTAGTGTTGATGAAACATATATTCTCAAGATGGAATTCATAATCTCTTAACGGAGATATAAAATATTCCCTTGAGATAAGTTTAATGGGTTGGTTATTCAGAGTGTTAGGCCTAACCACTTTAGTAAGGAGTTACTAAAGTATATATTTATAAAATTGGATTTCATAAATATATGATGAATAACTTAAAGGATTAAATTGAGCACTCAAGAATTAAGATGTAATAATCTTCAAAGTGGCAATCTACATTCATGACTTTGTATTACTACGAATATTTTATGAAGGGGTTATATGTATAATAAAGTCTTGGGATATAATTTATTAATAAGGTCTAAAGTGCAGTTATATTTATAAAATGGTATTAAATATAATTAATGGTAACTTTGGACTTGTCAAGAGTTGATATAAAAGCTCAAGGCGCATTGGAGCTAGTGTCTTATTGATCCCTTTTGGTCCCACTCCAAGCCACACACTAAAGCCCAATTGGAAAAGCCCAATAGGTCAGTCCAATTAGATAATCAGTTAGTTATAAAGGGAAAACATACAGAATTTTATTTTAAGAGAGACATCATTGTGAAATTGTGTGTATGTGTGAGTGAAGTCACTCGATTATTCTCCCTTGAAAACTGATTGAGAGACCACACTTCTTAGGCATAAAGTGGAATTGGAGTGAAGATTAAAAGTGTTCACAAGTACTTCTAATCTTTTGTTTTGAATTTCACCGCACCAAGGTACGCTATCTTATTCTTAAATTCTGAAATTTACATAGTGAATGTTATCAATCATGAATGAAGTAGATCCATATTTGTTGCTTCTGCTGTGTGTTTTGTATGAGATACAAAACCAGATTTTCCAACAATGCATATGCTGAAGAACCAAGGACTTCAATGGAGAGGAATAGCTCAAGAACACCTTATCCTTATAAAGAAGAAGACCATTCTGCAGAGAAAAATTAGAGGAGTTGGAAGGGTTGCCAGAAAGGGAAGTGAACAGCTGCTGATATTCAGCATCCTCATTGTAGTTATCCTTCAAAATAGTCAACCAGGTAGGGTAGGGAAAAGAAATAAGGAATAATGAACCAACATCCTTTGAAAATTGAACAAGACCATCCACTGGTTGCATATCAGAACTCTCTTTTTTTGTAGACAAGGCATCAGCTACCTTATTCTCCTCACCCTTCTTGTACTCAACAATGAAAGAGTAACCAAGCAATTTGGTGAACCATTTTTGTTGAGCAGGTGTTCTAATCCATTGCTTCGAAAGGAATTTGAGACTTTGTTGATCAGTCTTGATCATAAATGGCCTTCCCACCAAGTATGGTCTCCATTTCTTCACAGCAGTGACTAATACCAACAATTCCTTCTCATATGTTGTCAAAAGCAAGCTTCTGCCCTTAAGAGCTTGGCTATGAAAAGCCAATGGCTTGTGATTCTGCATAAGGACAGCCCCCAAACTAGTACCTGAGGCATCACACTCAATAACAAAAGGCTTAGTAAAGTCAAGTAAGGCCAACATTGGTAGGTGTGACATAGCTTGATTAAGAGTGTTGAAAGCCAATTCAGCCTGAGTAGACCATTGAAAAGAGTTCTTCTTCAGTAGGGCAGTAAGTGGAGCTGCAATCAAGCCATAATCCTTTACAAATTTCCTATAATAACCTGTCAACCCCAAGAACCCCTTTAATGCCTTAACAAAAGTAGGAACAAGGCCATTGCATCATAGCTTCAGTCTTCCTAGGATCTGTTCTAACTCCCAGAAATCAAATGCCTAAGGTACTCCACTTTCACACAACCAAAAACACACTTGCTTCTTTTTGCATACAATTTGTTGTCAAGCAACACAGTAAGCACCACTCTCAAATGAGACAAGTGAGATGACAAATCCTTACTAAACACCAAAATATCATCAAAGAAAACAAGAACAAATTTCCTTAAGTAAGGTTTAAAAATCTGATTCATAAGGGATTGAAAGGTTGAAGGGGCATTTGTCAAACCAAATGGTATATCCAAAAATTCATAATGCCCTTTATGGGTTCTAAAGGCAGTTTTCTCATTGTCCTCCTCCTTCATTTTGATTTGGTGGTATCCTAATCTAAGATCCAACTTAGAAAAGATGGAAGAACCATGGAGTTCATCCAACAATTCATCCACCACAGGAATAGGGTACCTATACTTGATTGTAGCCTTGTTAAGGGACCTATAATCTATACACATGCGCCAACTGCCATCTGCCTTTCTCACCAACAACACTGGTGAAGAGAAAGGATTTTGACTAGGCCTAATGGACCCAACCTCAAGTAATTCATGCACAATTTTCTCAATTTCAGATTTTTGATAAAAGGGGTACCTGTAGGGTCTTTCACTAGTGTGTAGGCCCGTGCATATGCACAGGTACAATTAAAAATAATCACAATTATATAATTCAAATTATACAATTTTTGTAGAAGATGTTCAAATTATACATGGTATTAGCTTACATTTTTTTTAAACCATACATTTCTAAAATATGTAATGGTTTCTCGTTATATATATATGATTTATAATATAATTGGTTTTACACTCTTTGATTTTTGCACCCAATAATTCACTTGCCACAAAAATTAAAAACTTGGATATGTGGCGAAAAATTGAACTCCAATTAAAATCTAATTTAGAATCTAATTAGATTTTCTTTAATCTCTCTCTCTCTCTCTCTTAAGGGTTAGATATTCAAAATGATTATGTGAGAAATTTACATACTACACAAAATAACTAATATGTGAAGAGTCTCTTGCCCAAAAAAGAAAAAAAGAAAAAACCCGCCTAGAAAAGATCCTTCACCTTGTTATTGTAGACTAATTATAAGGGGGTAAATTCTTGAAAGCGAACCACACCATGAATTCCAACCAAACCAGGTGTCAGGCGACTTGAAGTTCATCGAATCCAAACTTGCAAAATTTGAACAACTTTTACTTTCTAGGCTATGATCAATTGATGGGGATGATTTGAGGTATTTTGAAGGTTAAGTCAACAGAAGACCTTTTGAAATGAATTGTAGAGCAATGAAATATTTCTTAAATGGAAATGGTGATCAGTTTCTTATAAAGTGAGAAGATCTTAATAATACACTATTCCATCAGGTCAGTTAAAAGGACAAGTTTTTAGGGTGCTCACCCTAATGTAGTACAATAACAATCTATTTCATTGCATTGAATACAAAATGGGTGTCGGTTAGTTTTGATAATAAATGTTGATATGATGGGTTTAATGACTTTTCTGTTTTCTCTGAAATGGGTGTAGATTTGGATCAAACATTCTTTCTGTTGAGCATTGGTCTAAGGGGTTTGTCAAGCACGGGCAATGAGGATTCGTTTGACATTTGGCTATTTTCATACTAACATTTTTTTTTCCTTTTGTTCATAACTAAATATATATCATTGAAATCTTGGCTTTGATCTACTATATTAAAGGTTAATGAAATGTCAAAGTGTTTAAAGGTTAAGGAAATGTCAAAGTGTTTAAATTGACCTTGGTTACAAAGTTTTTCCTTAACCGTCTAATATGGACAAACCTTCTCAATTACAACTTATTTTGACCTAAGAGTGGATAAGAGACACAAATTAATTTGTTATTTTTTTTTTTGGGCTAACTTGGGTGTCCAAAACTCTTTGAACACCTAATTATTCTCCTAATTAAAAGTTTAAAATTTATAACATATTGTTGAGGACTCTTTTTTCGTGCCACATGGCATTACTTCATTGGCAACCCATGCAACATCAACATAATATTGATTTTTAGGTAAATCTCTTTAAAACCCAAAATAAGTTCACATCTCATTCAACTACAAGAACTGGGTTCACATGGCTCACAACATCTTCACTTCAAGAGGCGGATTCATGGTCCACATTTTCTCTTCATCAATTAGAGCTCATAACCCACGACATCATCAACATCAATATACGGATCGGGCTCAAGCAATGAATCAAAGCTCACGGCCTATATTACCTTTCTCATATTCATGGAAAGTGGCTTCTCCAACAAAATCACATATTTACACAAAATAACAACAAAGCCCAAGGTACATCATCTCATCTTCGACTTATGATCTAAGCTCATGAGTCGCTTTGGGGAAATTTTGGGAGTTGTGGTTTGAAGGGCCAAGAAGTATGTTCAGTAAAGCTCCAGTGGTTTAAAGTTGATAAAAGAAACATGTTGCTTGGCGTGTCTTCTCCAACTCCCTAAACTTTGACAAGTCAGTGTGTAGCGGGTAACATATGGTAAGACTCTCTTATCACATAGCACTTAAAATGATGAAACTCCCCATTGCTCATTTCCTAAAACTTAATATTCATAATATGACAAACACTCAAAAACTCTAGTCATCTAAATGCTAACAAAATAACTATTCATTCAATCTCCAGTTGTTGCTATACGAATTTGAAAACCTAAGTATATTGTTCTACATAAACTTATTACTATTTTTGGCTAAAATCCAGCTCAAACACATGGATAAATCTGATTGACAATCTTTAATCTTCAAATATTAAATATTCATAATATCTTTAATACTTTGCTGTCATCTGCCATAATCAGACCAAATATTCTCCTGCCAACCGTCAGAGCAGAGCATTAAATGCTCTTCTTGCTCATCAAGATTAAGTCACAACACAATGAGATCTTGACTAGATCTCTAAAGCTTCATCAACTATCAATCAATCATTCTATTATTTACTAAAAATGTATTGTAATAGAATCTTGGACCAAAAATATAAACACCCAAAAGAGGAAACTTTTCCAGCAGAACACCATTAGTGTGTTTAGCACTTGACACCTGGTTGAAAGTGACATCACCAGCCATTTAATGCTCAATCCTAGTATCCAGCTGTTATACCCAAAATAACAAGATATCCTTAAAAGAGATCTTACCATTTTCAGTGAAATCCATGAAATAAATGCTAAATATTCTTTCTAGCAGCTTGACATCATCCAGCTGACCTCATCTACTTTAGCCCCAAGCAACAACTGTCTGATGATAGCTGTGACAGCTTTTTCAGACAGATGTGACAGCTTTTTCAGAATAGATGGGATAGCTGACCTAGCAGCCTTAACATTACAAAATTTCCTTATTTGGCTAAAAACCAAAACTAACCAAAAAAACTATCTTTTTCTTGCTAAAATTCTTTCCTTTTCTGCTAGTCTTTCCTCCAGCTGCTATTACCCAAAACAGCAAGACCTTAAAGCTGAACATACCATTTTCAGCCAAATCCTAGGATGGATTTTCTGAAGATTTATTGCTGATTGGAACAAATTTTGGCAGAGATTATTTGCTAAAAGCCCCCTTAAACTCAGTTATAAATGGAGCCTTCATCAACACCTCAAGGCACACCAATAGAAAATAACAACTCTCTCATAAACTTCTCTATTTTCTCTCCCTCTAATTATCCTCTTAATCTCTTAATGAGGTTCTGAGCTTCTAAATTCTTAGTTTCCAAATTAGAAACTAAGCTCTTCAGCCCTTATCTCAAAAAATGCCCCTCATATCACTACTCATAAGCCTTTATCCACCCCCAACAAAAAATCCCAGCAACATCGCTAAATTCTCTATTACACCATTACTCATCTTATGCTCATTCTCTCACTCTCCATATTCAAAAAATACATCTATCTTCTACTTATATCTCTAAACATCTCTTTATCCACTTCTCTTATAAAATCCCATATCTTGGAAAGCAACACAAGCTATCACTATAATCTTTCCAGTAGTTCTAATCAATGTTATTAATACCGTTTCGGACTTTCGGTTTGTCCGGTGGAATGGAATATTTCGGTACCGGCCGATTTTGGCGTACCGTTTCAGAGTGTTTCGGGGTTCCTAAAAATTAATTTATATATATTCTTGTAGAACATAACCAATGCCCCAGATCCATCCATATCTTGAAAAGCATCATAGGAGATCCCACCCTCACGAGGACTTTCAGCTTTATAAAAAAGCTCTTCACAATGCACAAACTCACAAAGCCAAAAAAAAAAGAAAAAAAGAAAAAGGATAACCAATTCTCTCTCTTTCTCATCTCCACTCTTCTCTTAATCTCCGCAACGACATCGTTGCAGGAAAACTCTGACGACGCGTTGATCCAACAAGTCGTCGATGCCGATGCCAGCGTTAGCAAGACTCTAAGCGACGATCCTCTGCTCAAGGCGGAGCACCACTTTGTGCTGTTCAAGAAGAAGTATGGCAAGTCGTACGCGAATGAAGAGGAGCACGCGTTCAGGTTTAAGGTTTTCCAGAGGAATCTGAAGAGAGCGTGCCGACACTAGAGGTTCGACCCGTCGGCGATCCATGGCGTGACTTAGTTCTCCTATCTGACTCGCTCCGAGTTCAAGAGGATTGTCTTGGGATTGAGAGGTAGTATTGGCCAAATCCTGTACCGGTCGGAATTTACATCTCGGCCGAAATTTGCCGAAATTGTCCGGAATGGCCCGAAACGGCCCAAAATTTGACATGAGGTGGAACGTGGGGTATTCTGGTACCGGTTTGCATACCGGTACGAAAAATTCTGGTCGTTCCGGCTGGAACAGAACGGAATCAATAACAATGGTTCTAATATCATTCATTTACCATCTTATATATATCTCTCATACATCTTACAAATTATATCTCTCACAACTTTTCCATACATATTTCTCATATGTATATATTACAAACCCATTTCTCACCAAATACCCACACTTATTACTCATACAAATTAAAAATACTACATCCTGTGGACACAAAGGGGGAGTCGCCACGTAGTTTTTGCAATGGTCTAGGAGCCATGTATATAACATCCTTTTCGAGGAAGGACCTTTTATCTTATTACCAAAGTATGGGTTCAGAGTTTAGGTTTGTTCTTGGGAAGGTGTTAGGCACCCAAGATCGCCCAACCCTAAGGTTGGCCTCCCATCATTGTGTCTTAATCTTGACCTTATTAAAAATCATTTCAACACTTGTATCCTAACTCACACATACACTAGCATGCATCTAACATACAACATGACATCATTCATCCCGAAACACATATCTATCCATAAAGCAATAAATAGCCGAACACATACGAGAAACCTTAGCATGTGAAACCCTATCATACATCTCAAGACAAGGTAGCAACCCAAACATGTCAGCAAAGCAAATCATATCATAAATCAAAACAAGGCATCAACTTCATACACATATATCAAGGGAGGATTAAATAATGAACATGCATGTTCATGTGAATGCATGACTTATCTTATTTACCTTGCAGCATCTCAGCACCTATGGCATCATGAATGGGCATGTGAATACATGTCTATGGCATTAAGATTAAGAAACAAGAAGACAAACCCTAATCTAGCACATGAGAGATACCAACAAATAAAGCATGTGAACCAGAGACTCAAATATGTATATACATATGAAAATGGTTTAAACAGAGGCAAAACATGTGAATCAAATAAACCAAACAACATAAGGAATCTGAATTAGGGTGTCTAGACAATTACCTGTGTACGCAACTAGAGGCCTACATACGCAAGATTTAGCTTGCCTACGCATGCTTATGGCATGCGTGTATGGGACTTGTTCAAAACCCTAACCCAGAAACAGACAAGCAGAAAGACAGAGCAGAAAGGAAAACCCTAATTCTAACAACCTAGCATGCTTATAAACATCAAACAAACATAAGACTAAACTAAGCAAACATGTTATAACATAAACAAAACAAGAAAAACAAATTAAATAACAAAAGAAAGACTAAAAAGAGAAAAGAAAGGTTGAAGCTTGATACCTCAAAAAGGAGTTCCCAAGCTTTGATTTTGACCGTTCCCCTTAATCAAATCTATCACAAGTCATTAAACAAGCGATTAGCAACGTTAAACTAAAAGGATTGGGGCCACAAAAGGTCTCAATCAAATAAAATTGACTTGAGGGTGTTTTGTGAAAAACTCCTTTTTGATTCACTATTTTCTAGTGAATTTTAGGTTTTTCCTGTGGGATTTTTGTGTGTTTTGAAAATGTATTATGTAAGGCTTTTTATAGTGGGAAAAATGAGGTTTGGGATGACTCTCAGATAATGTGAGATTCATTCCAAACCTCAGCCATTATAACAGAAAACTTGCATTTTCCATGCTTTTGAAACCCTAGCTCCGTAAGCAAGAATGTGCCTGCGCACGCATGCTTTGGCTCGCGTACGTAGGCCGTTGCCCACGTACGTGGGCCGAGGGCCACTTTGGTCACTTATTTCCAAAAATAGATTTTTGCTTATTTAAAAAGTCATATTTTCCATTTTAACACTTCTCAAGTCAATTTGATATTTGATTCGGCTCTAAACTTGCCTTGGGCCTTAGAGTTTGAGCATCATTGGAGAACGGGAGTCCAAGTCGTAAGGGGTATAAAATGCAGTGTCTACACATCCCACAAAACATCTATATCCTCTACCATCTCCATACTTCTCAAGTAATACCAAACACTCATACTAAAGCCCTTCTCCTAGAAGGCACAAATACTTCTTACAAAAGCCATTCTTATGGAAGGCGCAAAACTATCTTACAAAAGCCCTTCTCATGGAATGGAATACTATTCATAGCTTCACAATAACTTAAAAAACATTATCAAGGGTAAATTCATTTAAGTGCATAATAAAGGGGATAAACTTAACCAGCCTCTACACACAGCTGGACATTCTCTCCCTTCAGTTGCATCCATTTTTTCCCCTTTAATCTTGAAGTTATCATGGCATATTGCTTCTCCACCGCTGGAGTCATTCTGTTGGAACGCTATCAATTCATCGATGCTATACAGCTGGAGCTACAAACCATACAAAGATAAGTCACCAAGTTTCCATATCTCTAAATTTACATTATTGAATACCTGATTATTTCACTTTTAAATACATATTACTTTATTTCAACTACTATTACAACTATTAATCAAAGTTATTATATCAAACACATATTATTTATTATTTCAACCATTATCACGATTCTTAGATTTTGGGCTTTACTCATTTTGCAGGTTTAAAAATACCCTAGAAGCCATTGGATTATATGACCCAATGTTGAGTTCTGGACACAACTCCCCATACAAACCCCGAGTCTAGCAAGGTCATCCCTCTAGCGGACAACATGTGGCTACGCGCCGAAAAACGGCCCCCCAACACATATTTCATGAGGTATTGAGAACCACTATACCAACCTTTTAGGTTAAACAAATTTGTTAGATTGCTACTAGATGTACTTACTTGCATATACAAATTTATTAGAATATTGTCCTATTTTTAGTTTTCGTTCATTGTGCTGTATTTATTTTCGTCGATCCACTAATCATTGAAACTAATCAAAGTTCTAACTTTTGATAACTAATAAAAAAGAAAATAAAGAATTCTAGTTATCTTAATCGATAAAATTTCTTATTCTCAAATAAGAAATCTAGGATTCTACTTCACCTATGCTAAAAACCAACATTCTGACCTACCCAAATCTTTTTAGTGAATAAAAAATGAATACTTTTTTACCAAAATAAAAATGACGACTTTCTAAAGCAAACAGATAGTGGACTTTTTGTGCCATATTCAATTTCGTCCCTTCACTTATCAATCTGCATTTTGACTATTTGATATTAAAATATCAACATTCTGACCGAATCTATTAGTATCGGATCCAACAAATAGATTAAACGGCAACTTTTTGACCAAAAAAAGAGATGAAGACTTTTTTTATTTTGTTTTTTTTTTGGTTAAAAGGAAACTGCATTAAGAACTAACAAGTCGAAGAGGCTAAAGTAGCGGCTAAGAGCGTACATTAGTACGACCCAGAAGCATCTGAATTAACAAAAATATAAATTTCAACACTCTTCAAGGCAAAGAGAAAGTGGACTTAAAAAAAAAGGAAAAAAAAATAGAAAAGGGGGCATTCCGAGAATCGAACTCGGGACCTCTCGCACCCAAAGCGAGAATCATACCACTAGACCAAATGCCCACTTTGTTTCAATAAACCGCAAAGGATATCAATAACGATAATATAGGACCTTATATAGATTCTACCGTAAAAGAACTGGTAAGTGAAGGTTAATACTTAAACACATAAATCTTTCGTTTCTGCAAGGTTTGGAAGAAGTAGATAGGCAGCCTTAGCCACCAAAAAAATAAACTTATTAATCATGCACAAAAAAGGTTAAAAGTTAAAACAAATGAAAAGAACTTAATGCTGACAATAAGAAGGGATTAATTTGTCATATTTTGGATGAAAATGGCTTGGAAAGACTGGTTGGCCCTCCTGAATCAGCAAAACTAATATTACAAACTTGTTATGAGACCAGAAGATGGAGCACTTAGATGAGGTGCAAGAAATTGCAACAAGATGTTCATAGGCATTGCCATGCATTTAATTGAGCCACATAAAAGAAAGAACCATCCCCTCCACCACAAACCCCCCCCCCCCCCCCCCTCCTCCCAAAAAAAATAATAATAAAACGTCTAAAAAACCATTGGATTTCTAATGAAAAATATTACAATGTCCTTGTTAAGAACAAAGCATAATATTCCTATTAAAATTATTGCTATAACTTTCTTTCAAAGAATGGATGTCTCTGAGCCACCATGGTGCCTTCCATATTTCCTTTTTCCCAAGGTAGCTTGGAAATAATGTCTACTAATAGTTACTTCATCTGGAAAATCATAAAAGCAATGTTCAGTTACTGAGATGCACATTCTTCTTCATGAATAGGACCCACCTATCTATGATCACCAAAAATTCATTATAACTTATGCTGAAGGTTAACCCAGTTGTTCCAAGGGTTTGGCACTGTTAACAAATGTGGCACTTTTATTAAATCCCTCCAGCAAAAGGATTCGAACTGCTTCCAGCCCATCTTGAAATGTAAAATTTAACTGAAAATACATTTTTTATTGAATAATTAGAATTCAAAATGTATTTCGCATGTTTTTCTCCACTACAAGTTCATGAAAAACTTTCTACATACCTCTTCACGTTCTTGTTTACTGAAGGGGCGGAGAACATAGTTGATGGAATCCATCTTCCCAGGAGGCCGTCCAATACCTAGTAAAAGTTACCAATTTAATGACAAATTGGTTATAAAAAGAGCTTTTAGCAACACACACACACACACAATGGCAATTATCTTAGAGCTTTTAAGTGCATACCAATTCTTAAACGAGGAAAATCACGGTTCCCTTTGAAGTGATCAATGACACTCCTCATCCTGCAAGGGAAAGCAATTAATAAGAATTAATTTTAATAGCCTTTTTTTTGGGGGGGTGGGGATGTTGAGATGTAAAACTATCCTTACAAGCAGCCATTCATGAAGTAAAACAGATACTGAAACACAAAAAGATAGATATATTTTAACAGAGTCCTGAGTCCAAAAAATTGGGAATTGTCATGTTTGACACACCCTGGTGTCTGACTCCTGAGTCATCCCAGTGGGTTAGTGCCCTCAAGGCTCAAGGTGTAGAATAGGAGATTTTATTTACTCTTCTTTTGTTTTCATGTTAATATATTTTATTACAAAGTGCCTTATTTTCTAGGAATCCTAATGATTAAGTAAAACATCAATCAATTTGATTGTCCTAATACTACTTGTAATGAAAAATCTTAACCTTAATAGACATGTTCAATCTTTTTCACATCTTTTCTGTCCAGGAGGAGACAAAATCCTGGAATTATGTGCACAGTAACCTTGGTCTTCAAGTGATACAAAAGGTCTATCTTTTGACTAAAAGCCTGAGACAGTGTGCAATAAAAAGACTAAAGTTCACTTTACACACCCTATATTTGGGTTAGTTGTCATTTAAGTCCCTTATGTTAAATTCAGTTTCATCCATAATATTTTACGTTGTTTTAAATGTTGTCATTCAGTCCATTTCCATGAATGACGGGGCTGTCAAATGCCAACCAAGCTCAAAACAATATAGTTTTATTAAACCACGTCGGGGGAAAAAAATCTATATAGCTCATCCCACTTTCTTCCCCCCCCTCCTCTTTTTTCTAACCTTCTCCCATTGCATGGCCATGGTGGCCCAAGATGCATCACCATACGGCCCAGCTGGCACAGCACTGTACCACCACATGGTCACCATAGCCAGCTGTGCCCCAGTCATCATGGCCAACAAAACCACCATGAGTTGCTGAACATGTCACGAAAAACCCACCCATGCTGCAAATCTATCTAAAAAAAACCCAATCAAGCCTCCAAGTCACCACATAATTGCTGCTTTCTTTCGCCAAGAGCCTTGTAGTTCAGCTAGCATCTCCAAGTGTTTCCAATGGAGATGTTTAGAGTTCAAATCCCCTACCCCATTGTAATCATCGAATTTATCAAAGGATCATTGCTGCTTTCTTTCAAAATCAACCAACACAACCACCACATCACCCAAAATTTGGTTTTAATGAGGGATTGAATAGATTTTTGAGTGGAAATGGAAAGAGAGATTTTGGGATTAGGTGAGATGTTAGTAGTGAGAATCTGGAGAGTGTGGGCTTTTAAATTTTGGTTTTGAAATTTGACTTGAGTTAAGTAACAAGAATTGGGGGTTGATTTTCTGGGATAGTAAAGTAACAAGATGGTTAATGGTGTAAGGTCAAGGCAAGTAAGATTGAGAGTGGCTTTGATGCGCATAGGGTGAGACACATAGGTGGTTGTGGTGAGGCAAAAGAGAAGCTGTGATGAGGTTTACTTTGAGATGAGAACCTTTTTTTTTTCTTGTCTTTTTGAAGAATTTTTTTTGACACATTTTTAAGTGGGGGAGAAGGAATTTGAACTCTGAATGTCTTCATTGGAAACACAACGAAATGTCATTTGACCTAGAGGTCATTCGCTTCATTTTTTAAGGAATTGAGAGATTTAATATTTGATGACTTGTATTTTTTAACTGACATGACATATTTTAAAAATCACTCATTCTTATCCAAAAAAAAAAAAAACATTATAGTAGCATAACAATCACTCATTCTTATCCCAAAAAAAAAAACAAAAAAATCACCCGTTATGTCCTCCATGTCCACCTTTTGGCAATAGCCGCAATTTCGCAAACGGCAAATCTAAGTCATCAAAAATCTGTAGAAGAAAATCAGAAATTCAGATTGAACAGAAAAATAGTGAATCAGAACTCAAGAAGATCTACAAGAAAAAAAAAGGTTGTGAGAAAGTGCATGTAGTAGGCAAGATGTTTACCACGAGAACTTGCTTTAACGGAATCTTGTAATAGGAAACGATAGCCCCAACCTTCACCAACCAATCCTCATCAAAACCATAGGAAAATAACTGGAGGAGAGAACTTGATAATTAATAAATATAAAAATATTTCAGATAGCTTACTTACAGACTCACCACTTGCATTCATGAAAGTTTGGGGTTTAGCAAGCATAACAGGAACATCTCCAATAAAACCTGAAATATCAAACCATATTAATTCAACACTAAATATATATAGCAAACTAGTTTTTAATTCACCGATTTCTGCTCAACAAACATCACGAGGAGCTACTTCAAACCTATCATTCGCTAAGGCTTAAGGTGGTATACCCTGTGCAGTGGACGTTAAGAGTGTTAACTCTGATATCAAGGGGACTCAAAGCAAGATTGGTTTTATTTAGAATCATACTCTGATAAGACAAGATTCAGCATCAAATAAAAATTAAAAGAAACCTAGACAATATTAAGTAGGAATCTTAATCTAATCCCCATGTTATATCAAACTGATGCAATGCAATCATAAGATAGAAGAACTAGAAACCAGTTAAATCCTGCATCAAATGTTTATTTCCAACATTTCCCCCTTCCTAGAAATATATACTAAAAGGAAGGTTCTATCATCTATAGAGAACATTATGCGAGTGATCATTAAAAAAATGAATATTTCTAGCACCTTCAAGCATCTCACAAACATGAAATATGACAACCATACCACAATTATCACAAGAATGATTGTAGTTAGATACACAAATTGTCACACTGCGTTAACTTGCCTATTGATTAATAAAGCTGAATTCATCATCACAATCATTGGCTGTTTGGCAGATTTTATATGTGCAATCACTTAACCCAAAAAGTTCAAAAAGAAGGCAAACCTTTTCCTAACAGAGCTTTGAAGGAAACACTGCTTATTGATATCCCTTCAGCTTCAGCTATAGCATCCACCATCTCAAAGCCCACCTGCACAGAATCCCACCTTATTATAACCCCATACGCCACCAACCCAATGTACTCAAGATAGCTCTAGCTCACTTCACCATATATCAAGCACCATGTTATGAAAATTGCCAATAATGCTTTCTGTTAATAAATAAGTAAACAAAACTAGTGCCCAACCTCACGCATATCAGAAACATTTTTGATAACTCGAATGCTGGCACCCTGTTTAACCAAGTTCGAAAATTTAAGACTCCAGCTAAAACTATGAATTCCATCCTAAGGACCCCTCTCATTAAAGTTAGGATTTTTTTTCCTAGTTATTGGTAAATTACACACGCACCACCCACGACCTCATTCTTCACCCGATTATTGATTTTTATGAACATAGGAAGTGCCATTTGAATTAGAGCTCATTTTCCGCTTTCTCTCCAATCTCTTTATAGTAATTTAAACTTTAAATTTCATTTACTTGTCATATTATCATATGATCACATCCTTATTTTCCTTTTTTCCGCCTTTTCATGTGATAGGCATAAAGAAATTACAATCACAATCGAAATTAAAGAAAAAAAATCTACAACAAAGAACATTGCAACTAAATTTAGCAAAGTTCAATAAAACAGAGAGAGAGAGAGAGAGGTAGTACGGACATTGTGGCGAGTGGATTGGAACTTCTTGCCGGGGTTACCGAGGCCGACAATGAGCCAGGGCTGCTGCTTGGGCTTTGGGGACTCTACGACCGGTCGTTCAGTGGGCGAAGAAGCTGTGGTGGTTGTCGATGTCGTTGACATTGACATTGAAGCTGAAGAAGAAGAAGAAGAAGTCCAATTCGACAAAGACAAACGAGTTATTAGGGTTTTGTTACAGTTAAAGTTAAAAGAACCAAACCAACGGTAGCAAATAGGAACAAAACGTGTGGTGGTGGTGCTGATTGATGATATACTACTGAAACAACCACCGAACCCAAAACTCATACTTCCTTTTCTTAAAATTGTTGAAGAGGACGAGGAGAGAGGGTTTTGGTTTTAGTTTTATTGACGTTTGAATTGAGAATGTTTTAAAGTTTGAAACCCTTGTTTGTTTTTGTTGGGGTTCAAAAAAGGTTTTTGACTTAAAAAAAAAAAAAAAAAGATTGAGACGCCGTTGCCGGGGATCGAACCCGGGTCACCCGCGTGACAGGCGGGAATACTTACCACTATACTACAACGACTTGTTGGCTTCTCTTTCCACACTTATGTAATATGGTACGTTGCAAATGTAGCTTACTTTCAAGCCTAATTTTTTTTGATTATTTTCAGCTCCTCGCATGGTAATTGTAAATTCAAAAATACATATAATTTGAATTATAAATTCGTGGTTAAGAATAGTCAAATCAAGATATTCATTCATCTAAATATAAATAGTTTAAACATATAATTTGATTTTTCAAAATAAATACTCTGTAGAAAAAATAAATCAAAATTAAAGTATTAAGAGTATAGCAATATACCTGTGAATAATTAGTCCTAACTCAAACTCAACAGAAATTAGTTTCAAATTGAAAGAGATTGGTACCACAACAAAAAAAAAATGATGGGAGGCGTGCTTAAAAGCATGTTTGTTTATATTTTATATATATATATATATATATATATATATATATATATTAGAATTCTATTAGGCTTCTGACTCAGATTCTGCAAAGTATTGGGTTGTTTTATTTTTATCATTACTAAGTAGAACCCATTAGATTTATATAAAAGTTGTAGTAGGAGTGTAAGTCTGTTAGTATTAGGGGAAAGAAAAGCTGTCGTGAGAATTGAAAAATAGAATGACAAACTAGTACACGTACAATACAATAAATAGAAAAGTTGATTTATCTTTCCTGTCTTTTTCAAAACATCATTTTGATGCCCTCATACGTGATGAAAATAAATGGAATGGTGTCAAATTGGGTTGTATGATGTATGGGGTATGGACACCTTGAGAGACATGGAAGAGTATTTTGGCAGCAAGAGTGCTCATTGAGCGTGGAGCTGTGTATCTGTATGGAGGATGGGGAATGGACAGTTGATAAATGTGTGGAAGGATCAATGGTTACCTACTCTAATTACACTTAAAGGTATTAAACCCCATTGTATACCACAATGTAAGAGCTTATTCCTGAGCCAACTCGTACATGGAACCAAGAACTTATTGATGAAGTCTTCATGCCAAGAGATGCTACCATTATAAAACAGATACCCCTATCTCGAACGTGTTTTTGGTGACTCTTTCTATTGTACAAGTACATTCTCTAGAAATTTCATAGTGAAGAGAGTCTGTTTTAGCTATTGTCCCCCCGTAGCTTCGCCATTGCCCATACTCCCTCTGATGCCATTCTTATGTTTGTTCCATGCTATTCCTAAAAGGTGTAATAGTGTACAAATGTTAGCCAGTATTGCTAAGGAGCCATATGGTTAGAGCCTTAAGAAGATTTTCCTGCTTTTCTCCTTCCCATTGTTGACAAAGATATAGCTTCATATATTTTCTATCGTTCTTAATCTTAACTCAAGTTTGTTAAATACATTATTTTAAGGAAATATATAAGGTGTATATGTTGTGGTGTATAATAAACAAAGAAGAAAAATGAATCCACCCACACACCAAATAATGACGACTTTAATGTTATTTTGGTATCTATTTATTTTGTACTTAAGTCTCATCACAATATCACACTCATGTCTATTTATTTTAGTGATTGACGAACGCATAAAATTCACTAGATAAATACATAAACCTCGAATTAACCCCGAATTAAGATGAAAATGAAAACCCTTTTTTATTTTTAAAAAAAAAGCCTCTTAGCACTCACATAGTGTGTGTGTGATAAGGCTAATTAAATTTATGGTGAAATTTACCATTTATGTGAGAAAAGGGAATACCACATCTTTGTACTCTTGAACACTTAATAATTTTTTGTAGTTTACAACAATTTACTTATATATTGTACTTAAATTGTACTTTGTCTATTATAAATATAAGATTTTGCAAAATGCAAGTAGGCAGTGAATGCAAATGCAGAGAGTCCTGCAAGTAGCCAATAAAAATAGTCAAGATGTGCCCGATTAAGATTATCAGCACACCAACTATCTCTGCCAAATCCACTAGTAGCTTCCTCAATGACAATGACAAGAAAGCTGCTTAAAAAACTTCCAACCCCAAAAATGCTGAGATAAAGAGCGAGACCCATGCTCTTTAATTCAATTGGAACTTGATCGTAGAAAAATTCTTGAAGACCAATCATGAGAAAAACCTCAGCAATGCCTGACAGAACGTATTGAGGAAGAAGCCACCACACACTCATTGGTATAGTCACATGTGGCATATCAATCAGCCCATATTCCTTAGCAGTTTTCAGCCTTTTTATTTCAACTAAAGCTGCAACTACAATGCAAATAGCATATAAAAGCATCCCAATTCCAATTCTCTGTAACATAGTTATCCCAGATGGTTTCCTAGTGAAAACTCTTGCTATAGGAACAAAAATGCAGTCATATATGGGAATGAATAGAACTGTGGACAAACTAATAAAGGATTGTAGTGAGGCAGCTGGTATATCAAAGCCAAGAAAAATTGTTCGGTCAAGGGTGGCACCTTGCTTGGTAAAGAAAGTTGCAGTCTGTGCCGTCACAATAGCAAAAATCAAGCTAGTAGCCCAAATTGGAACAAGCCTAAGAACTGCCTTTGCTTCTTCAACTTGATTGACTGTACAAACCTTACCCTGCAAGGCTTTGTTAAGGAACCTGCCACATTGAGGATCCAAATAATTCTGTATGAGTTTAGATCTAAGAAAGGAATTAAAAGTTGTTTGAGTAAACCAACATTGTTTTGACTAAAAGAGGAGCAAGACTTGTCCATTAGTTGGAAAACTGGATGTATGACTTTTTTTATTAGTAATATAATCAAAGTTCCTGATAGTGTTTTTTTTTTCTTTGGTAAGTAGAAGTTCCTTGTGGCATAGTGAAGTCTTATATCCTAATAAGGAACCATAGTGCGGTGGTACAAGTAATTTTAGTGATATTACAAGGATTTCTTAGGTGTCAATGCCATCATGTAGAGTTCCTAATTTAGGAAACTGAGTTTATGTCCCTAGGTAATCCAGTGAAGCATAGGCAAAATGAATTATATAGTAGCTATACGTGCAGTGTATGTATCTCTAACACAAAAGATTACTAGAAATAATTGATGAATTTGATTTCATGAAATAAAATGTCCATATTCTGAAAGAGCATCAAGAAAAATGAAATAGAGACATTATACATGCCACATGAAAAATGATTGAGTAGCTTCGAAAAATCACCAACCTAAACCACACAAATTATCTTTGATTTGTGCATTGAATCCTCGCATTATTTTCAAAGAAATATATCATTTTTCTCTCTCTTGGTATCATGCTTAACTCTATAACATGTAAGAATAAAATCCACTGAATGTTCTTCAAAGAGTTCACTCTTCTCCCATAAGTAGGATCCACTCTATATCATATTATCATGCACATCTATAGATAAAATTCCAACTCTTATCTTTTGGTGTAGAAGGAATAGCTAGCTAACCATGTAGTGACTCTGCTGAAATAACAGTGCATATAATCCTTAAAAAAATCTATCAAAATTCCTCATTCAACCTTTTTGTTGCTTTTGTATAGCCCTTTTCCTTTTAATAAATTAGCATAGAAAGAAAATTCATCTCTTACTTGAATTTCTCAGATTCATAGTGTTGCAGGGTTCTGCAAGCCTCCTCTTCAAATGCTATTTCTGATGGGGTAGTCCGCCAATTTTTAATTGCAGCAAGAAACACCTGACCAATTCTTACAAATGGGTTTTTCTCCTCTTTGATACTAATACTATATCGATAAGTTCTAGTACCAAGCAAGAAGACACCAAAGGCAATGATCATCACAATACAAGGGATTCCAAATCCTAGACCCCAACTAAGGTTGTCTTGTACATAGCTTATGATCAACATTGCTACAAAAGTACCTGCACATAGACCAAAATACCACCAATTGAAGAATGAGCTTTTGGCTTTGCATTCCACTGGATCTTCTCCATCAAACTGGTCGGCTCCAAAAGCTTGGACACAAGGCTTGTATCCACCTTGCCCAACTGCTACTAGGTATAGAGAGATGAAGAATAAATTCACTTGGAGCTCAGAAGAACATAATCTAACTTTGAGGGTGTCCATGTAATTAGATGTGATGAGAGAAGGAAGCACTGACAGAGTCAGCAGGCCTAGTCCCTGAAATTATTCCCAATCTAAGCCAATGATAATTAACTAAAAAAAAATATAATGCTGAAACATTACTGTTTGGTTTGGGAAGAGTTGGTTCTGAAAGCCGATGCTATCTTGTTATGCTTTTTGAACCACTAGTTGAAATCCTAGGTGAGCTGTGACTACAATCCTAAGAACTATTTGGAGATAAGGAAACCCTGTGTTGTTTGAAAGACTTTCTGTTTTTATGAAAACGTACTAATCCCTAGCAGAATTCTTGCATATGCAGATATGAAAAGGCTTATGAGGAAGAGAGGACTGACTAAACTTTGGCAATATCCTCCATTTTGTCACCCCCATTGTAAGAAGAATTCCTTTTTCTAGCATTAGTAAAGGTGTGACAGGACTGTCTTCGGCTGTGAACCGTGTTATTTATGCACTTAGAGAAGCAGCTATGAGATCTTTACAACTTAGTTTTTCTGCTGTGATTATATTGGTAGATAGAAAGGAGATCGCTGCAATGCATAAAGGAAAAAAAAGGAAGAATTAAGTGGCAGGTTGAAGTGTTGATCAAGACATTAGACCATCTTAATGCTTAGGACAAAAATTTTTACAAAATATTTCAGTACTTTGAGGTGACAAAATGGTGAGGTCCAATGACAACGAGAACCAATAAAACTTGTCAATTCAATTGTTGTGAAAATTATTGTATTCGTGACATTACTCTGATTTCGTTTTGTTGAATAAAAAAAGAAGAGCACAAAATCTGAGCTTAGATTCTACTCGTCTAAGATAAGGATACGCACCAGAATGTAAATGCAAGAAGCAATAATAATGGTGCGGTAGCGGCCCAGATAAGAATCAGCTATGAAGGCTCCCAAGAGTGGAAGCAACAACGCAGTTCCTGACCAGGTGTTGACGTTCACAGCTGCAGTGGCTGTTGACTGCCCCAGCTGCTCAGTCAAATACATTATCAGGTTGCAGCCAATCCCATTATACGCAAACCTCTCCGCCACTTCCACACCTATATATGTATAATAAACCCATCATACATGTATATTTTTTTATGCCCAAAATAAAAAATAAAAAATAAAGCAAAGGAATCACCAGGTACCTATGATGAAACTTGCAGACCTCCAACCACCAGAGTTGGATCTCAGGACAGGTCGGCCTTTGTAGTCTACGGCCTTTTCAATTATGTCCAACAGCAATGGAGTTTCAGTGGCCATTTTTTGAACCACGAGTTGAATCTTGAAACAGAGCAAAGTGTTGAAACAGAGCGAAGTGTGGGCTTTCTCTTCTTCGCTTAATTTTTATTTTATTTGTGGTTGGGGCCGTGGTTGGTTGGTCACCATGTTGCAACTTGCAAGCTTCGGCTTTTTTTTTTTTTTTTTTTTTTTAAATAATAGTAGTAAATATAATAAAATATTGTTCAATGATTGGTTTTTTGGCCACAACAATTATTATTCATTTTGTTTGCCTACTTGGTGGTTGTTCTTGTTCATGTATTGTATACATTTATTTGTATCTCGTAATCGATGCCATTATATAAAGTATTTCAAGGAATCGAGAAGATTTTTCATTAACAAAAAGGCGCTGATTAGAAAAACTGAGAAGAAGATCCTTACATTGGAAGAACAATGGTATGTTTAGTGGTGTGCATCCAACCTATAAACCTAATGAAACTAATCCAATCCAATATTTTAAATTAGTTTTCGTGTATTGAGTTGGGTTGTAACTTTTTTTTATTTTTTATTTAGCTTCAAGTTGGGTTAGATTCATGTTAATAGTTTTTTCAATTTATTTAACCCAACCCGACCTACTATATACTTAAGTTTATTGAGATTGGTCTATTTGCACGTGTTTTAAATGTATAAGTATGGGTTATTTAGTAAGGTGTAATCTAATTTTCATTTTACTTAGAGATAGGTTCTCTTTGCTTGTGATAGCGTAAGGTTTTGCCACATGATGCATTTTTTGAGTTTTTCTTTATATATTTAGGCTTTCATCTCAACAAAGTTTGTATTTATATTAAAATATTTGTTCATTGAATTAGCCAATTTAAATAAATTTATATGATTATATTTTTATAAATTCTATATAAGAAACAATTTTTATTTGGAATAATAATAATTGTATTAGTAGATTTAAAATATGACATTCTCCTTCATATTTAGTTGCTTTGACAACAATTGACATACAAGTCATCTAAAATTAAATATTTGATTATTTGCAAATTCACTAAAAGTAATCTTAACTATTTAGATTTCCATATATATATATATATATATATATAACACAATGAAGAATATAAGAAAATAATTGAACTATATTTGCATTTTTATTTTATCAAAACGATATTCGTATTCTTGAGTAGGTATGAAACATGCGTATTTGTGTAGTCACTATATCATGCAAATTCAAGTTTGAAAACACATATAGTAGATCAAATCACTACACTACTTTGTCTTTCTATTTTGTTTATAAAATAGAATACTAAATATTACAATTTTTTTACAATGAAAAATTATTAAAATATTTTTTTTTGATACATCAATAGTTGGGGTGGGTGATTTAATGTCTCCACTCTCCAGTGGGAAGTGGAAACAACAAGAGGTGGAGGTGTCAACCAATAGAGCTCTTTTGGTGAAAATAATTGAAATATTGGAAGAAACTAATAACAAGTGACACCACACACCATGCAAGAACTCAATTAGCTGCTCTCCAAAAATAATGGCAAGAATGGCCATAAACATAACTATTAAATTCACATAACTTCTACAAACACTTTTTTGTTACCAGCACCGCTCCCTACAAGATAAAGATGGTTTATACCACCATCACAACTTTCTAAGCTCAACCTATCCTCAACTTAGGTGTGTGAACTAGACTATTATAGAGTGAACTGGACTATTGTGGGAGTAAAGGTCCTTATTTGAGATCATAAAAGATTTTGCTCAAAATTAGGATATAGAGGGTCAAGGTGATTCACATTGTGTATTGTCAGTTTTGATATAATCAAAATCCACTAAGAAATTATTATTATTTGGGTAAATTACATATTTGGTCCCTATCCTTTACACTATATGTCAATTTGGTCCCTAATGTTTCTAATGTGTTAGTTTAGTCCCTAAGCTTTTGCTATTGTGTCAAAATAGTCCATGTTATTAGATAATGGATGGAAAATACTGACGTGGCTAACGGTGATATTAAAATATTATTATTTTTTCCAATTGAGCTGCCACATCAATAGCCATGTGTCCTTAATTTATATAAATAAAAAGAAATCAGATGTTTGAATAATAGCATCTGTCTAATTGCTTCTCCAAAAAAAAAAAAAAAAAAAGTCTAATTGGTATCACTTAGGAATCTTTCGCCATGAATATCAATGGTTGTAAGTTTTAACAACCTTGCTTGTTTGACGGAGATTGGGGTCCTGCTCCATGAATCTAGACAGTCGGCTTAGACAATCAAGTAGTTGCTGCATGTATTTGTGATAAAGGATTTGGAGGTGGATATGACAAATTTTTACAAATTACAATCAGGGTAACTGTTTAGAGCTGCAGTTGAAGAGGAAAAACCAGCCAGAAGATCACACAATGGGTGTGCTGGCAGACTATTCTCTCTCAATATCAACTAAAATTGGATCATTTTTTTTTTTTGGGCTTCATTACCATTAGTGCTCTCACTATGGTTTTATTATTAAGAATAGGACATTGTTTTATTAAGAATAGGGAGCAAGGAAGCCAAGGGTTGGGAGAGGATGAAGGTGCATCGGCCAAAGAGATTGGGAGGGAGAGGTTTCAGAATTGGGGGAGAAAAGCCAGTATTTTGTTTTTGTTTTTAAATAAATAAATAAGGACACATGGCTATTGATGTGGTTGTTTTTTAATCTGATGTGGCAGTACAGTTGGCAACTAATGTGGTATGAAAAATAATTTTTTATTGTTCCGTTTGACACATCAACTTTTTCCATCTAGAAGACAACAACAAGGACTAAATTAACATGACACTGAAAAAGTTAAGGACTAAATTGACCAAATTAAAAGGTTAGGAACCAAATTGAAATATGATGTACAGGATAAGGACTAACTTTGTAATTTACCCTTATTATTTTTATCTAGATAAATTTTCAATAATAGAAATGATTCAACCAAGGAGGATGCTATATGATACTTCAAAATATTTAGGATTTTGAAAAAATAGCTTGTCAAGAAATTACAGATAAGCCTATACTTTGTTATTAGTAATGCAATTCTATTACATCTAAATTACAGTATTGATCCAAAAAAAAAAAAACACACTTGGCTGGTTATTTCTACACCCTAACCGCTAATTAACAGACTAACGAACCATTCAGAAAAAGAAAAAAACTACACTACCCTTAAATCTTTTTTTTAATGAATACTACCCTTACATCGTAGTTACTTAAACAAAATGACAATCCATATAAACTAACAAACAACACTATTAAAAGTCTTGTAACTCAATTAGTTGGCACCTCCATATGTTTCCATTATAGTTAGTATTCAAATCTCCTCACCCGGTTGCAACTACAGAATTCTCAAAAAAAAAAAAAAAAAAAAAAAAACAACTCCATCACGATTTTCTAGCAAAGATGGAAATGCCAATAAGTTGGCTTTACATCATCGTGCATTTGATAGAAGTCAATAAGTATCTGTAAATTTTTCAATTGCCCAGATTATTTTCTATGATTTTGCTCGTATTAATACATCATTGATACAAGGGCAAAATTTCAAGGCAAGAATAAAAGAATTTACAATATTTGTTGCACCATCAAATTGGCAAGTAAACTTTGCACCAGATTTTGTTATATATACATGGTATAAGACATCTCTTTCCATAATGTCAACCGTATCTTCTCTTTTCACATAAGTGATATCAGTAGAGAACAGGTGTTGGTGTGACACTACATCGCATGTGGAAGGTTCAAAATTTTATCTCCAGTAAGAGATTCCTCAGGGCCATTTCTGAAAAAAAAACAGAATATGTTGAAGATTTAATAAACAAGAATGAAAGAAAGAGCAAATAACGCATATGACTGATGGTTACCTAAGATAACTCAAAGCTGACATGCGGTAGAGACAGGTGAACACCAGGATATGCAACCCAATGGTGTAGAAAAATGCAAAAGTTCGAGCATACCTGCAAGAGTTATCTCTTATTATATTTCACATACACTAGAGAGGAAAAGTTGGAACCAATTAGGAAGAAACATAAGAGCAGTTTCTTAGTGTCACTCAACACGAATTTTTTCTTGTCTTTCACATCTAGTGATCAAGAAAATAAAAAATAATATTCCACAAGCAGAGGTTGCACACATTAAGAAATTCAAAATTTAGAATACAGACAACAGAATCATACTTATTGCCAAGAAGAAAACGTCCGCTGCTAAGCGTGATTCTATCCCTGAAACCCAACTCCTTGTACCTTTGATCCCTTTCCTAATTACAAGTCAACAAATTAAGTTAGTACATGATTTATAACAAATATTAGCACTCAAGAAATATATAACCCACAGGAGGGCAGACAAATGGTTATGCTGCAGAATAGAAATCTGGGGATGCATATTTAGCAAATGAAGATTAACGCTATCAGTACAAAGTAACCCAATACTGTTGGCAATGTCTACCAAACTAACAGAAGGTGGTTTCTCCTGCTGTCATTGACTAGATCTGTTATCCTTTCACTCCTCATAAGTATTACATATTTGGTAGGTTTGCAATTTAGATAATGCATCAACTTTTTCACCAAAGTAAATAAGCAGCTTCAGAAATATTGACCTATAATTTCTGGGCAAATATTTTTCCAGTGGCCAATCTAATTATGAAGATCAACCTCCAAAGTAGAAGAATGTAAATGAGCTTTGAATAAAGTTCTGGTTTTGTTGTTGATGAAATTTGATATTTATAGATGGAATTAACCAGGCTTAGCATATGATAATCCACAATCATTTGGAGTCCTTGGGAATCCAACTTTCAGTATTGGATGATAATAAATTATTAACATCTTTCGAGACTAAAAAAGCTTCAGAATTTCAAAACAGGAGAATTCTTTTTTTATTAAGTAGCAGAAAGCCCTAGATGAACACCCCCCCCCCCCCCCAAAAAAAAAAAAAAGAAGCAGAAAGCATTGTGTCTGTTCACTGTAAGGGTCTGTTTGGGATCCACTTATTTTGTTAAAATTGAAAATTTTTTGCTGAAAGTACTGTAAATAAAGGTAACAGTTAGTTGAAATAGTATAGTGGAACCCATAATACCAAAAAGTGTAATGAGACCTATGAATAGTAACAAAAATAAGTTGAATAATAAAATAAGTTGGTAAAATTAATCATGCCAAACGGACACTAAGTCTATAATTATCAGTTATCACAACTTCAAAATGGAAGAAAGCAAAATCTTGGAAGGCCTCAAATCTGATATAATGCCTAACTAAAGAAAGGAGCATATAAAGAAAATATACAAATTCATCAAAGAAGATCAAGAATAACAACCTTTTTTGAGAATGCTGCAAATGGATTTATATCATCCTCATATATCTTTTTGTACTTAGATTCAACATCTGAGGTAAAACCACCTTCAAGATCTTCGGCTTGCTGAAAAATGACAATTTAGTTAAAAAAAAAAAATTAAATAAAATAAGCTTCAAGAAACTTAGAGGACCATATTTTAGTTATTAAATCCAGACTACTTTGAGCAACTGCAGGCTTTAGTTCACTCAAATGCCAATTCAACTAGAGTATTAACAATCAAACCTCATGGTCAATTAAATATTAAGAATACTAATAAAAAAGGAAAAAAAATGTTGAAAACTTTATGAATCAATTTAACATATGAGCAAATTATGACTGACTTAATACAATATTAATTATTGAGCTTTTTTATGCATGACAAACATAGAGAGCGCTTAACAATATTATTTTTTGACCAAATCCAAAATTATAACATATGTATGGAGTCAATGTACAAACACACATAATAAGTCATAAAGAAGATTGCGTATGAACTTACCAACAAAACAAATTAAGAGATACACTCATAAAAGAAATATTCAGCATATATCAAGTAAGTCAATGAAATTGAAATAGAATGAATTTATTTAAAGGGAAAATATGTAAAAAGAAAAAATATAGAAAAAAAATGGAATGATAATAATTTAATCTATTTCAAATTTGTATGATTTTCCTTCATAGTAATTTTATATAATTAAGAGATACATTTTCAGAAAGAATCACAAATAAATCATAGAAGATATAGTATTCCTAGATTCATTTCCTTAATATAGCATTTTTCTTTTGTTAAAAAACATATATATATATATATTTATTTATTTAAAAAAAAATTAGGCAGATATATAATTTGGAGCATCCGAAAAAACCAGGACAGTTTAACAAACCCTGTCAGATTGTGCAAGCCCAAAGGAACCCACCAGGTTTGACAAGTCATAAACTTTAACAATATAATTTAGGACTAAGACTGGCCTAGGCACCAGGTTACTAGTTCACCAGTCCAACCAGCCAGGTCAGATTGGTTCGATAACCATAATAATCAGGGAAGTTACAATCAAGCACCTTCTTTGATCCTCTAGAGACTACTCTTTCATGGTTGTAATCCTGGACATAACGAATCTTTCCATAGAGTTTGACATTATCAGCTTTCGTCTTTTCTAGCTCTACTGTCAGTAGCCCAATCTTCTCCTTCAAATGCCGTATTTCCTAGTGCAATTGAAAAGCAAAATCACAAATTTAAACTCTAATCTAACAATGTCAATATAATATTTACAAATAAGGATAGGAAGCCAAAACTGAATATTTTCGAAAGACCATAATACCTCTTCTGTCTCTCCCAAACGTGCCCTAAATCGATCCCGCTGATTACAAATCACCTTAAGCATTGAACTCTGATCTTGATCTGAGGAAATATGTTTTTGATCTGCATTCTGATACAGAAAAGGCCAACATGAATAAGAGAAATCATGGGGTAGAAAGGAACAGCATATTGAAACCTTAATCTAGCCAGGAAGAATTAGGCATTGATTAAATCATACCAACAGCAAACTAATAGCAGCATATGTTGTTCATTATTTTTAGCCTTCTTGCCCTTTAAAAACGACTTCTTGTATACCCCTATCCAGAAAGTTTTTTTCCCCCCAATAAATTCATTACTTGTTCAAGAAAATACCAACTCAGTATATTTGGTCGCTATATTGTGTGAACTCAAAAATGAGGGGTAGAACAAAAGAGAGACAAGTACCTCAGAGAGCTCAGAACCCCGGGCCTCTGAAAGATCCCAGTCATCAAACAGATTGCCTTTTCTATCTTTGGAATTATAGCCCTGCATTAGAAGGTAAAGAATCAGAACGCATAAGAAGGTGAAACACAAAAATGATCAACAATTAAACTTCTAGAAGTTTTTTAATTCTAAGAGACAAGCTAACAAGTTAGGTAACAAGTTAACTGAGATTGCTAAGCAAATAAACAAAATAGCTTACATACGCATAAAAAATACAACTTTATAGGTATGCTGGCTATGCAAGTTTTTTCTGAGTAAAAAACTGACATTTAATTATTTACCCATTTATGCATCCTAATTAATAATATTAGTTTTCGATTATTCAATAGTTGGAAGAGAGAGGATTTGAAACCTAGACGTCTCCATTGGAACACTCAAAAGTGCCAATTGAGCTACAAGGCTCTTGGCTCTAATTAATAATATTATGACTCTAAATATCACTGACCAGAATCTTTAACAAACTACATGCTGCATAAATTGATATTTTGATGCCCAATATGCAGGTCTGACTATTCATAAACCTGGATATCACTTAAGAGGCAAATCTGGCAGCCAGTAGTCAATTCATAGACTTTCAGAAGAAGTTGTAGATGCAAACCTTCAATATGTCATCTTCTAACTTTTGTATCAACTTTTGCTGTTCATTGACCTTAGCTTTAAGTTCTTCTGTCTTGCTTTCGGCTGCTTCCAGCAAAGCTGTTTTCTCATTTAGCTTGACCTGCAAGTGGTAGAAAGGTGTAAAAATTATAAAAATAAGTATAAAACATGGTATTATAAGTCTAGAAGATATTTCTGGTCATTTTTCTGTGCAGTGTCTAGTGCATAATACGCTGGTGCTATTTGTATTTACAGGTATTCTTTTTCATCCCCACCACACTAATTTCTATTTTGTTCTTGGAATAGCTTGGAATAGCAGGACAAGGAGAATTCACACCTTCAACTGTGTGAGCTCATGTTCCATTTTCCGGTTCTTGTCAAGAAGAAGATGCTCCATTTTGCTCATCTCTTCCCCACCTGTAGCTGCGTCCCAATCTTCAGCCTCAATTGAATTATAAATCAGTACCTATAAATATAATGGTGTAATGTTAGACAGATAAGCACCGAAGTACTGTCAGGCTTCAAAGAAGCACAAGAAAGATGCATGTAAAGTACAGTGGACACCGTAGGAAGAAAACACACACAAAAACATGCTACTCTATAACAATCAGGAGGCTGAAATGGGAATGTATTGATGTTGTAACAGCAAGCACAGAAAAAGTTCTACATATCACATAAAAATATCCAACAACAGAGCACTCTGTTGATGAGCATATTAAAATATTGGGCCATCTAGTGACACACAAATGATATGGCAATCGAAGGTTCCTCCAAGGGTAGCTTTCTTTTCTTGGTCTGCTTCATTAGGTAAGATCTTAACAACAGACAACCTTCGTAAAAGATGAGTGATAGTACTTGACTGGTGCTATATGTGTAAGAGGTGTGGGGAGTCAGTGGATTATCTTCTACTTCATTGCTCCATAGCTTGGGAGTAGTGGTTTTTGGTTTTCTGCTTGTTTGGTATTCAATGGGTTATGCCTCATACTGTTCTTGAGTTGTTTGAGGCTTGGTAAGGAAAGTTTGTGCGACATCGTCACATTGATGTTTGGAAATTAGTGCCTCACTGCTTGATTTGGTGCATTTGGCGTGAAAGGAATGCTAGAAGCTTTGAGGGTTGCGAACGCTCTTTGCTGGAAATTAAGTCTTTCTTCCTACACACTCTTTGAACGGAGTGTGGTTTTTTCTCATTTTTCTTGACCATTGTTCTTTTGTTTCTTGATTTGTGCCCCCCATAGTACATCCCCAATGTACTCGGCTTGGCAATCTTTTTATTATTAATAATATTCTTACGTTATTTATAAAAAAAAAAAAAAAAATGGTTTAAATAGTAGTCACAGACTCACAGTGAAGTATGGTTGCAGGACCAGCAAAGCATCTTATTGGTGAGATCCTTCTTCTAGGCCTCATTAAACATGATATACACAACTTCATTAAGGTAGTGTTTGGAACAACTGCTGGGTGGAATGCATTCCAGCAGAGCATTTTGCAGAATGTAAAGTGGCAAAAAAAGTATTTCTTTCAAAAATTGCGTTTGGTATAATGCTAAACCTTCTACTAAAAAGTAATTATGCAGAATGGGATTGTGTTTGGTTTGGAAAAGTGTAGAATGCATTTTTTGGTACATTTAATAATTTTTTATTAGGATGAATAAAGTAAAAAAATAATAATAATGGCTTCTCATATATATATATGTGTGTGTTTTTCCCTTTAAAAAATTAATTTTTTTTCCCTACCTCATTTCTATCTTTTTTCCCTCAAGTTTTAATCGTCACCACCACTTTTATTTTTCCTCCAAATTTTCCCCACCCACACGTTCACTTCCCCTCCCCTTCTTTTTTCCCCATATCACACTTTCTTCCACCCCCCTCCCATTCTTTCTTCAGCACACGTTCACCCCCCCTCCCCCCCAATTTCTTTCTTTAGCACACGTTCACCCCCCCCCCCCCCACATTTCTTTCTTTAGCACACGTTCACCCCCCCTCCCATTTCTCTTTTTCCCTTCTTTCCCTTTCAAAAACTCCACTAATTAATCCTCCAATTCAACTACAATTGAAGCTTCTAGATTCACTTTTTCTTTCAATTTTCGCAAATTTACAGGTGCTATTATCTTTCTCCTCTCACTAGTCTTTTTTTTCTCTCCCCCTACTTTCCTCTCTCACCATTTCTCTCTCTATAAGATATTTTCTGCCCTCTCTTTCTCTCTCTTAAATATTGTTATTTTCATAATGACCCATTATTTTCCTGCCGAGCAGGAGCTGGTTTATTTCCTGCTTCTCTTTTATTGCACCCTTCTACAACCCATGTTGGGATGCAACAGCAACCACCCATACTCTGCTCGGCCTTGACGACCTCCGCTTCATCCACCGCCTCGGCAGTGGCGACATAGGAAGTGTGATTTTGGTTTTTATTTTATTATTATTTTGGTGTTGTGATTGAGATTTTTTTTTTCCTTGTGATTTTGGGGATTTTTGTTTTTGGTGTTGTGATTTTAGATTTTTTTTGTTGTGATTTTGGTGGTTGTTGCTGTGAATTTGCTGAGAAAACAATGTATATAGAAACAAAAAAGAAAGAGAAACAGATAGAGAAATAGTCATTGTGAGTGTCAGTGGTGGGTCCCACTTACTTTAGTTAAAATGAGAACGTCAAGATTTTTTGACTTTTGACTTTTGACTTTTGCTCTAGAATGTGAGATTAATGGTCATACCAAACACCTAATGGTCATACCAAACACCTCAAATTTCTCCAAAATGCATTTTGCGCCTAGAAATCTGTGAGAATGCATTAGTTTGGTATTACCAAACACAACCTAAAAGAGTAACCAAATACTAAATAATGTTTTTTATTTGAAAATTTAGGCTAATGCAACTTGAAAATTTTCATGCAGCATCATCAATACAACTTCAAAAGATACGAATCACTTATTAAAAAATTTCATAACATTTGGTAAAAGCTGAAATTGATAAGGGGACCCTACTGTTTAGTAACAGGGAAGGAACCAAACTACCTGCATAAGTTTCAACTGTTTACGCAATTCATCAACCATTTTTTCTGTTGGCCTTGCCTGAAGCTCTTTCTTCATCTCTTCAATAGCAACTTCCTGAATTAATAAGAAAAGGCAAAAGGAGCTAAGATATATCTATAGATGGAGCCAGGAACAAAACAATATAATCAACAGAGATACAGCAAGCAGTAACAAAATGTGAATGATATCAGATGAGGCGATAGTATAACCAAGATTTGAATTTATTTCAGCATTTATGGTCTTAGCAACAGAATTCCCAATGAATGGTAGAGGAGAACAATAACTTCAGTTATTCCTAAACATGATTAACTATTAACATTGAATGAGCAATAGAAAAACAAGGTGGCATACCTTTTCATTGAGCAGCACTTTCAATTTCTTAATGTCTTTCATGTGTTCTTCTTGCTCATTTGATAAGGTTGTTTCAATATTGTGAAGCTCCCGGTTCAGTTCAGAGATTATTTTCTCTTTAGCATTCAAAGAATTCTCAAGGATGCTATTTGAATCTAAATTATCACTGCAATCGCAATAACCAATAGTACACTAAAAACATTAAACAGAAAAGGGGAAAAAACAGCAAAATGATATGAAAAATTCAGAAAGATGAACATATTAATAATGGAGGAAACAATTGTTGGAGGAAAAAGATATCATAAATACGCACATCCAACAAAATTTTTTACACCCATCCGTATTGTTGGACAGAAAGCCAGGTAAAATCTTAAGGCAGGGACCAAAAATAATGGCCACAAACATGTCACAAGGAAGCTAGCTCTGTGAAGATGTAAAGATTATTTCAATGTTTCAACAGTTATTCTTCTTTAGAAAAAAGATACTGGTGAATATATGATACACCTTTAGCCTAGGGGTGGAACAGGTGCAACTGTGCAAGCTTAGTGATACTTAATGAACCAAAAAAATAAATATAAATAAAGAAAAGAAAAGAAAACCCAAAATCATACACTAATTTAATAAAAGTTATGCCATACAAACCATGGTTATGTCAACTGGACACCCTCTCCTTTTTTCTATATATATGTGTGTGTGTGTGTGTGTGTGTGTGTGTGTGTGTAAGTGAATGTATATATATATTTTGTTTTTCCTCCTTATGCAATGCTGCGCATTATGAGAACATTAAATTATTAATATAATTTTCTCTAATTACAACTCTATAACCAAAGTTCAAGAAGTTATAGATAGGCACAAGTTTTAAAGAGAAAGATCAAGCACATCCAAAAGATTACACGAAGAGAAAGAGCCTAAAGCTAAAATCCAATCCAACAAACTTTTGAAGAGAAAAAAAAAAAAGAGCTTAAGCTCAGGAATCATTCATTCATAGTCCTCAAAACTTCGAGCATTGTGTTCCCACCAAATGCGCTACATCAAACATTTCCACATTGTTTGATGTAGTAATAAGTATAAAAATTCTTCCCAGTTTTCCTCTAGCGGGCATGTATGCTTTAACTCATTATATTTTCATAACAATGCTATCCATTGTTATTCAAGTGAACCTAGAGTCATAGTGTGGGTGGATACAAAAGTAAAAATTGTGGTACCGAAGTACCTCACCTCTTCTTACTTCCAGCATCTTCATTTGCAGTCTGTAATTGAGAACGAAGAAGTCCCTGTAAATCAAAAAAAAAAAAAAAAAGGCATGTATATCAGCAGAATGAATGACCATTAGTTGATTGGTGCTGTATACGTTGGTGTCATGGAGAAACCGTGGAACACCTATTGCTTCATTGTGATACTGCCTATGTCTTGTGGAGTGAAATATTTTTTGATATTTGGGGTTTAGTTGGTAATCTAGTCGATAGTGACAGATATATTATTTGGATGGCAAAATTAGTTTGGGAGGCACCATTCCAATGTTTGGAATCTTACTCTGTTATGTTTGATGGGGATGGTGTGGAAGGAAAGGAATAGCTGCACCCTTAAAGATATGGTGCGACTCTTGATCATTTGAAGTCCCTGTTGTTTCATACCTTGTTTCATTGGTCTCACACTTGGGGTTTTACTCATTTTCATTCTATTTTGGAGTTCCAAGACTCCCTTCATTTTCCTATATAATTTCTTTGTAATCTTTTAGACGCTCTGTGTTCATCATCGTGAACATGAAGTAATCTTTCTTTTTTTTTAATAAATAATTCTACTTATCAAAAAAACAAAAGTAGTGAGAAAAGTTGCGCCAAGGCTCTTTGTTGGGGTTTGTCCACTAGCCAACATTGTGCAACGTAAAGAGTGTCCTCCATCTAGGGAACCAGCAACTCCACCAGTTGTCTCAACAGCAAATGTAGGGGGTCCCCAAGGTGGAGAGGCAATAGTCAAACAGATTTTATTCATGCTTAGCCAAACAACATGGCAGAGTTAAGGTTCTTTTGGGTAGAAACTAAAGTCTTTGAAGTAGTGTTAGAGGAAACAACCAAAATATTTCAATTACGTATGTATGTAAGTGGAAGAGGCTTCATTTAATTGGTGTTCTTGGGTCAAGCAGGAGCAAGTAACGGAACTTTGTAGTGCGAACCACCATGTCGACATCATTAGAAGGATGAGGGAGGAAGGCAAGGCCCTGATGATCTGGCAAAGGCCCAACGGTAAAAGGCCAGTCCTTGGAGTTATTAACATTTCAAAAGGAAAGCAAAAATAGAATGGTGGGTGGAAAGGCTTCAAGCAGGAGGTGCAAAGGGCTTTCAAGCCACATGACTCCATAGAAACCAGGTAGAGGTTGAGAAGAGAGCACCCACTGAACCTCAATACCGGAAAACCATCAGAAGGGAAAACAACCTGTCGTTTGTGGTGGTGTTGAAAGGGGAGGGGTGGACTTGTGAGAACTTATGATGAAGCCTAGAAAGGAAAGGGAATCGAAAAGGAGACATGCGAATTAAGGACCGAAAATTCCTCATATATAATCGTTGAGACGAGAATTGTAATAGATGAGGGAAGCAGAAAATTTGAACCTTAGAGCATTCACATAAGTTCATGCAAAAATTTGTCTATTTAACTATTTTAGAATAAGGACCTACTTTTTTATTTTATATAACCACTTTTCCAAAACACTCGTCAGATTATCCATTCTACATTCTATTTTACTTAAATAATAATTTTTCATTCATTTTTTGTTATTATATTTGTCATTTTTTTCCATTAACTATCCTTTGTTTTCTCAGCAAACAAACAGATATTCACCTCAAAATCCACTATGAAATCAAACCCAGAAAAAAAAAACCCTCATCAATGGGCAAACCTTATCTGAATTCAGCAGCAACGCCAGCTTACAAAACTTGGTTTCGGCAGTAGTCTCCAGAAAACCACAATCAAGACTAAACAATCCTTATGAACCACCTGTGCAGCAGTTCACAACATCTCATATCTGCATTGCACAAATCATCCAAGCCCCAACACAAACATTTCAAAATTTGGATGATGAACCCAAAAATCAAACCCAAAATCCTCCTCCACCTCCAAATCAAACCCAAAAATCAACCCCAGCCTCATCAATCTCCAAATCAAACCCAAGAATCACTTCAGCTCCCTCGCAAAGACCGTGGAGGAGGATGATTGACGACCTAACAGGGTGGAGGAAGACGCTTCAGCTCCCTTGCAAACCCAAGAACTGCATCAGCTCCAAGCCAATCCACCCTCTAGGTCTCATCGGAATACAAAGCCTCCAAGCCGATCACATTCTTGCTACGTGGTGAAGAGAATAAGCAAATGGTCAAAGATGAGTGAGAGCTGAAATGGAACAAGTAGTAAGATGAGGGAGAAGTGAAGGAGAGAGCTTGGTTTGCTGAGAAAGAAAAGAAGAGCGAAACGTGAAAGCAATACAAAAGTAAAGGAAATTAATAAAATATTGAAATACACAGCTATAGTAACCATATATATTTACACGATTACTATAGCAACAATGTATTTCACACACTTTTAGATTGATTGATGTGGGAAATTTTGAGCTTAAATGTGCAAATTTGACACCATATACCTATTTTACACACATTGATGTGAGATCTCTTGGGGTGACAATTTTGGAAAATGGGAGAATAGGGCTCGTGCATGGAAGGAATTAGAAATAGGATCTAGAAGTGGACACACATAATCAAACAAAAAATTAAACGCAACATTTAGGCAGCCAAACAAGTCTCTATGGGGCCTGACTCAGGTTTCATTATGGGCCCATGATTCATGTTTGGCCCAAAGGTAGAATAGTGCTCCAACAACATGATATTGGGCTGCACTGAGAACCCAAGAACCCAAAAAGGGACAAAGACCCTTGCAAGGACCCAATAGAATATTGTTTGTTTACCCATTCAAGACGATGGGGGAAGAGGGGTTAAACCAGAGACGCCAAAAGGGGAAAGACGGAGATGGTGACAAGGATGTAAATGGAGCAACATGCTGAAGAAGATGAAAAATCAATCAAGATATTCATTGCATTGGGGGGGGGGGGGGACTAGTCGAGATTAGTCACTTCCTAGTGCCCAAAGTTTTAGGTATTTCTTGGGTTGTCCTTGGCAATATCCCATGTAAGGAAAGATAGAGAAATGCTACCAAGCACAAGAATGTTGAGGAACTATTGGGTTAGATGAATGATAGTCCACCTTTAGGTACAATTTTTTCTAATGTAGATGTTGAACTGGAGGAAAGAATTGTATAAACATACCCAAATGTGTCTAGAGGCTAACTCTAAGCAAGAGGAAGACAGTTAGGAAGCTCTCGAAGCCATCCCATTGAACATCTATTAGGGTAGTGAGGCGAGGTAGTTAGAGAACTCAACCTTCAAATTGGGTAATGAATAGGATTAAGGGATTCAATAAATTTTTGGGTCTCTTTTAGAAGGTATGAAAAGGAAGCAATGAGGCTGCTTACTAGTATTGAAATTTGATGGAAGGCCACAGAATCTTCCAATTCACAGCAGATGAACAACCCAAAACCACGTATGAGAGGGTTCATGGAACTTAAGAATTTGGTCTCATCTGTGAATTAACACAATGGAACCACTATTAGTAAATCCCCATCCACGGGACCACGCATATAACGAACTAGTAAAAGTTGATAGCAATTGACTCCCCGTGCTTTCCAAATCTTCAAAAGTGCACTAATTTCTTTCCCTCCATAAGGTCCACATCAAACATAAAGGAACAGGATTCCAATTATCTAATGAATGCTTGCCAACCCAATTCCTCTATCCATAAGACCCACTGAATCCCAAAGGATTTGAAAACAAAACTCCACAACTCAAAGGCCACGCTATAATGTATCAAAAGACGGTCCACCATTTCCTCACTACATCGGCACATACAACACCGACTCACAATATAATATCCCTCTGGGATGAGAAAAGCACTGTTGAACACTCCCAACTTAAAAGATACCAACTAGCGATTGACAGTTTAGATCTGTCAATGTCCAAAACAGGCAATGTGTCGGTGTTGGACATGGGAATGGCATTGACACAGCTGCCTGCATGCCCCATGCGTGTTTGTGAGAGAAAGTTTTTGTAGTCTTAAATTGGATTGAATGGTAAATAACATCCGATTTGAACATCCATTTGAACGAAATTTGACATGAATGATAAAAACCTAAAGAACATGCAATCCAATGGTTAGATTTTCAAAATATGTAACCATGTTAATTTTTTAGTGAGAGTTTGAGCGTTTCTCTCCAAACTAGTTTAGAGAGAAACTTTGTCCTTATGGACAGTCAACAGCTAAGTAAATGAATATTGTACAATTAAGATTTATTATTAGGGATTTAAGGTAAGTTGGATACTTTTAATGGTTAGATTTTCAAAATATGTAATCATGTTAATTTTTTAGTGAGAGTTTGAGCGTTTCTCTCCAAACTAGTTTAGAGAGAAACTTTGTTCTTATGGACAATCAGGAGCTAAGTAAATGAATATTGTACAATTAAGATTTATTATTAGGGATTTAAGGTAAGTTGGATACTTTTAAAAATATGGCTCAAGGGATACGGCAAATGCACCTTCTCCCTCTCAAGACTAAGAAGCCGTGTTTGAGCCCGTTCGACTTCATCCATCAATAGACTGAGCTCTGATTGCTTTGCTGCAGTGTCTTCATCTGAAATTATTAAAAAACAGATAAGATAATATAAAGACATAACCTTTGCTGGGCAGAAAGATGAGGCATAAAGGTTCAATTCAGAGTGTCTTGTGACAACAAAAAGAAAAGAAGATGCCATCAAAATTAGCGTATCACCTGATTGTGCACGGAGTTCAAATAACTGGCTTTGTGCAAGTTCATGTAATTTCTGCATAGTGGAAACACTTTCTTTAGCTTGTCGTAATTGATCTTGCAGCGATTGTTCCCTGTGTGAAGAAGGGATCATAAATCAGGGCCATAATAATGTGACAATTCAATAGGACATGATATACACAAAAGCAAACTGTCCAGAAATAAATAATATATATGCCTAATGACCTCAGCTCCATAACAGAATTTGCAGTGCCACTAGAAAGGATGTTACCTTTCTTTTAAAACTTCCAAAGTCTTCTGGTTCTCTTCTGCCAAGCTACGTTGTTTCATCTCCACAGTTTCTTTTACTTTTTCTTCCATCTGAACACACATTAGAATTTTTACATATTAAAAGGAAAAACCATCATTCCGATGATTACACATAATTTCATATAAATGGGAACAATATATCAGTCATACCACATTTTCTGTGTTTTGAATTCACATTTAATGAATAGAACTTGAGGAAAGAAAGGAAATGGCCATGAGAATCTCAAAAGCCAGCACCTCAAAGTATTGACATATTAGACTACAATGACGCAAATAAGAAGCTCAAACATCAAAGTTATAAAATAAAATTATCAGTTCCCATTTAAAACTTACTTGGCAGTTAATAAAGAGTTCATAAAAGCAAAAATGCTATGTTCCATCTACCCCACAATGTGTGGGCAGGAATAAACAAATCAAATGAAACATTTTTTTTTCATGCACTTCCTTTTTTCTGCAAGATACTAAGAATTTTATACAATAAGATAAAAAAATAAAAAGATAATAACACTCCCTAAGAAAAAGAAGCAAACTGCACCAACTTTTCACTCTTATTTTGCTTAACCCTTCTGTCTATCATTACTTTTCTGTAAGCAAATTATATAAATGTCACCCTTTTAAAGTTCTTAACAATTTTATTTTCTTCCATCTTTATGTAAAGGACCAAGAGCTTTAATTATTAAACTTCGAGAATTACAAATTTTCAAACTACTGAACCAATCATATTCATGAGGCAGCTAAATTCCAAGTTAAAGATCTACCATGTTTACCAAACTAGTTCCTCCACCCAAAAAGTAATTCCACTACTCTTTTAGGCATTACCTCAATGAATCCTGAAAAATGAAAATGCAAAAGACCACAACATATGGGAAACTGTGCAACTCACTAGCAAGTGAAACCGTTTCAACACTGCTTTTGCACATACAACACCAATCCACCTAAACTATTCGTGCTACTACTGTAATTATAGTAAGCATTACTAACCTGTTGCTCTAACTGGCGGTTGCGCTCTTCAAGTCTTCGTATTGTTGCCTGCTGATTCTTTAAGTGGGTAGCCTCTGTCCGGAATTCCTCAAGCTCAACTTTCATTTTCCGATTCTCAGATTCTAGTTCGGACAGTTTTATATCTTGGTCCTGGATGCAGCAGACAAATGTGAATTTACTAATAAAATGATGGCATAGAGAGACACACTGTGTGTGCATAGTGCACACAGAGAAGCTTTTAGCACATAGACACAAAGAATAGAGCCATTGTTTTGATAAGTAATAAGTTTATTGATATCAAAAAAGGAACACCCTAGTACACAGGGAGTGTACAAGGGGTCAAACAATTCAAGAATAGAGCCACCGTTTGAATGGAAAAACCTCAACTAGGCGCTAAAGCCTTATAGATCTAACACCAAAGGCCTAGGTTTTGTACTGGCTTATAAGGTAGTCAAATCTACTATTACTTATTGCAAACTAAATAATTAGAGAGAGAGAGAGAGAACAATTGTTTGGAAAATTTTGAAAACCTTAAACCATGGAATTGAAATACCTAATGAAGAACTTGTTCATACTCAACAAGCTTGAAGAGATTTAATATAACTATATAAGTTTTAATGGTAGATGCAACAGAAGTTACATAGGTAGCAAAGGTTGTTTGATGTTTGCGGCGATTACATCAATAAGGCCGGGGATAACCACACTTTGAATGATGTTGTTTTCTCTATAGTTGATCTAAGATTTTTGTTCCTTAGATCACTGTGTGAGTGAATGTGTAATCCATGCTTCTTTTCTAGATTTTGTTGAGCAGTTGTGCTTTGCTTGAATCTTTTAAGAGAACTTCTGTACATATTCAGTGTACTTCAGGGCTCTCCTCTTTTAGTTTTTTGATAACTAATAAAATTCATTCAAGAGCAATAAGCGGCACAACCCTAGTACCTTTTTTATATAATTAAAAATATATATCATTCAAAGTGAATACATAATAAAACACTGTCCCAAAAAGAAAAATCACAGTAAAACGCAAGCTATCCAAAAAAAGAAAGGAGTGTTGCCTAAAATCACCATCCACTTAAATACACTGCTTAGCAATGACTGCTTGATAACATTAATTGGATACTCTAGAGAATAAAATATCCTATTGTTTCACCTATCAAAAAAAAATAAAATATCCTATTGTTTCACCTATCAAAAAAAATAAAATATCCTATTGTTTCACTCTTGCCAATTTGTCAGCAAGATGCGTAAGTACACAGGTGTATACAAGCACAGATGTATACAAGAGAAACAAGGGTTCAAGACTCCTTAACTTTACTAATAAATAAGTAAATACAAGAGAAACAAACTAAAAGGAAACTATCATCTAAAATTCAAAATATCAAAAAAATCCAACAAATTTGGGGAAGAGTGTAAACTATTAGCCACCATCCAATCATAGAGAAACCTTAGGTAGCTCTAGCCTCATACTCTTTTCTTTTCTGTTCTTCTTATCTTCTTCTTGGTGATAGCTTTACCCTCATTACTTATTACTTTAAAGACAATATTATTAAAGAGGTTTACTAATATACAATTTAGAAGCAATCTCTCATTGAAACTTGCTCTAATGCAACACAATAATGAAACACACTGGTACTTACAGCAATTGAAGCAAGAGCTGGATAAGGATCTGGAGCCTCATAAAGTTTTTGATAAATTTCAAGAAAAGCATTTTCTCCAAACTTTGCCCTCATGGTGAGATTGTTAACTTCTTCTTGGTATCCCTTAAGTAAAGAGTTAAACAAACTTAACTTTTCTTCTGCTGAAGCTTTCTTGAAATCTGTTATCAAAACAGTTTTAAATATAACACCAAAACAATTTTATTTATAGGAAAAAAAGGTGGTGATGGAAAAACATAAAAGAAGAGATAGACTCCACCAAGACATCCCCAATGGATCTCTTTTTTTTTTAAAAAACACTTTGGTGAGCCAAGAGAGAAAGTAGATCTTCTTTTATTACCCTGGATTCTTTTCCTGCCCCCTTCCTTTAAACAAACAAAATAATAAATATGATGGTGGGGGGGGGGGGGGGGGGATCATTTCCTCTCTCTCTCTCCTCTTCCCTACTACCCTCCTACAGTCCCACACAAAGTGTGAAACATTAGCCTGATTGTTTAAAGATGTGTAATTAATACCTCTAGTGCTTTCTGCAAGCTTCCGTCGATTTTTCTGGCTGTTCTCCTGATTATCAGCTATCCTAAGCCCTTGTTCATCCAAAATAACCTTTACCTTCTCCAAATCAAAACCTGTGGACAAGAAAAACAGAAATTCGTGAATGCTTTAACATTATGGTATTTATTTGCTGGATGATACACAAGAAATATGTTGACTGACGCAACTCTGAAACAATCACATTACAACAGAAATAAAATCAGGAGGCACAAAAGGAGGGTGGGGGGGGATCTGCGGACACTCAATAAGAAATGAGGTATGAAATAGGTATCAATATGGTTAGAATTTTGAATAAAGAAATAAGGAAAAAAAAACCGTGTTCCATTCAACAAGTTACTATAATATTTCTCCTCTTCATAACCTGCTAGAAAGACAGAGGATATGTTACTGGAGCATGCTAGCACAAATAAGAGAAAATCACCATCTTCTCTACCCATGAAAAGTTCTAAATCAGTCAGAGATCATATTTTGTTCTGGAGATTTCTCTTGTATACTTCCCAAGTTAAAATGTTCTGGCCATTTGATTCACACACTCGTAAATCAACATACATCTAATGGGCAAATAAAAAAAAGCATAAGAAGGAACAGCAAATTAGCCTTGTTCGTATCTTTTGACATGTAAATAAAAAATTTACTTTTGTAATACAAACTCCTTAAGAATAGCATTTGTGTAACAAATCAATTGTCCATGTCAATTCCTTCAAGATCAAGCAATTAATTTTATTAATTCATATTTTTTTAGCAATAAATAAAAAAGTGTGCCTAGGCGTGCTTTGTGCATCTTCAAAACGCGCCAAAAAAGCATGCCAAAGGTGTGCTTCTTGAAATGAGCTTTGCTTTGGCCATGCAAAGTGCTTAGACCTTGGAGCTTTGAGCCTTGAGCACTAAGCATGCTTTTAATACTGTACAAGACTAGCCTTTTATTTTTCTATGTTATGTTTAACTTATTATGTTGTGAGTATTTTTAAAAGGTCATATGACTAGCTTATGACTTTTGATGAAGTTGGATGGTTAGAATTTAATTGTCATATATAAGACAAAGGGTTATGATTCTAGGAACACTGAACGCTACTATGAAGTAGCCTTCATTATAGGAAGCCTTTTCTGATTTAATCATTTAAGAAATTTTTTAAAAATATTTCTTGAACTTTTTGAACCTAGAGATTGATGTTTTAGGGCATGTTTGGTACTCTATAATGATGATTACAGTGTAATATGAATAATCATTTTTTGATAATTTAATAGTTTGGAAAGGAGAGATTTGAACCTATGATGTATCCGTCGGAAAAACCAAAAAGTGCCAACTAGTTGAGCTACAAGCAAGGTCGTCAAAGTTGGGATTGTAGGATAGGATCATGGAGGCAGGCAGAATCGTGGATTGTGTGATTAGATCATGGATAGTAAGATCTTCCCTTTTTTGGGGAAAAAACATATAAAAAAATATCTAAAAAAAAACACAGATTGTGACTTTGTATGTTGAATAATCAGATAAATTATGAATTCATCTATTAAAAAACAAAGATGTGAATAATGAGTTAGCATATAATCACAAAAATTATAAATTACATGTAACAATTTCACTTGGTTGAATAATCGTGAGTTAGTACTTATGTCTAGAATTGATAAATTTTTGTTCACTTCTAATTGGGAAGAGCATTTTTCCTTTCTCGTTCAACGCAAGTTGTCTACAATATGCTCGGACCATTTCCCTATCCTTTTAGAATGTGGTAGAATACAGCAAGGAAGAAGACCTTTCAGATTTGAAAATATGCGGTTGAAGGCTGAAGGCTTAAAGGGGATGGTTAAAGAGTGGTGGAATTCCTGAAAATCATAAAAACTAAAACATGTTGAATCTGACCTCCAAATTTTGACAGGTTGAAGGTTGGATTATTCTTAGCATGTGTGCAAAAAATCAGGGCAAGACTTGTGCCTCGCGGCCTCCGCGTTGCTGATGTGGACCACGTGGGCGTGCTCGTGGCCTCAGATGCAGAACATCATGTGGGTTTGGGGGCGTCGGCAGGACCTCGAAGCCGTCCTTGTGTCCCACGCGTGCCTCGAGGCCTCCGCGTTGCCGATACCATTTCCAAGGTACTCTTGAGTTTTATTTTGGTCGACAAACTGAAATCTTTGAAAGGGGATTTAATGATAGAAATCAAGAGCCCTATGGTTGCAAGAAGGTGACAAGAATACCAAATTTTCCAACGGATAGCGAACTCTCATAGTTAAAATAATACAATTAGACATTATTGATGGGGTCCTTACCCCTGACCAAGTAATGATGAGGGGTCATATTAATCAATTTTATCATTTATGAATAATATTATTACTTATCAAAAAAGAATTAATATGATGCAATTTGTATACCATACATCAATACGTCTATACTAACGAAAGTAATATACTTAAGTTTTAACACAATGTATCAAAAATGTTCTGCAAATGTTTAATCAGCAACCACATACCAAAATAACTATCAACACAAATGGAAAATAGTTCTAAGTTCCAAGTTCAAAATCCAAAATAAGATAGCAAATGGAAACTAGCTAACTCTACAATATGAAATTCAAAAGCAATAGGAATAATAAGGTGAACAGAACATTTAATCATCCATTCTATCGCTCTTATCAGATACACCATCATAATCATCATTATCCATGTCCAGAGCATCAACATCAATGGGATAATTAGGGAGAGGATTATGCAATTCTTAGTTACAGAATAGTGAACAGGGATTTTTTAGTTTTAAATTGAGGTTTTTTGTTTTAGATTTTAAGTTCGCCTAGGGGTCATTTTGACATTTTAGTACTCATAAGGGCCTGTTGGGCTGCTAGTATCTGTTGGAGGTAGCTGGGCTTCTATTAGCCCAAACCAATTTTCTTTTTCTTTTTTTATAGGTAATCCATGCAGTATTATTGATAAAAAATAATAAAATCTTTGAGTTCAGGATGACGAACACAAAGGAAAAATGAAAAAAAAAAATATATATATATATATATAATTGAGTCATTGACTTCAGCAATAACAAACATATATCTAGCAAATTTTCTCGCTCCTCTGATTTGCATCTTCTTAAACACTATATTGTTTTAATATATGGTCCTTTTCGACCTTGTCCTTGGAAAATGAGTTCTTCATTTCACTAAGTAATCATCTTTACCACCTATTCTTTATGTTCCTAATTTTCCATTTAATTTTCATTATTCATTTTTTTTTTTTTAAATCCCTTTAATTCTCATTTTTTTTAGTCAATTGACTAGAGCCTTACACTATTCTATCGCCTTCGATCCCACTTCATGTGTATTTCAGAAACTCAACACTAATGATTCGGGGCATGAGAATGACGGGCTATATTCAAGTTTCCCAGAAGAGACACCGTGCTCTGCTGGCCCAAAATGGCGAGAATGGGTTACAATCAGTAACTTCTAATGCATTGTGCTAATCCATTTGATAACTTTTTTTTCTTTATGCTGTTTAATAGTTTAGGATTTTGATCACTTTACCACATCTCGCTACAACGTTAACCCCAATTCTAGGATCGCAGATCTAAAACACGATATAGTTTAGTTTCAAGATTCCAAAAAAAGAATCACTCAATTTCCCATTTTTCAAATGCAAAAGTAATCAAAAATATAAAAATGAAGATTCAAATGTAACACTATCATATTCTGTTCTAACTTCTAAGCAATCCATAAGATTCACGTTAACAAGTGAGACTGTGCATATATTGATATATGTGTTTGAAAATTTGAAAATTTCTCAAACCAAAGAGGCATTTAATCTTCATCTGCTAAAAACTATAGCTTCAACTAAAAGAGTACTCCAAACTATAAAGACCAAAAAAAAAAAAAAACCACCAATTTTTATGTAAGTAAAAGAAAAATTCAATGCGGAAAGATTATCAGAAAAACAAATTCACAAATTAGAAGGAAATGCGAGAATTGGGAATTGGGAATTGGGAATTTGGAATTGGAATTACCTTTCCAGAAATTGGCGACGATTGGGGTAGGAGAAGAGGACGGGTTGGGTTTGTCCCTCTCGGATCCACCTTGCGGAGCCTCCATTTTCAACGGATCCGGATCGCTAGGTTTTGATTTTTGTGTGTGTGTGTGTGTGTTCTTCAGTCTCTGAAACAACGAGGATTTTAATTTAGCTTGCTCTGATGGATCTGAGAGAGCTTTGGCTTTCAGTCTAATGGTTTTATTTTTATTTCTAATTTTTTTGGGTAGTGGGTTTCCTTCAGATTTAAATATAGTAGTGTGGTATTGCTTAATAATTAAATTACTAATTTCCTCTAAATTTTTAATTTTTTTTATAACTTTTTCTTTTTTTTTGGTTGGTAGAAAAGGATAAGATCTTTAATTTTGATGATTTTATCCCTCGCCTATTATCGTGTTAATGATAAGTTATAATCTCTCAACTTTTGAAATCATACGTGATCCATGTGTTTCCTCTATTTAAATTTTACAAAATTATTTTATATATATATAAATACAAAATTATACTTGAAGTCTAACTAAATTTTGAAAATTTTACACATTTTTCACAATAAAAAAAGTATTGATAATTTTATTTAGATAAAAAAAAAAAGTATTGATAATTTTTTTTTGAAAGGAAAAGTATTGATAATTTTTTTTTTTTTTTTTTGAGAAACCCCTTACAAGGGAAATTTTTATTCAATCAAACGAATATCAGAGTTGTAAACATCTAGCACGTCTGGAGGAACAGACTCCATCCAAAGTCCAAACATCCAAAGAACTAGAAATAGAAATAGCCCTTCTAGCTAAACAACGAGCCAAACAATTACCTTGTCTTTTAACATGACAAAAGGAAACAAAACAAAAAAAAGAAACAAGAGATTGAATGTCCTACAAAATATGCCCAAACTCAGACCAAGCCATATTCTCGCCATTGATGGCATTGATAATAGTTTCCGAATCACCTTCAATAACCAGCCTTTGGAAATCCAACTCCTTAGCGAACCAGAGAGCTCGACGCGCTGCTAGCACTTCCACCATCTCTACTGACGTAGGCAGTGGAATATTCTGTGATAGAGCAGCCATAACCAATCCGCTATCATTGCGGATTATCGCACCCAACCCAGCCTTTCTTTCCCCCTCAAAAAGTGCCCCGTCGAAGTTCACTTTCACATGGCCAACTAGTGGAGGACGCCATTTCACATCTCTGGACGTCCGAGGAATTTTCTCGTGGGGAGGTCTGAGCTGATGATATTCCTGAAGTGCTTCGCACGCCATGGGAGGTATTCTCGCAATCGGGGTCGCAACTTCACCTAAACGCACCTTATTCCTTCGCAACCAGATAATAGAAACCGTCCAAGCAAATAGATCAAACCTCCTACCTTGTTGATGTGCCAGCTGGATTACATTCAAGAAACTTGTACTTGAACTAGACGTTGTGACCAAATCTGGAAAAAGCACCTGCCAAATCGTGGACAACTGTGGGCACGTCCATAATGCATGAAATGTGTCCTCAGGTCCCTCATTACACTGATTGCATGTGTCCTCTGTCAGTAGCATTCTCTTCGTCAAATTCACCTTAGTAGGTAAAGAATTAGACCCCACTCGCCACATGAGGAGTTTAATCTTGTTTGGAACCTAAAGCTTCCAAATGGCATTCCACGTACTCTTTAGCTCATTAACGGAGGTTGTATTATCCACTGACTCATTCTCTTCTTCCAGCTCCATAAGCTTTTTATACCCCGATTTCACCGAATAAACACCATCGCTACAACTAGGCCAGAAAATCATATCCCTTCTGCTTGAATAACTCAGAGGAATGGCTTTGATAACAGAAGCTTCCTCCGGTATAAATAGTCTATCCACCTCATCCTCTCTCCATTGGCCTAGCTCATGATCAATTAGAGTGGAGACCGTGGCATCCGGAGTGAAATCAATTAAAGGAGAAGTGATGCCTCTATGTTCACAACCTGGGAGCCACTTATCCTGGTAGATCCAAACTTTAGAGCCATCTCCTATCCTCCACTTCATCCCCCTTCTTATAACATCACGATCCTTAAGGATGCTTTTCCATGCATAAGATCCTACATTCTCCTTAGCATCAAATATTGTTCCATTTGGATAATATTTGGCTTTGAAGAATCTAGAAAATAGTGAATCGTGATCGGAAGCCAATCTCCAGACTTGTTTAGCCAATAAAGCAACATTAAACTTCTCCAACTCACGGAAACCCATACCACCTTTATTTTTTGGCTTACAGAGCTTCTGCCACTTAACCCAATGGGCCTTTCTTCTATCACCTTGTTGTCCTCACCAAAATTTACGTATCATAACCTCAATCTCATTACATAGAGTTATAGGTAATTTGAAACAGCTCATTGAATAAGCCGGTATAGCTTGGACCACAGCTTTCAAAAGAACCTCCCTACCAGCTTGAGAAAGTAATTTCTCCTTCCACCCCTTTATTTTGGACCACACCCGCTCCTTGATAATTTGATATAACAAAATCTCACAATATTTTCATAATAAGTTAAAGGATTAAACTATTATAAGTTAAAATAAAATTACACCCAAACCTATCATAACTCAAAGCATGACTGTTGTATACTACTTGTATGATATTTTATTGTATTGAGAGCATTTACATCAGTCTCACTATTTTAATATTTCAGCAAAAATTTATCTAAATTCAACCAAAACAAGCATGCATCAATCTCACTAAATTAACTAAAGTTTCTAAATAGGATAATCTCATCTTTACATGTAGTGAATCTCTATCCTTGCTACATTAAATTTCAATATTGATAAAGTATTAAGGCTAATGTATGTGTATGATAATAATAATAGATCTATCACTTAGACTGCATGACTAAAATTAGTGCAGAGATTTTGTTTTCTCCTTGTGATACATTGGGTTGCTGTGAGATTTATGTAATTTCAATTTTGTATCCATTATGTAAGATTTCGAAATTATTACCATTGATTTTTTTGTACAAACCAAACACTTAAAAATGTTTTCAACAATTTTAAAAGCCCAACCAAACATAGAAAGAAAAAAAAAAAAAAATTTCCTGAGATTATTTTCAAACCGGAAAACACTTTACGTTAACATAAACACAGGCCCAATCAAAAATTGGATTATTAAGGGCTAAATACCTTCAATTTAGTGTGATCAAATGCGTGCATGTCTGTATCAATCCATTACAATCACGATAAAGAACATAAATGAGGAGAAAGACTATAAACGTCTATGACATACATTAATACATATAATTTTATGATAATAAATGTTAACAGCAGAAAGTATGACATCTCAAAAATCAAAATGCAAAAAACACCAAAAGTGCGTGCCCATAATCATGTAAGGAACTTATGAAGTTTTTTTTATTTATTTTTTTTATTATTTATTTTTTAAAAAGAATTTCAACCTATAACGTCCGCTCCTGCTAATAACTTTTTATCATCAGACCAAGACACCAATAAATTTTTGGTGTAGACGAAAATTGAACCTCAAATATCTTATTTAACCATCAGAAACTCTACCAGTTGAGTTAACTGAAACAACAAAGAACTTATGAAGTACATATATGTTATGTTTCTAAAATTTAGGAATTTCATCCACTAATAATAATAATAATAATTCTCTTAATTTCTTATTAATATTAATAATAATAATAATTGTGGGGGGAGAAAAGCCCAACCCAAAATATTGGGTCCAAGGCCCAATATGAGAAACACTGTTCGTCCGAGGAGATGAAGACATTTAGTCAGAGGCCCATGTCAAAGGAGAATGCCTGGAGATGAACACGTGTACTATCCGAGGAGATGTTCATATGTCCGAGGAGTCCGATATCCTCGGATCCGAAGGAGTTTGGTCCGACAGGTGTATGGGAGGTTCAAGTGATCTTTTTGACAAGTGTCAAGAGGGAAAGGAGCCTCGGACACGCATGAAGATAACAGGAACAGAGAAATATCAAGGAGACAGACTTCAACCACCGCATTTAATGCACTGCACCTACCTTCCTGGCCGCATTTATGTGGAGAAGACCCCTGAACAGTGCATTCTCAGCTACCGCCACTCACACAGGGCAGAAGGGGGAGTATGATGGGACATGCACTCAAGTGGGCGCCTAGATGATGGACAAGTGGGTGGTGAAGATGTGGGAAGGCAGTACTATATAAAAGAAAGGTGTCTCTGATAGAGGGGATCGAAAAATCGGAAAGAGAGAAGAGTGTATCACATTACTGTATCTCCAACAATTGTAACCTAAGTTCATCAATGAAAAACACCTCTTCGGACGAGACACTTACATTCGTCCGAGCACATATCAATACAAATTCTCCCACTAGCATTGCTGTTTAATACTGTTATTTCATTATTAGCCTAACTCTTTCACCCACTCTCTACAAATTTATTGTTTTGGGTTCAGTGGACTCAAGATCCATACCTTCTTGGGCTTGGGCTGCAAAAATTGACCTTACAATTGGCGCACAATTGGCGCCGTCTGTGGGGAGAGCTTGTGCAAGAGTGAAAGCAACAGTTGATGATGGCAGGACAAGGTGAACAACAAGCAGAATCCAGGGCATCCCAGCACGTAGACCATTTTGTCAACTCAGAGAGGAGACAAAATCGTGAGGGCAGTGTACATACTGTGCGCCTTAGCCAGAGCCAATCACAGGGCGGAAGTCACATGTCCCATGCGGAGAAGAACCGTGACTTACAACTGGAAGTGGAAAAACTAAGGAGGGAGTTACGCCATGCAAAGAGGAAACGGACTTCCTCATACTCTGAGGATGATCTTGATGACGAGCAGGATGTCTCTTATCAGCACAAATCTAAGACACCAGCCAGCGAGTCCTACACCTATGAAGAAGAGTCCCATCGTAAGAGGCAACGTAGAAGCCCATCACGCGAGGACATGGAGAATGATGCCATGAATAGGGCTCTAAATCAGATATCTAAGTCACCCTTCACGCGCAGGATAGAGGAGGCCAGACTTCTTCGGCGTTTTAACCAGCCAACGTTCACCATCTATAATGGTAAAATTGACCCCGTGGAGCATGTGAGTCATTTTAACCAGAGGATGGCTGTCTACTCCAGAGACGAAACTCTGATGTGCAAGGTTTTCCCTTCCAGTCTTGGGCCTGTTGCCATGAGGTGGTTTGATGGTTTGAAGGCAGGCTCCATCAACTCCTTCAAAGAACTCACTCAGGCATTCGGCTCCCGTTTTGTCACATGCCGAAGAGTGGCCAGACCTTTCTCTTCACTGCTATCCCTGTCCATGCAGGAAGGCGAGTCCTTGAAGGCATATTCAGACAAATACTGGGAGATGTTCAATGAGGTGGAGGGCAACAATGATGCAATGGCCCTCAGCACGTTCAAGCTCGGCCTCCCTACTGATCACGGTTTGAGGGCATCTCTATCTGGCAAACCGGTCACAAACGTGCGTTAACTAATGGACTGCATAGAGAAGTATAAGAGAGTTGAAGAAGATCAGCAGCAGGGCAAGGGAAAGGATAAGGTTATCCCTCAGGAGAGGAGGGAATCGCGGTCGGACCGATACAATTACAATAAACCGCGAAGGGATTTTGTCGGACAATCAGGATCGATGAATCCTCAATCGGTCAACACCGTGTTCAAAGAGCCAGTACACCAGGTCCTGGAAAAAATCAAGAACGAATCATTCTTCAGGTGGCCGAACAAGATGATAGGAAACCCCGAGAAACGCAACCACAATCTTTACTGCCAGTACCATCAAGACCATGGGCACACCACGGAGGATTGTAGGAGCCTGTGGGATCACTTGGACCAATTAGTTTGCAATGGTAAACTGAAACACCTCCTGCACCCCTCCAGCGGCCGAGGGCAGACGGGCTCGGGGCCACGCAGAGATGACCCCTCAAAGCCGCCGCTAGGGACTATAAACGTCGTCTTCGCCGCGCCGGGGAGGACAGGATCCTGGCCATTGAAAGTTATGTCGGTAGGCCGACCATCCGCAGGGGAGTCAAGCCGTGGACCGAAGAGAGCTAAGTTTGGTGCCCCGCTGGTTATGGGATTCTCGGACGAAGACATGATTGGCACCATCCAACCCCATGATGATGCATTAGTCATCACCCTCAGAATAGGAGGGTACGACGTAAAGAGGGTGATGGTGGACCAGGGCAGTGCTGTGGAGGTAATGTACCCAGACCTCTACAAGGGGCTAGGCCTAAAGCCCCAAGACCTGACGCCATACGATTCCCCCCTCTTGAGCTTTGAAGGAAGGCCTGTCATCCCGAAAGGCCGGATACGCTTACCGGTGCAGTCCGGCTCCGAGGTGGTGGAGTTGGACTTTATAGTTGTGGACGCATATTCGTCCTACACGGCACTCGTGGGCAGACCCTGGATTCACGCACTTGGGGCTGTTCCCTCTACTTTGCACCAGAAGGTCAAATATCCATCAGGAGGTCAGATACATGAGATCCGAGGAGACCAGTCTGTTGCTCGACAGTGCTTGGTAGCTGCCATTCAGCATAAGACCCCAGCCGAGTCCTCGGACGTAGCTGGGAAGGATTTATAGCAACTACAGTCTCGGGGAGTGCCTTCTGAAGAACCAGATGAAAGCACTCGATGTGAGGATCTGACGAAAGTGGTCATTGGAGATGATCCTGATAGGTTCTTTCAAGTCGGATCTCAGCTGCCTCTTCAAGAGAAGGAAGAGCTGATAGAGTTCCTCAAGCAAAATCTCGATGTGTTTGCCTGGAGTGCTTACGAGGCCCCAGGGGGTGGACCCGGAGTTTATATGCCACCACTTGAAGGTGAATCCACTGGTCACCCCCAAGCAACAGCCTATTCGGCGCCCATCCAAGGAACATGCCGACGCAGTGAGAGACGAGGTAGCGAAACTCAAAGAAGCTAGGGCTATCAAAGAAGTTTTTTATCCCGAATGGCTGGCAAATACCGTGGTGGTAAAGAAGAAGAGTAGGAAGTGGCGAGTATGTGTAGACTTCACGGATCTGAATAGGGCATGCCCCAAAGATCCGTTCCCTATGTCGAAAATTGATCAGCTGGTCGATGCCACTGTCGGCCACCCTCGGATGAGCTTCCTAGACGCCTTCCAAGGCTACCACCAGATACCATTAGCCCTGGAGGACCAGAAGAAAACCGCTTTTGTCACCCCTATTGGCAACTACCACTATAAAGTAATGCCGTTTGGCCTGAAGAACGCGAGAGCTACCTACCAGAGGATGATGACGAGGATGTTCGAGCCACAGCTGGGCAAAAATATCGAGGTTTACATAGATGACATGGTGGTGAAGAGCAAAGTTATAGCTGAGCATGTGAAGGACCTTGAAAGTACCTTTGAGATTCTACGAAGGTACAAGCTACGACTAAATGCCTCTAAGTGCTCATTTGGGGTAGGGTCCGGAACGTTTTTAGGATACATGGTCACCCACCGAGGAATTGAGGTCAACCCCGACCAAATAAAGGCCATAAACAATCTACGAGCTCCTCGGAATCCCAATGAGGTTCAAAAACTAACCGGAATGACCGCTGCCCTCAATCGGTTCATCTCTAGATCAGCAGACAGGTGTCGCCCATTTTTCTCTTTACTTAACAAGTGGAAGGGATTCGAATGGACCGAAGAATGTGCTTTGGCATTCCAGCAACTCAAGGATTATCTAGCTCGGCCACCAATCATGTCCAGTCCTGAGCCAGATGAGGTACTGTTCGCCTACATCGCTGTAGCTCCCTATGCGGTGAGCCTGGTGTTGATACGATCAGACTCTGGTGTACAAAGGCCCGTCTATTACGTAAGCAAGTCGCTGTATGAGGCTGAGATTCGTTACTTGCCTCTGGAGAAGGCTATCCTAGCAGTAGTGCTTGGCACACGGAAGCTACCTCATTACTTCCAAGCCCACACGGTCATCGTTCTCACACAACTCCCACTCAAAGCTATACTCCGAAGTGCTGATTACACTGGTCGGATTGCCAAGTGGGGTACAATCTTAGGGGCTTTCGATATAAGATATATGCCCCGCACATCGGTCAAGGGACAGGTCCTCGCAGATTTGGTGGCTGAGTTCATGGAGCCCCAGCTAGAAGAGGTAAAGCCCACGTCAGGCATGGATGAAAAATCAGTTGGCATGATCTCCCAACAGAATCCCTCCCATTGGGAAGTGTACGTTGATGGCGCGGCAAACCAAAGAGGTTCTGGAGTTGGGCTGGTATTGATATCCCCCGAGAAAATCATTATCGAGAAATCGTTAAGGCTGGACTTCTCGGCAACGAATAATGAAGCGGAGTATGAGGCCCTACTGATGGGAATGACTATGGTCCGTAGAATGGGTGGGAAGTCTGTGGAGTTGTTCTCAGACTCAAGATTGGTAGTAGGTCAAGTACAAGGCGAGTTCGAGGCAAAGGAAGAAAGAATGCAGGGGTACTTGGGTCGCGTTAAACATCTGCAATCAGAGTTTGACTTTTTCAATTTGCTGCACATCCCCAGGAGTGGCAACTCACATGCTGACTCCTTGGCCACGCTTGCCACCTCTTCGGCGCAAGACCTGCCGAGGATCATCCTCGTCGAGGACTTGCACAGGCCTACAGAGGCGAAGGCAGGGGCAGTCAAAGTTCACCAGAACAGGCCCGGGCCATGCTAGATGGACCCTTTAATCAGATTTCTCAAAGAAGATATATTGCCTGAAGAGAAGGTAGAAGCTGATAAAGTTCGGAGGAAGGCGACTAAGTTCTGGTTATCCGAGGACCAGAAACTATACAGACGCTCCTACTCGGGACCATACTTGCTATGCATGCATCCCGAGGCAACTGAGACATTGCTAGAAGAGCTGCACGAAGGAATCTGTGGGAGCCACACTGGAGGTAGATCCTTGGCTCACCGAGCCCTCACCCAAGGCTATTGGTGGCCTAACATGCAAAAGGAGGCACACGAATACGTCAAAAAGTGTGATCAATGTCAGCGCTTCGCTCTAAACATTCACCAGTCAGGGGGAAATCTTAATCCGCTATCTAGCCCATGGCCCTTCGCCCAATGGGGCTTGGATATTGTGGGACCCTTCCCTAAAGCTGCAGGAAACAGGAAATACCTCCTGGTCGGCACAGACTATTTCACCAAGTGGGTCGAAGCCGAGCCACTAGCCAATATCAGAGACGTTGATGTGCAAAAGTTCGTGTGGAAGAATATTGTCACTCGGTTTGGAGTTCCTCACACTCTCATCTCGGACAACGGCTTGCAATTCGATAGCAAGACATTCAGGAATTATTGCAGTGAGCTGGGAATTATGAACAGATACTCCACTCCATCCTATCCCCAGGGTAATGGACAAGCAGAAGCTGTCAACAAGGTCATACTGAATGGCTTAAAGAAGAGGCTGGATGACGCAAAGGGCAAATGGGTAGAAGAACTGCCACACGTACTTTGGGCTTACAGGACTACGTCTCGTAGGTCTACCGGAGAGACCCCCTTCTCAATGACCTATGGGGCTGAAGCTGTCATTCCTTTGGAGACCGGATTCCCAACGTTGAGAACTAGCTCGTTCAGTCCGGCCGACAACGATGGGCAACTGCAGAAGAGTTTAGACTTGATTGAGGAAAGGAGGGAGAACGCAATGGTTCGGCTAGCACATTACCAACAGAAACTCAGGCAAGGCTATGATGCTAACGTAAAGCTAAGGCCTCTAGAGCCTGGCGATCTAGTGCTGAGGAAAGTAGTGGGCACCGCAAAGAATCCAGCTTGGGGAAAACTAGGACCCAATTGGGAAGGGCCGTATCGCATCACTTCAGGAGCAGGCATTGGGGCATATTTCTTGGAAGACCTAGATGGTCATGTAATACCGCGTCCATGGAATGTAAATAACCTTAAGAGGTACTTTTATTAATCAAATCTTTTCTTCAACCGACGTGTCAATTCACTGCGTAAAGTATTCTCTCAAGTGTTTAAACTTAAATCCAATCATGCCTGTAGTCCTCGGACCAGATGATTAGGGTTAGTTAACACTCATTCGCCACTAGCTTAAGTGTTTAAACTTAAATCCAATCATGCCTGTAGTCCTTGGACCAGATGATTAGGGTTAGTTAACACCGTTAGCTCAAGTGTTTAAACTTAAATCCAATCATGCCTGTAGTCCTCGGACCAGATGATTTGGGTTAGTTAGCACTCAGTTACAGTTCTATAGTATTTAAACTTAAATTCAATCATGCCTGTAGTCCTCGGACCAGATGATTTGGGTTAGTTAGCACTCAGTTACAGTTCTCTAGTGTTTAAACTTAAATCCAATCATGTCTGTAGTCCTCAGACCAGATGATTTGGGTTAGTTAGCACTCAGTCACAGTTCTATAGTGTTTAAACTTAAATCCAATCATGCCTGTAGTCTTCGGACCAGATGATTAGGGTTAGTTAACACTCCGGTGCAATTCTCTAAGTGTTTAAACTTAAATCCAATCATGCCTGTAGTCCTCGGACCAGATGATTAGGGTTAGTTAACACTCGAATACGTTTGTCCCCCGTGGCCCTTGAATCAAATGACACAGGTTAGTCAATACCCCCACACAGCTATTGTCACTGGGGCTTAGTGCTAAAATTCTTGACCACATTTAAATTAATTCTCACTTATGACTGTCCTCCTTAGTTATACTTATAACTGTCTCACTTACACAAATTACTCGCTACAAATCATTACCTGTTAGTAACTTTTATTCGGATTGTTCTTTTCAATATCAATCTTAATTACTCACGCCATAAGTATGATGTATCAATCAGGTTTATTTGCATTATTAAGTTATAAGTGCAATGTACAGTTGTATGTAACAGTAATAATTAGTAAGACATGTATTAAAAACATCATAGACAAATGAGAAGCCATTCCATAAATAAAAGAACAGTTTACAATTCTTCGGATAAAACAAAAGAAAGTACAGGTGCAAAAACAAAAGCCCTATACATCTATTCTTTTGCTGGAGGGAGCACGGGGTCAGCAGCCTGGCCTGTCCGAGCAGTTGCTTCAGGGGCTTGGTCCTTGGGCTTGGCATAAATTTTCTCTTCACCCGACCCTTGGCCTTTTCCTTTGACCGGTTCAGCTGGCTTATCCTTGTCACCTGGCTGACCAGCTTCTTTGCTTGCACCAAGGGTGGACGGAGGAGCTTGGCTGACCTGACTTGGCTCAGAAGCCTCAGGAAGCTGGGGGGCAGAAGGATCATCCACCGGGATCTCTTGGATATCAGGATCATAGTAGATGCTCCCAGGTAACCTCAGGGGAGAGTCCGAGGGTACCCCAGCAGCGTCCAAGGCTTTTTCCCAAGTTTTGTCGCAGTACTCACGACAAACTGAGGCAAACTGCTCAGTAAGCTGCTGCGCGGTCACATCTGCCCTAACTGCTTGCCCGAGGGGAATTTGCTGGAGCGGCTGGACGAGAGGAGGTACACCCCGAGGATTTGGACGGGGTACGGGTTCAAGATCGTCTGGCGCCAAGAAACCCTTCCGACCAACGTCAATACACGCAAGGCGATGGTCTCCCTGGACGATTGCGTTGCCGACCGGTTGGAAACCCTTTGGCTTCCCTGTATATCCCAGAATAAGGGGAGTAGATCATAGTTGCCCGTCCTCGCTCACGAAGATCTCTGACCTTAAAAGGTAATTGAGGGCGGCAATATTCGTTAGGCTGAGCCGAGGAGAAACTTGTCTCTTATCTGTTACAAGTCACAGCAAAAAAAAAAATATGAATGATTAGAAACTCAAAAATGACAGCCGAAGAGGAATCAGAAACCATTAACAGACGAGGACCTTAAGCCTATGGTTAGTGTGCCTAAATCTAACATGTCCCACCTGGCTTTCCATGCTTGGTTGGGCAATGATGGCCATCGTGCCATGCGCCCGAGACGATCACATAGTCGTCTTTCATCCCTTTGTTGGATTTGGGGAGGCAGGAAATGAGCCTGACCACGTCCGATCGGGATTTTAAGTAATATCCCGCATCTTGCTGGCTGTGGCACTCGTACATATGTACTACGTCGAGCCAGGTGAGTCCCAATCCTAGGTGACGCTCAAGGTCCTCAATCGCTCCTAGGATCTAAAACATATTGGGCGCGCACTGCCAGGGAGTAAGCCTATGGTTCCGAAGGTAACTAGTGGTGATGGGACCCATGGGGATTGTCATTCCCCCTTCTTTGAAGGCAATGAGGGGGATAACCACCTCTCCCGTCTTCCGGTCTGTTAGTATCTTTTTTGGGGGGCAATACCTCACACCTACGTTAGGGGGTATGCGATATGCGGCCCTAAACGCCTCTAGTTGCTCAGGGCTATCCACCAAGTACTGGAGTTTTCCCATGGTGCTTAAATGAAGCGGCTGGCCGAAGAGAGAACTAAATGATTCGGTGGACGATGACTCACCAGGACTCAAGCGGAGAAAAGATTTCAGGCTTGTAGAAGGGTTCGCGTCGATTCTGGGGAAGTCTGAAACCGGCGATGGAGAGATTTGGACGGAGCGGCACGCTTGTTCTTGATGGAGCGTCTGAAGATGTGAAAAGTGAGGAAGAAATAACTTCCCTTGAGGTTTTATACAGGGTCAAGCGAAAGGTCAGGGGCACTCCCGCCCAAATTCTGAAGAAAAACCACGGCCGTTGGATCAGTCAGTCACCGTTGGATACGAAGGCCAAAGCGCCACCTGGTGCAGTTAATGCAGCGCCTTGGGAATAAGAAAACCGCAGCGGCATTAATGAGGCGTCTGTCCCTACGTCTACACACGTGCCAGGTCAATTTTGCCCGTTCCCAAGCTTTTGCTCCGTGGCAAGTCAAAATCCTACTTTTTCTCCTCGGATGCGAGGGAAAAACTACAATTTCGATGGGCTAATGTGGGGGGAGAAAAGCTCAACCCAACGTATTGGGTCCAAGGCCCAATATGAGAAACACTGTTCGTCCGAGGAGATGAAGACATTCAGTCAGAGGCCCATGTCAAAGGAGAATGCCTGGAGATGAACACGTGTACTATCCGAGGAGATGTTCATATGTCCGAGGAGTCCGATATCCTCGGATCCGAAGGAGTTTGGTCCGACAGGTGTATGGGAGGTTCAAGTGATCTTTTTGACAAGTGTCAAGAGGGAAAGGAGCCTCGGACACGCATGAAGATAACAGGAACAGAGAAATATCAAGGAGACAGACTTCAACCACCGCATTTAATGCACTGCACCTACCTTCCTGGTCGCATTTATGTGGAGAAGACCCCTGAACAGTGCATTCTCAGCTACCGCCACTCACACAGGGCAGAAGGGGGAGTATGATGGGACATGCACTCAAGTGGGCGCCTAGATGATGGACAAGTGGGTGGTGAAGATGTGGGAAGGCAGTACTATATAAAAGAAAGGTGTCTCTGATAGAGGGGATCGAAAAATCAGAAAGAGAGAAGAGTGTATCACATTACTGTATCTCCAACAATTGTAACCTAAGTTCATCAATGAAAAACACCTCTTCGGACGAGACACTTACATTCGTCCGAGCACATATCAATACAAATTCTCCCACTAGCATTGCTGTTTAATACTGTTATTTCATTATTAGCCTAGCTCTTTCACCCACTCTCTACAAATTTATTGTTTTGGATTCAGTGGGCTCAAGATCCATACCTTCTTGGGCTTGGGCTGCAAAAATTGACCTTACAATAATAATCATGAAAAGCGTGTGGACTGTGTGGAGTGTTGTAGCCAAATGCAATGATAATTCAAATAAAATACCTACTAGAGCTCAAATAAAATACAATGATAATTCAAACCCCGCTAAATTGGACTCAAATTTGTAAATATAACTATATAAATCTCATTAAAAATATAAATATAAAAATTAAGTAGGTAATATGTGCAAGTCCTTATTCTTTTTTGGTTAATCAAAATGCACCATATATCATTTGCTCAAAAAAAAAAAAGTATCACATCAATTGCTATTAGGCTTTGACCAGTCCAAAGCCAATCCAAAAAATAATTATGGGCCTTCAATCATCACAAAGAATCCAGTACAACTCTAACACTTGGGTTGAGGTAGCTCAACCCATACAACCAAAGCAACGTGAAAAAGAACACTATTTTTTTTTGTTTTTTTGTTTTTTTGAGTTAAATTATTAATTTGATTCATCAACTACTAAGTGTTTTGATTTTGATTCTAAAACATTAATTATGTCAATTTAGGTTGCATTTGTGTTTGATGTAGAATGTTTTTTGAATGGAAAAAATTTCCTGAAAAACAAATTATTATTTTTTCCTCATGTTTGGTTGGGTTCCTAAAAATGATTTCAAAAACATTTTTAGGTATTTGATTTGTACGAAAAATTAGTTTAGATAATCTCACAAATATAACATAATGAATTCAAAATACACAACACTAACAAAAATCCAATCAACACCCAATCCAATTTGTCACGCCAAAAAGCAAAATATATAAAATAATTTTAAAATTTTCCAAATCTAAATGTCACAAGATGCAATGAATCCAATCAACACCATATCCACATTTTCAAAACCAAAACTTTCTAAATCTAATACAAACTTACAAAAATTAAAAATAAAATAAAATTAAACATTGATTGTCTATGAGAAGAAGATGCTTGCATGAAAGAGAGAAGAGAGAAAATGTGAAAATGTGAAAATGTTTATCTGGAAAATATTTTACGACAAAATAAATGCAACCTTGGATTCAATAAGCACTAGCTAACCCTATTGGTCTTTTGCAACAAACCTAATTAACAAAAAAAAAAAGGCACAAAATATATGTAGTATTTATGGTTTTTTTGTGTGGAGAGAGAGAGTTCAAAACTAGCACATAACTTTGGTTGTTATATGTGTGCGTAGAAAGGGGTGATGGGTGGGTGTATTACTTTGTGTTAGTATAAATTATTTTACAACCTTTGAGATATGTAAGTCAGTTTATGCCTTAAGGGCTCATGTTTTCAACATTTTCAACAAGCCCAAATACATGAAAATGTGAAAATGCTTATCTGGAAAATATTTTACGTCAAAATAAATGCAACCTTGGATTCAATAAGCACTAACTATTTTACATAAAAATAAATGCAACCTTGGATTCAATAAGCACTAGCTAACCCTATTGGTCTTTTGCAATAAACCTAATTAACAAAAAAAAGAAAAAGAAAAAGGCACGAAATATATGTATTTATGGTTTTCTGTGTGGAGAGAGAGAATTCAAACTAGCACATAACTTTGGTTGTTATATGTGGCATGATAATTGTGGCGAGAGAGAGAGCACTTAGGGTGTATTTAAGATTGGATTTTATGACAGTGTCTTTATGTCACTTTTGTAATTTTTCTATTTTCTTAGTGAAACATTATTCTAGGTGCACCCATGGACATAGGCATAAGTTTGAACCACGTAATTCTTAGAGTATCTTGTCTTATTGTTTATTCTATTTTTCTCTTTCTATTTTACGTAAACCTAATATTATTGGATACACTCACAACACATAGGCATTAAATTTTTCTCCTAAGCTTACTCACATCACATGTACATAGTGGTGGAGACTATGGAGTAGAAGTTTTTAAAATGTTTGGTACAAATTTGTTTTTTATTAGTTTATTTTGTTTAAAATATTTATAATGTAAAAGTTACAACTAAATGAAATGAGACTTTAGTATCCGTTCGGGGACAACTTTTGTAAATTTTTGCTAATTTTTTTTTTGCTGAAAATGTGCTAAAGTGTATACTTGTATTTTGAAAAAGTGAGAAAAAAAGAAAAAAAAGTAAAGTTTTAAGAAGTTATACATAAAAGTTAAAAGCTGAGCTTGTAAGCTCAAGCCAAATGGACACTTATAATTATACCTTTAAAAAAATAAAGTAGCCAGTGGGTTGAGCTGGAGATGATAGGTTTGGGAGTGGTGGAGCTCGTGAGTTGACTTGGTCCTTGTGGTGGAGCTTGTGAGTTTTTGTTGCAAAGCTTGGACCACTGTGTTGATTTTTATTTTTTATTTTTCTATGAGTTTATTTGGGAAAAAGGGAAAAGAAAGAAAGAAAGAAAGAAAATTTTAAATGGATTACAAATAGATTATTAAGACTGATGTAGTTTTATGAAAATAATAGATTTTTTTTTAGAATAAAAATAATAGATTATTTAAAGTAACAAAAATGATAAAAAAATGAATAAAATTGTGGTGAGTTGGCTGTGAATGCTCTAAAAAATTTAATTTAGTTCCTTTTCTTAGTATCCCATGTGGCCAACAAGAGAGGCTTTTCTCTTTATCAAAATTTTGCTTCTTTTAGTTTCTTAAATAGTTGGGTCATCTCTTTATTAGTAAGAGTCCAATACATAGGAAAGGTTTAGCCATAATGAGATAGACGCATAAAATTTTGATACATTTATGTTATGATTCTAACGTCCTACATGAATTAAGTGTAAACTTAACCATGTGTTTATAAGCTTTTGAGCACCCTCCTCTTACAAGTCGATTTTTTAAGGATAAGTTCTACCCATGAGTTTGTAATAATTTGATGGAAACAATCAGTAATCAGAAGCTCTTAAGCTTTAAGCTTACTTCGTGAGTGGAGAAGATTTAAGCTATTCGATATCTCATTCAATGAACTAGCAATCCTTGGGCTTGCGAACCCATTCCATCTTGATGTTATGAAGAATACTTGGACTTTTGAGCCTATTCCTTGAAGTAATAAGCTTTGGGCTTTGTAAACCAATTCCGTTCAGTGAAGCATACTTGGGGTTTTTGAGCCCATTTTCATGGAGTAATGAGCTTTCTTCTTGCAAATTCATTATATGTAGCAAATATAACTTGGGCCCGATTTGAGAACTTAAGGATCATAATCATTAGCTGAAAAGCCGATTCTGTGTTGCTTTAAGGGTTCTGATTTCCTTGGGCTTTTATTTGGTTCGACCTAAAGTTCAATATTTTAATTTTGGAAAAATTGAACTATATGTCATATTACACTTTACTCTTTAAACTTTTCGAATGAATGTTTTGCACTCTAAACGATAAAAATTGTTACACTTTACACCCTGACGTTAAGTTTGCCTTTTAACTTGGATGGAAATTCAAAGTTTAGGGTGTAAAGTGTAATCAAGAGTATAGTTTTTAAGGTGGTAAAATGTAATTTCTTTTTTGTTTTTAGGAATTGAGAAGAGTGGCAATTGAGTCTTTTCACATGACATGGTGTCATACTTTTCCTTCTAAATTAACGACAAACTTAACGTCGGAGTGCAAAGTGTAATAAAAGTCATAGTTTACACCACAGCAGACAATACTTATGATGACGAACAATTTTCATCACGAAATATTCTTATTTCGTCGCCTAAGACATATGATGACGAAACATTATTCGTCACGTAATCTTAGCCATAGAATGTCCTGGTGATGAAAATTTTTGTCACTAACTTGTTTAAATTTTTTTTAATAAAAAAATAATAGGTGAAATTTTTTTTCGTCACTTAATATTTTCCTCGCTAAACATTATGTTCAGAGACAAAATAAATTCGTCACAAATTATTTTTAATTTTTGTACCATATTCATTGACAAAATATTTTGTCACTAATTGTATTTTTGTTTTTTTAATTTTCCAATTTCAATGGATTAGGTGACAAATTATTTCGTCACTAATTTCTGTTTATATCCAGAGTTCAACCTGTTAGTGACGAAACATTTTTTCACTAATTTATTTTTTATTTACTTTTGTCACCATTTTTTTTAATTGTCAATTCAACCTATTGGTGATAGAAAATTTTCATCACCATTTTTTATAATTTATTAATATTCTTTCCATTAAATTGCCATTACATTACACATTAACTTGTTCATTTCCAATCACATTTATAAACAAACCATTCATACAATATTTTCCAACCACATTCATAAACAAATCATCCATACAATCTAAAAAGTAAATAAAAAATTGTTATACTATCAAACCCATTGAAGTAAGTTGTTCACAAAAAAATTACAACAATATATATATATATATATATATAGGTAGATGAAATATGTAGTCCATACATTACAAAAACAAAAATGAATTCAAGTAGTGCTACAAAAAAAATGTCTTCTTGCCACCAATCTTATATCTGCACAAATATAAAGAAAAATACATCAATACTGTCAAGTAAAAACATTAATTATGTTAATAATATAAGACTCATTTTTAGCAATGTGTTAAAAGTAATAACACCCTTGCATTTAAGTCATGACAGCTCATAAAGCAAAGATATATTTTCAAGTATTATGTAATGCACGCTTACATTTAGTTCTCTTTTTTTTTTTTTTTTTTTTTTTTTTTTTTTTTTGAGAAATAATTACAACATGCTGCTAACCCCGCAACTCGAACCCCTTTTCCCCCTAAACCCCGAAGTACTTTGTGCATGGGGAGGTGCCAATTCAGCTACAAAGCCTTTGGCCTTACATTTAGTTCTCTAACTGTGAGTTTTATTGGTGTGCATAAGTTTTTAAATGTTATATTGGACTTGAAAGTTTCTCATCAAAAGTCACATTGTAACATCTATTTCCATTACTTATAAAAACAAATGGACCCAATATGTTAAATATACCCAAGTTTTGAATTGGCTTAACTACTACATTGATACCTTAAAAGATCTCAGTCATGATCCAACAATTTAATGCATTAAAGGCATCCAAAAAATTAAACTCTAGGAAATATCATACTCTAGCACTATTAAGCTAATTAGTTTGAGAAAATTGCAGCATAAACAACAAAGGTGAAACTTATACTCTTCCTATATCTCTTTATTTGCATGACAACCCTTTTTACCAACTATCCACCCTACAAGAACCCATGTTGGACCAAATTAGTAATTATAGATTTTGAAAGAGCAATAAAACTTATTAAAATGGTTTAGCATATTTTTACAAACCCAAAAGTGATCTACACTTTTTATAACCAAAGCAAAGTAAATTTGCATATTCATGTGACCCTATAGATTGGATTTCTTAATAAGATATTAGTCATAAGATGGTGTTGCATTACTATGGATAATATTAATCATTAATTAGGCACAAAGAACCAACTTAAGAAACTATTTTCCAATTCAAAAAGTGGAAAATATCAATCATTAACCAAGATGTCTTTTAGCTAGTAGATGAGCTCCTCCCACTCCCAAAAGTGTCAAGGAAACCCTTGCTCCTCAAAACTTGTATGATATTAGTTGTTAGGACATATGTGATTTGATGTTAGGAACATATGTCAACATTTTATGTTATTGGCTAATCTTTTGACAAAATGCACTTTACTTGTAATTGGGTAGATTTAGGATGTGTTTAATGCTTCAAGAAACAAGGTTTCAAGTTCAAGTGTTAAAGCCATGCAAGTCTGTCCAAGAATCAAGTGAGAAAATGCAGGATTTTAAAGCTCGACAGCTAGCATCTATTGAGGTTTAAAAGTTGCTGAAGCCTGTAGCTCGACAGCTATCTCAATAGATGGCAATCTATCGAGATTTATGAAACTCAGTTCTATCGAGATTTATGAAACTCAGTTTTTCAGGACTGTTTTTCATCCAATCCGTGAGTGTATGTTTAAGCTTTCTTTTCTCACAACCCTAAAAATATATAAGAATTATTTTAAGGGCCGTAAAAGGTTAAACACAAGTGACACAAGTTGCACAAGAGAAGAGTGTGACCGGAAACCTAGTTTGCCTTAGTTCTTGAAGAAGCTGCTGTGTTTGTACACCATAGAGTTTTGTGACCAAGCAACTTCATGATCTTCATCGTCTAGATGAACTGAAGAACTTTGCAGCCAACATCCTTCTCAAGTTGGTGATCAAGTCGCGTACTGGGATTCGCGCAATTGGTTAGTCATGTACTGGGAGATGTGCATTGAAAAGGAAAGATTGTCACTACAGAACAAGTCCAATTGGGTATTGGGGTAAGGGTTCAACTGCAGGTTGGTATAAGGTACTGAGATTATTTTACTTGTAACCGCTTGTTGTGATAATAGTGGATTCTCGGGTGTGGTGACCTTAGGGGTTTTTGCTGTGTAGGTTTTCCCCATTCATAAACAAATTACCGTGTCAATTTATTTTTCGCTGCATACTTAGTTTAATTGGTGATTTGTTTGTGCTACCACGCGCTTTGCATGTTAATTTGATTAATTAATAAACTTGGCTAATTAATCAATATATATATCACAAGGGGTCAATACGTTTTTGGCCTATCACTAGTTATCTACTTATTTTGTGAGTCTATCTTTTCCTCCTGCCTTATGTTTACATCCTTGAGCTCATCTATCTAAGTATTTTGTGAGTCTATCTTCTCCTCGAGATGTTTGATATATTGAGTTGATGAAGAAGATGAGACAGTAGTCCTAAGAGATGAGGAATGCTTTCTGGTGGAGCCTTTTTATGTTGTTGGGCTTCGATCCTTCCTGCTACACTACGACCCGTAAATCTAAGGTAAGAGAGTTGGAACTGGCCTAAATGGGACTACACTTTAGGCTAGCTTGTGCGCAAGTTGGGCCATCTCAATATAGACGCATTTTGGCAGGAGCACCGCGGGCTGGGCATATGGTATAGGCATGGCAGGAATAACTATTACAGATGTTATAGCAGGAATACAGCACGACAAAATAACTAAGATACCAAAAGGAATGAATAAGACTAACACCAATAAGGAAGGTAGCTAATAAAGTTACAGCGGAATAACATGACAAAAGGAAATAACGTTATAGCAAACAACTTAATAACTGAACAGTAAACTAATCACCCAATAAGCATAAATAGCAAAAAGAAAACTTGTTTGCCATGAAAAGTAGGCTTAGCTTTTCAGCAGAAACGAGTCCAAGAAGGGAGCCAATCTCCAACGTGAGTAACCTCAAGGAAGGCTTCTGCCATAGGAGTTACGCACTTTGGAAAAAGGACCTATATGGTTTAAGCTTTGATTCTTAATCCCTCAGGGAGTGGGTTTGTCAAGAGGGAGAGAAAAAGTGATCTATTGATACATGCCTCTATTCCTACCACTTGTATTCCTCTGATTTTTCTGGCATTCTCTCTTTTTACTCTCTTCTTTCTTTTCTTTCTTTCTACCTCCCTTTCCTTCTGTTCCTCCCCTTTTTTCACTGGTCACAACTACCCTTTTTTATACTATCTGCCATGGTGGAATTTACCATTTTTTCCCCTCAACTGCTTTTGGCTCTTCATGGGTGTCCTTCTAAGATTGCCCACTGGCCTGCTGGCTGTCTAGTCACTACCTCTACTTAGAGTGAGTTGGTTGTACCACTCTCCATTCCTAGACAAAATTGCTTGTCTTGTTCCTTACCTCTCTCCGTTTTTCATCTCACTCATCTAGATAGGGATTAAGCTTTCTCATCACCTACCTCTATGGCATGCATTAAGTGGTCCTAGCCTATACTTACCTCTTTTGGGTGAAATGTTATCCCAGTAGGACATCTCTCCAAAAGAAGCTTGAGCGGGAACTCTAGAATAGACCCATTTTTTCTCCCCACCGCTAAACCACACCATCTGAAAGCCTTGACTAGTGGCCCACCTCCCATGTATTGGTTGGGTACAAGTAGGTGGTGCCTTGGCCCTTTATGCATGCTCCACTCCGTCTGAATTTGTTTCTTTCTAGTCTTCACACCATTTCTACTGCCTCTGTGTTTGTTTGATTCTGCTGTATGTGTTGGTTGATGTTTATCTTTTGTGGTGTGAAGGATGTGTGGGCTTTTGAGCTCATATTCTCTACCTTTTACCCCTTCTTGGGCTAGGTGTTGCTTGGACAAAGCCTTCATCTTCCTGCCGAGCCCGTGCTTTCCCTTTCTATAACCGTGGGCTTTTTGGTTACTGATCCTGCCACATCACTTCATCGTGCCTGCTATAACTTTACCTCTCTTTTAATTTCTTGTTACCTTATGGGCTTGCAGGCTGATGCTCCTGTCGTGTCAGCCCACTTCTTCATCAATCTTTTGCTCAGGGCTTCCTAGGCCTACTTTCCACATCTTTATCTCTTTTGGGCTTTGTTGGCCAACATTCCTACTGTACCAACCTATTTCACTATTTCATTCCTTGGCTTCCTCAGCCCGTCTACTTCTTCTTTACCTCTTTTACTCCCACGGGTTTTTTACTAGATTCTTTGGGCTTCCTCGGCCTATTTACCACATCTTTACCTCTTGTTACTATTCGGGCTTATTGGCCTCTAAGCCAACCCATTGAGTTTACTAATTCATTTCCCGGGCTTCCCTGGCCCATTTACTTTCTCTTTACCTCTTATTATTCCCATGAGCGTAATACTTCATTCCTTGGGCTTTTTCAGCCCATTTACTTCTACTTTATCTCTTTTTATTCTTGTGGATCTGCTGCCCATCAATTCTGCCATTTCAGCCCACTGGGCTTGTTTCCTTATTTCTTTATCGTTTTTTTCTTCTTACCTTCTTTATTGTTGGTATTCTTCTGCTGTTGGGCCCTTTGTCAAAAATGGGCATCAACAGGCTTCATGTCGAGTCCCTTCACATAGTCAGATCTTAGCTTAAGAACCATTATAGATATCTCCTTTTTTATTAAAAGCTCTGCATTAGGAGTGCTACAATGCTCATCATGTACTTTTAACATCTCTTCCTGTCATTTCAAAAGAGGGTAATTCTACCGTTCCCCCCCTTTTATTTTGGGGGTACTGTACCCACTAGTAGACTACTTGTTATACTAGATTACTAAAACATTACATTTGAGGATACGATCCTCATATTTGTGCAGTACCAATATCACATGTGACTGTACTTTTGTCATATTCAGTGGTTCCCTTATTTTTTCTCACATTTGATGGTTCTATTGTCATATTAGACAGTACCAACATCACATTTGATCGTACATTTTTTACATTCGGTGGTACTTTATTTTTTTCTCACATTTGACAGTTCTATTGTCACATTGGGCAGTACCAACATTACATGTGACTGTACTTTTCTCACATTTGGTGGTTCCCTTATTTTTTTTCACATTTGATGGTTCCATTGTCACATTAGGTAGTACTAACATCACATTTGACCGTACGTTTCTCACTACTTTAATTTTTCTTTTCACATTTGACAGTTTTATCGTTACATTGAGTTGTACCAACTTTACATGTGACCGTACTTTTGTTACATTAAATGGTTCATTTATTTTTTTTTCTCACATTTGATAGTTCCATTGTCACATTAGGCAGTACCATCATCACATATAACTGTATTTTTACCACATTCAGTTGTACCCTTATTTTTTTCTCACATATGACGGCATCATCCTCACATTGTTTAGTATCAACATCACATATGACTGTACTTTTGTCACATTCGGTGATTCCCTTATTTTTTTTCTCATATTTGATGATTTTATTGTCACATTAGGCAGTACTAACATCACATATAACTGTACTTTTATCACATTTGGTGGTTTTTTTTCCTCACATTTAGTTGTTCCATTGTCACATTAGGCTACCAACATCATATTTAACCATACTTTTCTCATATTCAGTGGTACTTTAATTTTTTTTACTCACATTTGACGGTACCATCCTTACATTGTGCCGTACTAACATCACATATGACTGTACTTTTATCATATTCGGTGGTTCACTTATTTTTTTTCTCATATTTGATGATTCCATTGTCACATTAGGCAATACCAACATCACACTTGACTGTACCTTTCTCACATTTGGTGGTATTTTATTTTTATTTTTTTATTTTTTTTTATTTTTTTTACATTTGACAGTTCCATTGTCATATAAGGTAGTACCAACATCACATGTGACTGTACTTTTGTCACATTCGGTGTTTCCTTTATTTTTTTCTCACATTTGATAGTTTGAATGTCACATTAGGCAGTACTAACATCACATTTGACTGTACTTTTCTCACATTCAGTGGTACTTTAATTTTTTTTCTCACATTTATTATGATCCTAGTGTCCCACATGAATTATGTATAAGCTTAATTATGTGTTTATAAGCTCTTGGGCACCCTCCCCTTACAAGCCAGTTTTCAAGGATGAGTTCTACCCATGGGTTTGTAACATTTGGTATCAGAGCCAACCACCACCTCAAGTAATTGGGCGTAGCTCAATGAGTATGAGATCAAATGAGTTACTGTTTTGTGGTTGGATCCCAGAGGGGGTGACCTAGAGGCTAGATTAAAATAATTGATAGGTGAGTGGAGTCATCAAAAGAAAAAGGGATGGTTGGATCCCAGAGGGGGTGACCTAGAGGCTAGATTAAAATAATTGATAGGTGAGTGGAGTCATCAAAAGAAAAAGGGATACCGTCGGGTTAATGTCGCTAGAGTGAGCCATCGTGGACGTTGGCTGTGGAGCGTGGTGGTATGTTATGATTCTAGTGTCCCACATGAATTAAGTATGAGCTTAATCATGTGTTTATAAGCTCTTGGGTACCTTCCCCTTGCAAGCCGATTTTCAAGGGTGAGTTCTACCCATGGGTTTGTAACAACATTGGGTAGTATCAACATCACATGTGACTGTACTTTTGTCACATTCGATGGTTCCCTTATTTTTTTTTCTCACATTTGATGGTTTGATTGTCACATTAGGCTATACCAACATCACATATGACAGTACTTTTTGCTACATTCGGTTGTACCCTTATTTTTTTACTCACATTTGATAGTTTCATTGTCATATTTAGCAGAACCAGCATCACATATGGTCATAGCCAACCCAACCAACCAACCGAATGACCTAATAATCGACGAATATATATAACAAAAATACCCCTAAAACCTCTACAATTATCGAAATACCCTTAAATCCAGTAAAATTACCAAAATACCCCCTAGAACTTAAAAATGACTAATATACCCCCGAAATCCTCAAAATTACCAGGATACCTTTAGAACCTTAAAAATGTCTGAAATACCCTCTAAACCTAAAAATTATCGAAATACCCTTAGAACCTAAAAAATTGACCTAAATGACTTTGAAACCTAAAAAGTGACTAAAATACCCTTAGAACCTAAAAAAAACCTTAATGCACCTGAAACTTAAAAATGACCGAAATACTCATATAACCTAAAAAATGACCGAAATGACCCTAAAACTGAAAAAAAAAAAAAAAATCCTGAAATACCCTTGCAAGGGAGTACCCCTCGGCCGAGTGGACCATGACGGAGAAAAGTGGAGTCGCCACCTAGATTAGGTCTAGGAACCATATTGGGCCTTTTGGGCCAATCACTTACATGCATGGGTCTGCATACCAAATTATGGGTCTGGAGTTTAGGTATGGCTTGGGAAGGTGTTAGGCACCTAAGACCGCCCGGCTTGTGGGCTGGCCTCCATTATGTATTATTAGGCCATATTTAATTAAAGAGTTTATTAAGGGAGCCCTAATCCTTAACCTAAACATACATCATGCACTTAAGGAAATGACACACACGACATATTAAAGATCACATCACAATATAAAAGGAAACAAATAAAACACAATCAAACATATACTAAAAAGGAAAAGATAACAATTAAATCACACACATAAGGAAAGATCATAAAATAAACCAAACATGGCAAAAAGATTCAAACAAACATGGAAAATAATTAAACACAATTAATTAACCTAAACATAGTCAAACAGAATCAAATATCATGTGAAAAATAACTAAATAAACAAAAACAAGAATTTTGCTCTAATCTTGGTTTGGGGTGCCCACACATACTCAACTATGCGTACACATGGTTGAACTATGCGCACACATACTCGATGGATGCGTATGCATCCTTTAGCACAGATCTGAAAAATTACATTTTTAGAGATTAATCAAACAAAGATATAACATGTGAGATCAAACAAGCATGTTAGAACCCTAAACACTAAACTAACATGAAGCAAATAAAATAAACATCAACATAAACAAATAATTAAGAAACAAAATCAAACAATTAAACTAAACTGTATTAAATAAATAAACATGTTAAACTTTACATAAAACTAAAATAACAGACCAAGAACAATAAGAACATATTACAAACAACCTAAAATCATATTAGAACATATCAAAAAGATCATAACATCAATCAAACATGATAAGAACACTTATGATAACATCAAACAAAGAACCATGTGAATCCTATCTAGCAAAGTGAGAAATCATAGAAAAGAGATTCACCTTGCTTTAGAATCATAGATTTGAGATTGTTTAATCGACCCCTCAGTGCCTACAACACAAAGATTAGATTGAGGGAACAAGAATAATTAAAGAACATAACAATAGTTAGTAATCACAACTCAAGAACAAAAGGTTTTGAGAAATCCAATTAAGAACAAGTTTCTACCTTTGTTTTATGCTAGAAGAAGGTTTTGAATCTTTGTAAAAAACGTGCTAGCTGCTGCCCTAGGGTTTTTGAAAAGAGAAAATGGGGTTGTAGAGAAGATGGAGGCCAAAAAATGGCTCTCTTTAGCTAGGGTTTTGATTGGAGACATAAAATGAGTATTTATAAGTTAAAATTAGGGGTTTCAGGGCTTTTTAATGGTCTTTGAATGTTCCTAAGGGTCCAGAGGCTAGCCCACATCAAAGAATGATGTTTTGGGCCCTTAAAATAAAGTTCTATTGCCCAAAAAATGGGCCCGTGTACGCATCTTTTGAGGTGCGCACGCACCCTTGATTCATGCATATGCATGCCTTAATTCCTAACAGTTTTGATGGCCCGACTTCAAACGGTAATAACTTACTCAATATAAATCCAAATTGGCAGAATATGTGTTCAAATTGAAGCCCAAGATGTCTAATTTCCAATAAAACAAACCTCACTCAAAAATTATTTGTAGATAAAAAGTTATGGTAAAAAAGTGAGCAAAGGTCAATTTTTAGAATCGTTTTCAATGTGATTTGAGCACTTTTAAGTTGTATTTACTTCCAAACTATTGTGAACTCTTTAATTACCCTTGAGTGACACATGTTAAGCTTATCATTGGGATCGGGGATCAAAATTTATTAACAAGTACAAAATGAGGTGTCTACATTTAGTGAATTGTCTTATTTTATTTTTTATTTAATGAATGGGAGACTGAATTTTTATTTTTCTTGATCACAAATCTACGTGTTGTGTGCACACATGTATTGTACTTCAGTGTTGAGGCACTTATAGCACTCATTCTTTTTAAGTTTCGTAGTTGAAAATTAGGTTTGTGACAAGAATTTGAAAATAAATTTGCAAGAGACACAACCATTATACTTTGAAAAAATAAAAATAAATTGTTCCGTTTATTGTTTATCATATTTGACTAGTTCAAAGTTAAGCACTAGAAGAATGGATTTCTTCGACTTGCAAACTATTTTATAATAGCTAATTTTCCTACTTTGACCCTTAGATGATTCAATGTCAAACTTGCTGAGTAGTCTCACGCCCTCACTCCCACTCTCACATAATCAATTTCCTTTTCTCTCAAAAGATAAAAATAAAAATTTACCTTTCCTTCCCAATCTTTATATTGGAATACCATTAAATATACTGTTGATACACTAATGGAAACTTTTATAAATTACTCTTTTCATTTTCTTTGTGTGGAACTTCCAATAATTACGTTCACATCAATGCACTATAATGCGTTTTGGATTCAAAATTTCGCACCAACTTCAGCACGTGCAACTCAGGATAATAACCCAAGGGCTCATGTCTCTGTTTTCTTTGCCTTTGTACACTAACCAATTAGCCTACGAGGAAACAACTGGGGGTGATCAAGCTACCAAAGGCTAGTGTCAACAAACTTTACAAATGAATGACTGTATACCTAAGTTAGGAAGCTTAAGTTATGTTTAACCGAGTCATCATAAAACCCTTGTGCCTGCCAAGCCAAAGATGCAAAGGGGGCATAGTAGCTATTCATACAATCATACACGACTTCTTCAATGTTCTCATTTGCTGACAGAAGAATGCATTTTTTCAAGCTGCCTTATCTTGTCACGCAACACTTCGATGGTAGAATTTGCATCCTACACAAACAACATTGCTTTACATATGAGTAATCCTCTCAAGCAATAAAAGGGCTGTAAAACAAAAACACAAATATGCAATTCCAAACTTTTTGCTTTTGGTGGGAAATTGAACCTGTAGCCTCTTCTTGAAATGTAAAACAAATAAAATTCCCTTTGGATGCATAAATGGTAGGCACTGATCCAAGTTGAAAAATGTGTACAAGGAAATTCAATCATCATCCGAACAAAACAGAGCCATTTTTACTTGAAAATTATTCTGTCTTCCAGTGTAGTTACCAAGATAGAAGGTGCATACCTGAGCATCAAGAGATTTACACTTGTCTCTTTTAGACAGCAAATCGTGCCTAAATCTGATTTTGAAAGTGAACGTGCGCTACAATTAACATCACCTACTTGCCTGTTCAACAAAGGCATTAGTAACGCTCATCTGGACAAACCTTAGAATCATTTGAACACCAATGCTGAACACCAGTGATTGATTCATAACAATGAGCAATTGAGCACATCATAGACTTCATCAACTATAAGACCAATGCTGAACTTCAACCATAAAGAGACTCTGTACAATTAGTTTACCTAATACAGTATCTTTGAGAGTTGTAGATTCTATTAACTGACCTATATAGAAGACGACTAATTGGATGACACAAACAAAGGTCCATCAAATAGAACAATGATGGCCCACCAATTATATTAAGACGCAACAAAACTTCAATTGATTTTCATTATTTTTTATTTTTCATTTAATATGCAAGAGAGGGAGGGAAAGAAGTTTGCGGATGACGCATAGAGCATTACCTTTGAAGACCCAGAGTCTATTAACAAAATATTTCTCCTTTTTGTACCAGTTGTCTATGTCATCACAACAAACTTAAAGGATACAATCTGTTGGGTTAAAAAAGATTGATCCGGTTAATTAATTCATTTATCTAAGTTAATTAATTAAGTTAAATTACATGCAAATTGTGGAGGCACTAACAAATCACCAAATAACTAATATGCAACAGAAAATAAATTAATATGGTGATTTGTTGACAAAGGGAAAACCTCTCACAAGACAAAAATCTCACCGGATGAATTTAAGGTCACCACTCCCAAGAATCCACTAATCAATAATCAAGCGGTTACAAGTATGAGGAATCTTACTACTACCCTAGCCTATCCCAAAATACCAACCTACAATTGAATATTTGCTTCAATATCCAATTGAACTTGATCTTGTAGCAGACTTCTTTACTTTGCACAAATCTCCAATCTGTGACTAGCTTCTTTGCATGGATCACAGTACGTGACTAACTCCAGCAACTTGATTGAATGTTGTTGGCTGCAAAGTTCTTTACTTCATAAACAATGAAGATCATGAAGCATTTAGTTACAAAACCTTAAGGCGTACAAACGCAGTAGCTTCACACAGAGTATATGAGTTCTAAATCTCTGTTTCTGTACTTGATGACTTTTAAAATAAGCCTTATATATGACTAGGGTTGTAGAGAGGGAAACCCTAACCATTCAAGTCATCATGGGTTGAATTTTAGATCTGAGAATTCTGAAATCGTAATTCTTGATAAATCGAGCTTGTGTTGAGCTTCTTCGTTAATCTTAGATAGCAACTAGTGTCGAGCTAGTGTTGAACTTTAATGAAACAACTTTTTTTCACTTATTTTTTGGATCAAACTTTATTTCTTTAATGATACCACTTGATATTTTAGAATAACATACTTCTTGATACATTAAACCCAACTTAGATCAACCCAATTACAAGCAAAGTGCGCTTTGTCAAAAGATTAGCCAATTAAATAGAAAATATGACTCTAACATAATCGATATATCCATTAACAGATAAAGATTGATTTCATCAATTCACTTAATTGAGCATATAACCAATATTAAAATAAATTATAATATTTTTTATAAAAATTGTAGGGGCTCGTTTTGTCGTTGATCCCCCAACAATACATTTGTTTAGAGAGTGGGACGTAGGGTTTGGCGCTAACTGGCTTGCCACCGGTTCGCCGGAAGTGCTCTTCCTTCTTGAGAGCTTTGCTCTGGTCTTTTTGGCTTGGGGGTTGCTCCTCGGACGGCCGATGAGCCCCCAACTCTGAAGGGCTCCTTGCATTTATATACCCTCTTTGGCCAATCCTAGCCTTCCAACTGTCAATCATCTAGACCACCGCTTAAGGACCTGTTCCATCAGCCACGTTCCCCACCTTTCTGTGGGTCGCAACGCCCAAGGTTCCGCCGTTCAGGAGTCCTCTCAGCATTAAGGTTGCCAGGAGGGTTAGGTAGATGCATTAAGTGTGGACGTGACTGCCTATACTGGGCTTGTCCCCCGCCTGGGATTAGGATAGGTATGCCGAGGATAGGATCGTCCTCGGCGCGGCCCAGAGGGCTAAAAGCCCCTAGACAACTGCCTGGGACAGCCATCGATCCTCGGTATGGGCCTTGGGCCAGCCTAGAGGTGGGCCGAGACTTCCAGGCCCACGGGCCCCACAATAGCCCCTCAAAAACCTGCTGCACGTTCCCTTGAACGGGGAGGAGGGTTTTGATATCCGCGGCCCTCATACCCCACAAGGCTTCCCGCTGGTTGGTTATTCCCCAAATAGTCAACTCGGCGCTTCAATCCTTCGGCAAGTAGTTAGTCTCTTATAGAAGATTCTGTTGCTGCTTTAAAGATAGTGGCAAGCTCCCCGTAGGCTTGGGTCCGAGGACCATGCAAGACCTAGGCACAGGTGCTGCCTTCAAGAGTAGTGGCTAGCTCTCCGTAGGCTTGGGTCCGAGGACCATGCAAGACCTAGGCACAGGTGCTGCCTTCAAGAGTAGTGGCTAGCTCTCCGTAGGCTTGGGTCTGGGGACCATGCAAGACCTAGGCACAGGTGCTGCCTTCAAGAGTAGTGGCTAGCTCTCCGTAGGCTTGGGTCCGAGGACCATGTAAGACCTAGGCACAGGTGCTGCCTTCAAGAGTAGTGGCTAGCTCTCCGTAGGCTTGGGTCCGAGGACCATGCAAGACCTAGGCACAGGTGCTGCCTTCAGGAGTAGTGGCTAGCTCTCCGTAGGCTTGGGTCCGAGGACCATGCAAGACCTAGGCACAGGTGCTGCCTTCAAGAGTAGTGGCTAGCTCTCCGTAGGCTTGGGTCCGGGGACCATGCAAGACCTAGGCACAGGTGCTGCCTTCAAGAGTAGTGGCTAGCTCTCCGTAGGCTTGGGTCCGGGGACCATGCAAGACCTAGGCACAGGTGCTGCCTTCAAGAGTAGTGGCTAGCTCTCCGTAGGCACAGGTGCTGCCTTCAAGAGTAGTGGCTAGCTCTCCGTAGGCTTGGGTCCGAGGACCATGCAAGACCTAGGCACAGGTGCTGCCTTCAAGAGTAGTGGCTAGCTCTCCGTAGGCTTGGGTCCGGGGACCATGCAAGACCTAGGCACAGGTGCTGCCTTCAAGAGTAGTGGCTAGCTCTCCGTAGGCTTGGGTCCGGGGACCGTGCAAGACCTAGGCACAGGTGCTGCCTTCAAGAGTAGTGGCTAGCTCTCCGTAGGCTTGGGTCCGGGGACCGTGCAAGACCTAGGCACAGGTGCTGCCTTCAAGAGTAGTGGCTAGCTCTCCGTAGGCTTGGGTCCGGGGACCATGCAAGACCTAGGCACAGGTGCTGCCTTCAAAAGTAGTGGCTAGCTCTCCGTAGGCTTGGGTCCGAGGACCATGCAAGACCTAGGCACAGGTGCTGCCTTCAAGAGTAGTGGCTAGCTCTCCGTAGGCTTGGGTCCGAGGACCATGCAAGACCTAGGCACAGGTGCTGCCTTCAAGAGTAGTGGCTAGCTCTCCGTAGGCTTGGGTCCGGGGACCATGCAAGACCTAGGCACAGGTGCTGCCTTCAAGAGTAGTGGCTAGCTCTCCGTAGGCTTGGGTCCGGGGACCATGCAAGACCTAGGCACAGGTGCTGCCTTCAAGAGTAGTGGCTAGCTCTCCGTAGGCTTGGGTCCGGGGACCGTGCAAGACCTAGGCACAGGTGCTGCCTTCAAGAGTAGTGGCTAGCTCTCCGTAGGCTTGGGTCCGAGGACCATGCAAGACCTAGGCACAGGTGCTGCCTTCAAGAGTAGTGGCTAGCTCTCCGTAGGCTTGGGTCCGGGGACCATGCAAGACCTAGGCACAGGTGCTGCCTTCAAGAGTAGTGGCTAGCTCTCCGTAGGCTTGGGTCCGGGGACCGTGCAAGACCTAGGCACAGGTGCTGCCTTCAAGAGTAGTGGCTAGCTCTCCGTAGGCTTGGGTCCGGGGACCGTGCAAGACCTAGGCACAGGTGCTGCCTTCAAGAGTAGTGGCTAGCTCTCCGTAGGCTTGGGTCCGAGGACCATGCAAGACCTAGGCACAGGTGCTGCCTTCAAGAGTAGTGGCTAGCTCTCCGTAGGCTTGGGTCCGGGGACCATGCAAGACCTAGGCACAGGTGCTGCCTTCAAGAGTAGTGGCTAGCTCTCCGTAGGCTTGGGTCCGAGGACCATGCAAGACCTAGGCACAGGTGCTGCCTTCAAGAGTAGTGGCTAGCTCTCCGTAGGCTTGGGTCCGAGGACCATGCAAGACCTAGGCACAGGTGCTGCCTTCAAGAGTAGTGGCTAGCTCTCCGTAGGCTTGGGTCCGGGGACCATGCAAGACCTAGGCACAGGTGCTGCCTTCAAGAGTAGTGGCTAGCTCTCCGTAGGCTTGGGTCCGGGGACCATGCAAGACCTAGGTACAGGTGCTGCCTTCAAGAGTAGTGGCTAGTTTCCCCATAGGCCTGAGTCCGAGGACTGTGCAGAGCCTTGGTTCTGTCTAACACTTGGTCTTCTGAAGTAATTAGTTTCCCCATAGGCCTGAGTCCGAGGACTGTGCAGAGCCTTGGTTCTGTCTAACACTTGGTCTTCTGAAGTAATTAGTTTCCTCATAGGCCTGAGTCCGAGGACTGTGCAGAGCCTTGGTTCTGTCTAACACTTGGTCTTCTGAAGTAATTAGTTTCCCCATAGGCCTGAGTCCGAGGACTGTGCAGAGCCTTGGTTCTGTCTAACACTTGGTCTTCTGAAGTAATTAGTTTCCCCATAGGCCTGAGTCCGAGGACTGTGCAGAGCCTTGGTTCTGTCTAACACTTGGTCTTCTGAAGTAATTAGTTTCCCCATAGGCCTGAGTCCGAGGACTGTGCAGAGCCTTGGTTCTGTCTAACACTTGGTCTTCTGAAGTAATTAGTTTCCCCATAGGCCTGAGTCCGAGGACTGTGCAGAGCCTTGGTTCTGTCTAACACTTTCATTTTTCTGTAAGTAGGGGTTTGTCCTCGGACCGTTTTTCTGGGAACGATTCCTCCTTCGGTCAGACATTGATTTTTCACGTGGTGTTGATCTCGCCTCCAGCTCGAGTCCCCATCTTCTATCTGGGAAGCGTTTCTTGGCCGTTCGTATTCTGCGCCTGACGCTTCGGTGCGCGAGACGCGCCTTCATTAATGGTCTCGTGAATCAACAGAAGTACAACGGTCTGCGGCCCCCTTGGAATTTGGTGGCTTCATTATTGTCCGTCGCTTCAGCAACCCACTTTTCGAATTCTGCGTGAATTAATTCTCTCCAACCCTCCCCCTCTATATAAGGCTTTCTGGGGGGATGGTTTCTTCATACTCCATGAGCTTCCCAACTCGAACAGAAAGAACACCATCTTTCCACTCCCCATGCCCCTTTAATAACCCCGTCGGAATTGTGACCGGAGTTAGGAGATATGGAGCTAAGGGCTGCCGTGGCCGCAGCCCCCACTGGGTTTCTGGTGCGGCAGAGCCTGGGCATAACACCGGCAGTGTTGTACGCGGTGGCCAGGTGGGACGTTGTTGAAGTACCTAACGTCTCTCCCCGGAGCGCACCTTCGGTGGAGAAGATACGCGAACTCCTGTCATGTCTGGCGCCTGAGTGTTGCCATCTCCAACGGCCGGCGCTCGGGAGAGCTGGAGAGCATCAAGGGAACATCACGGGGGAGGACATTCCGGTGCCCCTGCATCTGCTCCTCACTTTGTTCAAGCTTCCGCCCTGAAGTGAGCCAGCCTCAGCCCCCCTTCCCCGCTTTTATTGTCAAGCTCTCCCGTTCTGCTGATGCCAATAAAAGCACGGGTTGACACTTCCCTCTCCCTCTAGCTAGTTGTAGAATCGGACCGCCTGAGCCTCCGATTGTAGGATTAGCTTGTAATAAAGCTTGTAAAACAAGCCTGCCTGAGCCTCTGATTGTATTTTGTAACTTTCTTTTTCATGAAATAATATCAGACTCTTTTCTCATTTCCCCCTTTTTTTTTTTTTTGTTGTTGAATCTTCCATTTTGCTGCAACTGTACTTGTTTGTTTTTCTTTTGCGGAGTGACTGTTTGGAACGATCGCCGGTTGCGCCGGTTGGCGCACTAACCCTTCCCACAGACGGCGCTAATTGTAGGGGCTCGTTTTGTCGTTGATCCCCCAACAATACATTTGTTTAGAGAGTGGGACGTAGGGTTTGGCGCTAACTGGCTTGCCACCGGTTCGCCGGAAGTGCTCTTCCTTCTTGAGAGCTTTGCTCTGGTCTTTTTGGCTTGGGGGTTGCTCCTCGGACGGCCGAGGAGCCCCCAACTCTGAAGGGCTCCTTGCATTTATATACACTCTTTGGCCAATCCTAGCCTTCCAACTGTCAATCATCTAGACCACCGCTTAAGGACCTGTCCCATCAGCCACGTTCCCCACCTTTCTGTGGGTCGCAACGCCCAAGGTTCCGCCGTTCAGGAGTCCTCTCAGCATTAAGGTTGCTAGGAGGGTTAGGTAGATGCATTAAGTGTGGACGTGACTGCCTATACTGGGCTTGTCCCCCGCCTGGGATTAGGATAGGTATGCCGAGGATAGGATCGTCCTCGGCGCGGCCCAGAGGGCTAAAAGCCCCTAGACAACTGCCTGGGACAGCCATCGATCCTCGGCATGGGCCTTGGGCCAGCCTAGAGGTGGGCCGAGACTTCCAGGCCCACGGGCCCCACAAAAATAATCTAACACAATGTATTGATCAAAATTACAAGAAATTTTGGCAAATAATTAAGCCAACAAAAACAAAAATTTTACTTTAAGTTTTTTGTAGTAAAACTTGTAGTACCTTTAGCATTTTTCATTTGATTTTGTGTGGTTTACATGGATTTGTTAAGATCATTAGATTTTTTTAAAAATATTATGTGTCTTATATATGAATAAAAATTAAAAGAAATTGAGGATTTATAATTTTAAATGAGAAAAGAAATCCTTTCCCGGAGTTATGAAGTACATGGCTAATATGAGGTAGCCAGGCCTCCAAGAGATGGAAATGGAGAATTGAGAGAAAAGGGAGAAGAATCAACTAACATTCCTGATCATGAATGAAGATTTTTAAGTACAATGCTCCAATGCGGTAGTTGTACTAGTAAAGTCAAAGAGAGAGAAGAACAATGCACCAATGGGGTAGTTATACTAGTAAAGTCAAAGAGAAAAGAGAAGGTATAATAAGATTAGTTGTTCTAAAAGCAAAGGTTAATAATATGTAGCTATAACTTAGGCAAACTCAGACACAAGTGAAACCTAGGATACTAAGATTAGTAAGACCAGTAAGACCTTTAGTTGACAACTAAAAATATTTTCTTCTATAGAAATTGTTAATGCGCATAAGGAATTACAAACCAGAGACGAAACAAAAATTATTATTGAAATCGCCTATGTACTATTCCATATGAAAATGGCCATCATCATCTCCAATAACAACAACATCACCCTGCTTCTTGCGCGCTGCTGATTCCTTTTCCTTGTTCTCATAGTCATGGCCGTTGATGACATTTTACACACTTCTCAACACCCTCTTCTTCATTCCAATGGAGCTCATGCCAACAACAACAACAAGAAAAACATCAACTCTGTATCATTGGCTAAATGGGTTCTCAAATTTACCATGTGGATTGTATTCCTTGCATGGGTTGCACTCTTTTTTGTCATTCCTACAGACTTCGGGAGTGAACTCTATGCTGACTGGATTGGTGCAACCAGTGGAAGCCTATTTGGGTACACAGGTAGCTACTCCTTAATTCAACCTCGTTGTCGCATTCAAAAGAGTTCGACTTAAAAATGTGCATTTTCAGGGAGTATGTTGCTGTTATACAGTGCCCCAATTATCATTATTGCTTTTCTTGCTGTTCCATATCTTCTCATCTCTGGGGAAGACCAACTACAACTACAACTACAAGAGTATGTATTTTTTTAATCTATGCACTCCTTTTACATGTTTTCATTTTGTTTTTACGGTATATGATAGCTAGCTGCAGAAGGAATAATATAATATTGCCCATAATCTGTTTGCTTAAATTGGAGTAACATGAAGAAAAAGCATAAGTTTCATCTATTTCAGGAAGAAGACTCCAAGAATCCGATTGTGGACTTTTCCCGTTCTGGTGGATGGACCACTTGGGGTTGTTTCCGCTGCTGAATTGATTGGCATGATCCTCTTTATCGTGTTTGTTATCTGGGATGTTTATGTCTATACTGCAGTGATCTTAGGAACGATTCCCGATCACTTGATCCCCATAGAAAAGTGGTACGATATTTTGTTGGGTTGGGTGTTACTTTGTTTATAACTTTATTATATAGCTTTTAAATAGAAACCATAACCTATTTTTATATTGCTTAATTGTCTTTTGATCATTCTACTTCTGTAGTTTTTGCAGTTTTGTGTCATCCTTACAAAACTTTTAGGAAAATTACGGTAAACTCACCAAGGTTAGGCCCGTTTTCACTTTACTTACCCTTGATTCAAAAGTTGACACTTTGCCCTATTTTCACCTTGACTATCCATGATTCAAAAGTTGACACTTTGTTATCTGAGATAAGTTTTGTTAGACTTCTGCAAGAGCATTTCCAGCAGTTTCTCTAAAATTTTGTACTGTTTGAGAGTGAATAGTTAAATTTACTTTTTACCTACTTATTTCTTCAAATACAATTTTCAACCAACTCTATTTTTTCTCTATCTCATTTAAATATTATTTCTTTAATCTTTTTTTGTTCTTTTTTTTAATTTTATTTTTTTCATTATTTTTTAAGAAATGTTACGTTTACAACATTTTCACAACAAATTTTAAGTGGTAAGCTGTTACTGGTTTTAATTTGAACCCATCACTTAAATTTTTTTTTTCCACCAGTAACTACCAATAACAACCTACCATTTATAATTTTTTGTGAAAATATTGTAAAAATATTGTGGAAATAATTTTTTTTTTCATCCATACATTTACTTTCTAAAATCATCTCTATCTTCTTTTTTCTTTTTTCCTTCTTGTTTTTTCTCCTCCACACATGTATGCCACTCTTCTCCAATGTATCCACATTTTTGTTTCTTCTCCACACATCTTCTAACTTCTCCATTGTGTCTACATTTCTGTTTTTATTTTCTTTCCTCTTCATCTCACTTCATGCACACACATAGTCAGCAGAGAGAGTTGGCATTCGTCTAACTTTGTTTTATGATGAGAAGAAAGAGAGGTTTTTTTTTTTTGATAAGAAGTGAGAGAGAGAGAGTGAGTAAGGAAAAAAAAATTAATTTTTTAATCAATCTTGGGATTATTTTAAGGGGGAAAAAAATGTTTGGAGCTGCTATAGTAGCTCTCTTGAAGAAGAGAGCCTATTGGAGATGCTACTGTAGCAACTCTAAAAATAATTAGAGTTAGAGAAGCTGTTGGAAGGTGTTTTTAGTGTTTTTGCTCTCCAAAAAAAGCTTTAGAGAGCCTATTGGAGATGGTCTAACCCACCTCTCTATTTTCACAATTAAAAACATAAAAAAAATAAAAAAAAATAAATAAATAAAAGAGATCAAAAAGTGGTATTTATAAAAAAATGTGAAAGAAGAACCAAAGGAATTAAATCCAAAACCTGGCCTCCTCATAAAGTCTCCAGATCATATGAGATATTGAAGAAACTAAGATAAAAGTTATAGAGAACCCAAATTCCATCACTCTCTCTTCCTTCTCCTTTTTTTTTTTCTCTACATTTCTTTTCTTGTTGAAATTCACCTTTGGTATTGAAGTTATAGAGACAATGGGAGTTTGAGAGAGAGTCTATTCATTTAGTTTTGACACATAGCTTGTTTCTTTACAAAATTCCTTGTTTAATATGTTTTTGTGTTTTTATTTTTTGTGTTGGGAGGAGAGAGACTTAAAAGGGGTGCAAATTAAAAGTACATATTTACCCTTGTTTTTTCTTTAATGGAGGTGGGTTATAAGAGAAAAACAGAGTTAATCTCAAGTGGGCAAAATGTCAAGTTTTAAATCATGGGTAGGCAAGATGAAAATGGGCTTAACCACAAGTGGTTTTACTGTAATTTGCCCAAACTTTTATAACAAAGATGGAATTAAAATTACTGATCTCTCGTATTAGAATGAAGAAATGCTTCTCTAATCTAAATACATATGGAAGTTCTGAAAACTAAACTATCAAAGAACTAAAATTGGGCCTAGTTACCAAATTTTCCCTTTTTTTATTGGACTGGATTAGGGTCCGATTCTCGATTGAACTAGCCAGTACAGTCTGGTTTTTAAAACTATGGCTATAGTCACAAACTATTTTAAAACATTTTTACAAACTATAGATGTGACAAATTCTTACTGATTCTTATCTCGACCCACCACTAACATCATTTTTTTACTTGAGTAATGCTATAACTACAAATTATTTGATAAAATTTTTACAAATTATTGATGTGACAAATTTTTACTAGTTCTAATGTGGGTCTATCACTAACATCACATTTATGTTTACTAATAATTATTTAAAAAATGCTAAAACCACATCAGTAGCTTATAAAAATGTTGTAAATTAGTTTGTGTCTATAGCATTACTCTTTTTACTTACCAATAACCAATCAATACCTCAACAATTTGTAATAAAGTTTGTAAAATAATTTGTGGATTTAACATTTTCCATATAAGAAACAGAGTTTGGTGCTTAGCCTAACAAACTTTCCAACTAAGAAATAATAGGCTGACACGTGGCTAATAACTAAAACTAATCTAACAAACTTCTGTTACAGCTTCAATGACACCGTTTGAGAGCTTTCAATCTACAAGTCATTGTCACTGATCTGAACAGACTGAACTCATCTCTTTGCAATCATAAAACATGTTGTATATGAGAAATTTAAATTCTTCAGAGTGTGCATTTTCCCTTTAAATTTTTTAGAGTTCTTTTTCGTCAGTACATGAAGATTGGTTTCACTGGTTGAGATTCCTAGTTTTTTTTTTTTTGGTTGAAATTTTCAGTTGTTTCATTTTGAATAATCTGGGACTTCGCCTCGGTTCTATCGGATTAGATTGCTTCGCTTTTTTGTTTCTTCCGGTTGCAAGGGGATCAGTTCTTCTCCGCCTTATAAATATCCCTTTCGAGCAAGCAATAAGATATCATGTGTGGCTTGGACATCTCACTATGCTACTGTTTACTCTCCATGGACTACTCTATGTAATTTCATGGACATTTGAGGGAAACCTTCTAAAAAATGTGAGTGCTAAGGGTGTAATTCTTTTTCTTTTGCATAGCCATATTTATACATATGTGTTTCTCTTTTCCTTATATATATATATATACATATATATATATTTGTTAGTTTTTTTTTTTATTGTTAATAAGAATATATTTGTTAGTTTGTTTGCCAAAAGAAGAGTATATTTATAATCACTGCTGAAAGTTGAATTATCCCCTTGCTATATATATATATATATATATATATATTTATATATACACACACGCAAAAAGAATGCGACGGAAGGGAAACAGCAATTGAAAATGGAAAAATGGGAATGATAAGACTAGAGATATTATTTAATAAAGCAAAGAGTTTCAAGACTTACAGATGGGGAGATGCTGTGCAGCAGTAATAATTGTTATTTTTGTTAATTTGATTTGACTCTTTTTGAAAATGATCCTTCACGCCGCTACTTTCTGGTTTGGCTGTTTTATTCATAATTATTTGGTTAATTATTTATTTATTTATTATTCATAATGTAATAGAATAACATTTAATAATCAAAGATAATAATAATAAAAAAAAAAACGTAAAACACAAAAATAAACCGTATCAACCAAAAGTTGAATTCTAAGGAGTACAAAAATTCATCAATTTAAAATAGAGATGCAAGAAAAATAAAAAAAATTGACCAAAATAAAAGTAAAAGTAAAGTTTTTGATGTCCTCTGTAAAGTTATCTTTATTTTATTTTTAACTCCTCCTGTCATCCTTTTTGTTTTCTAATTAAAGGTTACAAATTGACATTTGATTTCTTTTATTTTTTTCTTTCTCCATCTACACTTTATTATCCATAAATCTTTCTCTCTCTCTCTCTCTCTCTCTCTTTGTTTCTCTGTTGACATTTTATTATTTTTCCAAATTTAATGATAATTCTAATGTACTAAATATGTACCATAACATTTATTTTTATTTATTTTTTCACTCTGTTTTGCTTCCATTAAGTTAGTATTTCCACCTTCTCAAAAAAAAAAAAAAGTTAGTATATCCATAACTATTAGTTTTTTCTTAATATGTTTGGTTTCATATTATTATTATTATTATTATTATTATTATTAATTTAGTGTTTCTTAGTTTGTGTTTGTTTTATATTTCATTTTTCCATTGATGCATTGTAACATTTCATGGGAAGACTTGAATTTAAATAAAAATTTATCTATTTAATTTTTTTTTAAATGAGACAAAATATAAATAATTTAATGATATGAAGGATGTTGCTGAATTTAAATGTTGAATAAAATAAGATGAGAAAGAAAAATAGTAAAAATGAAATGTATAGCAATAAACACCAAATTATTTTAGTTATGCTAAGTAATAAAATAACATTATATTTTTATATACTATCTTTATAATGCAATAGGATAACATTTAACAATCAATGAGAATAAAAAAGATAACAACATAAAACACAAAACTAAATCGTATCAACCCAAAGGAGAATTCTAAAGAATACAAAAGTTCATCAACCTAAAGTAAAGATGCAAGAAAAATAAAAATATATACCGAAAACTGAAAAAAAAATAGAGAGAGAGAGAGAAAACCTTTTGTGTGTGGAAAAATAGAAAATTATGCATAGAATGAGAGAGGGAACGACAAATTTATAGTATTAGGATAAGAATAGGAAGAGTAAAAAATTAAGGAAGATAAATGCATAGAAGAATAGTGATGTTATGGTAGAGAGTAGTGGGGATATTAAAAGTTGAAATGGAATGAGAAAGGTTGAAGATAGTTAAGGAAGAGAGTAGTGGAGATATGAAAAGTTAAATGGAATTGAAAATTTAGTAATAAATAAGAATAGTTAAAAATAAGATAAATATGATATTTTGATTGTAATATAATAGAGTTTTTAATTCACTTTAAATGTTAAAAAATTATATAAAAAATTGGAAAAAAATGATAATGACATGGCTATTGATGTGGCTTAGCTGAAGCGTAGTGATAATAAATGTTACGCTTTAGTTTTTAGATATATATAGATAACATGGTGATTGTTCAAAGACTCAAGCACGACACTATAAACAATTCTAGAATGGGATTTTGTGATTTTTTGTGGTTAAAATACCCGTCGACAACCTTTTATGTTATGATGCAAATTCTTCTACTTCAACAACTCAAGATTATTGGATAGATCATATTGATATTCTTGCTAAGGCTGTTTGGTGATTGTATACTAATTGTTGCTAAAAATATCTTCTTCTTCTTTTTCGTCTTTTTTATTTTTATTTTTATTTATATTTATATATATATATATATATATATATAATATATGAGGTCTTGATTCAATGATATGGTCACTGATAATTACTTGGCACACACAAACTATGAAAGCATGGTGCTAATTTACAAGTCATTGACTTGACTTGTTTGATGACCTTTGGCTCTTGTCCATGTTGTCTTATTCATATGACAAAACATTCATGATTCTAACTAGTTCATGATAAAAAAAAAAAAAAAAAACATGAGCATAGAAGTGAGTCCCATTAGCCTTGGCTTGTAGTCATAATTTTTTAGCTTATGTAGTGCTTGGTATTTTTGTATGCATGTGTGGGTCAAAATGTCTCCTTGGTTTTGGAAGAAGCCAAGCTGATATGTGTTTATCTATATCTCTAATTAATTTGATACTCATCACACAGAATCTGTTCCAATTTTTGTTCAAGCCATTTTTGAATTGTGTAGAACTAGGATGTAACTAATTTCATCCTCTTCTTCAAGACTTAATTGAGAGGTAAGTTAAGTCATTGAGTAGCATCACACAGAAGAAAGACAAGAGAAACCCATCTCCTTTGTAACCCTTGTCAATGGCTAAACCATATGCTTTTTCTTCCTTCATAGAATGTATCTAAGAATACCTTCATCTACATGGAAAGAAATATAAGGTCATATGAAGATGACACTGCTTATATCTCTAATTGTTTGATGCAGACGTTGATGTGGGTAGATCTCGGTGTTGGTCATTTTCCAGGTGTTATAACTCTGGCAATTGGTCTACTAATGTGGATGACATCACTTCATCCAGTGAGAAAGAAGAAGTTTGAGTTGTTCTTCTACACTCATCAACTATATGTAATCTTTGTTGTCTTTTTAGCTTTGCATGTTGGACATTTCATTTTTGGTGTATCTGCTGGAGGAATATTTATTTTCATTCTAGATCGTTTTTTGAGAATCTGCCAATCACGAAAGACTGTTGATATAATTTCAATCAAGTGCCTTCCTTGTGGGACTGTGGAATTGATGCTTTCAAAACCTACAAGTAATACTAGTTCCCTACAAATTTGTAGTTTCCTTGTTTTTTTGTTGTTACCATAGTTGTGACATTTTTCCTTGACAATGTAGATCTGCAGTATAATGCCCTCAGTTTTATTTTCCTTCAAGTTCGGGAATTATCTTGGCTGCAGTGGCATCCTTTCAGTGTTTCATCTAGTCCTCTGGATGGTAAATATCATCTATCCGTTCTCATAAAGGTTATTGGGGAATGGACAAAAAATCTTAGAGGGAATATCTTGAATAGTTCTGGAGCTAACCTACATCTCCGACCTCAAACAAAGATAACAGCTTCTGTTGAGGGGCCTTATGGGCATGAATTTCCATATCACTTAATGTATGCACCCAAAAAGTCAATTTCACTAGAATTTACTAGATATCAAGCTTAATTTTAAGTTGCATATTATCTCTCATTTTATGAACTAACTTCACCATTTGATTCTCTAGGTATGAAAACCTTATTTTAGTCGCAGGTGGCATAGGAATTTCACCATTTTTGGCTATCTTGAGTGACATTCTCCATCGTACTAGGGAAGGAAAACCTTGTTTGCCTCGAAGCATCTTGATTGTTTGGGCTGTGAAAAGATCAAACGAGCTTCCTCTTCTTTCTACCAATGATATGGAATTAATCTGTCCATTTTTCTCAGATAAACTAAATCTTGAGATTCACATTTTTGTCACTCGAGAATCACAACCTCCACTGGTATGCTTAGTTATGCTCTCACACCCTTGTTATTTTGTTTTGTATTTAAAGTTATCATGTTCATTTTGTAAAATTTAATGGTTGTTATTTATCTGCAGGAAGAGGGTCAAGTACACGAGGCTACGAACTTTTCTCCTCCTGTGTCTAACAGCTGCAGCATGTCAGTTTTGGTTGGTACAGGAAATAATATATGGTTTGGACTATATATTATCTCATCTACACTAGGCTTTGTTATCTTACTTTTTCTACTGGATATTTTTTACATAAACCCTTATGACATATCTTCATGGTCGTACAAAGGGCTTCTCCTTGTAATCTGCATGCTTGCAAGTGTCTTTATCTTTGGGGGTGTTGTGGTTGGTTTGTGGCATCTTTGGGAAAGACGAAATGTAGCAAGGGAGGCATTCAAAGATGATAGGATAATGGTTGAGAAGATGCAGCAAAATGAAATTGTAGCTCACAAGGATTCATGTCAGCAAAAACTTATGAGTTCAGTCAATACTTATTATGGTTCAAGACCAGACTTCAAAGGTATAACATCTCAACTTTTGTTCAAAACATAAATTAAAAGAGTAATATAACAACAACAACAATGACAATGATGATGACGACAGCCAAATTTTAGTCCCAACAACAACAATAGACTAGTCAAGGTTGGCCACGTGTATTCTCATTTGTAAGGGACACCTTAATGTGTGTCTATAGTGACTAAATTTCACACAAGCCATCAATTTACCATAACCCTTCTCTATTTACTAGGCTTAGGACTAGTGATGAACAAAATATATGACGTAAATGGATGGAGTAAAATTAAAAGAAACATGAAAAAAATCTTAATAACAAAGTTTAACCTCTTTAGTTGTACTACACCAGAGGCTTTCTTGATTACCTTTCCTTTGTTTTTTTGTAGATATTTTTGGGGATATATCAGAGAAATGGGGCTACGTTGATGTTGGTGTTATTGTGTGCGGTCCTCCAAGTCTTCAGACAAGCGTTGCTAAAGAAATCAGGTCACAGAATATTAGGAGACAATGCCATCATCCAATCTTCCATTTCAACAGCCATAGTTTCGATGTGTAGGCACCACCTTCATCATCTCATCTTCCTCTTAGGGGGTGTTTGGTTTGTTGTGATGTGCCCTTAATGTGATGCACATTACGATGATGCAAGATTAAGGTTTTTGGTTTATTTTTTTTTTCTAACATTACCATAATCTAAAATTACAAAATATATCACATCACCTTAATCTCATCACATTCCTAAAAAATGTAATGTTGTATTCTTATATTGAGATTGCATTAATGTAAGATTATAATAATGTAATATTACAGTGTAATGTAACATCATGGTGAACCAAACGCCTCCTAATGTAATCAATTATATTAGAAGCTAAATACTCTCTATTGATATGTATAAATATTAATAACAACATAAATACAATTATATGTGTATATGCACTTTTAAGTTATTATTATTGGGTTCCTTGATATTTAATAGGGATTCTAGAGATGGTGATGGAATTATTTATTCTAACCTCTTAAAGGAAAATAAAAGTGACAAATGGATAAAGAGGATACATTTTGTTACAATACAAGCTCAACGGGCTTTAAGATTTTTGTATTAGTGTACTACATTCACTTGGATTACACTCGTATTGGAGAACCTCTTTCTTTATAAAAGCAATCCCTTGTATAATATTTTAGACAATTTTATACAATAAGACATTCAATCTTTTAACATGGTATACTCAGTGGAGAACCTCTTCTTCATGCTATCCTCTATAAATAGCTAGTTGGGAGTCTAGTCTATCTCATTGCCTAGACATTTCCTACGTAATCCACAATGTTAGTCAATTCATGGTTGCAACACGGTCCTCTCAATATGCTGATGTACCCAGAATCCTCCAGTATCTGAAAGGCACCATGTTCCATAGATTTCACTTTTCCTTTCATTCTCCATTGACTCTCCAGCTTACTAAAATGCAAATTGGGCAGGCAATCCCATTGACCGTCGGTCACTATAGGTTATTGCTTACTTCTTGGTAATTCCCTCATCTCTTAGCACAACAAGAAAAAAATTGTCACTACTCCCTAAAGTATTAAGGCAAAATATCATGCACTTGCTAACACCACAAGTCCACAACCAAGCTCTTTGGTTGCGTTGGCTCCTACAAAATCTTGGAGTTGATTGTCTCCCAGAGACTTTAATCCACTATGACCGTTGAAATGTCATTCAAATATTCACAATGTTGTCTTTCATATGCGTACTAAACATATTGAGATTGATTACTACTTCTTTCATGATCATTTGCTTCAAGGTACTTTACAGCTATGAGTTGTCTTCTCACAAGATTAGTTAGCACTAAGCTGTAGACACCTCATTTTGTATCCCGTTAATAAATTTTGGTCCCGGCCCTAATGATGAGCTTGACATATGTCAACCAAGGGTAATTAAAGAGTTTCACAATAGTTTGGAAGTAATTACAACTCAAAAGTGCTCAAATCGCTTTGAAATCGATACTGAAAAATGACATTTCCTCACTGGTTTAACCATAACTTTCTATTCACAAAGAATTTTTTAGTAAGGTTTATTTCATTGGAAATTAGACATCCTAAGCTTCAATTTGAACATGAATTTTTGCCTAATTTGGATTTATATTGAGTACATTATGACCATTTTAAGTTGGGCCAATTGAGCAGTTGAAATTAGGGTTTTTGGGGACCGTGCGTACGTATGAATCATGCATGCGTATGCATGCCTTGACCATGCATATGCAGACCGATTTTCTAGGTTTTTAAAACTTCATTTTTAAGGGCCCAAATCATCATTCTTTGATGTGGGCTGGCCACTAGACCATTCGGAATGTCCAAAGACCATTAAAAAGCCCCCAAAACCCTAATTTTAACTTATATATACTCACCTTATATCTCCCAATCAAAACCCTAGCTAGAGAGAGTTATTTTTTGACCACCATCTTCTCTAAAACCCTAGTTCTCTTTTCTAAAACTCATACACCACACCTTTGCACGCTTTTTACAAATTAAAAACTCTCTTTAGTTAGTTTTAAGGCAGAAACTAATGTTCTAATTTGATTTCTCAAAACCTTTTTCAATTAAACTTTGTTCTTGAGTTGTGATTCTTAAAAACTATTGTGTTCTTTAATTCCCTTGTTCTATCAATCTAATCTTTGTGTTGTAAGCACTGAGGGGCCGGTAAAACAATCTCAAACTCAAAATCTTAAGCATGGTGAGTGTTCTTCCCATGAATTCTTTCTTCGTTTAATTGGATTCACATGAGTTTCTTAACATAGTTTTTATATTTGATTTGATTAATGTTTGCAATTCTTTATCTATGTATTAATATGATTTTAGGTTGTATATAATCTGTTTTGGTTGTTCTTGTTTTATTATTTTGGTTTTATGTAAAGTTTAACATGTTTATTTATTTAATGTAGTTTACCATTTATTTTATTTTGTTTCATGTTTATTTATATGGATGTTTGTTTTATGTTAGTTTAGTGTTTAGGGTCTCTAACATGCTTATTTGATCTCACATGCTATATCTTTGTTTGATTAAATCTATAAAAATGTGATTTTTTGAATTTGTGCTAAAGGATGCATATGCATCATTGAGTATGCGTTCGCATGGTTTCGACCATGTGTACGCATAGTTGAGTATGCGTACGCACCCCGAACCCAGATTAGGGCAAAATCTTGTTTTTATTTAATTAATCATTTTTCACATGTTATTTGATTCTGTTTAACTCTGTTTAGGTTAATTAATTGTGCTTAATTATTTTCCATGTTTGTTTGAGTCTTTTTGCCATGTTTGGTTTAGTTGTGATTTTTTTCCTTTTGTGTTTATTTAATTGTTATCTTTTCCTTTTTTATTTTATTTTGTTTTATTGTGTTTTATTTGTTTCCTTTTATACTGTGATGTGATCTTTAACATATTTTGTGTTTTATTTTATTTAAGTGCATGATGAATGTTTAGGTTAAGGATTATGGCTCTTTTAATAACTTCTTTATTTAAATATGGCCTAGTAACACGTAATGGAGGCCAACCCACAAGCCGAGTGGTCTTCGGTGCTTAACACCTTCCTAAGCCGTACCCAAATTCTGAACCCATAATTTGGTATCCAGATCTATATATGCAAGTGAGTGGCCCAAAAGGCACAATATGGTTCCTACACTAAATCTAGGTGGTGACTCCATTTTTCACCCACCGTCGTGGTCCACTCCAAGGCCGAGGCGTACTCCCTTGTGCCCACACAACCCTCATCCACTTTGTTGATTTCATGAGTTGGTTTCCAATATCAAGTTGGCCTCACTTTATCCAACATGAGTTTGAAGTTGTCTTTAACACTTCCTTTTTTTTTTTTTTTTGGTGGATGGGGTTTGGCGGGGAGAGGAAGGGAGGGGTGGTCACTGGTCAACCTATTCTACAGGAGACAAGAGAGTGTTTAGAACTAGATTGCTTGGGTTTTTGGGGGATTAGCTCCAATTTTTAGATAGAAGTAAGACATGTAGTATTTATTTGATTTTGTACAGTTTGCACAGATTTTTATATTATTTTTATATTACATGTCTTATAAATGAATTAAAATTAAAAGAAATTGGAGAATTCAGATTGGTAGGGGATCCTTTTCTGGGATTGTGAAGTATATGGATAATTTGAGGTAGCCAAACCTCTAAGAGAAGGAAGTGGAGAATTGAGGAAAAAAAGAGAAGAATAGACTAAGAATTTTTCTTAGCAGTAATGAATGAAGATTAACAAATAACAATTCGGTATTTAAAGTAAGCAAAGGCGTAAGATTAGTAAACAATTTGGTTCTAATGAACTCATTAAGCGACTGTGCGGGTAAAAAATATGGTTTAAACGATCAACGTCTCAATTAATTTAATTGGAGGGGTTACTAAGGTTCCACAATGAGAGACTTGAACAAGAATAGAATTCTTGAATGTACGCACCCAAACAGTCAATTTTACTAGAATTTACTAGATATCAAGCTTAATTTTAAGTTTCATATTGTCTTTTATTTTATGAACTGACTTCACCATTTGATTCTCTAGGTATGAAAACCTTATTTTAGTAGCAAGTGGCATAGGAATTTCACCATTTCTGGCTATCTTAAGTGACATTCTCCATTGTACTAAGGAATGAAAACCTTGTTTACCTTGAAACATCTTGATCGTTTGGGCTGTGCAAAGATCAAACCAGCTTCCTCTTCTTTCTACCAATGATATGGAATCAATCTGTCCATTTTTCTCGGATAAACTAAATATTGAGATTCACATTTTTGTCACTTGAGAATCACAATCTCCACTGGTATGCTTAGTTATGCTCTCACACCTCATTCTTTTGTTTTGTATTTAAAGTTATCATGTTCATGTTGTGACATTAAATGGTTGTTATTTATTTGTATTTACTCGATATTTTCTACATAAACCCTTATGACATATCTTCATGGTGGTACAAAGAGCTTCTCCTTGTAATCTGCATGCTTGCAAGTGTCTTTATTTTTGGGGGTGTTGTAATTGGTTTGTGGCATCTTTGGGAAAGATGAAATTCAGCAAGGGAGGCATGCAAGGATGATAAGATATTGGTTGAGAAGATGCAGCATAATGAAATTATAGCTCACAGGGATTTATGTCAGCAAAAAATTGCAAGTTCAACCAATACATATATGGTTCAAGACTAGACTTCAAAGGTATAGCATCTCAACTTTTGTTCAAAATATAAATTAAAAGAATAATATAACAACAAAAATAACGACAATGATGACAATAACCAAATTTTAGTCCCAAGAATAACAACAGACAGGGGTAGAGCTATGTATATGGTTAGGGGGCCATGGCTCCCCTAAAATTTTGATTTTTTTATCTTAATATATATATAATTATTTTAATGTCTTCAAAATTTAGCCTACAAAAATAAGAGTTGGCCCCCCCAAATATTTGAATTAGTCCAATGATGCTCTTAAAAAAATAATTGGTCTAATAGTTATAGAAACATAACTTTATTTTTTGCAATTTTATTTTTTATTGTAAAATGTGCTCTTATATCTGTTAAATATTTGATAAATTTTGACACCATACCTCAACACTAAAACTATCTAGAGCTTGATTTTGACTGTTCCCCTTGGTCAATCTATTCACAACCAAATCAAAGACGAGTTAGTAAACTTAGAACTCAAAGATCAAGACCAGAAAAGGTCCCAATCAAACAAAATTTGACTTAAAGATGTTTTGTGAAAAACTTCCTCTTTGATTCACTACTTTCTAGTGAATTTTTTGTGTATTACCACCAAAATTCATTCTCTTTGAAAAAGTACATTTTATGGCTTTATAAAGTTGAAAAAAGGGGTTTGGGGCGGCTTCCAGACGATGTGGGATCCGTTCCAAACCTAATTTAAATGCAGAAAACTTGCCTAATATAGTTTTTGGAACCCTAGCATGTGCACGCATGCATGTGTATGCGTACGCATGCATGAAGCATGCGTACGTTGAGCTTGAGTATGCATGCGCATACACGTGTATGCGTATGCATGCCCTAGGGTTTCCGTGGTCTTTCTTTTCCAAAAATAGTTTATTCAATCCAAAAATAAGTTATATTTTCCGTAAACACTTTCCTTAAGTCAATTTTCATCTTATTGGGCCCTAAACCAACCTTAGGCTTTGGAATTCTAACATCATTGGGGAATGAAGGTGTTTACAGCGCCCCCTCCCCCCCAATTTTTTTTTAAAAAAAAAAAAAAATTTAATTGGTGTGTCTGTGTGTAATCTAAAAAATTAAAATTTTTCCCCTAAACATATACTCCCTCCATCTTAATTTGTTTATCCTGTTTCAAAAATCCAACTTTTTAAGGGAATATCATTTATTGCCTTGTTTGCTGTATAAAAATGTATAAGTTTCCAAAACTACTCTTAAATAAATTTATCAGAAATGGTTTTGGAAATAAAGTAGGGGCATAATAGGAACATTAGTAAATAAATGTTTTTTAATTTTAGAATCAAGACAATATTTTGGGACATCCCAAAATAAAATAAGAGGACAAACAAATTGGGATAGAATGAGTATATTTTTGTCTCTCCTCCTCTAAAATATTTAGATATTGACCCATAAGAAAAAAAAAAAAGATTAAACAAATTAAATTGTCCATGCTTCTTTATCTCAAGAACAATAGGAAAATCCTTTGGTTTAAACGAATTAAATTGTCTCAAGTATAACATCAATAACCTTTGGACAAACTAAAATTAACTACAAAGTAAAAAATAAATTTGGACTAAACAAAAATCATACACAAAAAAACTAAATTTTGAAAACCAAAATCACAATTCTCAAATTTTTACCCATACCTTTTCTCTCTCAAGCTCCTACTCTCAGCTCTACCTAACCTCATTCTTCCTCCACTTAATGCCTCCATAGTCACTACCATCTGCTACTGTTGTTGTTCCTCATATAAGATCCGATCTACATCTGCTGCTACTGCTGCTATTCCTTAGATTCGATTCAATCTACATCTGTTGCTGTTCACACTCACACACGAGTTGAATAGGCTAAGGTATGGTGAATCTGAGAAATTTCTCTCCTCTCTCATGTTCATATTTGTGTTTTTTGTCTCTGCTCTAGTGCTCTGCCTCTGCGTTTCTAGTGTACGGTGGACTGTAGTTTGTGTTTGTGAACTTATGTTTTGGTTTTATGACTTTATTTATAAAGTGAGTACTGTGATTCTATGAGCTTGTGAGTCTTTGGTCTATGACTGTGTCTATGACTTTGTCTTTGTGTGTTGTGGCCAATATATATGTGTAGACATTAAAATTTTATGATGTATTCACAGCCGTCCGATTGTTCATGATAAAATATTTGTGATCAAATTAATTTCCAATTGGTGAGGTGGACGATCAACAAATGAAATCAAGTCATGTGGCAACATCAAATAAGAAAGCCATATGGCAATGTCAGAAGAAAAGACCTATATGGAAAGTTCTTATTAAATGGGAGACTAAATTAAATCCATAATTAGCTCTCAATAAATGCTGAGAGAAAATTCCAAATTAAATATTATTGAGTTGCCATTAAATAGAGGCTTCTCATATGAGAAAAGGGGGAGAACACTTAGAGAGAAAACACTACCGACACTCTGCCAAAATAGAGAGTCATCTCTAAAGTTCACAAGAATTCCATTGTTCATCAAGGCCTATTCCTACTTCTTCAAATCAAAGTGGGGATTTTCCTTTAACCTAGTTCGAGATCAAGCCAACGGCCCTCGCATCAAATCAAGCACATTCAATTATTCATTCAACTTGGAGACATCAAAGCACGATTCAAGATCAAGCTTCATAGCCCTTTCGGATCGTAATGTTTCTTGGAGATCGAATCAGAGGAATTTATTGTACTCTTTCATTGTAAAGATTCATACAGAGGATTGTACTCACATATATACAAATCAAACACAAATTGATTATTTGTTACACTATTTCGTGATCGTGTGATTTATCTTTTACGAAAATTGTGTGTACAAATTTCTGGCACGCCCGGTGGGACCTCTCTGCCTCTCATCTCTTAATTTCTGGCCACCTAGTTCAATGGCCTCGAAGAAGTCTCAGATTTCCATGAATGCTACCAAGAGCATTGGGGGGTCAACAAGTAGCAGTACTTCCACAGGTCCCATGACTCGAAACAAAGCTAAGGCAATGAGGCTCCTCACATCACAAAAAGTCGAGGGAAAAGCTCCTGTGACAAAACTCATAAGTGCCCCAACCCAGCCAAAGACTGTCATCTCCTTGAGCACTTTGAGGACAAGCAAGCACACTTCCTCTAAGAAGGGAGATTCAGCATTCGTTCCAGAAGACTCAACGATTGGGAGCGAATATCACTATTCTACATCAGATGCTGGGTCAAGTAATGCTTCACAGTCAGGTTCTTCCCAAGGATCTCCTCGAGAAGTCACTTCATCTATCTTCTCAGAAAATTCTTCTCGTACAATAGCTATGGCGGCCATGATGACGGAGACTGCCACCATTGACGAAAAGATTGCTGAAATGGGACATGCTATAGCTAAGCTTACCAAGACTGTGGAGGAGAAAGACCTTTAAATCGCCACGCTTATGAACAAGCTCGAGGTTCAGAATCGAGGGGAGTCTAGCAGAGGCCATTCTCACACGCATCAGCATGCATCCCAAGATGCTCACACATCTTCTCCAAAGAAGGCTGGTGGTCCACAAGGGAGCTCTACCTCAATTTCATCTCTATCAGTCCAGCAGTTACAGGACATGATAACGAACACCATTCGAGCTCAATATGGTAGTCCCAAATCACAACTTTGTCTTTCTATATTTGTTTTAGATCTCAATTTAATCATACCGAAGTTGCTATATATGGTGATATATAAATGGAAGGAATGGGAATAATAGCTTCGGCTAAGGGCTTTATAAAATAACAATAAATAAAAAAAGGTGGTATATAATTTAACATCTACGTGAGATTTGGAAATACAATGAATATGCATTTGTGAAATTCCTAATCTAGTGTTAAAGAAATATGGGAAGTAATTGGTCAGCTATATACTTGCAATTTCCATTACAGTTTGCTATGTGGTTTAATAGAAAATTTTAAACCTTTTGGAATGTCCGAATTTCGCATTAAAACTTTTGTTTTAATATCCGTAGTTTCTTACCAATTTTAGTTTGTAGTGTTGGCTAAATTTGGAATTTTCTTTAATGCCTAGTGTGGGGCCCGTGGGCCTGGAAGCCTCGGCCCACCTCTAGGCTGGCCCAAGGCCCAGGCCGAGGATCGATGGCTGTCCCAGGCAGTTGTCTAGGGGCTTTTCAGCCCTCAGGGCCACGCCGAGGACGACCCTATCCTCGGCATACCTATCCTAATCCCAGGTGGGGGACAAGCCCAGTATAGGCGGTCACATCCACACTTAATGCATCTACCTAACTCCCCTGGCGATCTTAATGCTGAGAGGACTCCTGAACGGCGGAACCTTGGGTGCGACGACCCACAGTAAGGTGGGGAACGTGACTGATGGGACAGGTCCTTAAGCAGTGGTCTAGATGATTGACAGTTGGAAGGCTAGGATTGGCCAAGGAGGGTATATAATGCAAGGGGCCCTTCAGAGTAAGGGGCTCCTCGGCCGTCCGAGGAGCAACCCCCAAGCCAAAAAGAACAAGGCAAAGCCCTCATGAAGGGAGAACGCTTCCGGCGAGCCGGTGGCAAGCCTGTTAGCGCCAAACCCTACGTCCCACTCTCTAAACAAATTTATTGCTGGGGGATCTACGACAAAACGAGCCCCTACACCTAGTATTTGGTTGAATATAAACATAAGATTAATGGAATCTTAAAAACTATTAATCAATTGCTGCATTATGATGCCTGCTGTAAAAAAAACGTTTTCCTTACTGTCTTATTGACAAATGTGTCGACATACATGTATAAATAGTTATACGTTTCTAGTTTCTACAGCTATGTCTTGAATTCCATGTGAAATTTGGAATAATTGAAAATACTCATGTTTCATACAAAAAAAAAAAAATACAAAAAAAAAATAAAATTGATGGGATTTATGAGTATTTAAAAAAATATATATATCATGAATTTTTATGAACCCCATAAATTATGGTGTTTCTATTTTGAAGAACCTTATATTGAGAAGAGTTCATGTGCCTTTAAATAATTGAGAATTTTATGTGCCACGTTTTTCATTTGAATTTTGTCAAATAGTGGGGGTATTGAAATTGAGGAAAAAATAAATAAATTTAAGCTACAATTGATGAGACTTATTGTGCACATATATATATATATATACATATATATATGAATATATACATCAATACATGCTTTTTAAGATAAATACAGTCAACCCAATGTGGAGCAAATCCCATTTTGATCATTCACAATTTCACATGTACTATTCAGTTGCATGTTTGATGTTAGACATACTTGTTTGGCACATAATTCACCAATGTTGGTATTGACACGTATGGTACCACTTACCAATTTATCACCCCTTTTCTTTCCTAAACGTATCTAGCTTAAATAGGAAAGATGGAGTAAACATGTTATTGCCTTGCAATAGGTAATAAAACTCAACGCTTGAATGTTAGAAAATATTTATTATCTTACCAAAATCATAATTTTGGGCATTAAATGGCAAGGTCAAATTTTATCGCCGTTTCAAGTTATAAAAATAAAAACCCATTTCAAGCATTAAAACCAGAATTCATTCTATTGTCTTTTTAGAATTTAGAATTATTTTTGGGGACTTCAAAGATGTTTAAAAAAAATAAATAAATAAAAGACAATAAGCATGTACATCTTTTTACACCTCTAGTTTCTCAACAGAAATTAATGACCAACCCAAAAAGAGATCAGTAGAATTATACATTTATGTAAAAAAGCAAAATTTACATCACAATGTATTAGAAACAAAAAATTGTGATATTTGAGCAATATCAAATTTGAATCTTACCAAGAAATTGTGATTTCACTTTTTCTAAGAGATATTTTCATTGCTTAAATGACTTCATTTGAAAAGTCATAATGCCTCTAGGCCCAAGCCAAAACAAATTTTATACATTTGTCTTAATATTATTTGTGATTTCTTACTTGACAATGTTGCTCCAAGCCTAATGTTTTACGCAACAAGAATACATGTAGTACAACAACTAGACTAGAGTATCTAGACTATCTCAATTGTACATATACTCTCAAGTCCACAGGATTAAGAATGAGAACTCATCAAGAAGAGCTTGCTAAAGAGGAGATCAAAGGTATGTGACATGATAGCATCATACCACCCTATCTTTATCTATATATAATTGTTGACACTGTTATAAGGTAATTTTGTACCAAGGCCAAAAATCATGGAAAAGCCTAGAGTCTTTCCATAGCATCATGAGTATTTCTTTCTTTAAAAAAAAAATGCTATATCAATATGCTATATGACTCACACAATGATATGTAAGAGACATGGTGTTAAAACTTTAGCTTGAATATTTATCGAATGTGAAAGTATGATGATAGATCATGTATCAAGCATAAGTACTCTTTTTAAATTGTAGTATTTGCATAACCAATTAGGCATGTGTCCGGAAGAATCTTTTCTTATGCACATGCCAATCTTGACCCTATAAAATCTTATCAGTGGTCTCTTTACTCATATGACAAGTGTTTAGTGAAACACTTTGCAAGTACATGTACAAATTTCAGAATGATAGGACTTTAGACAGTTAATCATAACAATAGCCCAGGAAGGATAAGAAAAGAAATTGGCCAACTAGGCCACTGTCTCAACAAAGAGACAAAAAGCAACGGTCATTTCAATGGTCGTCATCAAACGATGAAGGAAGAAGCCCCTGGGATAGCCTTCGTCCCTAAAGGAAGGAAATATAACCGCGAACGGTCAACATGCCCTAGTCCTTGCACCTTCAAAAGAATGAAGCAAAAAAGGTCCAAGCCTTAAACATGAAAGTAGCATGTTAAGCTTAACAAAAGAGATCTTAAAACTTGTCAAGAAGGCTACAACAATGAAAAGATCAAGGTATGTACACAATAGTATCGTAATTTAAGGTCTCTTGTCGAGGTAACTCATTTATTTCTTCCTTTTTAATTAGCCATGCCAAATATTATCTTATTAGAATTAAGTGCATATCAAGCTCGCATGATTATCTACAAATATGTACATATAAATCATGTTGAAAATATTGCTATTATCACAGCTAATATGACTATATTATTAGTAGCATATGTTCCATCATCATGAATCTGAGAAATTCTATTAAGTCTCCTAGACTTAAAATGTTAGATGATTATGTTCACAATATGGTCATGAGTTTAAGTCTCAATAAATTCCTGCTGTCTCCGTCAACTCACCAAAATCTTTTTAAATTGCTTTCAAAATTATATATGGTGCAAGCACTTAACAAAGCTCAGTTTAAAACAAGCATATAGTCAAATAACTTCAATTTTTATATATCACAAAATACTTCTCTATGATTCATATGGAATGCACTTCGTCAACTGACATCCATAATTGTATAGCAAGCAATTGTATATTTGTACATTGTCATTCCTAATGCAACTAGCATTAGTAAAGTGACTTGAGCGTACAATTAAAGAAGAAGGAAGAGGAAATTGCTATTACAAATAGCAATGACCATAGTCATCGAAGCATGCAAAAAAAGAAAAAAAAATTCTTGAAAAGAGAAGTGCTCGTCATCTTAAAAAGGGAAGAGCTTGTCAAGAGGATCCCAGCAATAAAAAGATTGAGGTATGTGACAAAATAATGTCGTCATTTAAGGTAACACGTTTACCTCTGTCTCATTTATATTCGTCTATAAAAATCTACACCTAGTAAGGTCTCATGCAAAAATGTACGTGCTACTAGACACATCACAAAAGAGGTAAAACTCTAGGATTACAAGAAAATAAGAAAAAGGCCCACCTAGGCTATTGGTAACTTATTATTAATATATGAATTGTTCTAAAATTCTTGTCTAACCAAGTCTTGGCAAGTGCATGTGCAACTTAATGCAGATATTAACATGGCCTCAAGAAGGTCCAAAACGACATATCGTCAAGGAATCTTTCTAGCAACAAGTGACAAGATTCCTTAAATGGATGTAAGTCACCAAAAAATGACTAAGTGATAAGATTCCGCCAAGACGGATGTAAATCACTGACGAGGCCTAAGTGACAAGATTCCTTAAGTGGATGTAAGTCACCAAAAAATGGCTAAGTGATAAGATTCCGCCAGGACGGATGTAAATCACTGACGAAGCCTAAGTGACAAGGTTCCTTAAATGGATGTAAGTCACCAAAAAATGGCTAAGTGATAAAATTCCGCCAAGACAGATGTAAATCACTGACGAGGCCTAAGTGACAAGATTCCTTAAGTGGATGTAAGTCACCAAAAAATGGCTAAGTGATAAGATTCCACCAAGACGGATGTAAATCACTGACGAAGCCTAAGTGACAAGGTTCCTTAAATGGATGTAAGTCACCAAAAAATGGCTGAGTGATAAAATTCCGCCAAGATGGATGTAAATCACTGACGAAGCGTAAGTGACAAGATTCCTTAAATGGATGTAAGTCACCAAAAAAAATGGCTAAGTGATAAGATTCGGCCAAGACGGATGTAAATCACTGACGAAGCCTAAATGACGAAGCTCTGTAACTGGATGTAAGTCACCCAAAAAATGGCTAAGTGATAAGATTCTGCCAAGACAAATGTAAATTACTGACGAAGCCTAAATGACGAAGCTCCATAACTGGATGTAAGTCACCCAAAAGTGGCTAAGTGACTAAATACCCTTAGACGAGTGTAAGCAGACAAGGATTCTTACACAAACGCAAGTCAAATGCAAATCAAGAATATCAAATGTGACAACCAGAAATTGAATAAAAGAAGAAGCATCGAAGTGATAAAAAATGGTCATCCAAAGAAATCACCTTGCTCTTCAGTAGTGATAAAAGATGGTCGTCCAAAGAAATCACCTTACACTTCAGCAGTGATAAAAAATGGTCGTCCAAAGAAATTAGCTTGTTCTTCAGCAGTGATAAAAAATGACCGTCCAAAGAAATTTGCTCACTTTCAAGACCAAGCTATGATCCCTCGAACGTCCAAAAAGACCTTCAAAAGGCAGATACTAAGAAGTCTTCACAAAAATACTACCGTTCCTGAAGAAGAAAGTAGTTGAAGATAAAGAAGCCTGAATCTAAACAAGTCAAGAACATTCCCTAAGCCTGACCAGCATAAAGCAAAATCAGACTTGGGAATGGGGGGGCAACTGATGAGTCCTAAAAATCATTAAGGTCGTCCATTAATATGGACAACCTTGCATCATTAGTAGACCAAAAGATGTAACCGTTCAAGCACATTCAACACATTAATGGCGACCGTTACTCATCAATCTTAAACGCCCATCAATACGATGACTGTTACACATGGGTAATAATCACCTCCAATTATGTATAACAGCTATCCAAATCACCTATAAAAGGGACAGTCCATCTCACTTGTGAAGGTACGTCAAAAACTACTACAAAACACTGTTTATATACAACAAATATGGGTTGTCACTAACTTAAGCATCGGAGGCTCCCCCACCGGACACAATCCGGTGGTCTCTTCAATCAGTCCCTCCTTTATTTTGCAGGTCCTACAAGATTGTCAAAAACTTCGGATCGGACGAGTAACCCAACTGACGATTTTGGCATCATCATATACTAAGTCTAAAGGTCAAGTGTACCGTGGCTTATTAACCATTAAATATAGTATTCAAGTTCAAAACCACAAAGAGGCCACCATGCTTCTCGTGAAATTAAAGTGTGGGGCGTGTCAATAATGTGGCATAGGCTATTACATGCAAAACTATGGAAATCACGAAAGTGGGGCCTTCTCCCTTATAGAAGTAGGGTCGATGAAACAAGCAAATATTTTGACATTAACATGCAAACATCATGTTGTAGGTGTTGAAATAACCATATGATGGACACGTAGAGGCTTGCATTAACATGCATGTGAAGAGAAGGACCCGTAGAGGCTTGCATGTCCACTATCCAAACTTGGAAAACCATGTTATAGCTTATTGGTCATTAGGCGTGGCATTGAAAATTCAAGGCTACAAGGAAACCATGTGTCCGCATGGGGGCATTGAAGCTTTGGGCGTGTATTTAGTGTGCACCTTGGTTGTCACGTGAATATGTGGACAGCAACACAAAGTCTAAAAGGAAGGCAGCAGCACAAAGTCCAGGATGAAACCGCCGATGCTCGAATCCGCAAGACGCTGAAAGAAGAGGAGCTTAGTTAGGTGAAGCAGAAATCTCACGGCAGTATTGCCTCCAAGAAATAAAAATTGGTGCTTGAATCTGATATGTGGCTCTCTCAATGCTCCAGCGCCAACAGCCGCGAGGCGGAGACGACGGATACGCGAACAAAGCTACGCTCCTATGGTTGTTGAACAAAGGCAGTGAGAAGGATGCGCCGACGAAGCTCTCGCAATGGTAGAAGTACACGCCGACGAAGCTCTCGCACTACAAAGGCAATGGTAAAGGCAGTGAGGAGGATGTGCTGACGGAACTCTCGCGCCGATGGTCGCAAGCCAAAGGCAGGGGCGAAGGCAGTGAGAAGGATGCGCCGACGAAGCTCTTGCAATGGTAGAAGTACACGCTGACGAAGCCCTCGCACTACAAAGGCAATGGTAAAGGCAGTGAGGAGGATGTGCTGACGGAACTCTCGCGCCGATGGTTGCAAGACAAAGGCAGTGACGAAGGTAGTGAGAAGGATGCACCGACGAAGCTCTCGCAATGATGGAAGGATGCGCCGACAAAGCTCTCGCACTACCAGGGCAATGGTGAAGGCAGTCAGAAAGAGTGCACCGACAAGGCTCTCGCACTGATGAAAGGATGCGCTGACGAAGCTATTGCACTGATGATCGCGAGACGAAGGCAGTGGCAAAGGGAGTCAGAAAGGTGCACCGATGATGCCCTCGCACTGATGAGTGGATGCGCCGACGAAGCTCTTGCACTAATGGCCGCAAGACGGAGGCAGTGAGAAGGTTGCGCAGATGAAGCACTCATACCAATGGTCGCGAGACAGGGGGTAGTGGAATGGATGCGCTGAAGAAGCTTACAAACCCGGAGTCTAGAGGTGACGAGAGGACCGCTGTTGCTCGAATCCGTCGGACACCGAGACAAGAAGGACAAGATGCTAGCTTGCTTGAAATTGATGCTTGGCTCACGCAGTTCCAACTTCTATGACCTGCACAGAATAAATCAAGTCGTTCAGCACAAAATAATAACAAAGAAAATACAAAGACAAACACAAGAAAGAATGGAAAAAGAGGAAGAATGCCTGCTACGGCTGAAGAAAAAAAAAAATGGCGCTCAATTGGCTCTCACCCATAAAACATCACCTCCTTTTATAGAGTTGGCACTCGCAAGAAGCCCTAGTGATTCGCAAGAGTGCGTCTAAAGAAAATACATGCTTGTTGAGCAAGACAATTGCGGCACCGACTTGCCTAACCAAAACTAAGGTGGGCTTGCATTCCAAAGAGGACGTCCCTTGTGTGTGACCGGGCCCATGAAAGTGAAACCCGGTGTTCAAAAAAAAAAGAAAAAGAAGGGGCCTTGCCGAATAAGACAACTTCAACACTAACTCTACTAAGGAGACCAACGTGGGCTTGTGGTTAAAAAAAAAGAAAAAGAGGTCTCTTGTGCAATCAAGCCCACAAGGTGTCAATTGTCTAAAAAAAGAAAAAAAAAGAAAGACAAGTTGAAATTCTTCTTATACGTGGATGGACTGTCAACTGTCTAAATCCTTCATGTACGTGGATTAAGGTCTTGCTTTCCGTGAACTTAGTCCAAATTGAGATTAATAAAATACTTCAAGCCTCATCTTCCTTGCACGACAATTGGGAGCAAAGCCGAATCTTGAAGTGGGGGCATTTGTAGACATTAAAATTTTATGATGTATTCACAGCCGTCCGATTGTTCATGATAAAATATTTGTGATCAAATTAATTTCCAATTGGTGAGGTGGACGATCAACAAATGAAATCAAGTCATGTGGCAACATCAAATAAGAAAGCCATTTGGCAATGTCAGAAGAAAAGACCTATATGGAAAGTTCTTATTAAATGGGAGACTAAATTAAATCCATAATTAGCTCTCAATAAATGCTGAGAGAAAATTCCAAATTAAATATTATTGAGTTGCTTATAAATAGAGGCTTCTTATATGAGAAAAGGGGGAGAACACTTAGAGAGAAAACACTACCGACACTCTGCCGAAATAGAGAGTCATCTCTAAAGTTCACAAGAATTCCATTGTTCATCAAGGCCTATTCCTACTTCTTCAAATCAAAGTGGGGATTTTCCTTTAACCTAGTTTGAGATCAAGCCAACGGCCTTCGCATCAAATCAAGCACATTCAATTATTCATTCAACTTGGAGACATTAAAGCACGATTCAAGATCAAGCATCATAGCCCTTTCGGATCGTAATGTTTCTTGGAGATCGAATCAGAGGAATTTATTGTACTCTTTCATTGTAAAGATTCATACAGAGGATTGTACTCACATATATACAAATCAAATACAAATTGATTATTTGTTACACTATTTCGTGATCGTGTGATTTATCTTTTACGAAAATTGTGTGTACAATATGAGCTTGTCTACTTGTGATTTAAGTCTTTATGTGGCCATGATTTAAGTCTTTGTGTGACCAATAGTCAATATATAGATAGCATTAATTAATTATTAATATTGTTGTCATGTTGTGGGTGTGGGTGTGGGTGTGTAACTATGTTCCTTTCTTTTAGAATTTTTTTTTGAGAAGTCCCTTTTTTAGTTGGTGTATCTAATACATGATTAACAATTTAACATTAATATTGTTGTGGCTTGTGAGGGCATATTTGACTAATTTTTGGTAAAATAGAACTATGAAATATGGAAATAATGAATTTTTTTTTTTTTTTTTTGTAGATCATGAGTAAGTCAACTATAATATTACTTTTTTCAAAAGAAAAAATCCAAATAATTTAGAAGTCATAACTAATGATGGAAGGTTGCCAACCTCTAGCGTTGATGTCCCAGTTTTTGAAAATCTTCAAACAAAAGTTCCAAATGTCACCAATGATGAAAGTACAGGTTTTGTGCGTGATCCTGGACAGTGTAAGAAAATATGGGAATATGATGCTAATGAACATGATGAAATTTGACGAGCTTACATTAAGCTTGGTGTGGGCGCCAGCTGTGTTCCTCCTAAGGGGGAGTACGCCTCGGCCAGGTGGACTGAGGCGGAGAAAAGATGGGGTTGCCACCTAGATTAGGTTTAGGAACCATAAATATAGCGCCCTTACGTGGAAAGACTGATCTTACTACCAGAGTATGAGTTCGGAGTGTAGGTAAGATTTTGGGAAGGTGTTAGGTACCTAAAATCGCCAGACCTATATGTCAGCTTTTACTCATTATATCTTACGTCTTTATCTCATAAAAGGCACATTCAAACCCTAGCATACTCCTATCATGACAAACCATATTAAACCTAGCATACATCTATCATGCATTTCATCTCATATCATCCAAGGCAGCAAACAAACAAGATATGCAAGGGCAGAAACATAGAATTATATAAGGAGCATCATGAACACAAGCACATTTCAAATTCACATATCCTATTCATCAAATCATATCCCAATCAAATGCATGTACATATGAATGCATGCCTTACCTTACTTACCTTACTGCACCACAACACCTATGCATCAATGGATGGACATGTGAATGCATGTTTATGGTAAAACAAAGGAAACATTAAAGAGAAACCCTAATCCAACATGTTAAAGACAAACAAACAAATAAACAGCAAAGCAAAGACTCAAAAAACATTAAAAAGAACAAAACAGAGGCATATTGCATCAAAGGAATAAAGAAACAGAAGCAGAAAACTTGAATTAGGATTCCTAGGCTTGAGTATGCGTGCGCATACATAGGCCTATGTACGCAGGCCAGTTGTATGCGTACATATACTTCGAGTCTATGTACGTATGCAGAAAGCATGCGCATGCAGACATGCCCTAGAACCCTAACCCAAAAACACAGAAACAGAGTAGAACTTAAAATAAAGAAACTAACAACATAACATGCTTTAAAACAGAAAAACTAAGTAAACCTAAACTAAACAAAAAACAAAAAAAACTAAGTAAACCTAAACTAAACAAGCATATTACATCACAAAAACACAAAAGAAAAAGGAAAGCAGCAAGATTAAAGTAGAAAAAGAAAAAAAAGGGTTAGAACATGTAAGGTTGAATTTAGTCAATCATGTATTGGTTTTATTCCGTGCCAAATTTGCTTGTAATTTAGCAATTAGATACCTTGTATTTAGGTGGGAATTATGTAAGGGTAGTGTGTGAGAGTGTGAAGAAAACTCAAGATGTGTGCAATTCAAAGGAGTCTCGCGACAGGATCTCGCGACTGGCAAGTCGCCAGAATGACACACTTGTGAAACATGTAGGGGGAGCTGAAAGGTCACGACAGCTGAAGCACTACAGGACAAAACTTCCAGTCTAACCAAGCAATTAGCTTGCGACTTAAACTTGCGACTCGCTTTAGTCGCGAGCTTAAGTCGCCAGAATGCCCTATTTGTTGAAAACTGACCTTTCGCATTCCTCATACACCCTACTATAAATACCCTTATACCCACGAAATGTAGAGAGCTTCCAAAGATAATTTTGAGAGAAAAACCCTAGAGAAAAACAAGATTGACTCATCCACAATCTTCATCCTTTGATTCTCCAAATTCCTCTACTTTCACCATCTCCATTGACATATCCTTGAGAGGTATATTTAGCCAAATCCTTATCTCACCATACACATATCAGTGAGGAGGTATTTTGGTGCTTAGGAAGTAGTTCAGAAGGGACCAATTCATTTGGTTGATGCAATGGGCTATTGCGGGATCCGATAAACTAGAGAAGACAAGGTTCGATGTAACCCTGTTGGAGCAAGAAGCTTAGAGGGCTTAGGTGCATTGGGTAGATTAGGCTTGGAGGGTCTTCTGCTATTCATGTATCCCAACTTTATTCTCTAGTGGATTATTGACCGCTTGGAGGGCGGTGGAAAGGTTTTTCGCCGAGTACTTCGGTTTCCTCTTCGATAACACATCGCCGTGTTATCTTTGTGTTTGCATCTCTCTTCCCTTTCTCTTTACCTTTTAATTACTCTGTATTTATAATTAATTTTGGTTTAGAGTGTTTTACCAATTTGGGTTTAGCTTATATTCATCATTCCGCACATATATTGTTTGTGTATAAGCTTGTGTTGGTAATTTTGATTTTGGGGGTCTAAATGTTCATTGGTGTTTTATACGCTAATTGAACTTTCAGAAAATATACCTCAAAATAAAAGCTCCTAGGCTTGATTCTAACCATTCTCCTCAGTCAAATCTATTCACAAGCAAATACAAAGTGATTAGTAATCTTAAAACTCAATGTTCAAGACCAGAAAATGTCCCAATCAGAAGAAAATTGACTTGAGGATTTTTTATTAAAAAAATCCCTCTTTGATTCACTATTTCTAGTGAATCTTAGGTTTTCCCTTAGGATTTTCTATGTGATTTCTCTGTCTTTTTGAAATATACCATGTAAGGCTTTATATAGTTGAAAAATGGGGGTTTGGAACGGCTCTTAGACGATGTGGGATTCATTCCAAACCTCAAATTTTAATGCAGAAAACATTCATTTCATACCTTCTGGAAACTTAGCTGTGTACGCATACGAGTGTATGCGTACGCAACTCTAGGGTTTCCGTGGCCTTTATTTTCTAAAAATAGCTTTATTTTATTCATAAAAGAGTTACATTTTTCATAAAACCTTCCTCAAGTCAACTTATAATTTGATCGAGCCCTAAACCAACCTTGGGCTTTAGAATTTTACCATTATTGGGGAACGGGGGCCCAAGTCATAAGGGGTATAAAATACGGTGTCTACACTTGGTCCCTACCAACCTAAACTAGATGAGTACAAGAAAACTAAATTTGAAAGTCATTCTCATAGGTTTCAACATTCATGGTTTGCAATTGAGTCATTTCGTACATGGCTTGAATATTCACCTAGTAAAGATGCTACCTTTTGTCTACCATGCTTTCTCTTTAATGAGCCAATTGGGAATTATGGGAATCATGTATTTAGTAAGGACAGATTTAAGAATTGGAAGAAAGTTAATGATGTAAATAATTTTTCATTTTTGAATCATATTGTGAAAGAACCTAACTCTTTTTATAGAGCTTCTGAGCAAGCCATTGGCGGATTTGATGAACCAGTCTCAACACATACAAAAGGTACTTGAAATTTTCAATTTTGATCAAATTGCAAACAATGATGTTATCAAAGTGCTTGAATTTCAAGGCTTTGCTTTTAGAGGATGGCATGAAATTTTTGATTCAATTAATCATGGGAATTTTATTAAAATATTCAATTTGGTGGTATCATATAATGAATATGTTGTAGAAGCAATAGAGAAAGCTCCCAAAAATGCCTCTTACAAATCACCAAAAATCCAAAAAGAATCTTACATGTATTTTCAAATAAGGTGAAGAAGGCAATTCATGAAGAAATTGGTGATGCCAAGTTTTGCCTAATCATTGATGAAGCTCGTGATGAGTCAATGAAAGAGCAAATGGCTATTTGTAGATAAAGATGGTTTTGTTTGAGAACGTTTTTTTGGGGTAGTTAATGATGTAAATAATTGTTCATTTTTAAATCATATTGGAAAAGAACCTAACTCTTTTCATAGAGCGTCTAAGCAAGCCATGGCAGATTTGATGAACCAATCTCAACACATACAAAAGGTACTTGAAATTTTCAATTTTGATCAAATTGCAAACAATGATGTTGTCAAAGTGCTTGCATTTCAAGGCCTTGTTTTAGAGGATGGGATGAAATTTTTGATTCAATTAATTGTGTGAATTTTATTAAAATATTGGATTTGGTGGTATCATATAATGAATATGTTGTAGAAGCGATAGAGAAAGCTTCCAAAAAGCCTCTTACAAATCACCAAAAATCCAAAAAGAAATCTTACATGTATTTTTAAAACAAGGTGAAGAAGGAAATTTGTGAAGAAATTGGTGATGCAAAGTTTTGCCTAATCGTTGATGAAGCTCGTGATGAGTCAATGAAAGAGGAAATGGCTATTGTTATAAGATTTGTAGACAAAGATGGTTTTGTTTGAGAACGTTTTTTTGGGGTAGTTCATGTCCCTGATACTACGGCATTAACCCTAAAAGATGAAATATATTCTATCTTGTCACATTATAGTTTGGATATTCAAGATATTTGAGGGCAATGATATGACGGTGCAAGCAATATGCGAGGTGAGTGGAATGGATTAAAAGCTTTGGTTTTAAATGATTGTCCATATACTTACTACATTTATTGTTTTGCACATTTCTTGCAATTAGCATTAGTGGCAGCATCAAAAGAAGTTATTCTTGTTCAAAGTTTTTTTAATAGATTATCTTCTATTATCAATGTTGTTGGTGCTTCATGCAAGCATACTAAAAAATGCTTATGCTTATCAAATTGCATATTTTGTTGAAATGGGTGAGGCTTGAAACTAGAAGAGGACTTAATCAGATTAGCACCTGGAGATACTCATTGGGGTTCTCACCTGAGATCGATTTCTAGTTTGGTAAAGATATTTAGTCCAACATGTGAAATTTTACTTAAGATCATCAAGGAAGGAAATACTACTTCCCAACGAGACGTAGCATACTCATCTTATCATGCTATGATTTCTTTTGAATTCGTGTTCATTTTGCATCTCATGAAAGAAATTATAGAGATCACTGATGCACTTTGTCAAGCTTTGCAGTGTCAATATCAAGACATTTTAAATGCCATGAACTTTGTTTCATCCACTAAAGCACTTATTCAAAAATTTAGAGATGATAAATGGGATAGTTTACTTACCACCGTGAAATCATTTTGTGAGGCACGTGACATAGGTGTCCCAAATATGAATGCCTGTTATATTGAGAGAGGAGGTCTAGCTCATCATCAACAAGATGACTTCACAATTAAGCATCATTATTGGGTAGATATTTTTTATGCTACAATAGATTCTATATTACAAGAATTAAATCATCGGTTTAGTAAGCATGTGGTGGAATTGCTTAATCTTAGTTCAGCTCTTGATCCTAAAGAGGCACGAGTCTTTTAGTAGTAAAGAGATTTTGTTGTTAGTAAGCAAGTTTTATCCAAAATACTTCACAAGTCAAGAAATGACACTTTTAAAGGCAGAAGTTGATCATTATGAGCACAACGTAGTTCAACATCCGAACTTCAAAAAGCTATCAAATATTTATGAGTTGTGCCAATGGTTGGTAAAAACCCAAAAATCATTATTTTACCCATATGTTTATAGAGTGATTACACTTGTGCTCATTCTTCCAATTTCTACTGCAACTACAGAGCTAGCATTTTCAACCATGAATATTGTCAAGAATAGACTTCGCAACAAGATGGAAGATGATTTTCTAATGGACTCTATGATTTTGTACATTGAGAAGGAGATTGTAGCAAAATTTGGTACGGAATCAATCATAGACGACTTTCAAGATTTAAAAGAGCGCCGAGTTCCATTTTGATAAATGTGTTGAAATGTTTAAGAAAAACTTATTTTGTATGTTATATTTTATTGATATTTTTATAATATAAAACGTTTAAGAAACACTTAAGCTTCCCCCCCCCCCTCCCCCCCCCCCCCCGGTTCGAATTCTGGTTTCATCCTTGATAACATACTCTAAATATGGCTCCAACTTGAGACTATTGTACAACAAATACCATTGAGTAATATCACACAGTTCATGTGACATCCCACCATCATTCCGCCAGACCTAATGGGTCGAGCTGTTTATGAGAAAAAAAAAAACTGTAACTATGGCAAGCCTTAACTTCTTGCAAACCCATTTTCACAACCTTGCAATATGAAACCATAGACACAATAAACCAAAATCCCAAATAAAAAATGATAGAGCGTGAACTCGTCAGTCAATGTGGTCGGATGAAGCCAACCTGCAGCCTCCTGAAAGGGTCACCGGTGTGGTGCCTGCCACCACGCCTCCGATGCCAAAGTTAGTATGCAAAGAAATCTTAGAGAAATTGGAGAATGCAAGAAAGTAATAGTTCTCTCTTTTGTGTGTTTGTGTATGTACCTTGGTATTGGCAAATGTGTGGTCTTTTTATACTCTTCCATGGCCTCTAGCCGTTGGAGTAGTTATGGAGGTCTTAATGCTCCTGCTGGTAACGTTTGGGGGTAGTGAATGGGGCATCAATGCGTTCCAACGGTCCGTACAGCTGGTCTTTCAACCGTTCTAGGCTTAATTGACTGCATTAAATAACCTGAATGCCTTCGTCAGTGGCGTGCATGATCATCTCGTTACTCCCGATGGTGTCATCGTCCGTGAACAATATCGTCAGTGTGGGACGGACTCGTCAGTCTCGTCAGTTGCCCCCGGATTCTATGTTCGTCATGTTCTTGACGATGATAGAATCTGAAGGGTCTCGTGTTGCAGGTGACTCTTGGGATTCTGTTCCTCATTAAGTGCGAAGTGACGGCGCTCCATAGAACGTGGCATACGTGGCGCGTGCTGGCTGGTGGAGTTAATGTCCGAATAATGGGGACTATTGGGCTTCCCGCTGATTTTTCAGTTTCCCAAGCCTTATTTTTAAACCTCCTTTCTTCTCACTCCTCCTTTTCACTTTTTCTTAAGAACTTCTACTTCTTTCTCTGGGTATCTTCTTCGCCAACCATTCTCTGCAACTTTCCTCCCTACCGGTGCGTCGTCGGCGGCAGTTATCTTCTTTGAGGTGTGTTCCCCACTCATTCTTTTTCATATTTTGTTTGTATTTTTGGTGGTGGATCTTCTGATTTTTCCCATCTTTTCTCTCTTTGTGCTTGCTCCGACGGGTTTAGGGATTTCTAGGTTTTCTTGTATTTTTCTGTTTTACTTATGGTTGGTAGCCCTGAGGTTAGGATAGCTTGCCCCTCCATATCGTTTCTTTTTGCTCGATTAGGAGGTTCATTAGGAAATTTTCCATACCTCGAAAAATTTGTTTACGAGGGTAGTTGTCTTGCTGTGGTGTTGGCTGACCTCTTGCCGTTGCTTCGTCAGTCAATAGACTGGTTCGAGGATTTGGTGAGGGAGGATAGGATGGCATCTGAGGTTAGATCCAGTGAGCTCGAGACGGGGTTATCGTCTAGCGGTAATCCCGTGGAGGAAGACACAGCCGTCTCCACGCCTCGAGAAGTTAGGGCTTTTTATGCCCTTGGGGAGGAGTGTGGTTTAGATGCCGACGCGCTGGGTAGGTTCAAGGACAGGTTTCAGTTCCCAGAGCGAGTTAGGGTTCGTCTGCCTAGTGAAGCAGACCGGGCCTGTCATTTCTTTCCTGGGGAGATTTGTTTTTACGAATCTGCCTTCGTCTGTGGATTGAGGTTTCCCGTCCACCCCTTCTTGATGGAACTCCTAGATCTTTTAGGTGTTGCCCCCGGGCAACTTATGCCTAATTCGTGGCGGATCTTGGTCAGCTGTATGGTGATCTGGTTGGCCGCTAATGACGGGGACATGCTTAGGGTAGACGAGCTTGTCTACATGTATCGTTTAAAGGCATCGAAGGAGTATGGGTATTACGAATTGGTGCCCTGGGAGAGAAGGACCAGGATCGTCAAGGGTTTACCGTCGTCCTTCAGGTACTGGAAGTCCAGATTCTTCTTTGTGTCTGGGGATGACTTTGAGACGGCCTCTGGAGGGGTTTGGGGTGATATCCCAAGGTTGCGTCGTCGGTGGGAAACCCCGACTTTAGGTGCGTCGACCTCAATCCTCGTCCTTTCACTTTTGTTGTGTTTTCTTTCATGGCTATTGACACCTTTTTTTTTTTTTTTTTTTTTATAGCTAAGAAACGACCCAAGCTCAAGAGCAGGTATAGAGAACGGGTTCAGAAGGCGATCGATTACGCACTGACGATTGAGAGCTGGGACGAGCTTGTTGACCCCAGAACGCTAGCCTTCTACTGCCTCGGTCCTGATCCCTCTGCAATCGTCCTTCGTAACATTGACATCGAAGGAAAAAAGAGTAAGTGTTAAATCCGTCAGTACTCACCATTTTTTTTTTTTTTTTTTTTTTTTTTTTTTTTTTTTTTTTACTTAGCGTTTTTCCTTTGCAGAAATGACGACCAAATTTAACAAAGGTATGTACGCAAAAATGAGATCCAAGAAAGACGAGCCTCTGTCGAGTCTGGGAGCAAAGAGCGTACGCGTCACTGGGAAGGGTGGTCATGCTACTCCAACTCCCTCTGTTCGTCCAATCGTTCCCGCGGGTGAGACGACGAGAACGGCTTCTCCTACAGTTTCTGTGGAGGAGATAGGTGGCACTCCTGCCTCAAAAAGGCCGCGGCTGACTGAGAAAGGGAAGGAGAAACATGCGCTTCGTTCATCAACCCTGTGGAATGACGAGAAGATGGCCGTAGATCGAGCTCACGAGGCCGTGACGTCTGCAGATTTGCAGGCTTTATCTGGCGTCCCTTTCAACGAGATCGCGGCTCGTCAGGTGCACAAGCTTGTCCAGGTGCTAGGGGAGAGTTTGCATCTTTCTTCTGAGTTCTTTACTCAGGAAGCCAAGGTGGCGTCCATGACGTCTCGGATGGAGGTCTTGGAGGCAGAGAACTCGTCGCTGAAGAGAGACCTTATTGCTTCCATGGGTGAGAACAACACTCTGAAGGAGCAGGTCAAGAAACTAAACGGTGACCTCCGGGTTGAGCGCCAGCTGACTAAGGAGAAGGACGATCAACTCCTTGGGGCCAGGGAGAGTCTCAAGACCATAGCCGCCAGATCCGTTGAAGCCTTTCAAACCACTGACGAGTATAATACTGTGCTCTTCAGTTGGTACTTTAAGGGATTCGAGCTCCTGAGGAGGTACCTCGTGAAGCATCCTTCGGGGGTGAATATGGAGGAGCTGGACCTGGAGGAGGTGGATCAGGAAATGGCCGCAGATGAAGCCGCCCGACCTCCTGTTCCTGAGCCTGAAGCTTCTGTGGGTGCTCCTGGTGATGAGGTTCCTGTGGACGATGCCCTTGTGGACGAAGCTCCTACTGACGCAGCTCCTGCTGACGCAGCTCCTGTTGACACCGTACCTTCTGTTGATGATGCTGCCTGTACTTGATACTTAGAATATTTTTTCTTTTTTGGATACCCACTATGTTTTGGGTCGTTTTTTCTTCAACAATTAATTTATTTTAAGGACGAAGCTTTAGGCTCAGTGTTTATGGGTCTTGTACAAACACTTTGTGAATTGCCCGTTATTTTTTGGGCTTTTTAATTTGATTTACTTCTGTGTACTTTACCTATGCTTGTGTGTGCTTGGTCGTCGTTTGCAATACGCCCGTCTATGTAGGGTCCATCTCTTTACCTTGTAGGTATCGTTATTGTTAATAACATACATCCACTCCATGTGGGATCTTGTTACTTTAGCTTCATTTCAACCATTTTTATGGTCGTCAGTAACTTACATCCATTCTATGTGGAATTTTGTTACTTAGCCACTTTTGGCCTTTCGTGACCTACATCCGTTTTTAGGGATCTTAGTCATCGTCAGTAACTTACATCCGTCAAGCGGAATTTCGTTACTTAGCTTCATTTCAACCATTTTTTATGGTCGTCAGTAACTTACATCCATTCTATGTGGAATTTTGTTACTTAGCTTCATTTCAACCATTTTTTATGGTCGTCAGTAACTTACATCCATTCTATGTGGAATTTTGTTACTTAGCTTCATTTCAACCATTTTTTATGGTCGTCAGTAACTTACATCCATTCTATGTGGAATTTTGTTACTTAGCCTTTTCTGGCCTTTCGTGGCTTACACCCTTATTAGGGATATTGCCTTCGTCATTTACCTTCGGTTGCATAGACCTGCTCACAGAACAATATCAGCTGAATGGATTCTTTATTGATTTTGATAACAAGTACATTTGATTGTTACGTCTACTGATGGTACTTCTTTAGGTGTTCAATGTTCCATGGCCTCGGGAGTCTTTGTCCGTCCAGAGTTTCAAGGTGGTAGCTTCCCTGTCTGGAGTAATGAACAACCCGGTACGGCCCTTCCCAGGTGGGGCCAAGTTTCCCTTGAGTTGGATTCTTGGTCGCAAGTGTTACTTCACGTAGGACGAGGTCGCCGATATTGAGTCGTCGGAGCTTCACCCTTTTATTGTAATACTCTGTCATCTTCTTCTTGTAATCCGCCATTTTGTTACAGGCTTTATCTCTGACTTCGTCCAGGCAATCAAGGTTGACTCGCAGACGATCGTCATTGTCTTCCTCGCTGAACATCTCCCGCCTGGTACTGGTTACTCCGACCTCGACCGGGATCACAGCTTCAGTTCCGTAAGTAAGCCTAAACGGGGTCTCTCCCGTCGGGGTTCTTGCTGTTGTTCTGTATGCCCACAAGACGTTGGGTAGTTCGTCTGGCCAAGAACCCTTTGCATCATCCAGTTTCGTCTTTATGATTTTGAGTAGAGTCCGATTCGTGACTTCTGTCTGTCCATTTGCTTGAGGATGGCCTGGCGATGAGAAATGGTTCTTGATGCCTAGTCCAGAACAGAAGTCCTTGAAGCCTTGGCAGTCGAACTGTCGTCCGTTGTCTGATATGATCGTCCTTGGAATCCCGAACCTGCAGACTATGTTCCTCCATACGAAGCTCCGGATCTTTGCTTCAGTGATAGTGGCCAGTGGTTCTGCTTCAACCCATTTTGTGAAGTAATCTATAGCGACGAGTAAGAATTTTACCTGGCCTTTGCCCAAGGGGAATGGGCCGACGATGTCAATTCCCCACTGTGCGAATGGCCATGGGGATGCTATTGTCGTCAGTCTTTCGGCTGGCAGTCGTTGAACATTCCCGAATCGCTGGCACTTGTCACACTTCTTGACGAACTTCATGGCGTCCACCTGCATAGTAGGCCAGAAATAACCTGTTCGCATAATTTTACTTACCAAGGATCTAGGGCCTGCGTGATCCCCGCAGATCCCTTCGTGGACCTCTCTTAGGATGTATTCAGCGTCTTCTTCGTTCACACACCTTAAGTAGGGCATGGAGAAGCCCCTCTTGTACAAGGTGCCATTAAGAATTGTGAATCTGGCAGACCTCTTTTTGATCTTCCTGGCTTCATTTGAGTCTTGAGGGAGGTGCCCCTCCCGAAGAAAGGATACAATGGGCGTCATCCAGCTACTTGTGTTCTGGATTGCGAAGGTTGGAACTTCTTCTATGCTGGGGCTCTTCTGTGCTTCCATCATCAAGTCTGCATTTGACCCCGTTCCTTCTGACGATGCTATCTTTGATACTTCGTCTGCTGCCATATTCTGGCTTCTGGGAATCTGGACGAACTCTACCTCTTCGAATTCTTGAGTCAAGTGCTTTGCCAACCTGAGGTACTTCTGCATTCTTTCCTCCTTTGCTTCGTATTCTCCCTTGATCTGCCCGATTACTAGCTTTGAGTCGTTCTGGACTAACAAGGTTTTGGCTCCAAACATCTTTCCTAGCCTCAACCCCGTCAGAATCCCTTCGTATTCGGCTTCGTTGTTAGTCGCCGGGAATTTCAACTGAACTCCATACTTCAATACCTCTCCGTCAGGGGTGGTTATGACGACCCCTACTCCTCCCCGTTTTTGGGCCGACGAACCGTCGGTCTGTATTACCCAAGGTTTACCTTTACTGGAAGGGTTTTGTTCATCCGGAAGGGTGAACTCAGCGATAAAGTCTGCCAGAGCCTGTGCTTTAATCGCCGCCCTGGGATGGTACTCTATGTCAAACTGGCTAAGTTCAATCGCCCATTGGACCATTCTCCCTGCTGCCTCGGGCTTGCTCATGGACTTCTTGATAGGTTGGTCCGTCATTACCCAGATCGGATTTGCCTGGAAATACTGCCTGAGCTTGCGTGAGGCAATTATCAATGCGAACGTGATTTTTTCGATTTTTGGATACCTGGACTCAGCCCCCTGGAAGGCTTGGCTGATATAATAAACGGGGAGTTGTATTCGGTTTTCTTCTCGGATCAGGGCTGCACTGACGGCTGTAGACGAAACAGCTAGGTACAGATACAAGTTCTCACCTTCTTTTGACGGGCTTAGTAGAGGTGGATTGCTCAAGTAGCGTTTGAGTTCTTGGAAAGCTGCTTCACATTCGTCAGTCCAGGCAAAGGCCTGCTTCAGGGTCTTGAAGAAGGGGAGGCATTTATCCGTCGCTCTAGAGACGAATCTGTTGAGGGCGGCGATCCGTCCCGTGAGCCTTTGGACCTCCTTGACGGTCTTGGGCGACGCCATGTTGATTATGGCCTGAACCTTCTCCGGATTTGCTTCTATTCCTCTCTGGGATACCATGAATCCCAGGAACTTTCCTGAGGCTACACCAAAAACACACTTACTTGGATTCAGCTTCATTTGGTATTGTTTGAGAGTAGCGAATGTTTCCTTGAGGTCGTCCAAATGGGTAAGTTCTTCCCTGCTCTTGACGAGCATGTCATCCACGTAGACCTCCATATTCCTGCCTATCTGCTGGCTGAACATTCTGTTTACTAATCTCTGATAAGTAGCGCCTGCATTCTTTAGTCCGAAAGGCATTACCTTGTAGCAATAGAGGCCTTGGCTGGTGATAAAGGCCGTTTTCTCCTCATCCTCGTCAGCCATTTTTATCTGGTTATACCCTGAGAAAGCGTCCATGAACGTCAATAGCTTGTGCCCGGCTGTGGAGTCTACTAGCTGGTCTATTCTTGGAAGGGGGAAACTATCCTTCGGGCAGGCCCTGTTCAGGTCCGTGAAGTCCACGCACATCCTCCACTTCCCATTTGCTTTCTTCACCAGAACAGTGTTGGCCAGCCAGTCTGGATAGTACACTTCCCTGATGAAACCTGCAGTCAAGAGCTTCTTCACCTCGTCAGCGACTGCCTGATCTCTTTCTGGTGCGAAAACTCTTCGTCTCTGCTTGATGGGCTTTTTCTCTGGGTCTACATTTAACTTGTGTTGGATGATCTCCGGGGATATACCTGGCATGTCGTCATGGCTCCAGGTGAATACATCCAGGTTTTGCTTAAGAAACTGGACGAGCTTTGTTCTCATTTCGGGACTTAAGGTCGTCCCTATCCTGGTTGTTTTGGCTGTTTCTTCCTCGGTTAGTTGCACTGTTTCTAAAGCCTCTACCTTTTCCTCCTCCTTCTCTTCAATTATCCAGGTGTGGTTTTCCTTTGCGGCCAACACAGCCTGGTAGCATTCCCGAGCTAAGACTTGGTCTCCCTTAACTTCACCGACCCCGTTCTCGACGGGGAACTTCACCTTTAAGCAGTAGGTAGATGTGGACGCCTTCCACTTATTGAGGGCAGGTCTCCCAATGATGACGTTGTATGAGGAGGGGCAATCCACCACCAAGAAGTCCAGCTGACGGGTAAGTTGCTTCGGGTATGTCCCCACTGTCACTGTCAGCGTGACTATGCCCTTGGGGTAGACTCTGTCACCACTAAAACTGACGAGGGGGGAGTCGAAAGGACGTAGCCTTCTGGGGTCTAGTTTTAATTGTTGAAATGCAGGGAAGTAAATAATGTCAGCAGAACTTCCATTGTCCACGAGGACCCTTTTGGTGTTAAACCCTTCTATGGTAAGCATTATGAGCAGGGGGTCATTGTGAGGTTGCTTCACTCCCCTTGCGTCGTTTTCATTGAAGGTCATGTCTTGATCGGTTCGTCTCTGCTTCAACGGGGGAATCGTGTGGACGCTGTTCACCTGACGTTGATATGCTTTTTGAAGAGATCTGAACGAACCTCCGGTGACGGGACCCCCTGTGATCGTCTGTATCTCCCCGACCACATTTTGAGGGGGTGGTGACTGACGGTTATTCCCTCTTGACGAAGCTTCAGGTTGGCCTTTGTTTCCTTCCCGAAATTTGCTGTAGTCACCCTTCTTTACAAATTTTTGCAACTTCCCCTTTCGTATCAACTCCTCTACCTGCTCTTTGAGGTCCCGACAGTCCTCGGTGTAATGGCCATGATCTTTGTGGAACCGGCAGTACTTGTTCTTATCACGGACATTAGGAGACGAATGTAAGGGTCGTGGCCACTTCAGGTAATGCTCGTCCTTAATCTGCGTTAGAATTTTGTCAACAGGCATAACAAGAGGAGTAAATTTTACCAGTCGAGAATTCTTATCATCTTTTCCTCTGGTTCCGTCACTAATTCGGCGATCTGGACGCTCGCGTTTTTGCCCCCTGCGGTCGTCTTCCTTTCTACCCTTGTCTTCTGGCCTTTCAACGTCCCCGATGGCGGCCAGCGCGTCTTCCGCGTTCATGTACTTCTGTGCTTTGAGGAGCATTTCAGCCATTGTTTTCGGGGGATTTTTTGCAAGTGACGAGACGAGCCCTCTGGTTCTCAACCCCGCCTTGAAGGTTGTTAGCTGTACCTTGTCATCAGCCTCGTCTACCTCCAGTGTCTCCCGAGTGAAACGTTTCACATATGACCTCAAAGTTTCCTTCTCTCCCTGCCTGATGGTGAGTAAATGATCCGCGGTTCTCTTTGGTCGTTGTCCTCCAATGAAGTGTCGCAGGAAGGCATTGCTCAATTGGTCGAAGGTATCGATGGACGATGTTGGCAATTTTGTAAACCATTCTCGTGCGGCTCCCTTGAAAGTGGTTGGGAAGGAACGACACAAGATCTCGTCTGGGGGCTGCTGGAGCCCCAGGGTCGTCTTAAATGTGTTAAGATGATCCTGGGGATCTTTTAACCCGTCGAACGGCTCAAGTTGGGGTAGCCGAAACTTCGACGGCACTGGACAGTCGAGGACGGCCGTAGTGAATGGCGAATCTGTTGCCCTAACCAGTCGGTCCACACTTCGTTCAGTTTTTTCTTTGATGGCGTTCCTAAGCTCGTCCATCTCCTTCCTCATCTCCTGGAGTATATCCGAGTTCTGCTCGGTTGGAGTGGTGGGCCTTCGATGGTCGATTCTTCTATGGCTATCCCCTTCGTCATCTCGATTTCCCTTGGACCTATTCTCTTCCTGCTGAAGTCTCTGCTTCATTTCCTCATTTTGTTTGGACAATTCTTCGACGGTAGCCGCAAGGGCCTGAATTTGCTGCGACAAGGCTGCGGATTCTTGATTGGACTCCATCTGAAATAAGTATTTGAGAGGAAACTACCTTTTCGCGATTAGATGCGAAAAAATGTCGTCCCCACAGACGGCGCCAAACTGATAGAGCGTGAACTCGTCAGTCAATGTGGTCGGATGAAGCCAACCTGCAGCCTCCTGAAAGGGTCACCGGTGTGGTGCCTGCCACCACGCCTCCGATGCCAAAGTTAGTATGCAAAGAAATCTTAGAGAAATTGGAGAATGCAAGAAAGTAATAGTTCTCTCTTTTGTGTGTTTGTGTATGTACCTTGGTATTGGCAAATGTGTGGTCTTTTTATACTCTTCCATGGCCTCTAGCCGTTGGAGTAGTTATGGAGGTCTTAATGCTCCTGCTGGTAACGTTTGGGGGTAGTGAATGGGGCATCAATGCGTTCCAACGGTCCGTACAGCTGGCCTTTCAACCGTTCTAGGCTTAATTGACTGCATTAAATAACCTGAATGCCTTCGTCAGTGGCGTGCATGATCATCTCGTTACTCCCGATGGTGTCATCGTCCGTGAACAATATCGTCAGTGTGGGACGGACTCGTCAGTCTCGTCAAAAAACATACAAACACATCTACGTACATTGTCACATACCCACAAGAATAGCAATACCCAAACCCACGATGAAACAACCATTAACATACACACACACATGACACATCCATATTAAACATGAACCCCCATTTATCAAACCTAAGCAAAACCATGAAATTTTTACAGCTTGAAACAAACCCAAAACCAAATTAAAATCCCATTTTCAAACCCCCAACCCCAAACCTAAATCACTAAATCCCTAAACGTAAAAGGAAATCTAAACCCATTTCGAGAGAGAGAGAGAGAGAGATGTAGAACAGACAACACAAGCATTCCTGGAGCAACAAGGGCGCTAGAAGTCACAGCGCAAAATCAAGGGAGGGGGTGCCAGTAGAGGCCATTGGGGCAACGATGTCAGACTTGCATGAAATTTGACAGGTTAAAGGGAAATGACATTTTGATCTAACTCGAGATAATTGCCTTGAGCGTTGCCTAAATTTAGGCAAATTCCTTCGTTAAGGCCCCGAAAATAGTGTTTTTACAATTTATAGTAATATTTTTTTCCCTAATAACTTTTAGTTTAAAATTCATAATAAGGTCCCGTCTGTTTTGGGACGTCTTTTAGAGATAGTATTTTAAATTTCTGCAATTATTTCAATTTTGCTATTTTTGTCAAAAATTACTATTTTGCCACCTAATTATGTGATTTGCGTGAATTAGGGTTTCTGGGCATTTTCCTAGCCACCCTAAGGTTTCTTTTTACTATTTAAACATATTGTAGCCTCTATGGCAATTCAGTTTTTTAAATTTATAAAAAATACAGACTTTGTCTATTTCTCTTAGGTGAATTCCAAAACCCTATCACCTTGTGGATTCAAGGGACCTCTCTTGAATTCGAAGTTTTCATTCAGAAGTTAACGTGTTTAGTTTCTTTTTCAATTCAGAAAGCAACATGTTTATTTTCTTGTAATTTTCGCAACATCAGAGAGAGAGAGAGAGAGAGAGAGAGAGAGAGAGAACTCACTTGTACAAATCGGAAAGAGAGAGAGAGCTCTAATTAGGATGATTCCTTCAATGAGAGACAAAAAGAGAGGAGTGATGAGAGAGAGGAGCGATAAGAGGGAGAGAGGATCGATGAGAGAGGGAGAGAGAGATTACTGGTCTATGGGAGGCTGAGAGGCGTGAGAAGAGGAGAGAGAGAGAGAGAGAGAGAGAGAGAGAGAGAAAGTGATAGGGTATTGGGTTTTTTTTACACAAATGAAAAAAATTTGGGTACTAAAAAAAATTTAGTACATGCCCAAAATTTGGCACCGCATGCTAGTATTTGTAAACAATAGGTGACAAAAAATTATTTCGTCACCAACAACACCTAAATCTTAAAAATTAGAATTTTGTCATCTCTGGTAAGTCTTTGGTGACGCGAATATTTCGTCTCCCTAGATTTAACCTTTTGAAACGAAATATTTCGTCACCATAGACACTCGTAGGTCTGGCACCTTTTCTTTTTCATTACCTATAGTGACGAAATAAATATTTCGTCACCAATTTGAACATCTTCAAAGATGAAATATTGATTTCATCATCATTTTTAAAAATTTTATAGTATTTAGTGATGAATTCTTCTTTTCCTCACTGAATGTTATCATTTAGAGTCAAAATTTGTTCTCCTCATTCAATTTCGTCACCATAGTCCACTTTTGTTTTAGTGATAGGGAGATAAACGTGAATTCGGAAAGTTTATGGTGCAAAATGTAATCTAAGGTATATTTTACAATGATAAAATATAATTTCTACTTTAATTTTTGCTGAATTTTATCAATATTGTTCAATGAAAATAGAAGCATGATTCTGACTCTTCTTGGAACCATCTTTATACTTACATTATATGATCATGCATAAATAGTGCAATATCTTGTTCTAGTTAGATACAAATTCTTTAAATTCATGAAACATTTTTTTTTTTTTTTTGAAATCTACTAGAAATAAAGAATTTGAAATTCTCAAAGGAATTTAATTGATGAATGTTGTTTTCATTTAGAGGCTGGGAGGATAACTGATAAGCTCCATAAAACCAAATACCAAAAAAAAAAATTCTAAATACTTTCTATTTAATAAACTACCATCAAATGACTCTTATTAAATAGGAAAGTTAACACTTCAAAGTACCTAAAATATAAGGAAAATCCAAATTCTTATGTATTTGAAACTGCACCAATATGGATCTTTACTTAATGGAAAAGTAATCTCCTTTTGATTTTAACAATTTAGTGATCTTTACTTCAGCAGTCATTTAATTTTGCCATCTTTTGAGATGTTTTGGGTTAATGATGAAGCCATTTCCGTAATGAAAGGAATGTTGAAATTTCAGTTTTACGTCCATTAAAAAAAGTTATTTTTTCTACAATATAATAGCTAATCCCATGCAGCCATGTTAGTTTTGGTTGCACTAGTACATGACTTTGCGAGTAACAAAAGGAATAACGTTATTTGCACAGAGCATTATGCGTGTGAATGTGATCTCTTATATCCAAAATTAATTTTGTTACTAAAGTATAATTTTGACAATTTTGATTAGATAAGAAAGGAGATTTTGTACAGAAGTACTGTGTGATACTTTTGCAAGACTACATGTCAAAAGAAGCAAAACATTAACATCATATTTTGTAAAAATTCCCATATTGTTAACAAAGTTGATCGGTTCTTTGGGTTACTCTTTTTTATAGGATGGATGGGAAACGTGACATTGAATCCAACTTTCCAGCCGCAGCAGCAAGTTGCTATGATGCATCCAATGAATCAAGAAATGAGGAGTTGATTAGAAATCAACTCATACGAATGGTTGTGAGTTGTGATGTGTGACTTTGAACTTTTTACATTTTTGTTCATCTCCAATGCCTATTGAAAGACAAAATAATAAGCTAAACTGTTTTTATTTTTATGACTTTTATTAAATTTAAAGTATTTTCATTTGCTGAGGTGCAGATGTGCTCATGTAATTTGTTCTTTCAAGAAATGATATCAATAGTGAAAAGAATAAATTGTGCTGCCTAATGTTTCATTCTTGAAGAGTGAAAGTGCATTAGAGTTGATAATTAGCTTCCTTCACGAGGGATGGCAATTGGCAAGTACATGTGATATTGTATTACATATGTGAAAAGCAATAAAGAGGATTACAAAAGAAATAAGATTGATGAAGAAAGTATACGGAGACAGAATAAAAGTAATCTCCAACTTTACAATATTTTTATAATGATTTTGCCCAAACTTTACTTATTATATAGTGATTTTGCAATTTTTTTTTTTTTATTTTTTTTTTATTTTTATATAGTATATGATTCTGTTAAAATTCCCATCATCTTGTTAACAAAGTTGATAGGTTCTTTGGGTTACTCTTTTTTATAGGATGGATGGGAAATGTGACCTCGAATCCAACTTTCCAGAAGCAGCAAGTTGATCTGATGCATTTAATGAATCAAACTAGAATTTATTGTGCTGCTTAATGTTTCGTTTCTTGAAGGGTGATATGCATTAGAGAGATAGATAATTAGCTTAATTCACGAGGTATGCCAAGTTAATGTGATTTTGTATTACATATGGGATATGTTGATGAAGATAAGAAACTTCACTATTCGCTTTTAAGATCAACAGACACGGTGGAGATTTATAATGGTATACCGTATACATGACAAGATGTCTTTAAAATCTCATTTTATCAAATATTTTATATATATATATAATATTAATGTAGTGACAACGTTAGGAATATGTCTTTGGGACGAAACGAAATAAAAATATGATAATTAAGCTTTTTTTTTTTTTTTCTTTTTGGTAAAATAGCTTTTATTTTTTATTTTTTAATTGTATATATTATTCTCATATCTATATATATAAATAATAGGTGTAGTTAAAAAAAGCTCAAATTAAAATTTCATATTAGAGTTTCAATTTTGCGTAAAAGTTTTATTTCTTCATTTTAGAATCACATGTGAAACCACGTCATAAATATTCATCCAAATGAGTTATTAAATACAAAAACCAAAATGTATAGAATAAATAAATCGTAAAAAAAAAAAAAAAAGTATTTCAAAATAATAAATAAATATGGACAATTTACATTTTATATTTAATAATATCTTTACATAATTTTTTAAAAAGTTAACAAAATATAAAAATGACTATTAACAGTATTTAAATTATATATATATATATATATATGAATTATATTATGCATTTTATTGTATTTAAGTGTATTCATGCATATGCATTGGGTTACAAGATAGTTATATATAATAGTATAAGAAATTACTATAAAAAAATTTAAAATGTAAAGTATTTTATAATGTACCGCAAAACATATATTTATTTTGTCAAATTGTCCTGATATGAACAAAAATATTTGATATTTTTAACTTATCTTTAATCAATGTTTAGGCACTAAATAAGAACAAAAATAAACAATCTAAGCATCTTTATTTAAATTATAAGTCATAACTCATACTAGTTTTTTCTCTATTTCTTACAACAAAATTCCAAACAGGCCCTTAATCCTCTATATAGCTAGCAGCAACACTTCCACTTAGCTTCATGGGATTTTGTTTATTTATTTTTAAAGGACAATAGCTTAATGGGGGCTAACTAGAAATAACTCCACCAATAGCCATAAACCACCACGTTGCTACCCTCACTTTTGAATTGTACGGAACCACATATCATGTTTAAGTTAGCCCTGTATTAAGTGAATCGTCCATTCAAGCCATGGAAGTATAAAAAAATTTGAAGAAGACAATCTCTTATTAAATGATACACTCGACTACATCATATTTTATTTCACTTCCTGAAGTTTGTATGTTACAATACAAACACTTGTATACATTGATGAACCAAACAAATAAAAACAGTAGGGTGAAAGCACTGCCAGCAAGCAAAATTAGGATTTAGCCATCTTAGATATTACACACAAACACCAGGCAAAAAATAGACAATTGCAATCGCAACCCTTACCCCTTGACCTTTTGAACTACATGGCAGAAAATGTACATAAAATACAATAAAAACTTAGATGTTGATAGTGGCTTCCCATAGTCTAAGAAGTCCATTACGACCACCACTGCATATCCTTTTCCTCTCAAGGTCTGAAGCTACACATCTTACCTGGATACCACAGAAGAGGCCAAAGTCAAACAGTGAATCAAGTAACCATGAATCTGTATGTAAGGCATCACACATTGTAAGATTACAAGTTGTGACATTTATTGCTTTGATTTTAACATTTGTTATCTTGTGTCATGCATAAACCATGTATTAAGAGAAACCAATCACTATGATCATATTAAATCTGCATCCCTTGTTTATGCCCATGCATATTCTCGCTCTATGCTTTATTTAGCAAATAGCTTACAAAATGACTTGTCATCAAGCAAGCTCCATTTATGTTAGTTTGATTTTTGTTCTAATTGAGTTAATTCTCAACAACTAGATGAATAACCACCACCAGTTGGGTGAGTTGGTAAGCAGGGGGGGTGAGGGTTTGAGTTGTTGGGTTCATGGCATATACACAACTAGATGAATAAGATAAATACACAAATTACAATAATAAAATAAAAAACAAAAATTTGTAATTGGAGCAATATGATCCCACACCAGAATTAATGAACTTCCTGAGATAAATATGTGCTCTAGGTTTAATAAGTTTCTCAAACGTTAACTTGCACACATATATTACATATTCATATACATATAGGGAATAAAGGAAAACTTGAATTTACAAGGACAATCCAAACATGAATTCCCCTCCCCCCTTCACTCGGGGCCAAATCTTATCCCACCCAAAAAAAAAGAAAAGAAGAAGAAAATCTAAGCATAAAAAAGGGCGGGGGGAGAGTCTAACAGAATGGCTGAGAAAGATGAGATAAGCTATGTACGATAACAACTGCATACAACACAATTTTGGATAAGGGCAGAGCCAAGATTAGAATCTACATACCACATGAACAGTATCATGCATCACTAGATGTACTCTAATAAAACATATATACTATATCAGTTGTCTTTTAGCATCTTTAAGTAGATAAAAGAAGCTTCGCAATTATTGATTGTGTATATAAAACAACACAAATTCATCCATTTCTTGATAAAAATATCTTTTTGAAACTTTGAAATACTAAAATTTGTGAGTAATGAAATCTCAAAATATTATGACACAACTTTAGTGTGGCTCCACCCCTGAATGAGGGATCAAATAGCCATAATACAGGCAGAAAGTAAAGACATACAACACATACCACGGCAACTGTCCTTGGTGGTGTTCGATAGAGTTGCCAACCAGCCATTTTTGAACCTGTGCTAGAGAAGCCACCAAGTCTCTCTTGAGGCCGTTGAAAGAGAGACATAGAATTATCAGCTGCTCCAATACCTAACCAGTGTTCCCCAGCACTGATAGATAATATAGCAGCATTATGAATGGTAACATTCTTCATGCACCTTATACCACCTGCACACATTGCAAAGTTAATCTTAATGAAAGAAGAAACATCTAAATCTTGGCTCTTACCCTCATCTTGTGATGCATGATACTGTTCATTTGGTATGTAGATTCAAATCTTGGCTAGATAAAGTCAAGCACTAAAAAGTACTATAATGAACAGTGTCATGCATCTGTTTAGATAAAGTCAAGCACTAAAAGAAGCTGAACATCCAAGGAATGGAAAGAAAGAATTTTCACTAATAAAGAGATCATCAATGCTCTTACCCTCCTCATTTTCCCAAAACCGCAACAGTCCATCAGTTGAACCTGAAAAAGGACATCATATTTAATTTCACAAAAGCATTGCTACCCTAAAATTTTTGGAGTAACCAAGGAAGACATGGAAAGAACACAGCATACAGAATGGGTGATGAGGTTCAACCTGTTATTATTCCTTTGTCCAGCATGGCATGCCAAAACAGCATCACAAGTTCCCCGTGAAACAGACCATGTTCTTGCTGTCCAATCATCACTACCAGTAATTAAAGTATCTTCAACCATTCTAATTGACCTGCATATTTTACACACAAAATCATGGAGTCTTTAAACCCATCCCTAAAAAATATAAAAGCAACAAAATAAATATTATATGATCCTTTCTCTCACCGAATCCATTTTGTATGCCCTAACAGCTTGTGCATCTGCCTACCTGCACGGATGTCCCAAATATTGGCAACCCTGTAACGCAAGTATTACCAAGTTGCCTTTCAGGTAACAAGCCAGATATGAATATCCAAATTTGATAATAATTGTGACTTTCAATAAACATACGCATCTCTGCCAGCAGCAGCAAGGATTCCTGTTGAGTCATCATACTCCATGCATAGAACTGCACTAGAACAACGACCTACTGTTGCCACACACATATCGGTTCTAACATCCCACATCTTTACAGTACCATCATGGGCTGCAGTGAGGACACGTTCACCAGACAGCATGCGCACACAGCTAACCTACAAAGACAGACATACACATTAATTCAGTTACAATCATCAACTACATATATCGTCACCACTGCTCTCCATAATGTCTTCATTGCTTAGCAGGAAAGAAAAGGAAGAAAAAGAAGCTAGCAATTTTGCATATAAGTTATCATATATTTATACACATGTATGGGTCAGATTCAAGTTACACCAAGTACAACTCTATTACTGTTACATTGCGTTGGTTGTTCTTCCACTTATACCCTCTGCACACACCTTTCTGATTCCATAACCAGTCATTTATCAAAGAAAAGATGTGTTGAGCACACAAACCTGTCCATCATGGCCTTTTAGCTCTTCTAGAAGCTGAGTTGTTTGCTTGTCCCATACTAAAACAGACTGATCATCTGATCCTGATACCACCTTTCCTCGATCAGAACTTATTGCACGGACAGTCCTTCATATGAAGCAAGAAAGGAAAGACATTAATTTAAGGTGAATCAAAGAGACAAAGGGAGTACTGCAGATTGGCTTCAATGAATCCACCAAAAAAAGAAAAAGGGAAAAGAAAACCTGGTATGTCCTTTCAGAGTTGCCCGCAGTTCAGAACCACGAAGACTAGGATCCCAGATCTTAACCTGCATGATTGTAGAAAAAGAATATACATCGCATCTTTAAAACCTTCACAACATAATACAAAGCCACTCAAGTGAAGAAACTGTAAGATAGAAGAAAACACCTAAATATGAACACTTACACAGCAGTCTGTGCTTCCACTGATAAAGAAACCTGCATCTTCACGGTCACCCACCAAATCCCAAACTTCTCTTCTTGTCACACAATGTAGAGCAGTAATGGCACCGCTATGACCCCTAAGTATGCGAACATTGGTTTGAATTTTTTTCTGACCAGCAGTAGATACATCTTGTTTGCGAGGAGTCCCATTCTCATTTGTGGCTGAACTCAGAAGACAGCAAATCACGTTGATATGGTGATACATTAACTGAAAACAACAAATAATAATACAAGTGTGTAATATTAATAAAAGGGCTACCTGAACTGCCGCCGTCAGAAGCCCATTTACGAACACGACTAAAAGAGTTTGTTCTGGTTGCTGTATCCCTGCTGAACATGCTCTGAACCCAGTTCCTTCCAACACCAGAAGCCTCGGCAGGCTGCTGATACTCATCTGTGGCATCTTTTGAACGTGGGGATGGCAATCCAGGAGACGACATGGATTGGGCCTTAATAGAAGTGATTCCCCAGTAACCAACACGGAGTTGCTGAATATGTGATAAGAATCCTCTGAGTTTTATCTGCAACAAACGGGTGATAGAAAACTTTTAGCAACAGTACCCATAATCAGAGCAAAACTTCAGTTTAATAAAATCAACAGGAAAGGGGAAGAAAAAATAAAAACACAAAATAAACAATGAGATGAAAAGAAAGTGGAAAAACAAATATTAACCTTGCAGCTCAACACACAATGACCAATGAGATGAAAATGTGAGAAAAATTAATAACTCCTTATGAATTTGATTTAATGACCATCAACCCAAGAACTGGTAAAATGAAAAAACAAAAAATCATTAAGACTAACATTGGATTGCAGAAAAGGGAAGCATCATTAGACAATGCATTAACCAAAACAAGAGTAACAGATTTTTTTAGAAGACCCCCACCTACCCCACTCCCCTTAATGGTTTATGGTTTTTATGCAAATGATGGCCATTTGAGGTTTCTGCTTAGCTAAAATTTGGGGGTTTTGGGTTTCTAATATGAAATAGTTGGTAAATCTAATTTTTCATTGCCATTGAGTTTATTTGGAGCTAGTTAAGGGTTTAGATTGGTTATTGTCTTGGTGGATATTGTGATATATCTTATTTCATGAGTCTCTCTTGAAAATGTTGTGTAAATCTTGTGGAAACAACTTATAAAGTTTAGGATCGTAAGGCCAAAAAGGAATTTAAACAGAAACAAATAGGAAAGGCTTTGAATGGCTTATAATTATAAGTTGGAGTTTATGACTTGCAAATATATTGTTTAGTGGCTTTGTAAGTCAAATACATGTGAGATTAAGATCTTTGGGCATGACTAAAGGGAATTCTATGAATGTGGGAGAATTTACTTTAGGGGCTTAATCTTTTCAACTTAAATTATCTTGTGGACCTAATGACTTTAGACTCATTTTGATGGGATTTTTTTAAGCTAGGCCTTGCCAACTTGATGGAAGACTTATAGCTAACTGGGTAGAATGATGTCTACTGAGGATTTTTGGAAGAGTTGGGGTATAGCTGATTTATCCATGCCAATAAGAGTGTTGTCTTAAAATGAGGTGGGTAGGATGACACCCAAATTCTAAATATTTAAGTTTGCCTAAATTAGTCACTTGTTTAGCAATTTTCTATTTCATAGGTAGAAAGCAATTTCAAGCTTTATATGTATCTTGGTAGGTTTGCTTGGCATTCTTTAGGTTCTAGCTAACCACCTTTGGAGTTTTGGAAATTAGGCTTTTTGCAGGTTGCAAGGTAAGTAGCTTCTTAATAGGATTTTAGAAAAATAATCATATTGCATGAAATTTTGTTTTGGGGTTACACACATTTTTGGAAAATTGATTGTGGAACTATATTTTCCTAGAAAGTGTTGTTTTGTAACCCTTAATATATATATATATACACACACGATTATATATAAAAAGTGCATCATATTTTATATTGCATATGGGGAAATGCATGAATTGTTGGCATAGAAAATAATATGAGCATCTTTGATTTAATCCTTTGATTATGGATTTTATGAATTTATGGTATTATTTGGAAATTCTAATGAGTAATGATGCTTATCTTGACTTGTGTTATTTGGGAAATTAATGTAAACACTTTTGACAAGGAATGATTTTGAAGACTTCAAGAACTTTGTGGATATCTTGGGCATTTAAAGATTTTATGAAACTACTTGGAAATACACTATGTATTTTGAGTACATGTAATCCGTGAGCTCTTTATGTCGTTTTTCCCTTGTTGCGTGACATTGCCTTTGTGACAACGTTTTTGTGATGACTCGGCATTTAGCATTGGGTGAGGTTTTCTAGTTTTGAAATGATATTGGACATTGTTATAGCTCATAGTGATATTATGTAGTTTTATGTAGTTTCATGGTGGTTATTTTGAGAAACTTTGTGTTGCATTATTTCAATCATTCTTGTCATATTATTACTGAAAAGGATTTTGCAGAATTCAAATGGAAATTCCCATATTATAACATGTTTTGTAATATGATCATCATTATGAAACTTGCATTTTTCCCACCAATTAATTATGCTACTAACTGGGCTTTGTCTCATTCCATTCTTTTTGAAGCAGGTTTTGTGACTAGCAATAGTTAGGCAACTACAATTGGAGGCTGGACTTTTGAGGTGGGACCCAAGAATTTCCGTTGGCGTTGTACATCCTAGAGGAGACTTGACTCATTTATTTTGTATCTAACAATGTTGATGACATTTATCCCCATTTTGCAAGTTATTGATATATAATTATTATTCAGATCTCCATTCTTTTGTGGCCAGTGGTCTGTGTAATTATTTATAGAGCTCTGACTTACTTTGGGAGCATATGGGGAGTTTAATGTACAAACTTTGTCAATCAATGTTATACACTTGATGTTTGGGAATCATTGAAAGGAATTGTCAAATAAAAAAAAATTATAGGTGCTTTTATGTTGTGGATTTCTCATGCACTAGACCTTTACCGGGTTTGGGGCATGACAAAAATAAGTACATGAAGACTGCAAAATAATTTTTTTTTTGATACGTAACGAAAAAATTTTATTAAGAAAAAAATAGCCAACCCGAGTACATTGGAGATGTACTATGGGGGCAAAAAGCAAGAACCAAAATTACAATGATCAAGTAAAGTAGGAAGAGAAAAACAAGAACAATTGCAACAAAGCCACACTCCAAACAGGGAGAGTATGCTAGAAGAAAGACTTGATCTCTAGTAAGGAGCACTCACATCTCTCAAAGCATCTAGCATTCCTTTCTCTCCAAATACACCACATCAAGCAATGTGGCACAAGTCTCCAAAAAACTATATTGCGATGTCGTCCGAATTTACCTTGCCAAGACCCAAACACCTCAAGTACCTTAAGTCGCATAACACAATGGAGTCCAAACAAACAAAACACCCAAGACCACAACTCAGAAGCTATGGGGCAATGAAGTAGAAGATGATCCACCGACTCCCCACACCTCTTACACATATAGCACTAGTCAACAACAATAATACTCCTTTTGCAAAGATTATCAGTTGTAAGAATCTTACCTAATTAGGTTGACCATGAAAAGAAAGCCACCCTTGGAAGAACCTTCAATTGCCACACCAACCTCCAAGGGAAGGAGATAGTAGGGGGGTAGAAAGAAAGATAGAAACTTCAAACCTCAAAACCTCTACTCCTTGTTGGCTTCCAATTGCCATAAACCGATCAAAAGAGACTTTCTCCCAATCTTGCGGCTAACGACGAAATTGAAAATTCCAATGAATTCTCCCAACAGTCTAACACATAACCTCCGCCATTAAAGAATCCCTTGCCCTACTAAGGTAGTAAAGATTTGGAAAAGCCTCTTTATGGGTACAATCCCCACACCCCCACATGCTTCCAAAACTTCACTCTAGTACCATCTCCTACATCAAAGCATAGGAGTTTAGAGAAGTTCAGCCAGCCACTTCTAATAAACCTCCAAAGGCTAACACCATATGCACTTGTCACCTTTTTCGTGCACCAACCACCCCATTCATTCCCATATTTTGCCTTTATAACCCTCCTCCATAACGCGTCTGTCTCTAACCCATATCTCCACAACCACTTGCCCAACAAGGCAGAGTTAGAGCTTCTCAACTGTCTTATGCCTAGCCCTCCAACTTGCATTGGCTTACAAACTTTAGCCCATTTTACCAGGTGTAACTTAGAATCACCACTAATACCACTCCAAAGAAAATCTCTCTGTAATTTCTCCATGCGATTAGCAACCTTCCCAGGTATAGGAAGAATGGAGAGGAAATAAGTAGGTAAGGAGGAAAGAGTATTTTTAATAAGACTTACCTTCCCCCCTTTCGATAAATAAAGCCTCTTCCACCCTGCTAGTCTTTGTTCCATCTTCTCTAATATTGGATTCCAGATTGATGACTCTTTGAATTTAGCTCTCAAAGGAAGTCCCAAATATTTCAAAGGAAGCGAAGAATGCCTACAACCCAACAGCCCCACCAACACATCCAGAGTACGTACCTCACCAACTAGTACCAACTTTGATTTCCCCAAATTAATTCTTAACCTTGAAACCTCCTCAAATCTATTCAAAATCTCCTTAAAGTAACCAACTGATTAGGGTCAGCATTACAAAAAATAAGGGTGTCATCCCCAAATAAAAGATGAGACACCATCATCGAAGTACTAGGTGTAGAATCTACAGAGAAGCCCGAAAACTGTCCAGCAACTATCGCCATATCCAACATACGGCTCAAAGCCTCCATAACAATATCAAAGAGCAACAGAGATAGAGGATCCCCTTGCCTAATCCCCCTAGAGATTCCAAAAAAATCCGAAGGACTCCCATTAATCAAAATGGAAAATTTAACCGTAGAAATGCAACACAAAATCCATTTCCTCCACTTTTCTGAAAACCCACAACGTTGCAACATATAAATTAGAAAGCCCTAATTCACATGATCATATGCCTTCTCCACATCCAACTTACACAACACCCCTGGAATCCCTATCTTAATCTACTATCAATACATTCAGAAGAAATTAACACAGAGTCCAAAACTTGTCTACCTTTAACAAATGCATTCTGAGAATCTGAAATAAGCCCATGTGCCACCCTTCGAAACCGATTAGCCATCACCTTCAAAATAATCTTGTATTTCCCACCAACTAAACTGATTGGCTTGAAATCCTTGATCTCCACAGCATCTGCCTTTTTAGGAATAAGGGTAAGAAATGCAGTATTAAGACTCTTTTCAAATACAGCTTGAGTATGAAAGTTCAGAAAAACTTCTATAATTTCTTTTTTCAACACACTCCAACAAGACTGAAAAAAAGCCATGGAAAATCCATCTGGGCCAGGAGTCTTATCGCCATTAAAACCATGGATCACCCCATACACCTCATCCTCATCAAATGGCCTATCTAACCAAATTGCATCCTCCTCAGAAATCCTAGAGAATTCCACGTCATCAAGGACAGGTCTATTAACCACATCTTCAGAATAAAGATGCCTATAGAAGCGAGAAATACACTCTGCTATGACCTCCGGATCTAATGACAACTCTCCATCCACCATAAGCCTATCTATGGAGTTAAATCTTCTGTGGGAATTGGCTATACGATGGAAGAATTTAGTATTCCTATCTCCTTCTCTAATACAAAGTACTCTAGATTTTTGCCTCCAACATATTTCTTCCAAAAGAGAAGCTTTTTCAAGCTCCCCCTGAATTCTCTCAAGTCTAGCTTCTCCTCCGTTGAATCACGACTCTCCTCAATAGTTTCAAACTTACTAAGATCCTTCCACAACTGTTTTCCTCGATCTTCTACATTTCCAAACACCTCCACATTCCATTTTTTCAAACCATTTTTCAACAGCTTCAATTTATTTGCCAACACAAAACTCGGAGCACCTTAAAAATAATAGGAATCCCACCAAGAACGCACCCTTTCCACAAAGCCTTCATCCTTAAGCCACATGTTCTCAAATCTAAACAGCCTCCTACCCCTATGCTAGAAGGATCCACCCTCTAAGACAATCGGAAAGTGGTCCGATAAAAGCCTAGACATTCTTCTCTGACACACAGTAGGAAACTTAGCCCCCCAGTCTGCAGTGAACAAAAATCTGTCCAATCGTGCCTTTGACTCAACTTACCTAGAATTAGACTAGGTAAAGTTCCCTCCTTCCTAGTAAAGTATCTTTGTCAGTGAAGTAAATCATTGGATTACAAAGTCTAATCTAGCTCCACGGAAGATGGAAACATTTTTAGGAAAAGAATTGGAAAACTATTCATTAATGATTTCCACCAATCTTCTTCTCTATTAGCATATGCCAGGGATTTAGAAACATTAGTGATCACTTCTACAGTTCAGGTCAGCACCTTCTCTTTGTTATTATTATTATTATTATTATTTTTGATAAATAACGTAAGAATATTATTAATAATAAAAAGATTGCCAAACCGAGTACATTGGGGATGTACTATGGAGGCACAAATCAAAAAACAAAAGAACAACGGTCAAGAAAAAAAGAAAAAGAAGAACAAGAAAAATGAGAAAAAACCACACTCCATTCAAAGAGAGTGTGTAAGAAAAAAGACTTAATCTCCAGCAAAGGTCGTTCACAACCCTCAAAGCTTCTAGCATTCCTTTCACGCCAAATGCACCAAATCAAGCAATGAGGCACTAATCTCCAAACGTCAATGTGACGATGACGCGCAAACTTTCCTTGCCAAGCCTCAAACAACTCAAGAACAGTGCGAGGCATAACCCATTGAATACCAAACAAGCAGAAAACCAAGGACCACAACTCCCAAGCTATGGAGCAATGAAGAAGAAGATGATCCACCGACTCCCCACACCTCTTACACATATAACACCAGTCAAGCACTATCACTCTTCTTTTACGAAGGTTATCTGTTGTTAAGATCTTTCCTAAGGAAGCAGACCAAGAAAAGAACGCTACCCTTGGAGGAACCTTCGATTGCCAAATCATTCGCCATGGAAAGGAAACAAAAGTAGGAGGGTAGAATGAGCTATAATAACCTCTAACCTCAAAACCTCTATTCCTTGCAGGTTTCCAACAAACTTTGTCTGGACCAAACCCTCGCACTGTCGAAGAATAGACCAACCCCATAAACCGGTCAAAAGCTTCTTCTTCCCAATCTTGTGGTGGACGACGAAATTGCACATTCCAGTGAAACCTCCCAGCAGACCAACCCATAACTTCAGCCACCGAGGAATCCTTAGACCTACTAAGACAATAAAGCTCCGGAAAGGTCTCTTGGAAAGTACACTCTCCACACCACACATGCTTCCAAAATTTCACTCTAGTACCATCCCCCACCTCATAAACCAGAAATTTAGAGAAGTTCAACCAGCCGCTTCTAATATATCTCCACAAGCTGACCCCATAAGGACTTGTCACCTTTTTCGTACACCAACCACCCCAAATGTTCCCATATTTTGCCTCTATAACCCTCCTCCATAAAGCCTCAGTCTCCATGCCATACCTCCACAACCATTTACCTAGCAAAGCAGAGTTAAAATTCTCCAACCGTCTTATACCCAACCCCCCAACCTGCAAAGGCCTACAAACCTTGGCCCAATTAACTAAATGTATTTTAGGTTCACCACCAATCCCATTCCATAGAAAATCTCTCTGCAATTTCTCCATACGCTTTGCCACCTTACCGGGTAAAGGAAAAAGGGAAAGAAAGTATGTAGGTAAAGATGAGAGTGAGCTTTTAATGAGTGTCACCTTACCCCCTTTAGATAGATACATTCTCTTCCAACCTGCTAATCTCCTCTCCATTCTCTCTAGAATAGGATTCCAAACAGAAAGATCCTTAAATTTTGCGCCTAATGGAAGGCCCAAGTATTTCAAAGGCAAAGAAGACTGCCCACACCCCAATAGACCCACCAAATCCTCCAAATTGTGTACCTCACCAACAGGTACTAGTTCAGATTTCCCCAAATTAATATGAAGCCCTGACACCTCCTCAAATCTAGCAAGAATCGCTCTCAAATTAGCAATCTGAGAAGGTTCAGCATCACAAAAAATCAGAGTGTCATCTGCAAATAAAAGGTGAGACACCGTCATTGATGGACCAGCCGTACTACCCACAGAAAAGCCTGATAATTGCCCAACGGAGTTAGCCACATCCAACATACGACTTAATGCCTCCATCACAATATCAAACAACAAAGGAGATAAAGGATCCCTTTGCCGAAGCCCCCTAGAACTTCCAAAGAAATCTGATGGGCTACCATTGATCAGGACGGAGAACTTTACAGTTGAAATGCAAAACCTTATCCATTTTCTCCATTTCTCTGAAAAACCACAACACTGAAGCATATACAATAAAAAATCCCAACTCACATGATCATACGCCTTCTCCACATCTAACTTACACAACACACCTGGAACTCCTGATTTCAATCTACTATCAATACATTCAGAAGCAATCAAGACGGAATCCAAAATCTGTCTGCCCTTCACAAAAGCATTTTGTAAATCTGAAACAATCTCATGCGCCTCCCTATGAAGCCGATTAGTCAACACCTTAGAACTAATCTTATAAATCCCACCAACTAAGCTAATAGGCTGAAAGTCTTTGACCTCCACAGCATCCACCTTCTTGGGAATAAGGGCAAGGAACGAAACATTAAGACTCTTCTCAAACACCGCTTGAGTATGGAAATTGTGGAATACAGCCATAATTTTTGTTTTCAAAACACCCCAACAAGACTGGAAGAATGCCATTGAAAAGCCATCCAGGCCAGGTGCCTTGTCACCATTAAAGTCATTGATCACCCCAAACACCTTTTCTTCCTCAAAAGGCCTATCTAGCCAACTTGCATCTTCCACAGAGATTCTAGAAAAATCCACATCATCTAAGACAGGTCTATGAGTCACATCCTCCAAATAAAGCTGCCTATAAAACTAAGAGATACAATCTGCTATAGCAGTTGAGTCCGAAGACAACACCCCATCTACCATAAGCCTATCAATAGAATTAACCGTCCTATGAGAGTTAGCTATGTGATGAAAAACTTTAGTATTCCTGTCTTCTTCCCTAACACAAAGAACTCTAGATTTTTGCCTCTAACTTATTTCTTCCAACAAAGTAACTCGCTCTAACTCATCACGTATTCTTCTCATTTCTACCTTTTCCTCCGATGATAAACCCCGACTCTCCAAATTCTCTAGAGCACTTAGGTCCTTCCACAATTTTTTAATCTGCACTTCAACGTGACCAAACACCTCCACATTCCATCTTTTCAAATCATTTTTTAAGAACTTTAATTTATTGGCCAGAATGAAACTCGGTGCACCATGAACCTGATAGGAATCCCACCAAGACCGGACCCTATCCACAAAACCTTCATCCTTAAGCCACATATTCTCAAATCTAAACAGCATACTCCCTCTCTGAAAAGATCCACCCTCAAGGACAATTGGAAAATGATCCGAGCACAACCTAGACATCCATTTTTGAGAAACTGTTGGAAACTTATCTTCCCAATCTGCAAAAAACAAGAATCTGTCCAGCCTTGCCTTCGAAGCAACTTCTCTAGAATTTGACCAAGTAAAAGAACCCCCTTGCAATGGCAGATCAATGAGACCCTATTCCGAGATAAAATTGGAGAGCTCCCTCATAGCTGTAGTGAAAGAATTAGAACCCAATCGTTCGGAAAGGAATCTAACCACATTAAAATCCCCACCCACACACCACGGGACACTCCACCAGCTATTCAAGCCACAGAGTTCCTCCTATAAAAACCTCCTATCTCAATGTAAATTAGGACCATAAACATCAGTAAACGCCCAAACAAACTAATCTGACACACTTGTAAACTTACAAGAAACCGAAAATCTCTCCACTGCTTCCTCCATTTTATTCACTACCCGAGTGTCCCACATCACCAACATCCCACCAGAAGCTCCACAAGAACCTAAGTAAGACCAGTCAACATTTTGGCCACCCCACAAGCTACGAATCACCGCTCTATTAATCAGCCCCATTTTGGTTTCTTGAAGACAAACCACATCTGGCCCCCATCTCCTAATCAAATTTCTAACCCTAAGTCTTTTGTCCTGCTCATTCAACCCTCTAACGTTCCAAGAAATAATCTTCACATTCATTGATAAGGCACAACAGCCCGCTCAGAACTTGCACTCCTTGCTTTTTGTGGATCATACTCCACATTCAACGATGAAACAAATTCTTCAACTCCCGTTGACCTTTCTGGCCTGACTTGACCAACTTCATCTGATCACCCACCCCAAGTTTTTGTTTATCTTTTTTTCTAGCATCAATGGCTAGTAACAATCCTGTAATCTGCTCCTCAAAACCTTCCAACGAAGTGCTCACAGATTTCTTGAAAGCCTTTATCCTATTGGTTACCCATTGTGATAGTTGACAATTATCCACACTCTCCTTACTCCCAATCTCCTTCACAGGACTCGTCACCATCTCCGACGGACCTTCAGTGGCCAAAGGTACCACGACTAAAGGCTCATCACCACCCTCACAAGACCTCAACCTTCCACCAAAATCCCACAGCTCACTCTCTGACCCAAGAACCACAGACAAAGAATCTACTAACCCCTCACCCTCGTCTGCCCAACTAACCCTCTGCCCTTCAATATTACAAGATTCATTACCTGGTACATACTCACCCTCCAAACTTGAGCAAACTGACATATTATCTGGAGAACGATACAGTGACAATGGGAGCACTAATTGCCTGCCATCACGCAATTGTAATATCCAGTCTTTAGAATTACCCCAAGACTTGTCCAAATCACCGACCAAATCCTTTATAGTTGGGCCAGGTACATGAGTTCCCTCAAAAACAGAAGTACCTGATCCTTCCGAACCCATAAAATCCTCATCCCCATCCTCCGATGCCACTGAAGAAGACAAAGACACCATCGCCGAAACTTTCTGGTCAGCAAGAGTCAAAACCGGTTCCGATATGGTGGCCGATGAGACCACCGGCACCAACCTCGGCCCATTCAGATCACTGATCGGCGATATCTGAACATGGGAGGATTGGGCCACCACCGCAGGTCCTGTCGATGCAGTGGGTGGCTGAGCTAGTGCCGTCGTGCTGTCCTCTCCGGCATGACCCACCACTTCTGACGCAGCTAAGGCAGAAAACGTGCCCAGCGGTACCTTCGGCAACTTCGCAAGGTGCTCCGATGTGGTGGGTATGCTCCCTGAGCTCGCAACGTCCTTCGTGGCAATGTTCTCACTCCCACCTGAACTTGGTTTAGAAAACCCAGTCTGGTAAGAAGTCTCCAGAGGCCTTGGTCCTCTAAACGAACTCTCTCCAGCCTCAAAAATAAATGGGCTTGACATACCCAGGCCCAAAATGGGTTCTTTAATACCCAACAAGGCTTGGGCATTCTGCTTGGCTAGGCCCAGACCCACGTTTTTATCAGCCTCACTTCTCACCCATTTGCCAGCCTTTTTACCACCCTTAACAATATCCCAAGATACCCGCCTCTTTCCATATTCATCCACATACACAGTCAGCCCTCTCCCAAGCCAACGTGCCTTCCTCCTATCACTCAACTTTCCAAACTCAACCATATTTGAATTCAAATTAGTCTTCAAAGGAATCTTGAATTTATTTCCTACCGAGATTTTCTCCTCAAATTTATTCCTACCGTTAATACCACCTTCTCCACCCTCCCCACCATCCACGGCTGCCTGTGGAAAACTTCCAGCCTGAATTTCAGAAACAACAACTTGTGCTTGAGAATTATCACACGGAATCTCCTCAACATTCTTCACTATACCAGCCTGAACATTCTTCACCATACCAGCCTGAACATGCTTCAACCTTGCCTGCACTGGCGCTTTGGCAGCTTCCACATATGTCCTTGCAGGTTGGTATTTTGGGATATGCTTAGGCTTGTACGGTACAAACTTCAATGCTCCCACCGCATATTGAGAAGGTTCCAATAGCCTTCTTAATTCAATCCCAAAAGTTCTCCATCCTTGTTGTAGTTTTCCGGCAGGAATAATGATAGTTCGCCGTAACCCACCTACCTTAAGCTCTGTCATTAATAAATAATGCCCAAACGAGTTGGACCCCCGTTGCAACGTGTAAGCAGTATCACCATCCCTGAAGGTGAAGAATTGCTTCGGACTAACCCCACTCACGGTGTGTTCCAGAGACCGCATTGTCCAAAGAGCTGCACTCTTGCCCATAAAGACCGATTGCATGTGGTATTTTCCCCGTTCAAAAATCTTAAGGGAGAAAAAATTCCCTCCTTCCTCAACCACCAACTGAAACAACTTAGATTCAATAAAGAAACTTCGAAATCCCCCCATACTGGCCCTAGGAGATGAAAACTAAAACAGAATTTGTGGCTAATTCGAGGTAGCCGGGCCTCCTCCCAGATTACAGCTTTGAATGACAGTAATCTAAGATCCCACCTTATGTGAATACGGAGTGTAGTAGAATGTGAATTTAAGATGGCGAAACCATACTTTGCCTCTCACGAAAACTTGTAGCAGCACCTTCTCTTTGTTATTATTATAAAGAATGGGAATATAAGTGATAAATTACCAAATGCCCCAAAAGCTTAAGCTATTAGGAAATGGTAAACTTAATCATTTAACCATAATTCTAACACTACCCCTCACTTGTGAGCCTAAACTTGCTCTTAATAATGGGGGCCCAACATGTTGGATTTTTAACATTTTAAATGGGAGGTAGTGTGGAGATAAGGATTGAACTTAGGACTTCCTAGTTTGATACCATGATAAATTACCAAATGTCCCAAAAGTTTAAGCTATTAGGAAATGGTGTATTTAATCATTTAACCATAATTCTAACAATCAGCATCCTACATTTCAATTTTTGACTAAAATACAATGCATTATGTTGCATCTCCAGACATTCCCTACACCACATCCATTCTTCCTGCAGAAACATCTTAATTCTTATAGAATTGAGTAAAACAACAAAGATAAAATCACACAATACAAGAAATCCCAAGTACATAAAGGTGTCTGGTCATGATGAATACCTCATCACAAACACACATAAGCTAAGGGGAAAGGGAAATCAGTATGCCACATATATCAGAAAATTTAAAATTCAAATGTAACCCAGCCTCCAAAAGAAATGTAACTTACAAACTGCTTATATCCGATGTTGCTTTTCTCTGCTATTGTTTCAATCATGTACCAAGCATCAGTATCAGGAAGTCCCAGCCCAGCCTTTACGAAGAAATAAAAGAAATTCAGAACTCAAAAGAAGTCACTCATGTATATGTATATGGTAAGGGTATGGAAAAAGGAAAAAAGGAAAAAAAGAAGTGAATAAAGAGAATGCACTACCATGTGTGATGCCACCATAATTAGCTGCACTGCCACAATAGATGCATAATTCGCTGACCTGAGATAAAATCAGATAAAAGCAATATCGAGGAATTACATCTCACACAATCACTATTTTGAGGGTATAATCAAATTCGAAAGAAAGAAAGAATTTCAGTGGATAGTATTTGGATTTTTAGTAATACTATTTCCATCCATGTCTTGAAAGTATTTGATTCTTGAATCCACCTATATCTTAAGTAGCAAGGTACATAGAATGTATAAGATGACTCATATGTTCCATCTTCCAGATTAAGACAGTAGACATTTATAACAAGATTATTCTGTACACCAACATAAATATATGATCCAGCCAAATAATGACACAACCAAATTAAGTTCAGTCCAAACCACATCCAAACTGATCTACCTCAGCCTTGGTCAGAGTGAAGCTGGCTGGCTCCATTAAGAAATCAAGGTTTCTACTCCACAAGGCATAGAACATTGGATTTCTAGGACCGTTCATTTTTCTTTTGATGATATTCTGAGTCTAACCATTTTATCATACACAAAAAACAACCTATGTATGTATGTATAAGTGTGTGCGCGTATTCATTTTAATGTAAGGGTCCAAACCAATGCTATATGAGATACATATTCCCTCATTCCAAGTAAATTAATCAATGGAATTCCCATCTTTATAAGAAAGACATTCCCTCTACTTTGGAAGTGAAACTCCTGCACTGTTGGTGTATCATAGTCCACCAATGTCCTTTGATCTTGGGTGATGAGACTCCATCCAGGGGTGGGTCATCTAATTTTAAAAAGTCAGCCATAAGAGGCCTCTAACAAGCTCTACTTCATTCTGTGGAAAAATGGATTCATCCCTGACCAAACTTACCTCATCTCCATTACCTCTCTCTCCCTCTCTCTTTAGAAATCCTGCATAAGAGGCCTCTCACAAGCTCTACTTCATTTTGCATAAAGATAGCTTTGTCCCTGATCAAGCTTGCCTCATCTCCACCCCTGATTAACATACTCAAGAATAGATTCCCTTTCAGCCCATTGGTTCTATCATTAACATTCCCTGGCTGGAAATCCAAATTCCTTTTCTTTTCTTTTTTTGATAACTTAGGGAACCTTTCTAAAGAAGATTCAAAGAAAATATTGCAATGCCATGAAGGTGCCCGCATCATTTTATGATGGAATATAAATTAGCCAAACTGCATTGCAGTGCCATGCAGGTGACCTCATCGCTTCAGATTGATGGCTTGGGTAATCTACCCAAATTGCACCTCCTACTAGTCTTACCAGTATTCTATGGTTGGCTGGATTCACACTGTCGTATCTCAGGGGTATATGATCTATGAAGCACGGGTGTGGATTCGGATTCGGGTGCGGGTGTGGGTGCGAACGCAGGTGCGGGACTCGGCAATTTTTGAAAAAGTAGGGTGTGGGTGCAGCGGCGGCGTGAGGCGATTAAAAAATTATTAAGAATATTTTTATTTTTATTTTCTATATATTGCTAAGAATACTTTTTCACATTATATAAACATATATCAATTTAAGAGCAATAGTAGATAATAACTAAAACATGATCATAAATTAGAATACAACCCACAAGCTTGAAACTAAAACATTCCATGACGGAGAGATTGAGACCGACAGATGAAGAGTGAGCTTGGGCAGTGAGGCAAAGGAGAGATTCAGACTTCTGAGTGAGTGGCCATGGGTTAGGGAGTGAGAGAGGGGAGACGAAGAGTGAGACAACAAGAGAGGCAGTAGGCAGAGAGCTTCAAAGTTCAAAACAGTGAGTTTTGCATAAATTTTTTTTTTAAACTAGAATTTTGGCCTGATTCAAAGCCAGTTTCGGCTACTTTTGGCCATCAGCCGATATGATCCGATTCGGCCCGGTTCGGCACAAATCCATAAACAGAAAAAAAAAGAAAAAAAAAAGAAGCGATGTGGCACCGACGCGTGGTCAGCGGCGCCGACCACCGCACGCCTCGTCGGAGCGTCAGGTGCAACGGCCCTGGAGCCGCACTTGTGCTTTCTAGCATATGATACACAAAACCAAGTATGCAAAATTTTCCAACCATAATCCAAATTCATAGTCCCAACATGTTCATTTTGTCTATCAAACCCACCCCGCGCCAAAGAAAGCAAAAACTTCTGTATAGGACCTTGGGTCAAATTGTAGTGTTTAGATTGGGTTGAAATTGTCACTTTACATTAAAATCAATACATTAAAAACCACAGTTTGGTTAATCCTTTTTGGATGCCAGACCAACCCAACCCAAACTAAGTTGCAACTAACAACCCAAAGAGACTGACAAGTATCCCCATAGCCAGGCTCAAGGAGAAGCATCACTACACTTTGTACTCTGTATGGTGAAACCTTGCCTAAAAGTAAGACTAATTGCATGTGCAGCTACAAAATGGAGGGCTCATATGGGAGGTGGATGAGGGGTGGCACATAAATGTATGGTATGACAAGTGGTTGACCAGGACACCGGAGAGTAAGCCAACTTGGTAGAGGTCACCATGGTGTGTGAACCGATTGATGAGGACTGGAAGTGGTCGAATGTGAAATTGATTGATGAGGTGTTTGATGAAAGGGGTGTGGCCCTGATAAGGTACCATTATGCAACCTGGGCACGCAAGACCAACTTACCTGGAGTCCAAACCTCCTTGGGGGCGTTCTCGGTAAAGACGGCATATGTTTTAGCACTGAAATTGGCTGGCTTTCAGACTGAGCAAGAATGCTCTACTGCTGCAACAGCAAGGACACTCTGGAGGAAGATATGGAGACTAAAAGCGAAGAGTAAAATCAAGCATTTTATAAGGAGAGCATGCAATTATGTTTTCCCTACAAGGATCAAGTTGTACAGTCAATGAATACTTGGTGAGTGCTTGTTTTGAAAAAGAAAAGGAGGGGCAAGCAGTGACACGTATATTGTTGGAATGCCCTTTTGCCTGAGACGTCAAGTCTATGGTACAGGGGAAGATACAAAACTGTCTGGTTTCAGTGGAGGATTATCTACTGCTCACCAAGACAATGATGCAACAGCTCTAAAATGAGGAGGGTGAGTTATCGGCTGTAACAGTGTGGTTGCTATGAAATGCTTGAAACAGGTATATCTAAGAAGGAATCCAGACACCACCTAGGAAGCACGGGTGCGGCTAAATGGTAGCCACACCTGTGTCAGACGCGGCTGGGACGTGGGGTGCGGCCTGGACGCGGCTGCACACGCATCCCACATGATTTTTTTTTTTTAAGCCTGAAACGCACCTTTTCATTTTGTGGGGCAGAAGTTTCGGTCGGTGGTGGCACCATTGATTCATTGACATTTGCAAACTGGGGTTGAACCCTTGAACACACAGAGAAAGAGGTTGAAAGCTTGAATATAGTGAGAGAGTGTGTTTTGAAAAGTGAAGAGTGAAAATGTGAAGTGGGAATTGGGAAGACGTGTGTACAGAAAAAAAGTTAATAAAATCTTGGAAGGCGTGAAAAACATAAATGATTGGATAGCTTTTTTTAGTTCCAACGGCAGGATGGGTGGCTTTTTAAATTTTGAGTTTTGGGTTTCCAACCACAAGTTTCTAATTTTTTTAATAATTTTTTACTCCCCCATGTGACCATATTTATGTATCATTTACCATTTCTTATTTAATTTTTTTACTCCCCCATGTGATATTACATTCATTAATTTATATCATTTTGCTTAAGAATAGCAATGAGTAATAACATTTTTTATTAATTAGTAACAATATAATATATATATATATATAAAAAATAAAAATAAAAATATATTTAATAATTAATTAATAAACGTATCATGCCGCACCTGCACTCGTGTCCTACTTTTTCAAAAATTGCAGTGTCGCCGCACCGCACTCACACTTGCACCCGTATCCGTGTAGGTGCTTCCTATGACACCACCAAAGCAAATTCTAGAGGCTGGATTGAATTGGCTGAAGGAGTTTCACCAAGCCAATGCTTGTGTGAAACTGAGTGCAAAATAGTGAACCCAAAAGAAGACTAAGCAGGCGAGTACAATTACAACAAACTGATAAACATGTGTTTGAGGTGGATTGTAGGCAGTGTACATTGAGATGGGTGTGCCTATCCAGTTACAAATGCTCATGGTATACATGCAATGCATTGGAAATGACTAAGGTTCAATCTTTATACTCAAAAAGAAAATTGATGCATGGCATGAGTGTACACTCAATGCAATCAAGAGCAAAAGAGCTTTATAAATGTATTATCCCAAGTAAAAGGACGAGAAACTAGAAACACTAGAACATCAGTAGACTATAAAAAGTTGTAGAATTTAGTAAATTGTATTTAAAAAAAAAAAAAAAAAAAAGAGGTACGAAATCCTCACTTGTTTGAAGACTGCTCCATTAGATATTCAAAGTATCCTTCCCAGAACCTGTAAAAGAATTATAAATGCCATGAAAATTCCAAATTTAAATTAGTAAAAAACTCATTAGACCCCAAAACATTTTAAGGTTATTTAATGTGAAAGAAGGTTGAATTCTAGTTTTTACCAAGATCAATCCTGATAATAAAAATTCCTGACTATGGAAAATCAGAGGAGGAAAACATTGGGTGGCGAAGAGAAGTGGACACTATCTCCTTTTCTCACATAAGTTCAACATCTCAATTCACAAACTAGTAAACAAGAGTACTTTAAGGAGTTAATTATAGACAAAGATTGACCCATAGCCTTTCCTACTTCCTAAGCATAATGAGTCTTCCCACCATAACATGAAAAATTCTCACCATGTCAAAGCACAAGAACTAATACAGTCCCAAAGATAGCACTTCATTACAAATTTAAGCTCCCTAAGGAGTGGGTCAGTATTCAGTGGGTCAGTTCTTATTCCTAAATGCAGTGGGTCAGTATTCAGTATCTTGCAGATTTAAAAATGTAGGGGATCAATTTGAATGGGCTTTTACGGGTGTATTGGTCCTAATTCAGACAGAGTGATGTTTGATGTGGGAGGAACTAGCGGACCTTAATTCTTGGTGGAACTTGCCTTGGTGTGTGGGAGAAAATTTCAATCTTGTTCAATTTCCATCAGAGAGGTTGGGGGCTGAAAGCTTTACTCAGGGTACGCATAATTTTTCTGATTTTATCTCTAATCATGGTTTGATGGATATTCCCTTGAAAGGTGGTCTTTATACTTGGTCTAATTCCTCCTCAGGATCTCGAACAGACCGCTTTATTTTTTCTCATCATTGGGAGGAACGTCTCCCTCATATCTCTCAAAGAAGGTTGTCTAGAGTTTTGTCTGATCATTTTCTGATAATGTTGGAGGTGGGAGTCAACATAAGAGGCAGATTCCCTTTCACTTTGAGAATATGTGGTTGCAGGCAGAAGGATTATGGAGAAAGTGAAATCATGGTGGAGACATCAATTTCAGGGAATTCCTAGTTACAGTTTGGCCGTGAAGCTTAAATCTTTGAAAATGGATTTGAAAAAATAGAATGAAACGGAGTTTGGGAATGTGACAGTCAATAAGCAGAAGTTGTGGAGCGAGCTAAATGCTTTAGATAATTTTTTTTTTTTTTATAAGTAATAAGATTCATTGAAATCAAAAAGAGAGGAACACCGAAGTACACAGGGAGTATACAGGGGTGAAAAAATAAAAAACGAACATTACAAAAATCAAGAAAATCCAAAATAGAAGAAAAAGGATGGTTTCTCCACACAAAAAACCAATCAAGTAGGGTTCTAAAAAAAGAAGCTTGAGATTAGGTATGGAACGCTCCTTGTCTTCAAAACACCTACTATTTCTCTCCTTCCAAATACACCACATCAAACAATGAGGAACAACCATCCATAGATCTCCATTACGATGGCGACCAAAACGACCTTGCCAGCATGCCAAAAGCCCAACAACAGAGAAAGGCATAACCCAACAAACTCCAAATAACCCAAAAACCATATCCCACAACTCCAAAGCAACCGGGCAATGAAGGAAAAGATGGTCAATAGTTTCACTATTACACTTGCACATGAAACACCAGTCCAAAATGCAAACCTTTCTTTTCCTTAAGTTGTCAATAGTCAGACATTTCCCCAAGGCTGCTGTCCAAACAAAGAAAGCCACTCTAGAGGGAATCTTCTGCTTCCAAATGCTTTTCCAAGGGAAAAACTACTCACTATGGCCAACTAGAAGATGGTAGTAAGCACTGACCGTGAATCCCTTACTCTTACAAGGCAGCCAACATCTCTTATCCTCCCCGATCCCCCTTACAGGGGTGCAATAAATGGAATTGATGAAACTCCCGAAAGCTTCCAATTCACGGTTATGCACCTCCCTATAGAACTGAAGATCCCAGTGGAGTACTCCATTGGTGAACCTCATAAGATCCGCTACACTTGCCTCTTTGTTGCAACAAATCCTATATAAATTAGGATAACGATTTGCGAGGGGAGAAGATCCACACCAACGATCAAGCCAAAACTGCACTTTTGATCCATCTCCAATTTCATACAGAATAAACCGAGATAAGGAGTGCCACCCTCTTCTAATATTTTTCCACAAACTAATTCCATAAGGACCAGAGAAAGAGCTAGAACACCAACCACCCCCATCACAACCATACTTCACCTCTATCACTTGACGCCAAAGAGCATCCCTTTCTTGCCCAAATCTCCATAACCACTTCCCTAATAAAGCTACATTGAAGGTTCTCAGGTTTCTAATCCCCAGCCCACCTGAAGAGAGCGGAGTACATACTGTAGACCAATTAACCAAATGAAATTTGGGCTCGTCTCCAAGGCCACCCCACAGAAAGTCTCTCTGAAGTCTAGCAATACGGTTGGCCACAGAAGCAGGAATATGGAATAAGGAAAGAACATAAGTAGGAAGATTAGAGAGAGTGCTTTTAATCAAAGTGACTCTACCTCCCTTGGAAAGATATAATTTTTTCCAACCTGCTAATTTTCTTTCCATCTTCTCTAGAATTGGATTCCAAATAGACTTGTCCATAAATTTTGCCCCCAAAGGAAGACCCAAGTATTTCATTGGGAGAGAACCTTGCTTGCAGCATAAAACAGCCACCAAAAGATCCATGTTATGAACAGCCCCCACAGCCACTAGCTCAGACTTACCCAAATTTACCTTTAGACCAGACAAAGCCTCAAACCAAATGAGCACCATACGGAGAATCAGAATTTGATCAATATTAGCATCACAAAAAATTAGAGTATCATCAACGAAAAGAAGATGGGAAATCATCAAAGATCTTCCAGAGGAAGCACCTACACTAAAGCCTGACAAACGACCCTCATGGACAGCCTTATCCAACATTCTACCGGCTGCTTCCATAATCAGCACAAATAATAAGGGGGACAAAGGATCACCTTGCCGCAACCCCCTAGAACTTCCAAAAAACCCATGAGGGTACCATTAATGAGGATGGAAAAGCGAACCGTTGATATACAGAAAGAAATCCATTGCCTCCACTTATTAGAAAAACCGCAACGCTCAAGCAAGTTAGAAAGAAGTCCCCAGTTCACGTGATCAAAGGCTTTTTCAATATCCAATTTACATAACAATGCTGGCTGACCAGACTTCAATCTACTATCAAGGCATTCATTAGCAATAAGAACGGAATCAAGAATCTGCCTATTTAGAACAAAGGCGTTCTGGGGAGCTGAGATGATCTCTCCTAAAACCATGCGAAGACGAGACGCCAAATTTATAGCTAGAATTTTATAAACCCCCCCAACAAGACTGATAGGCCGAAAGTCTTTTACCTCCACTGCAGCAGCTTTTTTTGGAATGAGAGCAATGAAGGTTGCATTCAAGCTGACCAGTATCGTGGAAATGGTGGAACACAGCCATGATGTCTGATTTGAGAATCCCCCAGCAGGCTTGAAAGAAAGCCATCGAAAAACCGTCAGGCCCAGGAGATTTGTCCCCATTAAACTCCTTGATGACTTCAAAAATCTCAGTTTCTTCGAAAGGCTCTCTAACCAGTCCACATTATCCCCAAAAATCCTTAGAAAATCCAAAACATCCTGTAAAGGATGCTTCTCTTGCTACTCAGAGTATAGGTTCATATAGAAATGAACAATATGGTCAGAAATCCTATCCTGATTGGAAGACAAGGCCCCATCAATCATAAGATTTTCAATACAATTATTCCTTCTATTAGAATTAGCCATCCTATGAAAAAACCTTGTATTGGAGTCGCCCTCCTTTAAAAACAGCATTCTGGACTTTTGTCTCCAGCTAATCTCCTCTAATAAGGCTGCCTTTTCAAGATCGGCGCGAAAAGTTGCTTTTTCCAATTTCTCCTCCTCAGTTAGAGGTTGAAAGTCCTCTTTTACATCTAGAGCATTCAACTTGCTCCATAAATGCTGTTTCTTGGCTGTGATATTGCCAAAATCTGTTTCGTTCCACTTCTTTAGATCCGCTTTTAGGGCAGTCAACTTCTTGGCTAGAATGAAACTAGGAGTCCCTTGAAAGTGGTAATTTTCCCACCAAGCCTTCACCTTATCTAAAAAACCCCTCCGCCTTCAACCACATGTTCTCAAAACGAAAAGGAATACGCCCTTTGCGATGACTCCCACTCTCCAAAAGAATTGGGAAGTGATTGGATAACACTCTAAGAAGCCTTTTTTGGGAGAAATGAGAGAGATAGTCTGCCAAGTCTGGAGAGAGTAGAAACCGGTCAATTCTAGAGGCTGAGGTGGAGTTAGACCAAGTGTATAGGCCTCCCTCTAGAGGATTGTCCATAAGCCCATGATGAGATATAAAATCCGAAAAATCATACATGCAGCGAGTAAATCTTCCTGCCCCTAACCTCTCCAAAGGAAAGCGGATGACATTAAAGTCTCCTCCCAAGCACCAAGGCAAATTCCACCAACTGTTCAAGCCTGCCAATTCTTCCCACATGAATTGACGATTCCTGTTCAAATTTGGACCATAGATACCTGAGAAAGCCCACTCAAATTGGTCACTGACGTTTTTGAACCTACATGAAATCGAATAAAATCCCACTGCTTCCTCTATCTTTTCAACCACCCTTCTATCCCACATGAGCAAAATACCACCAGAAGCACCCTCAGAACCCAAATAAAGCCAATCTATGTAAGGACAACTCCAAATACTTCTAACAATTCCTCTTGTAACCCATTCCAACTTTGTCTTTTGCAAACAAACGATATCTGCCCTTCAAGAACGTAGAAAATTACAAACCCTGAGCCATTTTTTCTTCTCGTTCAACCCTCTAACATTCCAAGATAAAATTTTCAAATTCATTGGAGAGTAAGTAGAGCCCTGTCCTTACCATTACCAATGCGTCTTGGAGAAGCTGGACCATAATTGACAGAGCTAAATAAACCCCGCAATTCCCTTATTCCTTTCCTCCCTGAGCTCTTCAGGGCTTTTTCAGTTTGTTCCTTAATGGCCCTCTTCTGTAACTCAGCTTCAACAGCCAACAGGAATTTGGTTGCTGGCTCTTCCAAACCTTTGAGGGATGTCCCAAGAAAATCAACAAAGCCACTAAACTTTTCTTGAAACCATTCTGAGAAGTTGTCCTTACCCAGCAAATTCTCCTCATTCTGAGTTGCTGACCCTTCAGAAATATCCATGACGCCCATAGGCAAAGAGATAGCCAGTGGTTCGACATTAAGAGGTGGCGAAGAATCAGAAAATTGAGAAGCATCCTCGGAGCAAAAATCTGAAACCTAATCCTCCATAGTAACTTCAGCCCCTTTATCCAGCTCTGGATTTAGCTCCTTACATTCCGCTGACACCCTCGATACCGTTGGCCACTAGTTTGAGTCATCCACTCCAAAAACGACATCTCCCGGCGGTAAAGAAATTTGGATCGGGACAGCCACCCTCTTCCCATCACGTAATTCAAGAACCCATTGCTCAGAATTCCCCCATTTCTTGATGACGTTGTCTGTGTGCTCATGGATGATCCGTTGAATGTCACGATGCAAGGCCGCTTCATCATCGGAGCACAGGGACTCATCCACGGAAGCATCGGAGCACATAGACTCAGTCACGGAGGCCTCTGAGTTGTCGAGCACTGAGGGTATTGTCTCGGAGCAAGTCGGTTCCACATCAGAGCACTTAGGTTCATTCACGGAGGCATCAAGGTTGACGAGCACTGAGGGAATCGTCTCGAAGTGGGTCAGCGATGGCTTAATAGCGATATCAGCTAAAGATGATGCCGATGAGGTAATCTGGGTAGGAGTGACAGGCTTGGAGGATAAAGTGTGTGGGTGGGTCAGATAATGAGTCAAAGAGGGCTGGGAGTGTTTGGGTTTCCATTTAAAAACAGGTTTATGTTTGAGCTTAAAACGGGAGCAGAACGACAACCATTATCAATTGAGGAGAAGTTTGACAAGGAGAGTCTTCATGCTGAAATTGAAAAGATCACTTTGTTGGAAGAGATAAGTTCGAGATAAAAATCTAGGGTACTTTATTTGAGGGAGGGGGACACTAATACGGAAATTTTCCAAAGCATGGCCAATTCTAATAGAAGAAATAATAGCATTGCGAATCTGATGGTTGATGGGGTGTTGTCGACTGATCAGGATTATTACTAATTTCTATATGAATTATTTTTGGAGCAGCAGGTTCATAGACCTCACCCTGATGTATTGGAATTCCCCAGGTTAACCGGGGAAAAGGATGAGTGGTTGGAGAGACCTTTTGAGGAAGCATAAGATCATGGCGTAATTAAGGAATTTAATGGGGATCAGGCTTCGAGACCAGATAGTTTTCCTATGGCATTTTTCCAGACTTCCTGGGTTGTTCTCAAATCTGATCTTATGGCAGTTTTCCAATACTTTTTTTGATAAAGGTCAGTTCGAGAAAAGTCTGAATGCAACTTTCATTTCTCTTATTCCAAAAAAAGCTGAAGCTGTGGAAGTGAGGGATTTTCGTCCTGTCAGTCTGATTGGAGGGGTTTATAAAATCATTGCTAAAGTTTTGGCACTTCGACTGAGGGTGCTACTTGGTGATATTATTTCAGCATCTTGGGATGCTTTTGTTTTGGGCAGGCAGATCTTGGATTTGGTATAGATTGCTAACGAATGCCTAGACAGTAGAGTGAAGTCTAGATTGCCAGGGTGTTATGTATACTGGATGTAGAGAAGGCATATGATAATATATATTGGGGCTTTCTTATTCATTTGTTAGAACATTATGGTTTTTCAGAAAAATGGAGTCGGTGGATTTTTTTTTTTTTTTTTGGTCTACAGTTCGTTTCTCTATCTGAATTAATGGGGCTCCTTGTAGTTTCTTTGAGAGTTTTAGGGGCCTCAAGTAAGGAGATCCTTTGTCACCATTGTCATTCGTTTTAGTCATGGATATATTAAGTAGAAGGCAGGATAGAGCTGTTAATGAGGGCTGTTTAACAGGCTTCACGGTGGGAAGAAATTTGATGGTGTCTCATCTCCTATTTGTGGATGATTCCCTGATTTTATATGATGCTGACCTTGATCAGCTGTTGTTAATTCGTATGGTGGTTCAAGACGTTGTCAGGTTTGAAAGTAAATTTAGGTAAGTCTGAATTGGTGCCTGTGGGAGTGGTTTCAAACATAGAGATATTGGTTGATGCTCTAGGCTGCAAGCAGGGGTCGCTTCCATTTAAATTTTTGGCCATTCCTTTGGGTGCTAAATTTAAGGAGAAGACGATATGGAATCCAATTTTGGATAAAATGGAAAGGAGATTGGCTAGATGGAAAAGGTTATATTTATCCAAGGGAGGTAGAGTCACTTTAATTAAAAGTACTTTATCTAACTTGCCTACATATTTTTTCTCCTTATTTCCTATTCCTGTTGATGTGGCAAATCGAATGAAATAGCTTCAGAGAAATTTTTTATGGGGTGGCTTGGGAGATGAGCCCAAATTTCATTTGGTAAAATGGTCTACGGTTAGTGCCACTTTTCTGTCTGGGGTTTTGGCTATAAGGAACTTGAGATGTTTCAATGAAGTTTAGCTAGGGAAATGGCTGTGACGATTTGGTATTGAGAGAGAAGCGCTTTGGCGCCGTGTAATAGCAACAATACATGGTTGTGAATGGGGAGGTTGGTGTACTAATTCAGTCACTGGCACTTATGGGGTGAGTTTGTGGAAATCTATTAGACATAGTTGGCCTACTCTATTGCGTTATATTCAATATGACACAAGAGATTGGACTTGTGGGAGGTTTTGGCAGGACCGATGGTGTGGAGAGAGCCCTTTGGCTGTATGCTATCCTGAGTTATTCCAGATTAGCAGTGAGAAGGAGGTGAGTGTGGCAGATCTTATGAGATTCAACGATGGGGTTCTTCATTGGGAAGTGCATTTTACGAGGGCAGTGCAGGATTGGGAGTTGGAGTCCTTGAAACTTCACGGATGCTATCTATGGGGAATTGGTGGGGGGGAATGGGGAGGATAGGATGTATTGAAAGCCAAATAAGAAATAGGGATTTCAGGTTCGTGGTTATTATCGTCTTTTGACTGGTCCTAGTGATCAGTCATTCCCTTGGAAAAGCATTCAGAAACCAAAATTCCCTCCTAGAGTTGCTTTCTTTATATGAACAGCAGCTTTGGGAAAAAATTTGATGATTGATAATTTAAGGAAAAAGGTTTGGATTTTAGATTGATATTATACGTGCCAATGTGATGGGGAATCAGTCGATCAATTGTTACTTCATCGCTCTATTGCCACTGATTTTTGGTCCATGGTAGTGGGTTTGTTTGGAGTGTGTTGGGTTATGTCAAGGTCTGTTATTGAGTTGTTAGCTTGTTGGCAAGGTCGATTTGGTTGCTGTAGAAATGGTGACATATGGATGGTTGTGCCCCATTGTTTGATGTGGTGTCTTTGGAGGGAAAGAAATAATGGGAGTTTTGAAGATACAATAAGAACTATCCTTGATCTTAAGTTATTCCTTTTTAGAACCCTATTGGATTGGTTGTCAGCTAGATGGAGTCACTCTTTATTTTCTGTTGCTGACGTAATAGATTTATCTAATTTATGTGATTAATTGTATAATCCCTGTATACTTGGGTGACCCCTTTTTGGTATCAATAATACTTTATTACTTACCCAAAAAAAAAAAAAAAAGAGATTAGGCTGAACAGGAATTTCCACTACATTGGTTAATCAGTAACAGACTACATTCTCAGGCTTCGAACTTATTATATACTTTGTTTATTTTTATATATTCGATCCGCATCATCAAAATTTCTTAATATTATGATTGGATGGCTGCTATAAGTGGTCATTCATTCTCTAATTTGCTTGAGTTTCTGGGTGGTTGTAATTTTCGTTGATTTGCAGTGCTATTTGCACAATATTTCATCTCCATTTAATTTTTAAAATATTACATGGGGAAAAAAGTAAATTCGCACATCCAATTAAATTGCGCACTGTGTGGATAAGATTTTGCAATAGCATCGCTATTGTTAGTATGTCAAAGTCCTACTTGTGAACAGGCAAAAAAGGTGGGAAGTATGATGAATAAATTACTCTAAAAATATGGTCTGCAACACTTACCGTAACTCCTCCCAGATTGACAGAGATATAAGGTGGCGTTGGATATAATCTGAAACATTATTAGCATCTTTCTTATACATTTCCGCAGAGACTTCAAGGGCATCTCTAATGGTCATCACATCATTTCGAGATGTTGCACGACTGATTGCCGTTTTGAGCTGAATTAACATATTAATTAAATTTAGGAAAAATTTTTACTATCACAAACATTTAGATTCCATGTAAAGTGTATTAAGGAAACTAGAAGTAAAGGAAAACAAGAGAGAGAGAAAACTGGTGCAAAAGCATAATGTATATTAGGGGATGCATCTGGATAATTTACCTTTTCATAAGTTTTTTTTATTAGTGTAATTTACCTTTTCAAAATTAAACAAATTATCAAAAATTAAATGAAAGAAAAAAAATGGAGGAATTTGATTGCTTGTACTCTGAAACCTTGATATAATCATAATTGAGAGGATATCATAAAACTAATTGAAAAAATTAAATGATGAAACATCATCATAAAAGCATAAAGTAAAATCAATGCAATATGGAGCTTTCTCACTCTTAAAATTTATAACCAATGATGCTTGCTTGGGTACATACCAATTCTTTCACTGCAATAAACTGTTCCTCAGTCAGCTGACAATTCCACCCCTGAGAGCATAAATCCAGTGCATAGGTTAGCTTATGCTGCAAAATAGTAATAGTAGTGGCAGTGGTAATTGAAATAGCAATAATAATAACAATGCATTTTAAAGCTACATACTGAATGTATATGCTCCCTAATACATTCAACAAACCCGCTACCGCCAATTCCCTCTGCATCAGATTCAATCAAAGCTACAAAAAGCCAACAAATAGACATTGTCATGGGATGAAAGCAGATTGAATTAGTGAGTGATAGAAGTAAATTTTTTCCTAAAAATGTCAATGAGAGAGTAGAACTCTACTAGATGCATACCAAGAATTGTGCCATATTCAAAAGACGCAAGAGGATCTTCAGTTGCTCCCAATTTCAGAAGACGAAGCCACAAACCCTATTTAAAGAAAACCACAATACTTAAAACAAGAAGTGTGAAGGACAATGAAAACAACAATAGCTAAAATTCCACCAAAATATATCATTTAACTTAAATAGAAAGGAATTAATATGCATTTTATGCCCATGTAGACGAACTAGACTAGCAGTATAAATACTTCACATTAGCAATGTAGTTTGTCACATTTCTTTCAGACCCATGCATTCAATTGGTTTCACTTAGATCACTTGTAACACATGGGCGCACACACATTCATACAGAAAAGCAAAGTAAAAATGGGAAAAAAAAAATTTCAAAGGTTCTGCTTGTTTACCAGAAAAATTATTTGAAAAGGGAAAGAGGGGGAGGGAATCATGAAGCTGGATATCATCTCAAAAAAATCAGAGGAAGTTCATTTCCTTAAAACCTATCCATTTATTATATGGTTGTAAGGAGTAGGGACAGCAATTTGTAATCAAATACATAAATTACAAGCATCCATCAAATCATAGACCGAAAAAATAGAATGACTTCCTATGATAGACATCCAATCCGATAGAGTTTTAAAGAAGAAAAGTTTTAAACCAGCTATAGTCCTTTCAGAATCTTCAAAACACTGTTGTTTCTCTCCCGCCAAATGCACCACATCAAACAATGAGGGGCAGCCATCCAAATAATACCATTACGATAATGACCAAAATTTCCTTGCCAACATGCAAGGAGCTCAACCACAGTCTTTGGCATCACCCAGTAGATACCAAACAAGGTGAACACCATAGACCACAACTCATAAACAATAGGACAATGTAGTAAAAGATGATCTACCGATTCTCCATTACCTTTGCACATATAACACCAATCTAGAATTAACACCTTCTTCTTACATAAATTATCAATAGTCAAGATAGTTCCCAAAGCTGTAGTCCAAACAAAAAACGCGACTCTGGAAGGAACCTTCTGCTTCCAAATACTTCTCCAAGGGAAGGACTGAGTACATACACCCAACAAAGCCTGATAATAACTGCTTATCTCAAATCCCTTGCTCTTAGTAGGTGTCCAACACATCTTATTCTCACCAATAACACTCAAAGAGACTCCATATATAACATCCCAAAAAACAGACAAAGAATCTGATTCCCTCTCATGAATTTCTTGCAAGAATTCCAAGTCCCAAAAAAGAACCCCGTTAGGAAACTGCATGAGATCAGCCACATAAGCCTCCTTATCATTACTAATTTTGAATAAATCTAGAAAACACATACTCAAAGGATTATCCCCACACCAGACTTCATGCCAAAATTTCACTCTAGTCTCATCTCCAATCTAAAACTGAATGTAGGAGAAAAAGTAGACCAACCACTACTAATAGTTTTCCATAAACTCACCCCATGGGAGCTTGGAACAGAATTGGAGCACCAATCTCCTCCTCAACTCCATATTTAACCCTTATAACCCTTCTTCATAATGCTTCTCTCTCATACCTAAATCTCCACAACCATTTTCCCAATAGCGCTTCATTAAAGTATCTCAAATTTCGAATTGATAGACCCCCAGACTGGATAGGAAAGCATACCTTGGACCAATTCACCAAGTGACGTTTAGAATCGTCTCCCAGACCACCCCAAAGAAAATTTCGTTGAAGTTGTTCTATACAATATGCTATATCTGCCAGAATTGGGAAAAGGGATAGGAGATAAGTAGGTAAATTGGATAAAGTACTTTTTATGAGAGTAAGTCTCCCCCCTTTGGATAGATACAATTTATTCCATCCTGCTAACCTCCTTTCCACCTTCTCAATGATGGGATTCCAAACTGCTCTATCTTTCCATTTTGCACCCAATGGAAGGCCTAAATATTTCATAGGAAGTGAGCCCTGCTTACAACCCAACGCATCTACTAGCATCTCAACATTTGGAACCACTCCCACAAGAACTAATTCAAACTTATCCAAATTAATTTTCAACCCCGATACAATCTCAAACCATGACAAAATCAGGCGCAAAAACAACATCTGGTCGATATCAGCATTGCACATAACCAATGTATGATCTACAAAGAGAAGATGAGTTACCTGTAAGTGATTACCTATGGAAGGTTCCCACACTAAATCCAGAAAATCGACCTTCTGTCACTGCCTTATCCATCATTTTGCTAACTGCCTCCATAACAACAACAAATAACAATGAAGACAAAGGGTCACCTTGTCGTAAGCCTCTATAATTCTCAAAAAAACCACATGGAGCTCCATTAATCAAAACTGAGAATTTAACCGTGGAAATACAGTAATAAATCCATTTTCTCCATTTTTTCGGAAACCGAACCGCTCAAGCATATACATTAGGAAACCCCAGTTCACATGATCATAAGCCTTCTCTACATCCAACTTGCACAACACCCCTACAACTCCTAATCTCAGCCTACTGTCCAAACACTCATTTGCAATGAGACATGAGTCTAGAATCTGCCTATTCTTAATGAAGGCATTCTGAGAATCCGAAATAACATCCTCAATCACCTATTTCAACCTATTAGCTAATACTTTAGCGATAATTTTGTAAACCCCCCCCCCCCCCCCCAATCAGACTAATAGGTCAAAAATCTTTCACCTCTATTGCATCTGACTTTTTGGGAATCAAGGAGATAAAGGTTGCATTTAAACTTTTCTCGAATTGACCTCTCTCAAAAAAAACCTAAATGGGGATAGGAGATCGGAGAAACCGGGATGTTTGTTTCAGTCGGAGACCAAATGATTGGGAAATGGGTGTTGTGGATGAATTTCTCCATACGTTTGGTTCCAATTTACCTCCAACTGAGAATGGAGACTGAATGCGATGGAAGATGACGAAGAAAGGGGATTTTGATATCCGATCTTTTTATAATAAGTTAAGAGATCCATTACCCTTTATCTTTCCGTGGAAAGGTGTTTGGAAGGTTAAGGCCCCTCGGCGTGTTTCTTTTTTTGTGTGGACGGCTGTATGGGATAAGATACTTACAGGTGACAATTTGAGGGGTAGAGGGATGGACTTTGTTGACTGGTGCATCATGTGTCGTTGTAATGGGGAGACTACGGATCATCTGCTATTGCATTGTGGTAAGGCTTACCGGTTGTGGAGTTTGGTGTTTAGATCATTTGGGATTGCATGGGTCTTGCGAAGATCAGTGGCGAATACTCTCTTTGGCTGGTGGAATTGGCTTGGAAAGCATTCGTCTAGTATTTGGAATTTAGCTCCACTCTGCTTAATGTGGTGTCTTTGGAGGGAACGAAATTGGAGGACGTTTGAGGACATAGAAAGTTCCAACGGCCAGCTTTTGGCTTCGTTCTGTGGTACCCTTTTTGACTGGTCTAGGGCTTAGGGACTCACCTCTAGTGATTCTCTACCTATGTTTCTTAGCTCTCTCCTTTGTGATTAGTATCTTTTATTTCTGTTTTTTTATCTTCGCTCTCTGTACTCTTTTATCTCTGCCTTATGTCTTTCTGTATGAGGTAGTGTTCTTGAATATACATCTTTATTACTTATCAAAAAAAAAAAAAAAAATCTGAAAAATCTCCATGAGATCTGTTTTGATAACATCCCAGCAAGTTTGGAAAAATGCCATAGGGAAACCATCTGGGCTAGGAGCTTTATCCCCCTCAAAATCTTTAACTACCCCAAAAACTTCTACTTCATCAAAAGGCCTCACCAACCAGCCAGCCTTGTCATCAGAGATTTTAGGAAAATTCAACACATCCGGATGTGGGCGATGGACTCTATGTTCCGTAAATAAATTTTTATAAAACTGAATAATACTATCCTCTATACTTTTTTGATCAGAAGTCAGGACCCCATCAACCTTGAGATTAGTAATTGCATTGTTCCTTCTATGTGAGTTAGCCATCTGATGAAAGAACTTTGTGTTGCTGTCCCCCTCCTTCAAGTAGAGCATTCTTGATTTTTGCCTCCAACTAATCTCTTCCAAAAGGCTGATTTTTTTAAATTCTGTTTGAAGCCTTGCCTTCTCTACCTTCTCCTCTTCTGATAAAACTTTTTTTTTTTTTTATAAGTAAGAAAGAAGTAAATTCAAGAAACTACCTCATGAAAACAACATAAGGCAAAACAAGGGATACAGGGAAGGAAACAAACATGAAAAAACAACAAAACAAACAACAATCAACAAAGAACTAAGAACAAAGAAGAGAACTAAGGAACAATGGGAGAGAATCACTAGAGGTGAGTCCCCAAGCCCTAGACCAATCAAAAAGAGAGCCACTAAAGAAAGCTAGCAGCTGGTCTTTTAATAAAACTATTGCTTCCTCTTTTGCATCCAAAGCGTTCAAATCACTCCAAAGTTGTATTTTTTTTTACAGCCACATTTCCAAACTCCAATTCGTTCCACTTCTTCAAGTCTGCCTTCAAGGCTTTTAATTTCATAGCCATTCTGTAGCTAGGTGTACCTTGGAATTGATAAGAATCCCACCAATCTTCCACCTTACCCACAAAACCTTCCACCTGAAGCCACATATTCTCAAAACGAAAAGGTCTTCGTCCCTTCTAAATTGCACCACCCTCTATGTTTTTAAATTTTTATAAACATAATAAAATACGTATTAAAACTATGTATATGCATAATAGTAAAACCTTAATCCCCTTATCTTTTGAACTGCCGCCACCCCTGCTCTCTCTCTCTCTCTCTCTCTCTCCCTCCCTTCCAATGGGCAGACCATCAAGGTGGTGGTGCACTGACGGGATTTGATTGTGGCTAACTGGTGAGTTCTTGTGAGGATTCATGGCAGCACGGTGGCAATTGGCTATGATTGGTAGTGTGGGTGTGTATTTAGTGGTGTTTTGAAGTTGTTGCTTACTTGCTTTAAATGAAATTATAGTGGGTTTCAACAGCAGTTTTGGGTTATTTGTCCATATGGCTGGTGTACAATAGATGGCTGGTGTGCAAAGATGGCTGGTGTACAAAAGAGGTGTTGGAACCCAATGGTGTTAAGTCTTTAGAGAACCACAAGACAAGGTTGGCCAACTTTCTCTAAATTCATCCAATTTGATGTAGGGGTTGGTAATAGAGTCAAATTTTGGCATGATCTGCGGTGTGGTGATTGTACCCTTCAAGAAACCTTCCCGGAACTTTATTGGTTAGTTTAAGGGAGGCACCAATTTCCGGCCAACTCTACTATACTACCCCTCCCCCTCAATCCAAACTAACCCTATAGCATTAGTCGTAATAAGGAGTCTTCTATAGCAGAAGTCATGCATTTTCCTAACCAGATGCAGCATTGGGATATTCTTTTTTCTAGAGCAATCCTAGATTGGGAGTTGGAACCTTTGACTGTCTTTATGGACCTAATATATTCTACGTCCATACAAGTGAGGGACGTGACAAACTTTGTTGGAAGTCAGCAAAGACTAAGGGTTTTAAGGTGCGTGAGTACTATTTCTCCCTTTCCTTGACTCCTAGCATTCTTTTTCAATGGAATCCTATGTAGTGTTCAAAGATTCCTCCTAGGGTAGCTTTCTTTTCTTGGACTACAACCTTAGGAAAGATTTTGACCATTGCAACTTATGGAATAAAGGTGTTAATGTTGTGGATTGGTGCTATGTGCAAAAGAAGTGGGGAGTTAGTGGATCATCTTCTTCTTCAGTATCCCGTAGCTTTTGAGTTATGGACAATGGTGTGGAATTTGTTTGGTCTTCTATGGGCTATGCCACAAAGTGTCACTGATTTATTCTCAGCTTTGCAAGGTCCTTTGGGCAAACATCGAAATATAGTTTTCTGGAGTGTTGTGCTGCATTGTCTTGTGGTGTCTTTGGTGGGAACAGAATGTGAGATACTTTGAGGGAAATGAATTGTCTATACTCAAGATTAAATCTCTTCTTCACCCTTTTCTGGATTGGAATACTGCTTTTAACTCTCTTCCTTGTTCTAATTTATTTGATATGTTAGAGCATTGCAATTTGAGAGATTGATGTACTGCTACTCAAGTACACCGTGTACCTGGGTATTCTCTTTTTTTATTAACAAACTTTCGTTACTCATAAAATAAAAAATGACGGCGGGTTTCATGACGTATGTTGTGGAGTGGAGATTTTGTTCTGTAAATTTGAGGATGTGGGCTTGTGAAGTTTAGGTCCAGGTTTGGAAACATGAGACATTGATGCCTGCTAGGGTTTGCCATGGGTCAGGGCCAGTGGTCTTTGGGGTTTGACATGTGGATGGTGATTCAAATGACTCACCCACACCATCAAGGTGGCAAGCCTCCCAGACGAATGTGCAGCAGCGGAGTCTTCAAAAAAAAAAATTAATTGAAAAAAAAGGGATAAGATATGATCAGCACCAATGGTTCGATATTATGAGCATGAGGTAGTGGGGAGTGGGGCCAGTGTAAGGGAGATAAAGGATGGGACCTGGGACTGCATGAGTGGTGGTGATCAAAACAAAATGATAGTGGGAGGGATAGCATGATCCAACTTATATTCATCTTGCTTCAAGAGTTAAGCATCATTAGCTAGTCAATGCTCCCCCATTATTAGATATCTAAACATGCATGATATTAAATCCTCATTATAAATTTAACAAATAGAACAAATAGCAGCTCAAAGCTAAATGTAAAATCTCATTTACACTGGTGAAAATGAGCAATACCATTATGACCGAGACAGGTAAACTTTCAAAGCCCAGCATATGAACATTTTAAACAGTAAGTGTCAAGTTCAGAAATAAGATAACAGGGCAAGTTCGAGATTAAAAGCTTATGGGATAAAAATATGTTTAATTCTGAGCATCAACCAACAATTGCTGCATGTTTATCAATCAATACACACAGTGAATTCAAAGAACCAGTGACAGATGAAATTAACTCAAGTCTGGGTATGCCATCCATGGAAAATCTCCAATATAAATGCTACTGAAAATGTGGATTTGTCAAACTATATAGAGAAACATGACAAAGCAGACAAAATAAAATGATATAAAGATCTCACCTGCAGCTTAACTTTTATGTCCAAAACCATGCGTTCCCTTTCTGCCTGAATAAATAAATAAAGTGTCAGTTTAGTTCAAGACAATTCAAAAGTTCAAACAGAAAAAACACTCAAGGCATCTTGGTGATGGTGTAAAGAACTTACAGCCCTCTCCATTGGACTGAGACTTCCTGCTTTGGAATCCTTACCCACTAGCATAGAAGGTGAACTGATAAAAAGAAAGACAAAATGAGGGGTGCACTAACGCTCTGACAGGCATGACAATAAGTATACAACACTGGAACCAACAGAACATTTTAAAGTTGTCACAAATAAATATATACCTAGGGGTATGCTTTCCAGAGAAATCAAAAGCTCCACTTGCTGCTGCAAGAATCTGCCTCCTCTTTTCCTCTTGCTCCTCTGTTCTAATGTTTGAAGGAAACCTGTCATAAGTATATTTGGCACCTGATCCTGGAGAACCAAAGAAAATGAAAAAGACAAATATTACTATATCCAATTTGAAATATCTTTGTCTTTTTATAATTGATATATATAACTGGCAATCTCAAAAAAGAGTAACATCAAATACACCTGATATTCCTACATCAGGATCTGATATTGTTATAATCTCGGGCTCTACCAAAGATGAGGGAAGTATTGAAGTAGGATTCTGACCCCTTCCAATTGCATCTTGTAACTTGTCAAGGAGATTGTTATTGTTATTATTATTTTCACCAGAACCCAGACCTCTATCCAGATAATCCAAGAAACCATGCGAGTCTAGAAACTGTGCTATCTGTGAAAACCAACAAAGAGATAAGTACAGTCAAGGGCACTAAATTTTAAAGTGGAATGAGGAATAATTTAAAATCAAAAGAGAAAATTCACATCATTTATACAAAGTCCAAAAATAATGATGATGATGATAACAGTAGTAATTTTTAACATCATTCATAATTTTTTTTTTTTTTTTTTAAAAAAAAGCAATGAATTGGAAAATGGAATATAAAGATGAGTGGAATGACATAACATCACCATGGGCTCAGGTGGTTGGTTGGTTGACCGAGAGCGCTTCTTTAGAAATGCTTGAGTGTTGAAGCCATTATTTGCTGAATTTTCCTGAAAGAGATAATTTTACCCCCCAGAAAAAAAAGGACATGACTATGAATGATTAAAAACTAAATCCATATTAAAAGATATAAGATAAAAGTTCATACGATGAAATTGCGGTAGCCACTTAAAAGTGAAGCAAAGAACTTTAGGAATATTAGCCTGCACATAAACATTCACAGAATATAAAATCAGATTTTTCATGTAGTAATGCAGTTTTTTACATTATCAAGCAATTCACATTGACATATTAAAGCATCACTGGTCATACAAGATAAGCATACTTAGTAACGTTAAAATGAAAAGTAAGCATAATAGATCTTAAAAAAGACAAACTACTTAGAGAGTTTTATAATGTAAAATTCAACCACAAAAGGCATTGCTTTAGAACTCACTATGGATTGGTTTTTAGATTCAGAATATCTAGTGCGCACATGTAAGTTGCCTAGAAGATCCACTCATACTCAAATAGGAATATCAAAAAAGAAAAATCAAATAATTCTTTTAATAAGTAGACAAGTACATAAGGAAAAACGTTGACTCACAAGTGAGAACAGACAAGTGTTTGAGATTGGGGACTGAGTCAAGAATCAATAAAGCATACACTTAATATAATATCCAAGAAATTAATGCTAACTGCAGAGTACCCGTATCATCTGCTAACGATCACTTAGCCTATAAAGCAATGGATCCAATATATAAAAACAAGCAACAATCCAATTTTCATAAAGATCATATCTTAAAAATGCAAATGGTGAGGTTTAGCCTTATGCAACATAGCTGCATGTCTACATAAGATTGATAGTTTAATATTAGAAAATACATATTCTGTACTTGCTCACACAGTAGAATTGTCAAGAAATTTACCACTTCGACCACAAAATAGTGTTGGAAGAATTAAGAGTTAAACCAGGAATAGAAATGAGTAACTTGACAGTCTCCTAAACTAGAGTTAGGCTTCAAGAACAACCATCAAGCTAGAATTTCGGTGGCAGGCATAGATCCGAAACAGGAATATGGTGACTTTATTAAGGTAATTGTTACACAATCTCCCTTTTCTCTGCTGAATAAATAAGCATGAAAAGCTTTAAAATCATGACCTTAATACCAAAAGGCCATTTATAATAGAGCAGAATTGTTCCGTTGAAAACTAGGACAGAAAGCACCCTCTAGAATTGAAGCGTACCACGTATCATAATTTTCTAAAGACAGGAATGCAAAAGCCATCCAAAACAGTATATTTATTTAAATGCAGTAAACTGAATTGGCTCTAGGAAAGCAAGAGTACTTCATAAATATTTCACATAACGTCCAAGTATCACCTAAGTTGAAGGTCATGATCCTCTCCCCAAGGCTTGTTGCCCCATATAGTTAATTGCTCAGATAAATTGCAAAAATCAGCCTTCATCAGATCTATACCCACAACATTGGGATACAACAACCTCATGATTTCACCACGCAAAGAGCTTAATTCTGGCTCTGGAATAGGGGGAATGTCCTCTGTTGTAGTAATACGATTATACTCAAGGTCTACCACAACCACCTATAAAGGGAAACATATAACAGTATGTCAAGTGCAACCAACAAAAGACCATGAGCAGCAATAGATAATATCTTCATTCATAGTAATGAAGAAACAAATATTCTAATAAGAAAAATATTAAGCAAGAACTCACATATTATGTTGTCTAGCAATGCCTCACTAACAATAGCGAAAGCTATCCTAGGCAATACTATAAACCACCAGTCCCAAAAATTTAATCTATCAGACACGAGTCAGTAATATGGTGTCCGTTTGGGAACAACTTATTTAGCTTTTTGTTGAAAACTTTTTGCTGAAAGTGTGCTAAAACATACTTGTACTTTGAATTGGCACCAATCCATTAGAAAATTTTCAATAGAAAATTTTATTAATCAAGCAAACTTGTTTCCATTGGAGTACAACAGTGCACTTATATAGACTACTAGAACAAAACTCTAATCCTAATTGACTTGGGTCAAAGACCAATTTTTGAATTACAAAAAACTAGCACTTGACTTTATGAAATTAAATAATAATAAAAACTATTAACCTAATTAGATAATAAGACCTAGAATAACATTCATTTCGATAATTCAATAGTTAGGGGAGGACGGATTTGAACCCTGGACATCTCATTTGGAAACACCAAGACGTGCCAGTTGAGTTACAACGCTCTTGGCAAGACCTAGAATAACATTCAATGGACCAATAGTAAAAACACAATTGACTTCTAAGATTAGACAAAACTAGATTAAAATAAAATTGTCTTCATGCTTCCATCATCAATTTCTTAAACAACTGCCTAGAGGAAATTTTGAAATGTTATACCAAAACGGGTAGTATAGATAACTTATGAGAGCTAGTTGTGGTAATTCATATGTTGAAAAGTGGGAATCCCTATAACGGACCAACAAAATGGTATAGGAGGAGTATATAAAACACATAAAAAGACAGTAACAACTGTCCCCCTCATGCAAGACCAAAACTGCATGTAAACCCAAAAAGGAAACAGAAATAGAAAACACCAAAGCAGAAACTGAAATAGGTAAAGGTTCTTAAAACAAGAGCACAATACCTTTTAGACCAACTCACCCCCCCCCCCCTAAGCCTCTCTCCATTTAAAATTTTTTTCCCTTCTCTATTTTATTTTATAATGTTATTATCTTATATGTGTGTGTGTGTGTGTTTTTCTTTTTTTATTTATCATTTTGCACACACATTTGCATGCACAACGGCTAGTTTGAAAATAAAAAACATGGATTAACAAAACTATAGTCTGAAAGCATATGTCAGGGCATATCATTGCCAAAAAAGAGGCTGAAGGATATAGAAAGACACTTGTCATTGACCCTCATCTATCTAGAGAATGGATTGACAAAAATAATAACACTCTCCACCAACAAAACTAGAGAACCAAGGGCAGAGATTGAAGTAATGAAATACAAAACGCTTCAATTTTTTTTTTTTTTGGTAAGTAATAAAGATTTTTTTTTGGTAAGTAAGAAGAGAATATTATTGGTAAAAGAAAAGCAAGAGAAACACAGAGAGTTCACGGTAGTGAACAAAGGAAAAGAAGAAACAAAACGACAGAAGCATCCCCTAATCTATTCTAATAGATGAAAGAAAATCCAAAAGGGTAGAACAATCTGAATAACCCCAACAACGAGACCAATCAAAGAGGGTCCGCTGGCAATACTCTAATAACTGAACCACAGTTTTTCCTCATCCTCAAAACGACCGCCTATTCCGTTCAGTCCAAATAGTCCACATTAAACAACCTGGAACCAAATCCCAAATATCAGAGCTATGCTTCCCAAGCCAATGATACCAGCAAAATAATAAGTCCACAAACAAAGAATGAGCTATCGAACAGAAAAGTAACAGGTGATCCACAGATTCCGCATTGTTACAGCACAAACAACAATGATTCGCCAAAGGGCGATCACGAAGCATGAGATTATCCAAAGTTAGAATCTGACCATGGGCTGCTGTCCACATAAAAAAAGCCACCCTTTTAGGAACCTTAACTTTCCAAATTCCCTTCCAAGGGAAAGTGGAAGGAGCTGCATTTCGAATCTTATAATAAAAGGACCAAGTATCAAACTTCCCACTGCCATTAAGATCCCAACAAAGTCTGTCACACCCTCCACCCCTAGGAATTCGGGTTTGGATGAAATGAAGAAAGGAGTAGGAAGCCGCCAACTCCCAATCATTGAATTCCCTATGAAATCTTAAACTCCTCACTCTATCATTATCACCCACTGGAGGGCTTAACACCTCAGAAATACAAGCCTCCTTATTAGCTGAACACAAAAATAACTGAGGATACAGAATTTTGAGAGGAACATCCCCAATCCACTTATCATGCCAAAAAAGAATACGAGAACCACCCCCCACCACAAAAGAGAAATGCTTAGCGAAAGTTTCCCACCCTTCACTAATACTCCGCCATAACCCACAACCATGAGCCCTACTACGAGCTCCAGAGCACCAACCCCCTTTTCCTTCCCCATATTTCATGGCAATGACCCTACGCCACAGATGCGAGGTTTCATGGCCATACCTCCAAAGCCATTTCCCTAATAGGGCCTGATTAAAAGGCGCCAACTTCCGAACTCCCAAACCACCCAACTCACGCGGTAAGCAAACCTTTTCCCAAGCCACCAATGAATATTTGAAACACTCAACTGTTGAACCCCACAAGAAGTTCCTTTGAATGCGCTCCAATCTAGTCGCCACAGCTTTAGGGATAGTAAAAAGGGAAAGGTAATAAGTCGGAAGGCTTGAAAGGGTACTCTTCCGCAAGGTGAGTCTACCACCCTTTGACAAATAAAGCCGCTTCCAGCCTGAAAGCTTCTTATCCATCCTCTCAAGGATCGGATTCCAAATAGAGGGTGTTTTGTACAAAGTACCCAAAGGCATACCCAAGTAAATCATAGGCAAACTTCCCACCCTGCACTGAAGGATATTAGTCAAAGACTGAATGTTACGCACCTCCCCAATAGGGACAATTTCACTTTTCCCCACATTCACCTTCAAACTAGTAAAAGCTTGAAAACAAGTCAAAACCAGCCTAATAGAAAGAATCTGCTCTCTAGAGGCATCACAGAAAAGAATGATATCATCAGCAAATAGAAGGTGAGAAACACGGATACCAGTAGAATTAACGGGACCCACATGAAAACCCTGAATTAAACCCCCATCCTCAGTTTTCTCCAGGATACGACTTAAAACCTCCATGATCAAAAGAAAGAGAAGGGGAGACAAAGGATCACCTTGTTTGAGACCTCTAAAGCTACCAAAGAAACCAGCAGGAGATCCATTAACCAGAACTGAGAAGCGAACGGTAGAGACACAAGTCTTAAGCCATCTCCTCCATCTATCCCCAAAGCCCATCCTCTCCAACAGATAAAACAAAGCGTCCCAATTCACATGATAATAAGCTTTCTCAATGTCTAACTTACACACCACCCCCGAAGTACAACACTTCTGTCTACTGTCTAAACATTCATTAGCAATAAGCACTGAATCCAAAATCTGTCTGCCACCCACAAAAGAATTCTGTGACTCCAAAATAAGTTTATCCAGCACCCGCCTCAATCTGTTAGCTAAAACCTTAGACAACAGCTTATACACACTGCCCACTAGGCTGATAGGCCTAAAATCTTTGATATTTAAGGCATTATTTTTTTTGGGAATCAAAGATAGGAAAGAAGCATTCAGAGACCGTTCAAACTCTGAGCTCCTATGGAAATGATCAAAGAATGCCATGACATCTATTTCCACTACACTCCAGCATTTTTGAAAAAAAGCCATAGTGAAACCATCCGGACCTGGGGCTTTATCACCCTCCATCTCATGTAGAACCTTTACCACTTCCTCCTTAGAAAAATCCCTCTCTAATTCAAGCCGCTCATCCTCCTCAATTCTAGCAAACTCTAATCCATCCATAGAAGGGCGCCAAGTATCTGACTCAGTGTACAACTTCTGATAGAAATTGACCACCTTAGACCGCACATCTTCCTCATCCTCATAGAGGACACCATCTACCTCTATACCCCGAATATGATTAGTTCTTCTATGAGAGTTTGCAACCTAATGAAAGAAGCGAGTATTATTGTCCCCCTCCTTCACAAATAAAATCCGGGACTTTTGTCTCCAAGAAATCTCCTCCAAAGAGGCAAGATTAGCAATCTCACCTTTAATCTGAATACGACGAGTTTGATCCTCCTGAGAAAGACCAGACAAGTCCTCCCTAGCATCCAAACCCAGCAATTCAGATAAAAGACATTTCTTCCTAAAGGCCAGATCCCCAAACTCCTCCTTATTCCACTTTTTCAAGTCCTCTTTAAGAGCTTTTAATTTACGAGCTAGAATAAAGCTAGGAGAACCCGAAAAGCAATACCCATTCCACCATTGCCGAACCCTCTCTACAAAGCCCTCTTCTTTCAACCACATATTCTCAAACTTAAAGGCACTCCGACCTTTATTAACACTACCCGCCACCACCAAAAGAGGGCAATGATCAGAAACTACACGAAGGAGTACCCTTTGCGACACGATTCCAAAGTGATCTACCCAATCCACCGATGCCAAGGTTCTATCAATTCTTGACATACAAACTGACCCCGAATCTCTAAACCAAGTAAACGAAGCCCCTTCAAGGGGTAAGTCCACAAGGTAATTAGACTCAATGAAGTCTGAAAAAGCAAACATAGCCGGACTAAAAATCTCACAACCAAATCTCTCACTCGGATATCGGATGGTATTGAAATCCCCAAAAACACACCAAGGCGTATTCCATCTGGAGTGCATTCTTGAAAGTTCTTCCCATAGAGCACCCCGCTGATTATCCTCATTAGGCCCATACACTCCTAAACAAGCCCATACAAAATCATCTACAACCCCCTTCAGTAACACATTAACAGAAAACAGACCAACAGCACAATCAACTTTTTCAAAAATTCTCTTATCCCAAACCAGTAACACCCCCCCTGCTGTATTGACTGCATCTAGAACAACCCAATCTAGGAACGGACTACCCCAAAGGCTTCGAACAACAAAAGAGTTTAAAGAAGACAGCTTAGTTTCTTGAAAGCAAACTATATCACACTTCCACTTCCCAAGCCAATGATACCAGCAAGTAATAAAGATGTATATTCAAGAACACTACCTCATGCAGAAAGACATGAGGCAGAGATAAAAGAGTACAGAGAACGAAGATAAAAAACAGAGAGAAAAGATACTAATTACAAAAGAGAGAGCTAAGAAACATAGGTAGAGAATCACTAGAGGTGAGTCCCCAAGCCCTAGACCAGTCAAAAAGGGTGCCACTGAACGAAGTTGGAATTTGGAACTAGACCAACATCTATATGTTTGAACCCCACTCTCCCTCCCAATTATCTACCAATCAAAAAAAAAAAAAATTCTTAGTGTGTTAGAATCGGTAATTTACCATTTCCTAATAACTTAAACTTTTGAGACAATCGGTAATTTATCATAGTATTAGAGCAAGAGGGCTTGAGTTTGATCCCTGTCTCCATTCTACCTCCCATTTAAAATGTTAAAAATCACACATATTAGGCTCCACTTATTAAGGCGGAGTTTGGGCCCTCACATGAGAAGGAGTGTTAGAATTACGATTATGAAATTAAATTCACCATTTCCTATTAGTTTAACCTTTTGAGATAATTAGTAAATTGTCAGTGTCTCAATCCATTTGAAGCTTTTTCTGCTTATCCTAAGGTTGCAATACCTACACTATGGAAGTTCTTTTAAGATATTACAAAATAGACCGTTAAATCAATAACACTTAATATGAGAAGTTATTGTTTGCAGAATATTCATATAGATGAAACTTCAAAAGGGTACTTGCAGTTTACCCAATGGCACAACTTATTTGGAAAGTAGTGAAAGAACTTAAGTGAAATCTTTCTTTTTCTTTGACTTATCATGCACAATCCATAAGTCCAATAAGAGGTTAAAATAAGTGTTGCCTACTGCAGCGAAATTAAGTGGGCTGTTTCTTGGGAGGGGGGTGGGGAGGGGAAGAAATACTGCCACCTTCAAGTAAAACACCAAGTGATAAAAACCAGGAAATGGTAATGAATAAGAGATCAAAAGGGTAAATTAAAACTGAAGTTTATATATAACAACTTACGCCATCCATTGCCAAACCAGATGTATCAACACCTGAATGGAGGCCCATCATATACGGCGTAGGAGCATCAATATAGTCGACTCCACTGAAAAATAGTAATGGAATGTAGACATGCTTCAGCACAACAAACATACCAAGATTAGATGAGAATCTTTATAAAAATCACAAAAAAGGTATCAGTATGGTATGTGATTATCTTGTATTAACTGAATAACAGGTTAAAACTGCCATTTCCATCAATAATATAACCATAAATTTTTTTTTTTTTTTTAAATGATGCTGGCAGAATTGCAGAAATCTGCAAGGCATATGTAAGGGAAACATTGTTTCCTAATCCAACAAAAGAGAAGTTGACTTCAAAATATGAAACCTTACCTGCCACCGAAATGGATAAATTAAATGACATATGGCCTCTGATACAAGAGTTAAAAGTGAGTACCTGGCAAAGACAGGAGGTCAACTTATTGACATAGGTATGATAACAACAATCTAATGTATTATTAATGAAATTGGTCAAGCTAAGTACAAAATATTATACAATTTGGACATAAAACTGTGCTTTATTAGGTGAAGAGAAACAATTATAATCAAAATAGACATTAATTCTATACTGCACAAATAGCTGCTATGATTCAAACACAAGGATACACAAGCATAACATACTTTTTAGGGGGCAAAAAAAAAAAAAAAAAAAGAAAAGAAAAAGAGTAGAATACCTGAAAACATGATTTTTTTTTTTTTTAATAAGTAACAAAACTTTATTAATTAATAAAAAATAAAAATAAAACCCAAGTATACAGGAAGTTTACTAAGGGCACACAATCAAGCTTTCAAGGTACAATGATCCATCCTATCTAAGAGATAAGTAAAGGAAAAGGACCCAAAACTAGCTACCAATCTAATAACGATTTAAAGAAAAACAACTTAAGATCGAGAGTTCACATCTCTTGAAGCTTCTAGCATTTCACTCCCACCAAATGTACCACATGAATGAAAATATTAATTGGTAAAACCATCATTCGCTTGTATATATTGATTAACTATGTTAAACAAGCATGGACACGACAATATTCAACAAAATATGGCGTACACCAAAATTGTATTATATATACTCTTTATAGTTTGTAATTGATAAGTTGTATTGCTACTTCATATTGGTATCTTCAAGCACAGACAGGCAATATAACCTAACAGGCAAATCCCTTGCTCTTCAAATGAATGCATTCATAATGGATAACTAAACATATATGGCAATTCACACTATTTTTACAAGATCTCAAGGAAAAGCTGATGATCTAAATGCATTTAGTCAATCTTATCAATACATGCCAAAATGGAAAACTGGATTGTACTTGTATGCATGTACCATTTCCTAAAATTGAAAAGAAAGATAAAAATTGCAAATACAGGCCTACGATTTCTAACTCCAATGGCACTTCTTCACCCATTGTAAGAGCAATATGGAGGGTAATTTCATCAAAACCAATCAAGTGCATGTGCAACTTACCAATAAAAAATATTTTAAATACAGGATCAACGTAATCAGCCCATAATGTTCTACATTTTTCCAAACCCCACCCAAATTTAAAAAATAATAAAATAAAAATAAAAATAAACTACTGCAGAATATTAGTTTCATATTAATCACAGGTATCATCCATAAATCACTTGTGACCTGAACAAAACCGTATGACAGCAGAGGCAACAGCTTATTGCCATCAACAAAAGCAACATTGGATAAAAAATAAGAATAATTACAACTTAGCTTTTACTAGAAACAAGATCAAAAGTCTTAAGTAAAGAGTGGTACTTGTTTGATCGTAGCAAAATTCTCCTTTCAAGCAACACTGCTGTAAAAAGTTTAATTAAGTTGTCAACATCCAAGCACTGTACCAGCGGCTGAAATGATATCTGCATCCATGAAATAAAGGATGATTAACAAATAAAAAGGTTATTTTTCAACAACTACTGAATCACACTATCGGCAAAAGGAAGCCCCAAATAGCTAAAGAACCAGAAAGAACTAGAGGATCATACATCAGCATGGGGGAGACCATCCTTGGGTGGAGCCTCCACAGAAAGCAGACAGTTATCTATCGCAAACAAAACTCGATCCCTTCCAGGGGTAGGCAAAGGTACATTGGACACCATATGTGCTATTACATCCCACAATGGCTTGCTGAAATTATTGCAAAGCTAAGAGCATTAAATACACTGGAAAAGAATACCATAGAGTTTCATTTTACAATTGCCAAATTTTCTAACTTAAATTCATAATATATATATATATATGTGTGTGTGTGTGTGTGATTAAGTTCCCTTCTCCAATGGCTTTCTTTGTATGGACTGCTGTCTTGGGGAAATTTCTGACGATTGACAATTTACAGGGGGAAAAAAAAAAAAAAAAGGGAAGGTTTGTACTATGGATTAGTGTTATATGTGCAAGTGTAATGGTGAATCAGTTGATTATGCCTTAAAAGGAATTGTCATTCATCCACAAACCTCAAGGGAGAAGTGTCACGTGCCAAATTAACACTTGGGTGTTAGAATTGACTTTGGAATGCTTTTTATAGGTCTTTAATGGTTATTACCATGGTCCCCCATCATAAAGAGCTACACCACATATAACTTAAACCCAACCCTTCTATGTATATATATCATCTAGAGAGAAACAAAGTTGTAGATAAAACATCTAGATCCCACTTAAATGCCAACTGTAAAACACAATCAAGATTTTAGCACTGAAGGACACATACCTACTTCCATTTGGGGAAAAGCAAAGTATAAATAGTTCCTCAAGTGCACTTCTAAGAACACGGAAACTGGGCGAGCGTGAAACAAGACAAATACATTTGTCAGCAAAAGAATTTGCTTGTATATGGTAAGCTTCAGCAATATCTTCATTTACTGGATCTCGAAAAGCAATGCAACTAACGTAAATTTTTGATCCATCTCCCTCTGCAGCAAGTTTAGACAAATAAAAATATAAATAACAATTTCGTGATAAGTGTTAATAACATACAATAATAAAAAAGAATTTACACAATATTCACAGTTTAATGAACAAATACAATAAATTTAACTCAAATGGATAAATATAAATAAAATTAAAAAAAAAAAAAAAAAAAAAAAAAAAACTACACTAAACCATGTTAACGCCAAACAGTAGTCACCATTTAAAATCAGCTTTTAAACATTTCATGCTTCATCCCTGAAATAGGCTTGGAATTTGGAGACGAAGTACAAGACCCAAATCAGATGACATAAAACCACATTAACAAGGAAATAATATTTTTTACCTGAGGGTCCGTTTGGTTTGGGGGATGAAAAAGTGGGGAGAATAGAAAATGGTAGGGATGGAAAAGTGGGGGAACAAAAAAGATTTTAGTTTTCCCTCATGTGTTTGGTTGGGGGTGGAAAGTCTTTTGTTGGTTGAGAAGAAAAATGAGAAAATAGAAAATGGTGTTTGTATAAATTTACTCACATGTCCCTATTACAAAATAAGAAAAGAAAAAGGAAACCAATGTGTAGGGGGGAGGGGCAGATGGGTAATTTCCCATCTTAAGCCCACTTTCTCCCCTGATTTTCTCCCCAATTTGGGGAGAAAACTCCCTCTTCACAAAATGTGGGCCCCGGGGAGAAAACAATTCTCTCCCCCATTTTCCATCCCTCCTATTTTCACTCCAACCATATGGACCCTAAAGGAATAGGAAGTTCATTAAATTGGCCTCAGCTAGCAAGGTTAATAAGAAAACCATCACAAGACTAATGTGTATAGAGTTCTGTATAATGGAATTAAAGAAAGGATTATTCAAGGAGATGGAAGATTAGTCATGAATATCTCCTCCTTTCATGAAGATAACTTGCTTCTTCTAAATTCGTTGCTTCTGATCCACTATTTCTTCAATTTTTAAGAGCTGTACCATGCCTCATGATTCAAGTGGTTTTAGTTTATTGCTCTTCATTATTTAAGGGGAAAGGACAGACTATAGATAACAGTGACATCTATTAATATATTTGATTCCAGAAATAACATTAATGAACTCTAGTTTAATTAGCCTCTCCTTGTGAGAACAGGGTGGAAAGTGAGGTCAGGGCTCAAGATTTTTGTAACTTACACACCAAAGTGGTGGGGGGGAAATTCTCATCTTGACAATAGATCGAGAGACAAAAATACCTGGAGTGGTTGTCAAACTAGATATTGTTTTATAAGTAATAATGCTTCACTGAAAAAGAAAATCATACAAGGAACTGTAGCACAACCAGCAATACATCAAAACTATGATGAATGGAAAGTACAATGATGTGCATGAAATATATTAAATAAAGTACTCTCATATTTGCATATTTAGCCTTACTTTTATGCTATTTTGTAACTGATTATAATAATCTTTATTTTATAGGTGATAAAGGTTTTACATGCTAATGGACTTTATTTGAGGCAGAATGATGGACTCTAGTTCAAGTGGGCTGAACCCAACTCAGACTTGAAGACCTACAAAATGTGAATAAAGCCTAATCAATCAAGAGATCATTTGTTGTGAGAAGTGGAATACAAAGAAAAGAAAGAAGAAGTTATTCACGTGGCTATGCTAGAACAATTTACAATGAAGTTGAATGCTACAGCCTAGGCTAATTGACTCGACAACTTAGATCAAGCCCTGCATGAATTAAAAAGAAGAATAAAACAAAGAAGGGAACTGTGGAGAATTTGGGCCATTTGGGCTTTGTTCTTGTGAAATTCCTTAGTCAGCGTGTTGTGTGAACATAAAAGAGCAAAGCAAAGAAATAAAAGGGCTTGTGCTAGACGTGGCTTGGAAATATAAATTCCTTATCCGACTTTGTATTAGGATTATGGCATACTGTCAGGCGGCTTCTCTTTTATAAGCCTTAGGTCAGTTTATGAAATAGAATAGAAAAAAATAGAGGCTAGAGACAGAAGGGGATGAGCATGTAACAGTGCTGCATTTGGCTTCTCTATAGCTTTCCTCCATGACAGCATAGTGACTATTTCTTTCTCTATTTTATTTGTCTAGTTTAATGATTATTATTTTATTTTTGTGTTTTATTTCAATAACTATGAGTAGCTAAATTTATATATAAGGTTGAGGATGAAACCTAGTTAAGGATTATCAGTATTATTTATGAGATTTAATTTTTCCCATGGCGTTTGTGCTTAAATGATTTAAATTGTTCTTGCTTCATCTCAATTAACTAAGATTGGAATCTAGATATGAGTTCAATCATGTTTTTCTCATGATTTAGTATTTATCTTAATTAATTGAATGCTTGGTTTATGATTGATTTTAAAATTGGATATCTTTTGTGATTTGTTTAGCTACAAATACAATTGATGATTTGATTTTATACCTAGAAAGCAAAGAATAACATGCTTTAGATTTTTAAATACAAATTTTAATGAGAATATTTTCCATGATAGCAAAATTGATTTCTAGATTATCATGCAATAGTTGAAAAAAATTAATGATCATAAATATTTGCTGGTATGAATTAATAGGTGGATTCCAAAACCTTAAATCCTTCTTCTTGATTGTTTACATCTTTTTACTACTTTATATTATATCTTGGCTAAGTTTTATTTAATTTCAAAGTAATCAATTTTTATTGAACTAGATTAGGATTGATCTAATTGTGATTTAATTAATTTTCCTACGTTCATACAAGTCCCTATGAGTTCAACCTCATTCTTGCAAAACTATAATTCGATACAGTTCATGCACTTGCGAGTGCTTTAAAATTTCACAACATACAAATATCAAGCAAATCAACCAAATAATTAAAAGTAAAGACACCCAAAGCATTGTCCACTCAAACAAAGTCCGGAAGAAAGAATGCTTCAAGTCATGAATCGACCTCACTTCCTTCAAAAGTAAGAGCATTCCTTTCTTGCCTAATGCCCCACATTAGGTAATGGGGGATCATGCTCCAAAAACCATAGATTTACACTTGTTAAACTTGCTCAACCAGCTAGTAAGAAGCTCCACAACATCACTCGACATAACCCAATGAACCTTAAATAATGAAAACACCATATTCCATAGCTCTCTAGCGACAGGGAAATATATAAGTAAATAATAGTATCCTCATCCCTCTTACAAATGCAACACCAATCAATCACAACTTGGCACCTCCACAAATTATCAATGGTTAAAATTCTCCCCAAAGCCGTAGTCCAAAGGAAGAAACTAATCTTTGTTGGCACTTTCACCTTCCATACAATCTTCAATGGTAAAGGAAGTTGGGATGTGGAATGTAAAACCTTATAAAAGGATCTAACATCAAACGCCTCCCTAGAAAAGGATTTCCAGCATAGTTGATCCTCTCTATTCCTCCTCACTATATCAAAATAAACTAGATCCAAAAAGGAGGCAGTCGATTCCAACTCCCAATCTTGTACTGGTCAATCAAAACGGACATTCTAATGGTAACTATCCCCTGAGAAAGATAAAAGCTCAGCCACTAAAGCATCCCTATTACAAACAATGCCTAAAGTTCTAGAAGTTATCCTTTCAAGGAAGCCCCCCACACCACAGATCATGTAAGCTGGATATTGAGAATGCATATGATCAGGTAAATATTGTATATGTTAGGTCATTATGATTTTGGGGAGAGATGAAGGAAGTCAATAGCCTTCTATGCGTCTATTGTGCATTTTTTAGTATCGGTTAATAGTTCTCTATTGGGCAACTCAAGGGCGTTGAGACAAGGGGGTCCATTATCTCTAATCTCCAATACTCTTTATCTTAGTCATGGAAGCAATTAGTGCCATACTAGCGCGGACCATGAAGGGTGGGAGTGAATGTTAGTTGAAGATGACACTGGGTTGTTTTGCAAGGCATTTGTTGAGATTTGCTACATATTCGTCTTATCCTTATGTGCTTTGGGGCAATGAAAATCTAAGATGCACATATGCACCAAAAATGGCGAAGTACCCATGTTAGACATGGGTATGGGTCAGATATGAGTACAACTATCTCCAATGCTTACCCAGGCAAGAATAAATAGTTTTTTATTAAGGGTACAGCTAGGACAAGGTCTAGGTACAACCAGATATGAGAGAGGGGAAAAAAAGAAGGGTTTTTGGCCGGAAAATAAAAATCAGGCCGGTAAAAATCCATCACCATCTTCCACATCGCAAATCATACCCACCACATCGAAAGCCCACTCGTTGTTTATCATCCTTCTTGAGAGGGAAAAAAAAAATTGCGGCATAACTAGATTATATGCAGGACATGCACAAATATAGCAACAAACAAAAGGCCATCTACACTAGTCCTACATCAACAATCGAATTCTAAGCTTAGGATAGTGTATGAGGGATATACAAACTTGCACTACCAGATGGCTAGAAAATAATGCTTATAAAGTCAATGGCAAGGCCAACTTGCATTGGGTGGGAAGTTACTTGAGTTTCTAATGGTCTAAGTTGTCAAGCAGGACAGACATAGTTACTAGAAACAGTGTTATATTTCAAAAAAATTACAAATATAACCATTTGCACAACTATAGAGAGTTGCTCCTAATATTTAACTCTAGGGCCTGGGCTCCAGCAACTATAATTGCTGGAGCTCTATGTTATTTATGGCTGAAAGAAAAATAAGTCTAACAAGATTAAACAACACTCACGGGAAACAAGAAAAATTTGTCTAGGGAGAGTAATAACCTTTCAACTCAAAGAAGTTTAAAGCCATTACAACTTTGGATCCCAACTCAAACATACATAGGCCAAAAGAAGTATTGGAATGAGCACTTCTCACTAGCAAAAAAGGCAGAGGCCAAATGATGGTGAAGAAAGACAGGGAATTGGGAAACTTTAGTAATGGATGTGAAGCAAATGTGAGCAAAGACACAAAAGAAAGTCCCCTAATGAAAGACTTAGCAAGAAGGGGAAAGGTCCTGCATAGAGGGAAAAAAAAAACCGCGCCAAAACAACTACTTTCATTAGAATAGGCTTGATAGCTCTAGCTTTAATTGCACTTCCTCCTTCTACAATTATTAGTGGAAGGTGAGGTGACAAGTTCAAAATCCACAGGATGCGTGTAACTAACCAAAAATAAAATAAAAGAGAGAGAACAAGCATTATAGCCCATAATCCGCTAAGTAATGTGGCTAAAGCAAAGCAAACCATGGAACTCATGCACACAGCTAATCGGATTACATTGTCTTCTTTTCTTTTCTTTTTTAAATAGTTACAACAATGGGGAAGGGCAGATTCGAACCCTGAACGTCTCCATTTAGAAACGCCAGGAGCTACCAGTTGAACTACATGACTCTTGACTAATAGGATCACATTTCTTAGCTATGTTAATTACAAATATGGGATCTTACAATTCCAAAATAAAATAAAATGCACACCAAGCATAAATTACACATTCTAGAATCTAAAATTCATATAAATAAATGAATAAGATTTGTGCTTAGTTTAAACGCACCGGTTAAAACGATCGGATAGGTTTTTGGAAAAGTTGAAGGATCATTGGAATCAAAGCCCGATGAGTAAAACTCCACACCAGCCGGTAGAACAACCTGCCAGAAAGCACATTTTCCCGAAACAACTCAAATTTCTCAGCATTGAAAAAGCACAAAAAAAAAAAAAATTGATCTCAAAACATGAAAAGCAAAATCAGAAAACTGTGGCAGTAACGGTAACACTTACGATGGGGAGCTGAGGCGGCGGAGGAGGGTAGAGAGTGTGGTTGTGCGAAGGGTACTGATCGAGCAGAGAAGGAAGGTACATCACTTCTGTTCCATGGAACCCTTTGATATTGTCTAGGGTTCGAATCTCTGGACCGATTCCACAGACCACAAAGTACTCAAAGACCTGAGCCATTGTTGTTGTTGTTGTTGTGCAATGCGAGATCTAGGATTTGTGTGAATCTGAATTCAATGGATTGGTTGGCATTCGGTTGTGAAGATCCAGGTGATGGGCTTGAAGTTTGAATCGGTAGGAAAAAGAATTATCGCTGGGAAAAAAGGAAGTGGAAAATGATTGATGAAGGAAGTTAATGATTTATTATCATTATAAAACTCTTGACTGGGTTTTTGTGAAAAAAAGAAAAGAAACAAAAATGAAATCGGCAGTAGGGCTGTTCAAGAACAAACCGGCGCCGACAAAACCGGCCGGAGCCGCGCCGATCCGAATGACGGAAGGCTCCACCGAAGCTTTCAGGTACGGTGTCGCCGGTGATCGGCTGCAAGATTTGCACACCGAAGAGAAACCGAACCGACCTATATATATATATATATATATATATATATGTTTTACGTGATTGAATGATTCACGTTTGCTGCCTGGCTTACTTTATTTTTTTCTTTTTGATAGAAACGTCTGCAATTTTTTTTTTTTTTTTGATAGCAGAAACGTCTGCAACTTGATTTTGAAGAAGAAGAAATAGGATTTATATTATATTATTATATAATATACTTTAATAATACTGTGTCGTTTTGATGAAATAGTGCCTGACTTTCTATTTTTTAAAACTGTGGCGTTTTAGACTTTATTTTTATTTTTATTTTTTTTAATACTCAACTCAATTATTTGCTTTTGAGTGAAGGAATTGTGGCGTGCCTTTGTGTTAAACTATTTTTTTTCTCTCCCTTGTGTGTTTGTTTCTTAAAAAAAAAAACTCAGTCTCCTCCTTCAAGTGAAACAGTGTCGTTCTACTATGTAAGATATTTTTTTCTCTTTAAAAGAACAATACACATAACCGAACTAACTGCACCGAACCAATGGAATGCACCGCACATCATGTAGACCGACTTTGTCCTTCTATAGGAGCGATGCAATTAGTTATGAGAGAAAACCGCATCTTATAGATGTGGTGCAAAAAACTCCAAAACCGACAAAACCGAACCACGTACAGACCTAATCGGTAGTGTGTTCTTTCTCTTTTCCTAAAAAAAATAAAGATGGGCTAGACTCATGAGACCTAGCAAACGGGTCATTAGAGTCAAAAATGGGTTGGTTGGGCGAAACTAATGGTTTTTTTTTTTATAGAGCTTTTATTTTAGGAAAATATTTTATTGAAGTAAATTTTGAAAATCTAACTATTGTATTGCATGTTCTTATTAGATCTTTCATATTTGTAAAATTTCAAAAAATCACAGATCAATAGCTATGCCATCAAATCAAATATTTAAATTTCAAGTTTTTGTGGTCTAAAATATGTTTAAAAAGTAAGTTTATTGATCAAATAGTAAATAATATCTTATTTGTATGTCAAGAACATGAAACTAACGGTTGGATTTTCAAAATTCACATCCAATAAAAAGATATATAAGGAGTTTGAAGGGTTTCTTTCCAAACTAGTTTAAAGAGAAACTTTTTCCTATTTTATCATGTAAAACATAACTTCTTCTTTTTTGTATTTCTTTCCAAACAAATAAAATCTTAAAAAACTTAAAAAATAAAAATTGAATAATACATATAAGTGTATTAGTTAATGGGTTTGGTTATCGAATATCCTTAGAGTATTTGTTAATAGACTATTTTAGAAAAAATTTGATACAACTTTTATGGGAAATAAAAAAAAAAATTGTCAAAATAATCAACTATTTTTTTTTTCTATAAAATATTTCTTAAACCAATGCCTTTAGACAGTGGTGGAACCAAGAATTTAGGTCGAGGGGGGACAAGATTAAAAGACAAGATTGAAAGTAAAAAATAGTAATCGATATTAATATATACTAATATAATTGTCAAACACAATCTAACATAAAATGTAAAGTTTAATTTATTTTTTCATACCGAGCTTAATTTACTCAATTGCCCTTGACGATTTTCATATTTTGAAATTGCCACATGATTTATTCACACCCAATAGTCTTGAATATATCTTTCTCGATGTATATGACTAAGCAATCACTTATCCATTGATCTTCTATTCGATTGTGTAATTGATTTTTAATTATGTTTATTGATGAAAAAAACCCTTTCAACAGTATCTATTGCAACTGGTAAGATCAATGTCAAAATCACTAATGAGTAAACCAATGTATATAAAACATTTATTTTCATTTCTACCATCTTTTCAGCAAGTTGTCTAATTTTTTTTAAGCGCTAAAAACTCTACAGTGGACTGCATGTCATGGATGTATGTCTTAAGTTTTTTTCTTCTTCTTCTTCTTCTTCTTTTTTTTTTTTTTTTTTTGGTAGAAGGATGTATTTCTCAAGTTGGTTATCCAAAATAATAAGTTGAACTGATGAAAAATCACTTAGATAAAATTGAGCAACCCGAATCAATTTCTCCTTGTTGAATGTTGAAAAAAAGTTATTTGTGTTCAAACATGCAACACAAAGTAACAACCTAGAATTTTCAAAACGACTATTAAGTTTCTGAAGTTGCATATCTATAATAGTATGACGAAAATACTATTTTGGTCCCTATATTTTGGGGTTATAGTCAATTTGGTCCTTAAATTTTGGTAACAGTCAATTTGGTCCCTCATATTTTCAACTTTCAACTAATTTGGTCATTACCGTTAACTTACTAACGGATTTTGTTTACGTGGCAAACGGTTTTCACAGTTGGCATATCTAATATTAAAATATAAAATGATATGCTGACGTGTCTAAATTTTATTGGCCACGTCAACTTTTAAAAATACTTGTCTTTTCTTTACAAATTTTTTTGCTTTTATTTTTGTTACAATTTTTTTAACCAAATAGAGTTTCTTTTTTATCTTACCAATTTTATTTTTTCTGCTCTTATAATTTCTTGATAAACAAACAGACTTTTCTTTCTTGCAATTTCTTTCGTCTCGTAACAGTGATCAAGTCCAACAATGGCATATCAAGTATCAACACAGATTACATTGATTCTAACTTTATTTGGCTTTCAATCACAGCAAACCCTATGCCATTAAGTTTAAACTATAATCCAAAATCAAACAAATCCCCAAACCCAGCGCCTCCATACAACAATCCAACAAACTCAGATTCACCACAAACCCAACGGTGCAGCAGCAGCAGCAGCACCACCACCACAATCCTAGATCCAACTTATTCCAAGTCGAAGCCACAACTCAATTCCTAGAGTTAGCCCAAGCTTACGAATCATCTCCGATCTTAAATCCTCTTCTCCGACCAGATCCACCAAACCCAGACTCGCCGATTTCACTCCCAACTCAAAGATTCCTAATCTCTTCTCACTCTTCTCCAAAATCGTCTATTCTGGATTTTGTTCTTAAGGAAGCCCATGATGTAGGCATTGAAAGTTGTGGACTGAAGAGACTTGTCGAGTTGTTGCAACGGAGGTTGCACAGGAGGCAGCAGATGGATGGCGATGGGCAACTCAAATAGTGGTTGCAAAGAAGGCTTGGGGATGGAGTCGATGGTGTATGGACTAACTTTGCCGATCGTTGAGAAATGAGTACTGAGAAGAATGAAGGCAGAAGAGGGGGAAAGAGAAACTAAAGAATAAAGTTGCAGAGATTGTGAGAGAGTGGAGAAAATAAAAATAAATTTCGTTTGGTTAAAAAGATTATAAGAAAATTAAAAAAAAAAAAACAGTAAATAAAAGCTGATGTGGCTTTTTTTGCTAGAACTGATGTGGCCAATACAATTTAGACACGTTAGCATATCATTTTATATTTTAATATTAGACATGCCAACTATGTAAATCGTTTGCCACGTAAGCAATTTTTGTTAGTGAGTTAACGGTAAAGACCAAATTGGTTGTAAGTTGAAACTATGAGAGACCAAATTGACTGTTACCAAAATGTAAGGACCAAATTGACTGTAACCCAAAAATGTAGGGACCAAAATAGTGTTTTCACCTAATAGTATATAAAAAAAAAAAAAAAAAAAAGAAGAAGCTCCACAAAAATAATTATGTGAATTTTTCATGTTTTGAGCTTTTCGTCATGATAGAGGTTGATATAAATCATCCATATTAGGGACATCAATATTATTTTTCGCAATAAATGCAGAAACCTCTTCAAGCAAAGAGTTTCACCCATCATCTCTCATGACCTATAAACGTTGCTATGAAATGTTAACCAACTTCATAGCATTCACAATATCTTGATCTTTTCGTTGTAATGCCTTTGACAATTCATTACTTATGACAAGCACACCTTTCATCAAATGTAAATCAAACACGATTCAAATATTTGGAGTAAACCAATTAAGATATTTTCATCTGCTCTTTGAACAGGATCTAAAGCATCTTCTATAATAGTTTCAATCACATTAATTATAGAAGAAAACATATGAATAAGATTAACAAGTGCACCATAATGGGAACTCTAACATGTATCTCCAGGTCTTTTTAGACTCATTTCTTGATTCAAGCCACGACCAATTGAAATTTTATTATTTTTTAGTGCTTCTATAACTTTAACACTATGTTTTTCACGAAGAATATCACAACATTTGCATGATTCTCTAATAGGGATGGACCCAGGATTTCAAACTAAAGGGGACCAGAGTATAAGCAAAAAAAAAAAAAAAAAAAAAAAAAAAAAAAACTCCAAATAGGCATCCATATAATATTAATAAATTATAAATACACAAAATCATTGTTTCTTAATACATTAAAATGCAATGCAATTATCTACGAACAAAGACAAAAAATAAAATAAAACAAAACAAAATAATGTTGTTTTTTGATACTAGGTTGGCTAGAATTTTTATTATTTTTGAACTTAGACTATTTATAGTAATGATACTAAAAAATTTAGTTTTTAGCATATCAAAAAGCTACTTTATCCATTTTACCACCTTACTTTACAATACACCCAACATCAAATGTTCTATTTTTTTTACCACTTCATATAAAATAATATAAACAACTCATTAAAATAATAAAGGACGAGAGATAATTTAAGTTTTTTAATTGAATGAAGAGAAATAATCTTAATAAGATATTGTATTTTATTTTTGACAACTTACTGCAGTCAACTAGTACTTATACTAGTTTACTGAAGTTGTAAAAAATTTAGCTTTAACTTTTCCAAATAACACATGGTTTTTTGGTTCTTTAGTGGTAAAATAGCTTTTTTGCTAAAATAAAACCATCACTGTGAATACTTTTGTTGGGTTCTAAGACTTTAGGTTTAAATGTATTAGAACTTCAATTTGTAATGTTGGCAAACCATGATCAAAACGTTTAGTCTTATTTTAAACTTGCTCAAAGTATGTTTAAGTGTAAAGTTGGAATCGAGTTTACTGCAAGATTTACTGTGTAAATCTGCCTGGCTCAATCGATCGAAAATTATACTCAATCGATCGAAGCTCGTGCAAATTATTTTTTTGCAGAATTTTCCAACTCAGCCCAAAGCCCATTTGACGTGTAAGGTTTTATGTTTTGCCCTAGGTATAAAAAGAAAAACCTTAACCATGTTTTTATGTTGTTGCAGTTGTTGTTTATACTGTGTATGTGAATCTCTTGTGAGATCTAGAGGTGTTTGCCTTCACATTTACTTAGGGTTATCAAGAATCAAGATTTATGTCAGAGCCTGATGATCATTCAGTCGCTGCATTAAGAGCTTAAAGATACATAAGCAAGAGTGCTTGTACTTGCTGTGAATCCAAGAAAGAAGTAGTCTGTGGACTCGGAGCTGTCACGTGGTCGTGGTAGTAAGTTTCCTACTCGAGGTAGTAATAGGATGTTAATGGTTTAAGTCGCTATTGTGTAAACTTCAATTCTTTCATAGTGGATCTGTTTTACCTTGAGGATAGCTAGGTTAAATCCTCCCCAGATTTTTTATCGGTTTGGTTTTCCTAGGTTATCATATTGTTATGTTCTTTATTTTCTGCACTGTTCAATGATATGATTTATCTGTGTTAACCTAGATCTGCATAATTTACCTAAGTTAATCACTTGCTAAATAACTGGGTTAATCTGTTTGTATTTAAGGGGTCTAAAAACGTACATGTGGTATCAGAGCGGGTTAGCTCTAGTGTTTAGATCATTTGATCTAAGAGTTGATCCTTAACCTCTATTGTCATGGAACACGGTCACTCTTTTGTGATCCCACCTCACTTTGATGGGAACAACTATGCCTACCAGAAAGTAAGGATGAAAGCATTCCTAAAATCTATTGATGAGAGAGTCTGAAACTCCGTTGAATATGGATGGGAGAAGCCCATTACTCCAGTGAATGAGTAGCAAACTTCTCAAAAAGAAGCACCCGCTTTTAATAACAAAACTATAAATGCTATTTATTATGCTATTTCTATGGAGGAATTCAAGATAATTTCTAATGTTGAGGTTGCTTATACTGCTTGGAATATTCTCCAAACTGTGCATGAAGGCACAAAGACAGTTAAAATCAATAAGTTGCAGCAGTTAACAACTAGATTTGAAAGCATTAGGATGTCTGATGATGAAAGTTTTGATGAATTCTATGTTAAGCTTAATGATATTGTTAATTCTGCTTATAATTTAGGTGAAATCTATGATCAACCTAAAATTGTTAGGAAGATACTTAGATCTTTAACTGAGGATTTTAGATCCAAAGTAACTGCCATCACTAAAAGTAAGGATGTGGACTCCATCCCTGTTGATGAACTTGTAAGATCTCTTCAGTCCTATGAGTTGGACCTACCTAAGACAAGCAAATCCAAATCAATGGCTCTTAAGTCTGTTGATAATGTTGATGCGAATGAATTTGATGATAAACTCTTTGCTACAGAGATTGCCTATCTTTCCAAGAACTTTAGAAACTTTTTTAAGAATAATAACAGAAAGGCAAGATGTAAAAACAATGTTGAACCTAGAAATTTTAGGAAGAATGATCTCACTAAGGTGAATAACACTGAAAAATCTAAAGAGAAAGTAGGTTAACCTTCTAATAATTTTATGGGTCAACAATGTTTTGGTTGTCAAGGGTATGGTCATGTGAAATCTGAATATCCAACATTCTTGAGGTCTGAGGGTAAGGCTATGGCTGTAACCCTTAGTGATGATGAAGTTTCTAACAATGAGTCTGGTAGTGATGAGGATGGAAACTTCATTGCTTTCATTACTATTGCTGTAGTTGATGAAAGTGTTGTTGTTGAGAAAAACTCTTCTGATGGGGAACTCTCTGAGGATGCAGATTTGCAAGAAGCCTATAATAAACTTTGCAAAGTTGCTGCAAAGGATGCTATGAGTGTTGATTTAGGCTTAAAAAAAATTGCATCTCTTGAACTTGATAAGAAAAATTTGCTTGTAAAACTGTTTGATGCTAATGAATTGTTGAATAATGTGAAGACTGAGAACATGTTTTTGCTTGATAAAGTTAAGAATTTGGAACTTGAATTATCTGTTACTAGAGAACAAACTAATAGGCCTGCAAGCTCCAAACTTGATCACATGCTGAGTGTTCAAAAGTCTCCCTCAGACAAAACTAGTTTAGGTTTTGTAGAAAGCATCTCTGTGCCTGAAACTCATTCCACAAACTTTGTTTCTTTTTCTGAGCCTCCCATGAGTGAGGTTGTTAAACCTGTTGAAGTTACACCTCCTAGGAAAATTAGGATTGATCTTCAAGAATTTAAACCTAAGACTCCTAACCCTCCTAAGGGCAAGTTTCACGATAGACCTGCATGGGTTTGTTATTTTTGTGAAAAGTCTAGCACATTCATCCAAACTGTTTCAAGTTGCAAGCTGCTAAGCGAGCAAATAAGCCAAAAGTATCTGTGCCTCAAGCACAAGATTCTATGGTACTTATTGGTGAGTTGGTAAAGACTTTAAACATTTATTCCAATCCTGGAGTTGCTCAGAATTCTAATGTGAATAATAACTTCAATGCTAGAGTTGCATCTAAAAAGTTTTAGATGCAAAAGGCTTGATCTAATTGAGTCTTTCTGACATGGTCTTTGTGCTTCATCGCTCTACTCTTTGTGACCATTGTTTTTTGTTGTTTTTGTTTTCTTTGCTTTTCTAGGATTTGCATTGCATAACATTCATGCATTTCATTCTAGGTTGTTTTTGTTATTTCTTTTCAAGAATTAAAAAAAAAAAAAACAAAAAAAAAATGAGGAAAAGGGAAGTAAAATGTGTTTTGCATTATTTTTCTTGGATTTGAAATCAAGGTTGGCTAATTTATTTTTATATAACATGTCTATGTACCTTATTTAGCTTAGATGAACTTATTTATTGCATTTTACTAGTTTGAGTTTTATAGTACATGTTGTGTGGGAAGATGTTTATAGTTTTTGATTGCATGATTTTGATCTTGAAATCACATGCCTTTGATTGTCGGACTTGAACTTATTGAGAAAGACATAAATAACCATCTCACCACTGTTTACTAGCCAATCATGAACACCTTAGTGCATATCATAAGATTTTGTGCTCGAGAAAGTGTAGCACATGCACAAAAAGAGCATAAGGTGTAGCCTCGATTTAAATACTAAAATTGGTGTGTATATTATTGGACTATAATTAACTCAATCAAATAAAATTGGTGTGTACATTATCTTGGCTATTTTAATAAGTTTCTGATCAAATAAAATTGGTGTGTACATTATGAGGCAAATCAAGAAACTTACATGATTGCAAGCTTGTTTTCTAGGAGATGTGAGAGTTATATGATGTAACTTTTTAGGTGATAGTCTATTTCAAATTTATATGATGAATTTTGTAAAAATTGAGCTTGATTACTATTCACATATCACCTCACATGTATCTCAAGTTTTTGCTAGTTGCACACACTATGCAAGTTACTCTTTACTAAACTTTGTACATGTTATTGTGTGTGATTTTGTTTTGGCCATCCAAGATTGAAACTTCCTTAAGTTTAATGTAAAATGTGTTTGAAGTTTGAGAATTTAAGAAAAATTGATTGAAAATCTTATATTTGGGAGATCTAGGTTCATTATAAGTGTTTTTGAAAAGCATTTCATCTCATACTCATGCATTTTATTCATAAAATATTATGCTTTGAGGAGGTTCTGCATTAAATTGCTCAGTTTTTCAAATTTTTTTTTTCCAGATTTTCGACGATCGAACCTGTTTCTCGACCGATCAAAATTGCGATTAAATTTTTTTTTTGAATTTGCCTGGTTCGATCACTGCTCGATTGCTTCTGGATCGATCGAATGTAATTTTCGATCGATCGAATCTAAGTTTCGATCAATCGAAAATCGCATAGAGAGTTTTTTAAAACCTTGAGTTTTCACGTGTTCCATCACTATTCACACTTTTTCAAAAACTCTTTTTCTCTCTCTTCGATCGGTCAAGGATTCAAAGCAATTTTTTGTCATTTTTCCTCAAATATTTTGCAAGGTTTTTGTCTTCTAGGGCCGGTAAGACTCTTTTACCCCTCATTTTTCATTTATTTTCATGTTTCATGCATATTTTTCATGCATTTTGGGGAAATTTCGAACCTATGAAAATTTGGGGATTTTGGTGATTTCAATCTTTTCTTTCTAAATTGATCAATGGGTTTTTGTTATGGGATGATATTAACATGATCTTTGTGATTTAATTTGATCAACTTGATGAATTGGGAAAATTTGAATTTTCTAGGGCTTGAAACTACCCGAATTGGGGATTTGTTCAATTGAGCATATTGTGATGAAATTGGCTTGTTGGGTTGATTAATTTGATCATTATATACTGTTATCTATCTTGTGTAATGATCAATTGATCAAAAATTTTGAATTATTTGAAAGTGAGTTTTCAAAATTTGGGGTTTTTGATATAAACTCTATGCTCAAGCCAATTTTGTGTTGTTAATATGAAATTGAACTCATTCTCACTGCATTAGAGCATGCATCATGTGTTGATATTGTTCATGCATCATATACATTGTTATTTTTTATATTTTTGTGCTAACTTGTAGTCTGCCCTTAGTTTTTTGTTTTTTTTTTTGTTTTTATTTCTCTTTGTCTCTTTTGTGTCTGTCCTTTTGATCCTTAGCATCATGTTTAGGAAGACTAGAGCTAATAGGAAATCCTCCTCTTCTTATGTCCCCACCTTTGATAGTTAGAGGTTCTTTAGTGAGAAAAAGCAGGAAACGTATGAGAAGCTGAACATTCATAGGAATGTATGGGCTGAGAGGAAAGTAATTTTAGATGAGTTAGATGGTGAGATTAGGAGAAACTTTGAGCGTAGGGGCTGGTTGCCTTTGTTGGATGTTGATCATCCTCCTCCGGCTACCTTGATCAAAGAGTTCTACTCGAACCTCTCTATCCACTCCTATGATTCCAACACTCTGGTGAGAAGTTGGATATAGAGTGAAAAGTACACCATTACTCCTTCGGTAGTGGCTGATGCTCTTGGGGTGCCACTGGTCCAGCATCCTGTTTATCCTTACAATGAGTCTCCTCCCCTAGATGACATTATGTCATTTATTACTAGTACTTCTATCCAGTAGGGTTCTGATCCTCGGATCACCTCTCACGAGTTGATTGAGATTCATTATCTCTTTTTTCGGATTTCTTGCCATTCGATCTGACCCATCTCTCATTTGCATACTATTCCTATAGAGAGATGTGCATTTTTGTATGCCCTTGTCATAGATGCTCCTATGAGCTTTCCTTATCTTTTCATTCGTTCTTTGATTGAGGTTCATAAGAGTAGTTCTGCTCATGCTATTTTCTTTTCGGTTTTTATTCATCAGATTCTTTTGCATTTGGGTTTAGAGGACTTTCCTGCGTCTAAGCCTGTTCATATAGTTGCTCCTATAGGTGCCACCTTTCTTAAGCAGAGGGCTGCTCAGATGAGAGCAAGCTCTAAACGCCCTAGAGTTGAGTCTTCTGGTGTAGCACCTCTTCTTCCCTCTACTACAGGTGATACTTCTGCTGAGGCGTCCGTCGATCCAACTGCTGCTGCTGCTGTTCCTCCACCTTCTACTTCGGATGATTCGAGCATTCGTCGTATGCTGGAGACTGTCATGACCATTCAGGCGGCTCATGGTCAGCTTTTGGTGGACATGCTTGATGAGCTTCGGTCCTTGAGAGTAGATTTGGAGAGTTTTCGCCGATCACCTCCGCCACTTCCTTTTGATGATGAGTCATGATTGCCCTTTGGCAATTCGTTATAAAAAGGGGGAGTACATATGTAGAGGAGATTTTGTTGATAGGGAGAGATTTTGTTGCTTTGAAGCTATGGAGTTTTAGATTGTATCTAGGTGCTTCATTTTGTATCTATGTTTTTGGCTCATGATGTATTTTTTTTTTTTTTTTTTGAGATGTCTATGATAGGGGGAGATACTTTGATGTATTTATATATGTTTCTTGTTTCACATTGTTTATTGATTTATATTTATAAGGTTACTCATGATATATGTCTTTATTTTTATGTTATGTGAAATCAAGAAGTTATTTTTGTTTTACTTGTATTTTTCACACATGCGTTTATGCGTTTGTTGAGTGTTTCAGGAATATACAGGTTGATTCAGTTGTGTTGCTGTCTACACTTGCAACTGATAGATAGTAGTTAGGTTGAATTTGTTGTGTTGGGCAATGATATTGTAATGGGCTGTTTTTTGTAAACTTTAAGCACTTTATTTAAATTTGTGTTTTGTCACGGATTGCCAAAGGGGGAGTTTGTTGGGTTCTAAGACTTTAGGTTTAAATGTATTAGAATTTCAATTTGTAATGTTGGCAAACCATGATCAAAACGTTTAGTCTTGTTTTAAACTTGCTCAAAGTATGTTTAAGTGTAAAGTTAGAATCGAGTGTATTACAGGATTTACTGTGTAAATCTACTTGGCTTGATCGATTGAAAATTAGACTCGATCGATCGAAGCTCGTACAGATTGTTTTTCTGTAGAATTTTGCAACTCAGCCCAAAACCCGTTTGATGTGTCGGATTTTATGTTTTGCCCTAAGTATAAAAAGGAAAACCCTAGCCACATTTTTATGTTGTTGCAGTTGTTGTTTATACTGTGTATGTGAATCTCTTGTGAGATCTAAAGGTGTTTGCCTTCACATATACTTAGGGTTATCAAGAATCAAGATTTATGTCAAAAGCTTGATGATCATTTAGTTGTTGTATTAAGAGCTTAAAGATACACAAACGGGTGTGCTTGTACTTGTTGTGAATCCAAGAAAGAAGTCCGTGGACTCGGAGCTGTCATGTGGTTGTGATAGTAAGTTTCCTACTCGAGGTAGCAATAGGATGTTAGTGGTCTAAGTCGCTATTGTGTAAACTTCAATTCTTTCATAGTGGATCTATTTTACCTTGAGGATAGCTAGGTTAAATCCTCCCCAGATTTTGTATCGGTTTGGTTTTCCTAGGTTATCATATCGTTGTGTTCTTTATTTTCTGCAGTGTTCAATGATATGATTTATCTGTGTTTACCTAGATTTGCATAATTTACCTAAGTTAATTACTTGGCTAAATAACTAGGTTAATCTGTTCGTATTTAAGGGGTCTAAAAATGTACAAAAGGTATCAAAGCGGGTTAGCTCTAGTGTTTAGATCGTTTGATCTAAGAGTTGATCCTTGACCCCTGTTGTCATGGAACACGGTCACTCTCTTGTGATCCCACCTCACTTTGATGGGAACAACTATGCCTACTGGAAAGTAAGGATGAAAGCATTCCTAAAATCTATTGATAAGAGAGTCTGAAACTCCGTTGAACTATGTAGCATCTTCTGTAATACTATATTCCAACCAACTAGCATTTTCTTTGAACTATGCTAGATTAAATCGACACTTTGTTTTGCCAAATTGACTTTGTGGAAAATCATGGTCAACTGGTTGACAAGGTTTATTTTGCAAATAATATCTTTGAATTTGATCTCTTTCATTGGGATGATAATCATAAAATTTTCTACTTAAACTAGGATCCATGTGAAGAGTTGCAAAATTCGTTTCAATATGAGTTTGTTTAGGATTTGATCCGGATTTATTATTATGATTAGGATTCTCCATAATCTCAATTAATTACAAATATATATTTCATATCATTAAAATAAAGAAAAATAATATTCATTGTCAAGAACAGTCAAAGCAAGATATAAATCTAAATACAAACAGTTTAAACATATAATTTGATTCTTCAAAATAAATTGAAAAATAAATCAATGTAAAAATATTAAGAATATAGCAATATACTAGTGAAGTTTTATACATGACTTAATGCCTTGAATTCTTTTTGAAATTATGTAGAATTCAACATTTTATCTTCTTATTCTAATAAGTAGTTAAAACTAGGTTCATAGCAGAAACTCTAGGTTTGAGACTAAAAAAAGGTCAAAACCGAAAGAAAAAAAAAAAATTGATGGGAGGCGGAGGCTATAGTAAGTCCTTAAAAGTGGTATTTATTTTCAAAATTCTACGCGGCAAAGTTGCTTAAGGGTCCATTTGGTTTAGGAGATGGAAAAGTGGATGAATATACAATGAGGAGGGAGTGGAAAAATAAGAGGATAAAAGATTTTAATTTTCCTCATTTGTGTTTAGTTTGAAGGGTGAAAAGTGGAGGGATGAAAAACTTTTTTATTTGATTGAGAAGAAAAATGGGAGAATAAAAATGTGGTTTGTTTAAATTTACTCTTATACCTTTACATAAAACATTATAATTTTTTTATATTATATTACTTATTAACATTTTTTTTTTACTTATTCAAATTATTATTAAAATCCCACATAGCAAGACTCGGCGTTGGTGCCTATTTTTGGGTGGGTCTGGTACTAAACCTTTATAAGGAAAAAAAAAGCGTTGATTATGGTAATTTTTTTTTAATTAAAAATTAATTCTGGTAAGTTGGTAGTTGTTAAGACAAAAGGAGGGAAAAAATGATCTTCTTTGCTTTCTTCCCGATTTTGGGAGATTTATTTTTGGTGGGTTGGGTGGAAAACACTTGAACTCGACCAATTTTCTCTCCTTCCTTCCTTTCCAACCAAACACCCCTTCCAACTATTTTCTCTCTTATTTTTCTTTATTTTTTTTCCACCCTCCCCAAAATCACCCTAACCAAACATACCCTAAAAGTCGGTGTATGTTGTCAAAGTCCTAGTCCACAAAGTAGTGGTAGAAAAGTAGGTTACTGTACAAGTTGTTTTAGCATTATTAGGTGGGACCCAATTTTTTTAATACAAGAATTATTAAAAAAATAAAATTTGTTGTGGAAATTGAAGTTACTATATGCATAGTTATCAAAACCATACCGGAAGTTGACTTGGCTGAAGAATTGGCTCATTGGTTCAACCTGTGGTTCATTGGTTGAATTGTAGATTTATTAATTAATTAAATAACATATTTTATTGTAAGGACATATGTGAATATTGTTAGAGACATATGTTATGTAAATTTGCTAATCTTTTGACAAAACGCATTTTACTTGTAATTGAGTAGAACTAGGATGAGTTTAGTACTTCAAGGAACAATAGTTCAAGTTAAGTATTGAAGCCATGCAAATCTGTTCAAGAAACAAGTGAAAAAGTGTTGTTCATTAAAGCTTGACAGATATCTTGATAGATAATATCTATCGAGGTTTAATGCTTATGCTCGACAGAAACAGTATCTATCGAGAATTATGAAATTCAGATTTCCAGATCTGTTTTCATGCATATCCAAGTGTATTTGTGTAGGATTTTTTTTCTCACAACCCTAGACATATTTAAAGATTATTTTAAGGGCCATCAAAGGTGATGCAAAGTGATGCAACTCAATGCAAATTGATTGTGCATGCAAATTGTGACCGGAAACAAAATTTGCCCTAGTTCATCATATTCCTTGTAGAAGCTGCTGCATCTATGCACCAAGGGTTTTGTAACCAAGGAGTTTCTTGATATTCATTGTTTGGATGAACTGAAGAACTTTGTAGCCAACATCTTCCTCAAGTTGGTGTGTTAGTCACGTACTTGGAGCCATGCATTGAAAGGAGAGATTGTCATTACATTACAAGTCCAATTGAGTATTGAGGTAAGGGTTCAATTGTAGGTAGGTATTAGGTACTGAGATTCCTTTTACTTGTAACCACTTGTTTTGATAATAGTGGATTCTCAGGAGTGGTGACCTTAAATTCAGCTGATGGGATTTTGCCTCGGTGGTTTTCTCCATTCGTAAACAAATCACCTGTGTCAAATTTAATTTTCGCTTCATTTAGTTTAATTGGTGATTTGTTTGTGTTACCACGCTTATTGCATGTAATTGAACCTAATTAATTCACTTGGCTAATTAATTGGTTAATTCACCAAAGGAGTTAATACATTCTTGGCCTATTAAGTAGTATCAGAACAAGCAAACTCTTATTAGGGTTAATATTTGCTGTGTGATCCATTGACCTCCGTTTGTCATGGATAGAGAATAGTATTTAATTATCACTCCTTTATTTGATGGCACTAACTATGCTTACTAGAAAGTACACATGAGAGCTTTCTTGCAGTCTTTAGATGAGAAGGTGTGGCAAGCTGTGAAGATTGGCTGGACTAAGCCAAAGGAAGCACCGGCTGATTGGGATGATACCAAGATCAAAGCGGCAAATTTCGACAGCAGAGCATTGAATGCTTTATTTAGTGCGGTCACTAATGATGAGTTCAAGAAGATATTCTCTACTAAAACTGTTAAGGAAGCATGGACCATTCTCCAAACAACTTATGAAGGGACTAAGGTTGTCAAGGATTCAAAACTTCAAAGGCTCACTATGAGTTTTGAATAGATTAAGATGGAGGAGGATGAGTCGTTTGATGAGTTCTATGCCAAGTTAAAGGACATAGTCAACTTTGCCTTTAATCTTGGGGAAACCATTCCTGAACCCAAGGTTGTAAGAAAGGTGCTCAGATCTCTACCGGAGAGATTCCATGCCAAGATTACCGCCGTTGAGGAATCAAAAGACATTGACAAAATTCTTTTGACAGAGCTGGTTGGCAACTTGCAAACTTATGAATTGGGTTTGATTAGGATAGGTAAATCAAACAAGAGCAAGAGCATGGCACTGAAGGCCAAAAGCAGTGATACTGATGAGTCTTCGGATTATGAAGATTCTAAGATGAAATCCTACATCACTAGCTAGTTCAAAAAGTTCATGAAGAATGCCAATGCAAAAGGATTTGATAAAGACCGTAAGCAATCCAGTTCATATCAGTTCAAGAGCCAAGATAGAGGAAATAATGATGTTAAGGATGGCGGTTAGTACACTGTTCCCTCCGGACCAAAATGTTTCGGATGTCAAGATTTTGGACATATAAAATAAGAATGTCTAACATATCTCAAGACTATTGAGAAAAGTAAGGCCCTTACTGCTACCTTGAGTGACACCGAGCTTGAGGATGATTCAGATGACAATGATGACAAGAGAATCTTGAATGCCTTCACTGTCACAGTGAATCCTACTGAGGGGATTGTTAAAGAGGTAGATGAAGAAGAAGACTTGGTGGAGTCTAAGTTTGAGAAGATAAATGAACAGGATGACATCCATATAGCCTATGCAAAGTTGTACAAGGTCTCTGAAAAGCATGAGAAACTGTATAGGCTGGCCACCAAGAAGTTGAGTGAAGTGGAACTTGATCGAGAAGAGCTCTCCACAAAGTTTGATGAAGCAAATCAGACCATTAGAGCTCTACGGTTCGAGAACAACTTCCTTGCTGAAAAGACCAAGAAGCTTGAAGCAGAGTTGTTTCAAGTCAGAGCTCAATTGGAGAGGACTTCCAATGCAAAGCTTGATGAGATGCTTAGCTTTCATAAATCTGCTTCTGATAGAACTGGTTTGGGGTATGATTTCTCTTCTCCTAATATTGCTTACTCTAGTACTACTGTGTTTGTCTCACCTGCTAATAATGTTAATTTTGAGAACAATGAATGTAAAACTGATGTAGCTAGTGAGAACGTAGACAAGGGCAAATCTATTTTAGGTGCACCCCTTAAGCTTGAACAGAAAGAGACTAGAAACCCTAGGACTAATAAGGGTAATAACAAAAAGTCTTAACCGAAGAAGCCGCATTTCTGTCATCATTGTGGAGCTTCAGGGCATACTCATCCGAATTGCTACAAGTGATTAGCCACTCAACATAGCAATAGTATGATCTTGTCTAGAAACCAGAATTAGTTTCCATCCTCTTCTCCTCCTCTTGGAGATCTTTTCAAGGCCTTCATGTTCCATTTGAACTTGAACGGTTTCAACCTTTCTCCCTCACCACCAGATCAAGGGTTCGCCAAACGGAAAAGTTCTTCCAAGGTGTGGAAGGAAAAAAGCTTAAAGTGATTTAGTCACTTTTTCTCTCTCTCCCTCTTTTGTTTATGCATTACTTATGTGTTTTGCTTTCTTATTTTGAGTCAGTCTAGTTTTATGCTATGCTTTGTTTAACATGTTTTTGTTCGTTTGTTTTTAGTTTTTACTTTATTTTGTTTTTCATAAAAATAAAAATAAAAATTGAAAAATAAGAAAAATACAAAAACAATGTGTGTTTTGTGTACATTGGTACTTGTGTACCTTGGATGGCCATTGAAACAAAGTTTTCTAAACTTTGTATCTTTTGTAGCTTAGATGAGCATCTAAATGGACAACTAAGCAAGTGAGCTTTGTGGCTCATGTTTGTGATGAGTACGATTAAGTAATCTCTTGTACTTAACACTCATATCACTCTTTTTGACGGGAATGACTAAAAAATACTAAGAGAAAGGCATAAATAACCATCTCACCACTAAAGCCCGCCAATCATGAATAACATATGTATGCTTCAGCATAACAAAATTGTGATTTTTTGGCTTAAAATAATTGGTTATTTCTTCTCTCTCTTATATGCCCATGCATGATATGCTCAAAAGAAAAAATATATATGCCAAGAAAATCAAAAGCAAAAAGAATCAAAATGTTTTTAAATATGGTTGCAAGTGTATTTTTAGGAGATGTGAGAGTTATAGGATGTATCTCGAAGGTGATAGTCCCCATCAAGCAGTTATGATTGTGTGTGAGTTAAATTGATTTTCTTATATCTAAAATCGTCATAATATGAGACACTTATGTACTCTTATGATGTTTTCACACACAACACGCAAATTTTTGCTACTTTTGATACATGTGTAGGTACAATGTGATTTGGTCATTACAAGGAATACATATGTTAATGTATACTCACTAAATTGTCTTAACTTATTTTTGAAATATAAAATTGGTTAGACGTGTTTAGTGTGTGTGTGTTATTTTTTTGGATCATGAATGCTTTGCATTTTTCTTGTTGAGAGATGTTTTTGAAAGCTTAAAATGTTGTTTGGATCTTTGTTTGAGTGGCTTGCTTGTTTGCATTTATTTCCGTATGTTTTTCCTTTCTTTGAAAAACTACTTTTTATCAAGTTCGACAGCTTCTCGACAGATCCTTGATAGCTTTCTATCTATCGAGCCTCTTGAACTTCTTTTTTCGACAGATCTTATCGCAATTTCGATCCATCAAGCTATTTGGAATTTGTCTCGATAGCTTCTCGACAGATTCTCGATCTATTGAGAAAGTTTCTATCTGGCCGATAGCTTATCGACAGCTTTTCGATCCATCGAGGTGATTTTGCCGTCGACAGATTCTCGACAGCACCTCGACAGATTCATATCTATCAAGATTTAGTGCTCGACAGATCCTCGATCTATTGAGATGAGTTTTGTTTAAATACCTTTAGCACGAAATCAGTTTTCATTTCTCTCATTCTCTTTCGACAGAAAAGGTTTTCTCACCCTTTAAACATTTTCTTCTCACTCAACACCTCCTACCCACGTGATTTTTGGCCTAATCTTGTTTCAAATTGCTTGGTATGATTCTCTAATTGTTCATTCTTCATGCATTTCACGCATTAGACCTAGGTTTTTGGGGTTTTGTGAATTTTAGGGGGTTTTTGAAAACTTTTAAAAATTTTGTTAATTTTTTGGATCGGGTGTTGCTTATTTGATGCTATATGATCATGCATTGCATTCCATTTGCATTTTCACGATGTTTCATGCATTTAGATGCGTGCTTGTATATTGAAAATTGTGTGCTGCTAGGTTTGGATTAGGTTGAACCCATGATGCAATTATTTTTAGCACGTCACATGCTCACGCATATTTCATGCATACGTACCCTCTCTTTTCTCTTGTTGGTACTCTGTTGTGATTGTGTTTTTTGTTTCTCTCCTTCTCTCTCTCTCTCTCTCTCTCTGATAGACTACGCATGGCACCCAAGCGCAAATCCACTCCGTTTCGGAACCCTCTTCGTTCTGGGACATCTTCTTCTAATCCTACTCCTCTTCACGTTTGGTTCCGTGATGAGAAGGCCCATAAGGACTTCTCGGAGAACTTCTCTAAATGTGGTGTTCATTCGGAGCGCCACGTGGTTTTATCGAACTTTCCGATACTGCTTTACCCACTGTCATTCATAGTCGGGGATGGGAATCTCTCTGTGAGATATTCGTGAGTTTTCCCACCGTGATCATACGAGAGTTCTACTCCAACATGCACGGTTTTGATACCTCTATACCTCAGTTTGCTACGCAGATTCGAGGTATACGTATCGTAGTCACTCCAGAGCTTGTTTCCGAGATACTACATGTTCCGCGGGTATCACATCTTGATTACCCCGCGTGTTCACGTCTAAGGACTGTGTCCAAGGACAAACTTCTGTCTCTTTTCTGTGAGACACCTTCTTCATGGGGTAAGCGCCAAAACACCTCATGCTCGGGCTTTGCAAAAGGTCCAAGGTTTTTAAACATGGTGATGACTTTTGTTCTCCATCCTTTGTCTCACTGTAACTCCATTACAGAGCCTCGTGCTCGATTTTTGCTATCACTCTTAGAGGACCTCTGTATAGACTTTTATTCTCACTTCATTCTCTTTCTCATCAATGTTTATAGGGATACAACGACCTGTGATAAGCTCATTTTCCCTTCGGCTATCATGCGGATCATTTGCCATCTTTCTGTCCCTATTCTTGAGTCTCCTCACTTTACCGTCATGGGTGCCATTAGTAGGACGTCTGTTCGACGGAGCGAGGCCCAGCTTTGACCGGAGTGGCCACGAATCGAGATGACGGATTCTCCAGCCCCCTCTATTCCATCCACCTTTGCTCCTTCTTCTTCGGGTGGTGGTGTGACACTTGAGGCGATCATGGTGCAACTTCAGCGCATGGATGCTCGCATTGACACTCTCAGTGATGAACTGTGTCAGGTGACCACCCGTGTTGGTCGTATCGCATGACGACAGGCTCGCCTTGGTGGCTTCGTTGCATCTCCCTCTCCTTCTATAGAGGCTTCTGAGGACAAGGATACTATTGATGGCACTAGTGATAATGAGGATGATGAGGATGATGATGAGGATGAGGATGCTAGCTCTTCTAATGATGAGGAGATGACAACTTCTCAGTGACTTACCCTTTGTCATTCATGACAAAAAGGGGAAGTAGTTTTAGGTTGAGAGTAGTCATGTATTTAGGGGGAAAGTTAGCATAGGACATTTTTTATAGGGGGAGTGTCTTTTGTTTTTGAGGGATGTAGTGAGGATTATATGTATTTTTCTTTTCTATCTTTAGTTACATTATCCTTTTGTACATCGGTCTTGTGACCAATTATTAATAACATACATTGTACTTTTATTTCTCATTTATATATATGATGATGTGTGTTATCATTCACCTATATCTCCATGTGTTATTTCTTTTCTCTCTTTATACACATGTTTTTTTATGTATGCAATCTTTTATTTTTGTTTCACACTAAGATGCCTTGATAAGTTTTGTTTAAAGTGTTTCAGAAAGAAAGGTTGTCAAAATCTATCATGCCATGAACTCTCTTTTTGCAAAGTTTTTCAAGAGTTTGTGATATGATTAGATTTTATTGTACTCAACAAGTGATTATGAGTTTAGTGATTTATGACTTCTCTCATACTTCATTTGTTTATTGTGGTTTTGTCATGGATTGCCAAAGAGGGAGATTGTTAGGACATATGTGGATATTGTTAGAGACATATGTTATGTAAATTGGCTAATCCTTTGACAAAACGCACTTTACTTGTAATTGGCTAGATCTAGGATGAGTTTAGTACTTTAAGGAACAATAGTTCAAGTCTAGTATTGAAGCCATGCAAATCTATTTAAGAAACAAGTGAAGAAGTGCTGTTCATTAAAGCTCGACAGATATCTCAACAGATAATATCTATTGAGGTTTAATGCTTATGCTCGACAGCTACTCGACAGAAATAGTATCTATCGAGAATTATGGAATTCAGATTTCCAGATTTGTTTTCACGCATATCCAAGTGTATTGGGTTTCTTTTCTCATAACCCTAGACATATATAAGGATTATTTTAAGAGCCGTCAAAGGTGATGCAAAGTGATGCAACTCAATGCAAATTGATTGTGCATGCAAATTGTGACCGAAGACAGAATTTGCCCTAGTTCATCATAATCCTTGTTGAAGCTATTGTGTCTGTGCGCCAAGGGTTTTGTAATTAAGGAGCTTCTTGATCTTCATCGTTTGGATGAACTAAAGAACTTTGCAGCCAACATCTTTCTCAAGTTGGTTATGTTAGTCACGTACTTGGAGCCGTGCATTGAAAGGAGAGATTGTCACTGACAAGTCCAATTGGATATTGGGGTAAGGGTTCAACTGTAAGTTGGTATTAGGTATTGGGATTCCTTATACTTGTAATCGCTTGTTTTGATAATAATGGATTCTCGGGATTGGTAATCTTAAATTCACCCAGTGGGGTTTTGCCTCGGTGGTTTTCCTCATTTGCAAACAAATCACCCGTGTCAAATTTAATTTCCGTTGCATTTAGTTTAATTGGTGATTTGTTTGTGCTACTATGCTTATTGCATGTAATTGAACCTAATTAATTCACTTGGCTAATTAATTGGTTAATTCACCAAAGGGGTCAATACATTCTTGGCCTATCATTTATAATGATAAAAAGCAACTAAAATAAAATAAAAATACTCCATTTAGGTAAATTAATAAATTATAACAATAAAAAAAATTACATCATATGAAATAAAGTTAGAAAAAAAAAATAAACACATTATTCACATATATCATATAATAACCAAGTTATACAGTCCAAAAGTCTTGAAACAACATATCTCATAGAAATTCAAAATAAATTTTTAGCTTAATCATTAAAGCATAACTAAATTATTTAAATCTCCAAATACAATATATGACTTTAAAATTTAGTAACTTCAGTAATTTAGTACAGTCTTTTTGAGTTTTTTCATAGATACAGTAAATTTTTTTCTTTTATTCGCAGGTTAAAAAGATTAACCCGTGAAATCCATCAGTTTATACAGTTTGATAATGGATCATCGCATATCTAGTATTTTACATCAAACTATTTCAGATAATGCTTTGGTTTATGGGTTTCATAGTTTAACCGGTGGTTTGGTACGGATTTAATAACTATCACTATATGTAGAGTAGTTGTTTGTCCTTTGTGTCAAGGGGGTAAATAAGACTTTTTAGTACAATTTAGTAATATAACTTGAGGACTTTTTGGAAGTTCAAGAGGGGCACTTGACCCTAGCACTTGCCTTCCATCTACCCCTGCCCTTAGGGCATCTATTAACTTTTTCCTTATTTTATAGTTTAGTAAAAATTTTCAGGTTAAGAATATTTTACATTATTTAAGTTTGGAATCACTTTTAAATTGACCACTCATCTTTTAAAACTTCCATTGTACACCTTCAATTTGCCCTTTCGTCAGCCCTCCTAACATTTTTTCTGTTATCCCACCCAAAATGATGATATTTTTTAATGAACATAATAGAAAAAATAAATAAATAATAATAAAAATCAAATTAATATAGAAAACATTGATTAATCAATTTTTTAATAAAAAAACATACAGCTAGGCACTGCTCCCCACAAATAAAATTCCAACAGGAAATAATGCAATTCAAAATAGTTCGTAGGTGCCATAAAAAAAACTAACATTGTGTTTGGTTGAAGTTGGAGGAAAAGGAAGTAAAAGAAAAGAGTAAGGGAAAAGAAAGACAAAGAATTTTTTTGGGGGGGGGGGGAGTTTCCATCATGTATGATTAGAAATTAGGAGGGTTGAGAAAATAGATTTATTTTCCCTTTGTTTGGTTTTCAAAGGAGAGAGGAGTGGAAAGAAAAATCTGGCATTTCACTTTTATGCCCATATATAACAAAGGGGCGAGCCTAATTCCTTCATCTCCTCACATTTTCTTCTCCCGTGTGAACCAAATGATAAAAACAAAGTATTTTCCTTCCCCTTCCCTTATCTTCCCTCCAATTTCACCCGTTCCAAACACAACCTATTTTCCTCCCCAATGAAGAAGCCACATCAATCAGTCATTAGATCCACCATTAGCCATCATAAATTCGCTACAAATTATAAAAAAGCGCATCAAAATCATTGGCATCCCAAATAACCAGATGCAACCAATTTAAACTCACTAAAATCTAATCCACCCATTGAAATACCCTAAACCCCACACCATTTTGCCTCTATTGACGAAATCCACAAGCTTCCCTACTTCTTTCAAACCCAAAACCCCCCCCCCCTCCCAATCTTCTCTCAAACCCATTGCCACCCATCATTATGGATGCGTAGATTGGTTTCTGTGATTAACCTCGATGACAAGCAGCTTAAAACAACTAAAGTTCCTTTGGGGCAAATCAATAAGAAACAATAAGAAATTGATTTGGGACAAATAAATTGCATCTAAAAGTGTGTGTGTGTATATATATAATTTAGGCCATTAACTTTTGTTTCAATCATCAAATTCGTCCTTGGGATTTAATTTTGTCTATAATGTTAGTTACTTTGAAAAAAATTAAAACAGTTATTCTAGTCTTTTCATCCAAATCTATTAGCAAAATACACTACTTAAAATGACTTTATTTGCTAGTAGATTTTGGCCAAAATAACTTAGATTAACTCATATTGACAAAGTGGAGGACTAAATTCTCAAAAAAAATATTAATGACTAATTTGACAATGAAGTAAAAGTTAACCGACTAAGTTGAATTTGAACCTTTTTTATATATTATATTATATAATATATATATATATATATATATATTCATTAACGTTTAAAATAAATAAATTTAGTATCCTTTTAATAATTTTTTTAATAGTATATATTTTTTTGTAATTACTTATATACTAATTAAGCTTATAAGTTATAAATAGTATATAAGAAAAAAAAAAGGTACAAAATGATGCTATGGTGATGTGTTTGGGTAGGGAAGTTGTTAGTGAGGAAATATTTTCCTTTTTGACAAAGGTGAAAAAAATTAAATAATATAAAAACTATGGCTTTAAATGAAAGAATCAAGAAACAATAAATACAACACCTGTTTTCTTATCTTTTCACTCATTGATTCTGCTGCTTTTTTTTTACTTTTTCCTCTTCACGCGTTTCTCTCTCTCTCAGTTACTGGTTTTCACATCTTTCAATAAAAAATTACTGATATACTCTTTTACACTTTCTTCTCCACTTTCAAATTTCAAACGATTTTAGCTCTCTCTTCTTAGTTTTGTCTTTTGAGCTTTCAGTTTTGTCTCGTCTCTCTCAGTTTTGCAGTTTTGGTTCTGAGTTCATTTTGCTGCTTGTGTTGGCGTCCAGTGAAAAAAGAGACGGTGAGTGCATGAGGAATGGATCCATTTTTGGGTTACAGGTCAGTATTGGACCAGTATCTATTAACCGGCCGAAATCAGGTATTTTTCCTGGTACGGCCGAAACAACTCTGGCATTGCTAGTATTTATTTCGGAACGAAATTGATGTGTTTTTGTACCTGCCAAGCTACTGGTACGGAAAATACCGGCAGTACCAACCGGTACGGAACAGAATTCACTCCCTTGATATATAGTCCAAAACAATGTAGTTTTAAGTGAGGTAATGGCAAATCATCTAACAAATGTTATTGAAATGGGCATATTGACATTGATGTAACTGCAAGTTTTCAGTCAAGGGAGCAATGAGGCTTCTCTCTCTCTCTCTCTCTCTCTCTCTCTCTCTCTCTCTTTGTGCGTGTGTGTATGCGCACATGCACTGATTTAGGCTGTGGTGTAGAGATTGGGATAACAAATTTGGGATGGTTTGTGCGTGGTTCAGGTGTTTCACTAATTTGAGCTGTGGTGTGGAGAATGGGATGGCAAATCTAGGATGGTTTGAATCTGGTTTGTGTGTGGACATATGGCTTTGGGATTGGGTTTTCTAATGGGCTTCATTGGGATCTTCATGACAGTGTTGAGAGGTAGATGCTTGCTGGCTCGGTTTGTGTTTTGGATTGAGGTTTTGGGGGTTACCACTCCGATTTCACCAATTGAGGGGAAGGGATATGGGCATTGGGATTGAAGCACTGTTTCAAAGTGAAAACATTATAGGCTTATTTCATTATTGTGTGATTCCAAGATTCACCTTAGATGAAAGTAGATAATTTTGAAATTTAGTCATTGCATAGTGTTAGGAAAGTGTAGCATATATTGTGATTATCAATAACCATTAGTCTTGGATATGGGACAATTGGATGGAGTACTTATTACAAGCTCTATAAACCATCATCTCATCTAGTATAGTATGGTTTTGTGGTATCTTTTTGCTGAAAAATCATCAGGCATACCATGATGAGACTCAAACCCAGTGTTCATTACCATTAGCACGCCACAACAATTGTTCAAACAATCTTTATCAAAATTTGGCTTAAAAAAAATCTACTAGAGTGCAAAATATAGTAGTTAAAATTCCAATAATTTATATCTTGATCTAGGTGTAGATTGAATTGGACTAAATCTCAATTTAGGAAAAGTTGTTTTTGAGCCAAATCTCAACGGAGTTGCGAAGCTTGATCTGCGAGCACCATTTAGTGGCAGCAATGCAAATGGACCTTAGACGTGGTAAAACGGGTGGGTCGGGTCGGGTTTGAGGGTCAAATGGGTCACGGGTCAAAACGGGTCATTTTTAAATGGGTCAATCGGGTTGCGGGTCGGGTCGGGTTTACCCGTATGTTTCAAAGTTTTTATTTATTTATTTATTTTTTCAATTACAAAAACAAATCAATGACAACATGTTCAGAGAGAATGAATAAAATCAATTAAGCAAATGAATTACACTTAATGCCACTTGTTAATATCCTTCCAATTCTGATAGTTTTAAGCATGACAAAAATTATTTATAATCATAAATTCATGATGGAAAAAGTCTTCAATGTTAATAGTTCACTGTCAAAATGCATATAATTACAAGTTTACATCTTCAAAAAGAGATAGATCTTAAAACAAACAAAACAAGTAAGCCAGCAAAGTAGCAAGTTATCGGTCTTCTTAAGTGCACATGCTCCTGTTGCATTTAAAATAATAGTAAAGTTAGATTACTTAGAAAGATAAACTAAAAAAAAAGATTTAAAAATAAACATAACATATTAAGTAAAGAATAATAAATAAATATTTTATAAGAATTACTCCTCAATCTCAATCTACTCAACGTTGGTAGCAGATTCAGCACTGCAAATATTCATACTTGCAAATTGTAGCTCAAGTTGGCCAATTTCGTCAGCATCTTCATCTACAATACAATATTTCAATATAACTTAACGTACCATGAAAGCAAATTAATAAAGAATTAAAATTGTATAATTATGACTATAAAAAAAATTAAATTACCTTCAAATCCATATAGCCAACTTTTAGTACACAACGTAGCTTCCACATTCTCAGGTAAAAGACGTGATCGATACGGAATGAGAATTTTTTTTCCAGTGCTAAAACTTGATTCAGAAGCAACAGTGGTTATCGGAATGCTCATGAGATCCCATGCCATTAAAGAGAGCTCTGAAAACCGATTGTAATGCTCTTTCCACCAAGAGAGAACTTCCAACTTTGAATTTTGCTTTTTGTTAAGTCTTAGCTCTTCTAAATACAAGTCCAACTGAGATTTTTTTTTGTTTTGGCACCACGACCACTTTCATAATGATCAAATTCCTAATCATTAAAAAAAATTGCAATGAAAAATAATACCACACAATATTACAATCTTTATTATTAAAAAAACATAGCACAACATATACCAAACAATCTTTATTATTACAATCTTTGTGGTTTGGTTTGACTCAACTTTCAGGTTTGCCGTTTGTGCATTGTTCATTTGTTTGTGCCTTTGGCTTTGGAGTTTGGACAATGGACTATAGCTCAGCTGAATGAGATATATATATATATATATATATTTTAATGGTTGTCTTGACTCTTGACAGCCTTGGCCCTTGTGTAACGTGTTGTCAGTCTCATGGCAATTGGCAATTTGGCAAACACTGAAGCTAGGCTAGCTAGCTCTTATTGGTTTTGATAAATCAAATAGTCATTCTCTATAATATATTGATTATTAGTTTTGGTACTTTGTGCTTTATGCACCTAGTATCAGGACGTAATTTAAATATTTTTTTAACGAATTTTTTTAATGGGTCGGGTCACGGGTCAACCCGTTTTTGCTTCGGGTAAAAAAAATCGGGTTTGGGTCAGGTATTTTTCGGGTTGGGTCAGGTCAGAAAATTTTGACTCGTATTGCCATGTCTACAAATGGTGATAAGGTCCATGGTGGAGGAGGAAAAAAAGTTATAATGTGGATTTTAAGGGTGCAAATTGTAATTTCTAGTCTTAGATTTATCAAGATAATTATTAATTCTAGTAATGATAAATAATTATTTTAGTAATTCAATAAATTCTACATTATCTTTTAAGAGCATCTCCAGCAGATTCTTAAAATTTTTGTACTGTTTGGAGAATGAATAGTGACTTTTACCTTTAACTACCCACTTTTTCAAATATACTTTCTAACAGATTCTCTATCTCATTTAAATATTATTTCTTTATTCATTCTTTATTCTTTTTTTAACAACTACACATCTTTCAACATTTTTTTTATTCAATACTTGATTATTGTAATAGAAAAAAACATTTGAAGGATGAATAGTAAAAGTTACAGTGTTCTCTACTTATAGAGAAGCACTGTAGCAACTCTATTCTAAAAAATAGAGATAGAGAAGCTGTTGGAGTGGGTTTTGGGGGTGTTGATGCTCTAAATTTGGCTTTAAAGAAGCCATTAGAGATGCTCTAAGACCATCCCATCTTCCATGTGCACGAGGTAAAAATCTTCCTTTGGCATGCGTGCTTTGAAGCGCTACCAACAAAATCTAACCTGCTCCGCAAGAAGATCTTAGATGATCCTACTTGCTCACAGTGCTGCAATGGACCCGAGAATACTCTGCATGCTTTATGGGATTGTTACCAGCTCCATGTGATCTGGGAACCGATTTTTGGGTGGATTAAGAAAGACTTTCCGGTGATAACTTCTTTTGCGGACTTGGTTTCGTTAGTCGGGGACCATGCAAGGCAACTGGACCTCTTCGCTACGGTGGCATGGTCAGTTTGGTGTCGAAGGAATAAACTGAGGTGTAATGAACCAAGTTTTTCGCTTGGAAAAATTCTGGAATCAACTGGCTCACTCCTAACTGAGTTTCAGAAACACAATAGGTCTAGTGCTCGAGGTACAAAGCAGAGAAATATAAAATGGAAACCTCCAGCAGCTGCGGTGTTGAAGACTAGCTTTGATGGGGCAATGTTTGTAGACTCTAATCAAGCTAGAATTGGAGTAGTAATCCGAAATGAGTTAGGACAGGTCATGGTGGCGTTGTTCGACCAAGGCAAGTGAGGAAGATCATGTGGAACATCGGCAGTAGGACTAGCCTGGCATAAGAGTTTTATTTGAATATCAAATAATATAAGAATGAATGAAAGAAAATGAAGAGAGAATGAACACATACCTCAACAGCAAGGGAGGGCATGAGGCGAGTATTGTTGAACTCCTCGTAGTCCAATTCCTATGACATCCGCTCAGTGAAAGGAATGCCACGCCTCCACAAATCGTACTCAGCGTTCGTCATGGAACGTGGGGCAAGCATGAACTCTAGTGGATCCATAGGGACTCGCAGATCATCTGCACCCACCAACTGACACCATACCCTCTCTGCCAGCCTCAGTCCAGCACCCTCAAGAGGCTGGGTAGTCCTAAAAGCAATCAAGGCAGACGTCTCCAAATCTGGGCCCACAACAGGAGGACGACCAGCCCATGGACTCCATACGACCTATGACAACATAGGGTTAGAAGAAAAGCCCTAAGAAACATGCAAAGAAGAAAGGTAACAATGACCATGGATTTTCAACTTACATCTTCAGAAGAGAGCCCATTAAGATGAGCCCTAATCGAAGGAAAGCTCTTCAAGTCCACATTCGCTCCCTAAGTAACAAGACTGTATTACACGGCCCAACGCTGAAAATGCAAGCTCTGGTACAATTTACAAGGTACAAGTATAAACAGTTTGCAAGATGCAAGCACAGGTATAGTTCGCAAGAGCATGAAATACAGTTTTGGCCTAAATGACATGTGAATGGACATGATTGCAATACATGAGCTACAAAGTAGAAGAGGTAGAGGAACCAACTGCAAGGAGCTTCTAAGGCCCCATAAGCTTATGCAAGGTCCCTTGACTGAGCATGTCCAAGGAAGAGTATAGATAGACAAGATATGCCTGCCCCCAGTTCACCTCTCGAGCTCCCCTGAAATCACGGAAGGGAGCCAGCCACCTCAGAGATAAAGTTTGCCCACCATTGGCAAATAGATAAGCCCCTAAAAGGTACAGAAGGAAGGCCCTAGCCATATTGGTGCAATCCTCAGCCGTCACTTGAGGGAGAGATATGTAGTCCTTCTTGATGTCGAAATATCGGATGGTCTCAAAAGGGCACCTCCTCCCGAGCAAATCCCTAGTCAAGCAAGTGCTCAACTCTCCCTCCAAGTTGATAATTGCCCCATCAAATCTGAGGCTAGTCATACGGTGGTGTTAAACTTGATGAGATCAATCTCAATGCTGGTGATGCTAGGACTGATGCTAGTGCTGTGGAAGATAAGTCCAGAATTGATGCCAGTACAGTGAAAGGCAAGACCACGATCCCAAGGGCAGAGCATGAGGTAATGAACATGGTATCAGAGCATGAGATCCTGAGTTCGATCCTTGTCTCCTCCACTCTACCTCTCATTTAAATTCCCACGTGTTGGGCCTCACCTATTAAAAGGTAGTTTCGGCCCACACGTGAGGGGGAGTGTTAGAAGTATTGGTTAAATGATTAAATTTAACCAATTGGTCAGGAGCCAGTACCACGCTGCCACACGGCTAGGACTCCTCCTACAAGAAAAAGGGTTTGGAATCTGCAAAAAAAAAAAAAAAAAAAGAAAAGAAAGAAAGAAAGAAAGAAATAAGAAAAGAGGACAAAATGATGTTAGATTCACAATGAGATGAAAAATGATGTTGGGATCACATTTAGATGCAAAAATGATAAAGAAAGGCATTAAATTTTCAATTGGATGAGAAACAGACCAAAAAAAGGAGTTTAAATAGTCAAGTTGGGGTTTTTGCCTAGCGGTGTGCAAATGCAAGCTCAAACTTGCATACACAGGTACTATGCACATGTACGCAGGTTGGAACATGTGTACTCATGAACTCAAGAACAAACACGCGCATGCATGAAGCTTGGCCGTGTATGCATGAACCAAGCCACGCATACAAGCTTGAGTCCGCGTACGCATAAACACAGATAGAGAGTCGTTCTTTGACATTTTCAAGCACATCTTGATCAAAACTCATCCTAAGCATGTTCCTTCCCCTCCTAAGGTGTCAGGTTTTCATCTAAACCTATCCCACATCAAAACCCAAGCATTTACAAGCCTAAATATAGATTAAAACAGAAGATCAAAGGAAAAGACTTAAATGTGAGAAGAGTTTGAAAAACTGACCAATCCAGTCCGAGCACCCTTTGAGGTGTGATCCCGTGGCATGTAGGTTAGTGGAGAAGAGTCATTCAGCCTCACCGCCCTGCTCCAACGTGTGAGAGTGAATGCCTCACTAGAGAGAACGTAAGAACTCTTCTTGGACTTAGGTGCCATTGATGAAGATGAGAGAGTTTGGAAGAAGAAGAAAGTGCAAATTAGAAAATTTGAGAGAGGAAGATCATATTGTGAGAAGGAGTGAGAGAGAGAAGGTTTTTGTAGAGAGAAAATGGAAGTTAGAGAGTTAGAGAGAATATGAAGAGATGAGAGTGATGAAGAGAATGAAAAAAAAAAAAAAAAAACAGTTGGTAACTGTTGAAGAAAATTTGAAGAGGTGGGAAGGCACCTGTTGGCTAAACTACATGAAGTTCAGGCCTTCCCACTAAACTACGTGTAGTTTAGTAAAAAAAAAAAATCAAAATATCCTCAATGGTATCTTGCATTAAGAAATTTTTTAATGGAGAGGTATTTTTTCTTGTTGCTTTTGTAAATATGATTAGATCTTCGGCAAAGAATAGGTGTGAGAAGGAAGAGCCTTCCTTGTAGGTTTTCACGCCAGACTAGTTGCCGAGAGTGACTTTTGACTGGATGAGCTAGGCTAAATACTCCATGCAAAGGATGAAAATGTATCGTGAGAGGGGGTCCCTCTGCCGTATGCCTCTTGAAGGAAGGAATGGATTGAGCTTTTCTCCATTAACTAGAGATCGATCTAGTCTTTTGGGAATTTAAACCAGTTGAGCACGTGGTAAATAAAACCCCATTCGAGTCTATCAAAAGCTTTTTTGAGGTCGATCTTGAGTGCCATGAAGCCTTGCTTGCTCTTGGAGATGGTCATAGTATGTATGATCTCCTGGGTTAGAATAACATTATCATTAGCTTTCCTTCCATGTATGAAGCTGGCTTGGTATGGATGGATGAGGTCAGGAAGGAATGGTTTGAGTCTTTGGAAGAGAAGTTTTGTTATCGTTTTGTATAGGGTGTTACACAGTCCAATTGGGCGGAGTTGGTGCATCGTTTCTGGTTTGTCCGTTTTGGGGATGAGGTAGATGAGGGTTGAGTTGAGATTCTCAGGAATTTTCATAGACCAGAAGATGTCTTTAACGTAGGAGATGACAGAGGGGCCCATGATGTTCCAGAACCTTTGGAAGAAGATCGGATGAAAGCCTTCATGGCTTGGTGCTTTGTATGGTTTAAAGGAGAAGATCGTGTTTTTAATATCGAGGTCGGTCACCGTAGCATTGAGGACGTTATGAGTATCAAACTCAAAGGATGTGAAGTTGTCCAAGGAAGGCGGGAGCAGAGGGACGCTGACCGTGTCGGAGGTGTACAAGGTAGTGAAGTGAATGGAGATTATGGACTTGATCTTGGGTAGGGAGTGTCTAGTTTCCGATTGAGTCCTTGAGGCACCAGATTTTGTTGTGTTGTCTTCGGCAGATGGTTGTGAGGTGGAAGAAGTTTGTGTTTCTGTTGCCAAGAAGCATCCACTTGATGCGATATTTTAAAGCCCAAACTCTTCCTTAAGCCAAAGTATATGCTAGTATTCCGTTTCGAGGCATTTGAGGAAGGTGCTCTGGTTGTGGCAGAGAGATTTTTGAATATCTTTAAGCTGCGCAAGTAATCTTTTTTTCCTGTGAAAAATATTCTCGAAGTTGTTGGTGTTCTAGGATTTAACACGGTGAGTGAAGTCCTCCATGGCCGAGGTTATGTTATGAGGGTGGTTGTTCCATAAAGTGTGGATAATGGTTGGGAAGGAAGGGTTGTTGAACCAGGAGGATAGGGTGGTGGTCGAAAGAGATTATAGGGAGGTGTCGGACATTGGATTCGCTGAAAAGGAGTTTCCATTGTGGATTGGAGAGAACTCTGTCTAGATGCTTCATCACTAAGCCGTTATCTCTTTTGTTGGTCCATGTGAATCTAGGACCACTGAAGCCCAAGTCAAGCAAATTACAATTATTTAGAAAATCGTTGAAGATGTACATTTGTCTGCGGTTGGGCAGTGAGCTGCTGAGACCTTCGTGGTGGGTGAGGATCTCGTTAAAATCGCCAAAGAGCACCCAAGGAAGTGAATAGGTGTTGGCAAAAGAGGTAAGATCATCCCAGAGATTGATACGAGAGTTTAGATCAGGGCTAGCTTATATAGCAGTAAACAGCTAGTTAGAGGAGGGGTTTGAAGCACTTACCTGCATAGAAGCATGGATTGCTTGTTTCGTCACCGACAAGATTTCTAAGTTAGTGTCTCTTTCGTTCCATAGGACCCATATGCCTCCCTTGAATCCTATGACATCTGATTAGCAAACATTGTCAATGCCAAGAGAGGAGTTGATGTCATTAGCTCTTTGATCGGAGATACGGGTTTCCATGATGACAGCAATGGCGGGGCGGTGGGAGCGAACAAGGTCAGCGAAGCTTCTACGAAAGTAAGGGTTTCTCGCTTCCCTATAGTTCTAAATGAGAATCTTTATTAGGATTGGGTTGAAAGGGTTGGTCACGTGGGCTATTTCGGACCTCCAGACCAGCGGAGGTGGGATTAACAAGGTCTGAGACTGTGGGATTAGGATGGTTTTGTAGGATGCCTGTGGGGTTTGGATGAGGTCCAGAGATAACTTGAAGCAAGTGACTTGATGTTGAATCATACAGAGAGTTCTCAATTCCTGTTCCCCCATGCATGTAAGGTGTAACGTGGTATTTGCTAGAGAGATGAAAGTTGGTGGGCTTCCTAGGACTCTGGCAACGCTCTACTTGGAAATCCTCTGCATGTTTCTCTGAAGATTGGCTCTTATAGGGGCAGTATAAGGTTCTATCCAGCGAGTTGGGTTGTTGCGAGGAAGGGAATTACTGGTGAGATGAATGCCATGTCTCTGGATATCGGAATTATCTCACGTCCAAATGGAGTATCTGGAGGGAGAGTGTGAGCTTAGGCTCTCAGAGTACATTCCATCTCTTCCTCTATGTGGCTCTAGAAGTTGTTCGGGCAGGCCTATATCCATTGGAGCAGGTGGTTCCTAAGAGGCCTTAGACGGTTGTGGGATGGGAGTGCCTAGTTGTTTAGGGTGTTTGGGTTGAAAAGCGTGGATTCCTAGGGCGCAGACAAGTGTGGTGGGGTTCGAGGTGACCTGTTGGTTTCTCGACGGTTCTCCATGGCCAAAGTTGGGGCTATGCAATTGCTTAGGGGTATGCAAGGAAGCAGGGTTGAGGTGGGAGTCAAGGTAGGGGGTGGAGCATAGAGGGGGTGGGTTCGTAAAAGAGGATTGGTGGTGCTCTTCCATATCCTTGTCAACTTGGGGAGGAGTTTCAAAAGATAGGGTGTTAGTTTCCTTAGAGGAGGTGCAATTGGTGACCATAGGCTGTAGGTCAATTTTCATTAGAAGGGAAGGGTCAGGGGAGGGGGTGGGTGAGGGAGTTTTCGATGTGGTTGGTGGTGTAAGAATATGGTAAGGTGTCTTTGGTTTTGATGAAGGCAGGTTAGCGGAGCGGCTTAGCTTATATGCTTGGGACTTTCTAGTCTCATCAGGGTGGGTAGACTTTCACTTGGGTTTGGGGCTCAAGGTGACGGATGGAATAGAGTGCGTCGGGTCTGCCAAAGAAGACTAAGTTGGTTTTGCATACTGGTCAGAGGATAAGTCATTATCAGAGGATATTGGATTGTTCCTAGGATGGGCAGAGAGGGGAGTATCTCTAAATGTTTTGTCATGTGAGAAGCGGGGCAAGGTGGATAGACCACGTGAGTTGACATATGTTGGGAGGTGGGCACATGTTATGGGTTGGGCACGTGGTTGACGGGAAGACAAAGCCCTTTGGTCGGCTGGAGTAATGGTGGTTCTCAAAGGTTTTGAAGGTTTTTTGCTCTTGACAATCATCCATTCTCCATAAGGCTTAAAGGGGTTCATTGGTGTGCTCGATGGTTTCAGATGATGAAAGGAGGGCGGATAACGGCGGGGCAGGCATTGGACTTGTGGCCAATGCAGCCGCATTCGAAACAAATGAAGGATATACCCTCGTACTGAATAGGTTGTCGTAGTGATCCAATACAGACTTTGGAAATAAGCATGGAATCTAGGTCAACTTGTATGCAAAGTCTAGCGAATCTTCCTCTAACATTGTCGATAGTGCGGGCATCAATTCGAAGAAGTTCACCCAGTTGGTTTCGAATCCTCTGGAGGATGGAATTATTATAAAGTTTGATAGGCAACTCAAGTAGTTTGGCCCATATTGCCGTCGTGGTGAGTTTAGCTTCGGAGGGCTTAAAGCCCGGGGACCACTATCAGATGGAGAGGAATTGTTGGCCGATGAACCATGGCCCTTCATTGAGGACCCTCCAATAGTCATCTTTTAACTTAAATCTTACTAGGAAGTAGTCTAGTCCAAGATTTATGCATTGTAAGTCACCCTGCGGTTTCCAGATGGCACGTATCTTGTAGTTCAAGTAATTTAAGCCAAGGGATTTACCAAAGGCTTTGACTATTAAGGCTGATCTCCAGGGAACCCTAGTGCGCTATTTGTCTTCTTTGGAAAGAAGGATTAGAGGGCACGTGTCGTCCATGTCATCATCTTGATTCGAGTCGGCGTCGATATCGGTGATACGAAGGTTTTGGAGGGAGTGGTCTTCCTAGTCTGTTCATGGTTGGACCAAGGTGTTCGAGTAGGATTGCATTGGGCGTTGAGGACAAAATTATGTAGCTGTAGCCTTTTGTTTCTTGGTGGCACGAATGAGGAGGTCTAATTCCTCTGATGAGATGGCAGTGTTGGTCTTACAGAAATAAAATAATTGTTAAAGTCCAAACAATTGGCCAAGGAAAAGACTTGTATTGAAGCGTAGTTTGTGTCCACTACTTTTGTGCACAGGAGGACATGTTGCTTTACAGGGTACTATTTGTTTGAGTAATTCTAATAACACCTTTCTCCTTTCCCACATGTTGCATAATTGTTTCCAAGCACATGTGAGAGCATTTGGTTGTAGTGTAAGCTAGGACTATATGATTTTTGGCGTAACATTGAGGGAAAGATGAGATGATTGTCGACTGGTGAGACTGTGGTTGAGGTGACATTATTTACGGTTTCCGCTAACAAGAGTTCTTAGAGTTTAAGAGCTTGTTTGGTTTGAGAGTGAGTCATATTTCATCACTCATCATCCAAAACTCATCATCTTATAACCTTTTTTATTTTTTATTTTTTTAATACTTGAAAACCCCCAATATCCATCTCACCTCACCTCTGGTTGGCTCATAAACCCGGTAGAGTTTTCTTTCAAAAAAAACTCAAATATTTTCACTTTATGTGGGACCCACAGATTGGTTGTATTCAGAAAAGCGAGAATGGTTATTCGTGTGTATCATCTCTCTCCCCTTAAATCCATTTTTCTCCTCTTTTTTTCTATTTCCTCCTTCACTCTCCCGCAATACCCAGACACACGGAACAAACCCCTCTCTTCCACTCCATTTTCTTCCACTCACCGAGACTAAACAAATATGTATAATATTGTACACATTTGTAAAAAGTGAACAATATCATACTAATTAGAAAATGTGTATATAATATTATACACATTTGTTTATTACAATGTAAATTTAGAAATTTTCTTAAAATTATTCTTTAATTAAAGAATAATGTTAGAGATACAAACTATTTTACAAAAAAATTTACAAATTGCTGATGTGGTGAGTGATTATCGGTAAATGAAAAAGTGATATTAATGGTGGACTTAGATGAAAACCAATAAGAAGTTGGCCATATCAATATTTTGTAAAAATATTGTAAAATAGTTTGTAGCCGTAACATTACTCTTAATCCCTTTCTTCCATGGAAAGTTAGTACCAGTCGTACAGCACCAAAATGAAGGTGTGTGTACCCTTGTTTTTGCCAAGGAATTACAAACTCTCTAGGAAGGGCAAGAGTAATGAAATTTTCAGTTTCACTTGCTGGAATATTAAACTAGTCAAACTTGGAGGCTTGGACATATTCTTTTACAGTAGAAGGATGAGAAGGACCTAAAAACTTTTTTATAGATTTTTTAAAAGAGGCTTGGGGTTTATCAAACACAGTATAAGGATTTACAATAGGGAAGTCAGTAATAGGGATATTACTATCTTCAGGTACATGGGAGATTTCATACAAATAATCTAACCTATTTGCAGTAGATTTACGAAGGGAAAGGTTAAAGGCCGGTTTATTGGTATTAGCAACTTCTGAGGATGAACTTGCCATGATAGTTTCTTTTAGAAAGAACTGTTTACCAAAGACCTTACAGGACTAAAATGCCAACTCCAGGCTTAAACGCCCACAAGTTAACTATGGAAAAGTAGGTTCTTTGAAAATTTTTAGAGCAAGCTCCTTAGTGTTCTACTTGATTATCAAATCCAGTGTTCTGATGTGATTAATACAGAGGATCCATGTATTAATACAGGAGATCTCTTATGTTCTTAGTAATATGAAAGCTCGAAAATATGTTAAAACACAAGAGCTGTTTAGACCCCCAAATTAAAGATTACGGCTCGGTTGATTTTACTCTTACTTAACTCTTACTTAAACTAAGTGCGGAATAGAGTAAATGCGAGCGAACAAACAATAAAACTACTCTAAGCCATATTTATCAAATCACAGAAATAAAATGAAAGCTAAAAGAGTAGGGAAGAAGAATGTAAACACAAGATAACACGCCGATGTGTTATTGAAGATGAAACCGAAGTACTCGGCGTAAAACCTCTTCGCCGTCCTCCAAGCGGTAAATCGATCCACTAGATAATCAGTTGGGATACATGAATAGCAAGAGACCCTCCAAGCCTAATCTACCCAATGCATCTAAGCCCTCAAAGCTCCTACTCCAATAAGGCTTCTCGGAACCGTGTCTTGTCTAGCTCTCCAGATCCCGCAATACGCCTGATTGCATCCGCCAAAGCTTGGCTTCTTCAAATGCTTCCTAGCAGCACCAAAACCTCACTTGACACTCAGAATGGGTGTGATAAGTGTTTGGGCTATCAACCTCTCAAGGATATGGAAATGGAGACGTAGGAGTTGAGGAAAACTACAATGGATTGTGTAGAGAATTGTGGGTATAACAATCTCTCACTCTTAAGAGTTGTGACTAGGGTTTTCTCTCTGAAAAGCACTCCTCGACATCTGTGGGTAATGTGGGTATATATAGTGTGGTTAGGGACAGGGTGTTTCAGATATGACAAATTGGTAAAACAGAATGTTTCGCAGGTATCTCGTGGGAAGGCCTTACCTGCGAGACACTCGCGAAACCCAGCTATCACCATTTGTCATTACTCTTCGCATTCCAGTCATGTGCTGAGCACATGCTTCACTTCGCGGGAAGGCTTCTCGCGAGTTACTCGCGAAAACTTCTTTGCTCTTCACTTTGCTTTGAGTCTTCACACTCTCTCTCACACACAACCCTTACAATGAAATCCCACATGAAATATAGGGTACACAAGATTGAACATAATTACAATCAAATTTGACACTGAATTAAAGCCAACATAAAATAGTTGTAAATCACAACTTTACATAATATACGTTATTAACCAGTTTCCATAATCTTCTTATACCCTCTATCCCTGTCCTTCTCATTGACTCTACCTCTTAGTTGGTATCAGAGCCCTGTGATTAGTTTCTCCCTCATTTGATTAGTATACTTTGATTATTGTCCTGATTAGTATGCTCTGTGATTTACAGTTGCCACAATACGTGGATCCTCTGTATTAATCACACCTGAACACTGGATTTGATAATCAAGTAGAACACTAAGGAGCTTGCTCTCAAAAATTTCAAATAACCTACTTTTCCATAGTTAACTTGTGGACGTTTAAGCCTGGAGTTGGCGTTTTAGTTCTGTGTGTTGGAAAATCTAGTTTTGTATCTCATACAAAACACACAGCGGAAACAACAAACACGGATCTACTTCATTCATGAAAGATAACATGTTACCTTGAATTATAGAACAAAGAATAGAAAGCGTACCTTGGTGCAGTGAAATTCAAAACCAAAACTTGAGAATTGCTTGGGAAAACTTTTAATCTTCACTCCAATTCCACTTAATGCCCAAGAAGTGTGGTCTCTCAATCAATTTCCAAGGAGAGAATAAAAGAGTGTCCAACACTCGCATGCACCATTTCATTCTATATATGATCTTAATAAAAATCACTTATGAAATTCTGTATGTTTCTCTCCTTATATATAACTGATTATCTAATTGGCCTAGCCTTTTGGGCCATTCCAATTGGGCTCTAATATGTGGCTTGGAGTAAGACCAAAAGGGAACACATAAGACTCTAGCTCCAATGAGCCTTGGACTTTTCAATCAACTCTTGACAAGTCCAAAGTTATCATTAATTATATTCAATACCACTATATGAATATAATTGCACTCTAGGCCTTATTAATAAATTATATTCCAAGACTTTATTATACATACAACCCCTTCATTAAAATATTTGTAGTAATACAAAGTCATGAATGTTGACTGCCACTTTGAAGATTACTACATCTTAATCCTTGAGTATCTGATTAATCTTTTATGTTATTCATCATATATTTATGAAATCCAATTTCATAAATATATACTTTAGTAATTCTTTACTAAAGTGGTTGGGCCCAACACTCTAAATAACCAAACCCATTAAACTTATCTCAAGGAAATATTTTATATCTCCGTTAAGAGATTATGAATTTCATCTTGAGAATATATGTTCCATCAACATTAAATGTGGTTGCCCAACATACTGAGGTTTTGACCGTGACTTATAGATCTCTCTCCTGATATATCAAAGCAACATACACCTCATGATCAGGTCCATTATTCTCTCAGGATTTAGAGTTGATGTAAATAGAAGTCGTGAGATTTATTATTCATTTGACAGTCGTTAGGAGAATAATAAATCTCATAGCGGTCCAGTTCAATATGTCTTAACTCTTAAAACATTGACATATCAACTAGAAGTCTCCACTTCCATGATCAAGACAAATCATCTTAGTTGATATGTTATAATCTTCGTAGATGAAATGCCCAATTTCATCACCGACTATGAACTAAAATTCTGAATTTACAAAGAACTTGTGATTTATATATTTTGTGACTAAATCACATAAATCACATACTATGCATCTCATGGACTAAGATAATGTCCCATTAGTTCATTTATAGATAGTCTCATATAATTAAACAATCTGATTATTTATGACATGCCAATAAATTTGGATTTTAGGGCATAAACCCCAACACTGTGAGGTCTTTGGTAAACAGTTCTTTCTAAAAGAAACTATCATGGCAAGTTCATCCTCAGACGTTGCTGATACCAATAAACCTACCTTTGACCTTTCCCTTCGTAAATCTACTACAAATAGGTTAGATTATTTGTATGAAATCTCCCACGTACCTGAAGATAGTAAGATCCTTATTACTGACTTCCCTATTGTAAATCCTTATACTATGTTTGATAAACCCCAAGCCTCTTTTAAAAAATCTATAAAAAAGATTTTAGGTCCTCCTCATCCTTCTACTGTAAAAGAATATGTCCAAGCCTCCAAGTTTGACCAGTTTAATATTCCAGCAAGTGAAACTAAAAATTTCATTACTCTTGTCCTTCCTAGAGAGTTTGTAATTCCTTGGCAAAAACAAGGGTACACACACCTTCATTTTGGTGTTGTACGGCCGGCACTAACTTTCCATGGAAGAAAGGGACTCCTTGTAGTCTCCAAGATTTCACTCCTTGACTCTAGATTCTTGGAATATCAAAATGCAGTCATAGGAATAGTTCAGACCACTTTAAACGCAGGAACAGTTTTTGTCACACTTTTTCCCAATTTCAATATGTCTCTCAAAGATCCTCATCTTTGTGATGCTCTCAAAGTACAAGTTCAGATTACAGGAGCCTCTCAGGTGCAAGACACATTTGCTGCCACCCTCCACTACCAGATTGCCTATAGACTCTAGAATCATGCTTTTGACATGGCAGTTCCAGATATGGCTCAATCCAATGATGCATTATTTATCCAAGTTGATCCAGGAATGACATCCATGTGTATGTTTGTTCCAAGACAACTCAGCAAAGATCAGATGACTTCTCTCTTTCCAGAATCATGGATTACAAGATATGAAATGCTCCATCAGGCAACTAAGCCAATTCAGTCAAATGATCCTTTCTTTATTAGAAAAGCAAATGGAGAAGTTGAGACAAAATTCTTGACAGCTTCACCAGAGAAGAAGGATGTAACGGTCTTTCCAACTCAAATTGCTATGCTCCAACCAGTACCATATGTTTGTGAAAAAGGCCTTAAGATCAAGGCATTTCAAGAAGATGGAAAGCCCTGCTATGAAGGAAAATTACCTTTTGGTCACATATGGTGGGATATTTGTGATTGTGATGATTGCCAAGAAGAAGAAGCTTTTGAAGAAAATCATTCAAGAAGAAAGAAAAAGTTTTCCCAGCAAATACTTAAAGAAAGATATGAAGTAGGAGATCCAGAAGTTGATCTTCTTGGGGAACCCTCTGAAAAGTTTGATTATTACATTCTTTATCCTAGAACCAGAAAGCAAAAACCCCCTACTTCCCCACCATGTGCAAAAAATCATGATCAAAATCTGAAACCTTCATTGATTCCATACTACTAGAAAGTCCTTCCCCAAATATCAAAATACCAATCTTTTTCTACTAGCCAAACTCAAACACAGAACCCTTTACCTTGTTATATGTTTGACCATACTTCAACTTCCTACTCACAGAATTTTCCTCCTCTTGAAAGTTTTGATCATCCCTAAACCAACACAAAACATGTTTGGAAAATCAAAAATCCTATTGGAAACAATCCAAATGGAACCAAAAGACAAGTTTCTTCGGCCGAAGCAGCTTTAAACTGGCAAGCAAAGAATGTTGTGGCATAAAAGCAAGTCCTTTCGAAGATTCTTGATAATCAACAAAAGATGGCTGAGGTAGTTACTCATACCTTCTCATCCTCAAATTCTCTTATTGAAGATTTTAAGAAGAAAATTAGGACTGTTGAACAAGAATTAGCAACAATAGCTTCTACAGTCAAAGACTTGTCTGTCTCTTTTCCTCTTATTGGGCAAAAAGAAAAAGAAAGGAAACAGTTGTTGCTACAACTTCAATCCATGGAAGGATCACAGAAAGAAGCCATTTACACTCCTTCGATACATGTTCATATGCCTTTTCAACCTCGACAATCATTATATAAAGACTTGTCTATACCTTCGACCTCTCCATTTTCACCAACTTCTCCCTATCAAAACCTCCAACCATTAGCCATAACACATCCTGACCATAACCCTTTTAAACCAAGTGGAATTTTTCCTGTCATAACATATTCAATTCCACCTCAACCAAAGCCCCAAGCTAGCCCACAAAATGAACATTCTCCTATAAAGAAAGATAAAGAACCATTATACCAACCCCAAGATCCAACTATTGGTGCTTCTTCAAGACCTCTTGATATGAATATGTTGACTGTGGATCCCGACCCTTCAAATCCAATTTCATCATTTCTCAAAACCCTCACTCTTGAAGATCTAAGAGAACCTTTTGTGCTCCTAATAATTGATGACACAGACCTAGACTTGTCTGATCTTGGTCTAGAAGAAGTGTTTATGGCGAATAATGAACCAAAGGTAGAAGAAGAAGATGATGTTCTTCTCCCTAAAAAGCCTCCACGTCCACCACCACCAATCTTTCCTCCACCACCCTTTATTCTAGAATATCAAACAAGGTTGACCTATTCACCAACCACAGACTCAAAACATTTGTTCACTCTCGATAACGTTCCTCCTTCCAAACGGCATGATGAGTTCTTTAACATGTATTCTTGGTGTATAGCTGAACTCCAAGCTCCAAATGCCACTGTTTCCCAGATTATTGTCAAATTTGTTGCAAGGATCATAGGAAGATTACGAGAATGGTGGATCAATCTAGGAGAATACAGGCAAAGTTAGGCAGCTTAATGCAACACACTAGAAGACTTCTTCACGATTGTCCATAATGAATTTCATGGCTCAGTGACCCATTATACGGAAGTAGCACGAGAAGAATTCTTGTTGATGAAATGTTGTTCATTTGAAAGGAAAGATTTGGAGAAACATTTTGACAGAATGTCAAGGAGATACTACTCTTTTAATGGTATGGATGATGTTAATGGCAAGCATACCTTTCTCAACTCCCTCCTAGAACCATGGGCAGATGAAACACTCCGCATGATGAATCTCCAAAAAAATAACTCTGCAGTAAGCTTCCTTGGGAGAAATTTATCAGCATGTGCTTATTGCCCTAGAAAAACTTTGCAACCAGAGAAAATTTCTTTCAGAGATTGACAAGATTCATAGCAAACAATTGTAAAAGGAAAGATTTGCAGATAAAGTGTTATGAGAAAAATTGTGTTTATCCAACAAAAGAAGAGATCATTTCAAGAAATATTCTTGGAAGAAAAGACATTATGCAGGTCACAAGAAAAGATCCTTAAGGAAGAAAAAATGGAAGTTTCTTAGAAGAAAGTAGTTTAAAGGAAAAACTTCAAAAGTCTGTTTTGTATGCAGAAGACCAAGACATTTTGCAAAAAATTGCCCAAAAAAGGAGAAAGCGGCAAAACTTCCTAAGCAAGCCCAGATCCTTGCAGATGATATTCCTTTTTCGGATGTAGAATCACTCTTTTCACTGGACGATGATTACTCTCCTCAAGCTTTGGTAGTTATGGCCTATTCCACTTCAGAAAAAGATTTAGATCTAGACTATGATGATGATTCAGAACCAGAAATCCAAACCATCTATACATCCCAGCCTATTATAACCATTTTAACCAACCCTACTCCTATAGCCCAAGTACATATCCTCCTTGACACCTACTCCAGACCCATCCCAGTGATAGCCTTGTTTGATACAGGAGTAGTAGCAACAATCCTCCATCCAAAAATTTTACCTGCAGAATTTTGGTTACCCCTTAATCAGATGTTCCGAGCAGTAAATGGATAAACATTCCTTATCATCCTGAAAAGTAAGCATTTTTTCATCAGAATCTTTCCAACCCTTACCATTAAACACCAAGTCCTTGGATCCCCTCTTACATGCAGAGACCTTCTTATAGGATTTGATCTCCTTCATCAAATACCTATTATAGGTATTTTACCTTCTCATAGGTATTTGATGAAGAAGTAGATGGCAAAAGAAGTATTTGTGGATATAAAAGTGGTGCATTCAAGCTTTCAGAACTTCATTACCACTCCACTTTCAAGGAAATTCTTGCAGTCAAACATGGGATTGAAAAATTCCAATTTCATCTCCTTAGGCATAATTTTCTGGTTGAAATGGATATGTCCTCCTTTCCCAAGATGCTCTAGTTCAAGAGAAAAATGCTTCCACATCCTCAGTTACTCAGATGGTCAAATTGATTTTCACAATGGTCTTTTCAAGTCAAGCATATTAAAGGGAAAGATAACCTTATCGCTGATTACCTTTCTAGAAAACTTTCAGTTTTCAATACCACAATGATTCCCTCACCCCTATGTGTATACCCTATTACAGATCTATCCTCATCCTCAAACCCTCCCTTTGCAGACCTTGATGACATCCTTAAAATGATAGAAAACCTTCCCTTAGAAATAAAAGACCAAATAAAGACCTTGACCCTAGAAGCCCGATCTAAAAGAATCATTAGAGTTCTCCATAATTACCTTAAAGACTACCACAAACTCTTTTTTGCTATTTTTCCTGATATAGACTAACCATGGAAAACCCATTTTGCCTTTTGGATAACCCAATGGACTGTTGCACATTATCTCTACATGTGGTATTTACTCAATGAGTATTACCTATGTCTTCATTTTGAGCCAGAGTTTTACAGATATATTTTCCTATGTGGAAATAGATTTTTTCACAAATTCTGGTTTGAGCTTTTGAAAAATGATGCTCATGAAGGAGAATGGATAGATTATCCCAAAGCAGAACATCCAAGATTTGGTTGTAAAATTACTTCAGCAAGTCTTGTTGCTAAACTCAATTCCAAAAATGATGTCCGTACAGAAAAAATCTTTCACCCTGTAGAGATACATTTGGTCACTAATCCAGATGGTACTCTCCACACACATATGGACACCTTTTGGGTATCCTGTTACCATGCTCTCATAACGACAGAATCCCTTAATAAGGGAACCTTATCCGAAATAGTACCAATTGATCCAGAAGTTTGTAGACAACAGTGGTCACATGAAGATCATTGAAAAATGCCTAATCCTCTTAATGCTCTTATAGGATATAATGATCCTTATTATCACAACTATGATCCAGATGCGGATGTTAATGAAAAATGGTTTCAAGAGGTAGAGATAGATGGGATTATACCTCTCTAACACTAAAAAAAAAAAAAAAGTCCCAGAAGCTTCTCCAACGTGTCATCCTTGTCTTCAGCAGTCAGACTTCTTTAATCTTGGCAGAAGCATAGTTGGATAAGGATAGCCATGCAGTCAGGCTATCTCATCCAGATTGACATTTGTCAACCAGTTCCAAGAACTGTCAGTCATGGCCCTGCTCCTCCGGACATTTGTCAAAATTGTCCCAGCCCCTATAGACCTTTGGAGAAGCTTACCATCTTCTGAATGTAAATTATTTCCGTAAGATATTACCTATAAATAGGACTCTTATATATTTGTACTGGGCAGAAGAGAGAAAATTCTGTGAGTCCCATACCTTTCCTCAACTCAATTCCCAAAATGTCTCCATTGACATTAGCTATTTTCCTTCTACTATCCATCTGGACATTCATACACATCCTATCACGGCCAAAGGACCACAAAAATCAGCCTAAACTCCCACCGGGCCCTCGTTCCTTACCAATCATCGGTAACCTTCACATGCTAGGTAGTCTCCCACACCGTGCCCTCCATAGCTTAGCCAAAAAATATGGACCCATCATGTCATTACGGCTTGGCCATGTACCAACTATTGTTGTCTCATCTCCTCAAGCTGCTGAGCTCTTTTTAAAGACCCATGACACCATTTTTTCTAGCCGACCTAAACTCCAAGTCTCTGAGTACTTGTCTTATGGTACCAAGGGCATGGCTTTCACGGAGTATGGTTCATATTGGCGCAACATTAGGAAACTATGTACGTTGCAACTTCTTAGAGTTTCAAAAATAGATTCATTTGCACCTATGAGGAAGGAGGAGGTAGGATCACTGGTGCAGTCACTGAAAAAAGCCGCGGCGGCGCATGAGGTCGTGGACCTTAGTGGGAAAGTGTATGAACTTAATGAGGAAACTACATGTAGAATGATATTTGGGCGAAGTAGTGATGATAGATTCGACTTGAAAACGCTTATTGAGGAGGTCTTTAACTTGGCGGGGGCTTTCAATCTAGCTGATTATGTGCCTTACCTTGGGGCACTTGATCTACAGGTACGTAAGTTTCTATCGATTCAACTTGATCCGAGTCTTATTAAATCTTTATGATTAGCTGAAGTGACCATGGTATTTGGAGGAGGATTATGAAGTTTGGCTTGATTTGCTAGCTCTTAATCTTTGCCCTCTTCCATATATAGCCAAATCCAAAATCCGATTGGTCTATTATTTATTTTGTTGGAAATGTTAAAGGATGTGTTTAGCAAATAATTTTAGAATTTCTTTATAGGAAAAGAGAAATGCAACTGAGTCTTTTTGACAGTGTTTTTTATTTTTTTTTTTTTTATAAAAGTAATATCAAAATTTTTTTAAAATAATAAAAGTACTATTTAAAAAATATATATATTTAGAAATACTTAGATATGCTCCCCGATCCTGCATCTTGAACCCTCCCCCAGATCCGACATCTTGAGCCCACTTCCCCTGATGATATATTTTTCTATTTAAACTTTGTGGTTGTGGTATAAGAAAAATAAGACATGTTTAAATCTAAGATTTCAAATTTCCGTAAAATCTTTGCATAACACGGCCACCTTGAAAATCACATGGCTAATCATTTCTAGTGTTATATTGTTTTGTCCCTTTCTCAACAATTCTTTTACTGTCTTTTTTCTTCTTATTTTAATTCCTTACACTTTGATAAGTAATAAACTAATCTTATCTTCTACCACCCTATTCCAATTCGACAAGACTACAATATTTGCAATTGACAGAGCATATATGCCCATAAATGGTTCAATAAATTTGGATCCATCCACAAATTTGGACTTCAATGCCACGCATATTTATGGAGTAAACAATACCACACACTTCACACATGCTTTGTTACAATTGTTTTATTTGTCATAACTCATAATGTGCATAGTAGTTCGTTATTATAACATAAACTTACAATATTTTTTTCATCACTCAGTTTATCACGTAGTACAGTTGTGACAAAATTTATAGTACTGACATTATTGTGGAGTAAATGATAATTCTTAGAGAAAAAAAAAAGAAAAAAGAAAAGAAAAGAAATGATGATTCTTATTTCAAGCTACCATATCATAAGATGAACATGACGTTTTCCTGCATATTTTATATTTGAAAAATGTTAGATCACAACTATATGTACAATTTTTGCACAATTTTTTATGTGACAAACTGTGAGTAATGGAGAAAAAATAATTGTTTCATGTCAATTCATACTTCTATCACTTATAACTCGCTAAGTGATGAGTTGGGGCAAAAATGATATAGATAGATGTATTCTTTGCATTGTTCTTTATATTTCTATTTTTATCATTGTTTTAAAATGTGGTTGTATTCTTTCTAGAACACTACGCTACGAACGTTGCCTATGTAATGGCTAAAAGGATATAATCATCCACGTGATAATATACAAAAGTTAAATTTTTTATATTAAATTTATGAGTGATAAAGCATGAAACCTAGTTTATTTTTTTAATAAAAAATTTAGAAGCATGGAACCTAATTGGTTGGAGAAAATATGGGTGGGTGAGGTGTCACCTACCTATTGGTGGAGTGGATTTATTGTTGATAAGGTTTGTGGGTTTAATATTACTTTTGTACTTAGTGAATATGTGGGTTTAATTTTTTTAAAGAGTACCTTTTTTTTTTCTTTTTTTTTTTCCAAAATTGATTTTATTAGAGTTTAGGTAAAACTTATATACTGTATATTAGATTTCCTAATTGAATTCACAGACTTAGTTGCATTAATCAATAAAAAAAAAAGCATATAGTTTTATCTTTACCAAGAAAAATTAAATTAAATACAATAATAGAGATAGACTCCAAGATGGTTGTTTTATTAGTAGTTGCCCTTTTTTTTTAATATAATGTGGTACAATATAAACTTTATTATTGGTATGCATTTGATATATATATATATATATATATATATATATATATATTTGCATTATCATTTTGTACTCTGTCATGATGAAAAATTAAATAATTAATTACTATTATAAATAATTAAGATACTAATAAAAATAATAACTAAGAAAAACTATAATATTAATATTATTATTAATAAGAGGGTGAAACCATAATTATGAAAGAATTACCTAATATATAGTTTGCATTTTTTTTTAATTTACACCTCAAACTGCAATTTTGCTAAATGTATTTTTAATAACTTTTACCAAACATTCTACTTTTTAAAAAGTCCAATTTCATACTGCACTTAATAAAATCACCAATTTTTCAAAACGCACAATTTCAAAAAGTCACTTTGATGCTTCATGCTTCTAATGAAGAAATAAAAAACTCAAATCCTCTCTCTAATTATTGAATTATTAGAAAAAAGATATAACAAACCTTAATGACTAGGATTGCATTTTGCATGAATTAGGTGGATATGGTATACCATTTTCATTTTCATTTTCATGTTCATGTTCATGCTCATGCTGGTTTCCCTTTGTATTGAATAATTCTTCATTTAAAAAAAAAATCCAATACAAAAATTCAATTAAGGAATTGAGGTGACAATTTGGTTACGTCTAGTATTGAGTAACTGATGTAGCACCATTTACATGGATGTATAGTTACCACATCAATTCGATAGGTGTATTTTTAGTAAAATTTGCGAAATGGTATCGTTAGCATAGTGATTTTCAAGCTATTTATTTCTATCAGGGATTGACACGACGCATGAAGAAATGTAGCAAGGCTTTGGATATAGTCTTGGAGAATATCATCAAGGAGCATGAAAAAATTCCTAGTAGTGGTCAACAAGATCGTGAAATAGACTTTATAGACACGCTGCTTTCTTTGATGAACCAACCCATGAATCCTCGTGATGAGCAAGTATACATTATTGATCGAACAAATATCAAGGCTATCATACTAGACATGATTTCGGGTGCATATGACACTTCAGCTGTTGCGATTGAGTGGACATTTTCTGAACTCTTGAGGTATCCACGAGTGATGAAACATGTACAGGAGGAGCTAGAACGTGTAGTTGGAATGAATAGGATGGTGGAGGAGACTGATTTGGCAAAATTACCATACTTGGATATGGTGGTGAAGGAAAGCTTAAGACTTCATACTGTTGGACCATTACTAGTCCCACGTGAATCCATGGAGGACATTGAGGTCGATGGATACTATGTCCCTAATAAATCACGAATAATAATAAATTCTTGGGCTATTGGACGAGATCCTTGTGTGTGGTCTGATAATGTGGAAGAATTTTACCCTGAAAGGTTCATAAATAGTAATATAGACCTCAAAGGACGTGACTTTCAGCTTATACCATTTGGATCTGGTCGCAGAGGGTGCCCTGGAATGCATCTAGGCCTTAAAACCGTTAAATATGTTCTAGCTCAATTATTACATTGCTTTCACTGGGTTCTCCCTAGTGGCATGTTGCCTAATGACTTGGACATGAGTGAGAAGTTTGGGCTATCGATGCGAAGAGCCAAGCACTTGTCTGCCATGCCAAATTATCGCCTACTTGCTTAAATCTATAAGGCATGTTCAATGAAATCTGAGAAATAAATGCCATGTTTGGTTCATGAGAAACATGGTGTATTTTGTTTTTATTTTCTGCTTTTGGTGGGACCTATCAATAAAAAAAACTTGTTTAATTTGTTTTTAGTTCTTATTTTCGTTTTCAATACCCAAAATATGTGTGTATGAAAACAAAAAAATAAAAACTTTTTAGCATTTTTTTTCCCAGCAAAAATGAGTATGATGACATTCTCCTAATAAAAAACTGAAAATGGGTGCAGTCCACTGTTATGATCTGTCTCACTCAAGTCAACTTTGTAAGTGAAAAAATTAGATTTAAAAAAAAATAAAAAATATGAACCAAGTGAAAAACGGGTATGTCAATGTTTTTCTTCTCAAATCCTGTATTTAAAACAGGTGCCAAACAAAGGCAAAAAAGAAAATGGATTCTTTATCCTAAATTCAGATTCAGAAAATGAATACTCATTTTCAAAAATGAAAACAAAATACAATATATTTTTTAGAAGCAAGCAGGGCCCAAGTCTCTGTAAAAATATGCATATGGACATGGCCGAATGGAAAAACACAGGGCCATACAATTTCTTTTTTCAACCTTCTAGTATTTTATTGTTTTGATGCTCGACACTTCTTTTACTTATTTTAATCAGTTTAATGATTATTATATAATGGTTACCACACACTACTATACATAGATTGATTGAAATCGTGTTTTAAAAATACCGTTTCACAATTTCATAATTATAATTGAAATCGTGTTTTTGAGTGTGTAGGGAAGTGATTATTGGGAGGGAGGAAAATAAAGAAAAGAAAAGTGAGGAGAATACATCATTTATGCTTGTTAGAGGTTCCTGGTATTTTCCTCTCAGTCCCACCAAAATATAATTTCTTCAGTTTAGAGAGAAATCATGAGAAAAAAGTAATTGTGCAACCCAAATGAGAATTTCGCCCTTGCTTCTTCTAACTCAAAAAAAAAACTTGCTTCAGCTACGGATTTGTCTAATTTCTTTCTTTTCTCAACAATAACTTCTTCTCACCCTTTATTCAACATAGAAAATAATTAAAAAGACAAAAATGATTCAAGTATCATTGGCCGGTGTTGAAAATAGAAATACATGGGACTTCCTGAGCATCTGAGATTAGAAAATCTAGCATTTAGTTGACATGCAACAGTCCAAGGTAAGAATTGTGAAAGTGAAGGGAGAAGAGGGAAGTGACGGAAAACAAAAAGAAGAAGAAGAGGAAGATTCAAAATTTAGAGGAATTAGTGAGAGATGATTTAATGAGACAACATAGGATAAGGGAGAGAGAATAATGAAAATAATATGGGTGGTAGTGAGACTGAAGTGACCTTTTTTTTTTTTTTTTAATTGTATATTTTTTCTTGACAAAACTTAAATATAGTACCTTATATCCTTTTACTTAGGTTCCCATTAAAAGAAAGCCGTGTGTTACTTAACATCTCTTTCATTTACATGATTGATTTGGGCTCTATTTTACCCAAAAAAAGAAAAAAAGAAAAAGAAGAAGAAGAGATTTGGGCTCTAAGTCTGATTTGGATGTTTAGCGAGTGTGTTATAGAGGTGTAGAATTTGGAACTTCTTCATAAATTTCTGCCATTATTAAAGTGAAAGAAACTTCTTTTCTTATTGAAGTTTGAACTCACAAAGTTCTGGGATCTATGCATGTCTGATTTGGATGATGGAGTTGCAGAGCCTATTTTTCATTATCTCTATTTTGTAGCAAATGAAAGAGATGAGTTTTCTTCCGGGAGATTAAAATATGTTGTATCTAAGTTAATGTCATTTAGATATTTCATTAAGTAGACGCATAGCATAATTTTAAGAGAGAAATCTAAGAAACATGACATTAGGTATTTGGTATATTGTATCTAAAATTTTGCCAAAAATCTATATTTTTAATGAGCCCCCAATAGGTGGGTTTTTTTTTTTATTAATTATTTTATAATTTTATAATTTTTTAAGATGCCTAACAATTTTTTTTTTATAAAGAAAATGAGATCATGAATATAAAATATTTTTCATTTTAAATAATAGTATTTATAAAGACATTACATCTTTTATTTTATGTAATAATAGCGTAATAATAAATTTGAATAAATTACATTTTTTATCGTCTCACTTTTCTCCTCAACCAAATAAAGGATTTTTCTAACCCTCCACTTTTCCATCTTCCCAACCAAACACACATGAGAGAAAATTAATATTTTCTATCTTCCCATAATTTTTTATCCCCTCATTTTCCATTCTGCAACCAAACAATGTCTTAGCCTTTTAATTAATTAACGAATCTCTTCACACCCATCCAGGGTGGTATTACATGTATCCACCATCTCACAAAGAGGTGGATACATGATAGATTTTCTCTGCTCATCCACTTCCATAGACTATGGTAATTGCAATTTACAACGCATATATACCAACATATGGTTCAATAAATTAGGGTACATAATATATATATATATAGAGGGTTGAGTTCAAGTTACACCTAGTGTAACTTTAAGCACTGTTACACCACTCAATATTTTTTAATAGGATGTCAATTTTGACAAATTCACAATTAGATTACATTATCTTCTTATATTCTCCATGCTTGCAAAATTACAAGGTGATCGAATATCAATAGTTATGTCATCAATCAATTGTTTAAATTTAAGTTTTTGTAATTTAAAATAACGCATAAAAAATGAGTTTATAGATGAAATGGTAAATAACATCTAATTAGCATAAAAATTGACACGCATGTTAAGAACATATAGAACATGTAATCCAACGATAAGATTTCCAAAATACGAATTTAATAACAAGTTATTGGTTGATGTAACATTACTTAGAGCTACAACAAGTGTAACTTGAACTCAATTCATATATATATATATATATATATATATATATAAGCAGGGCATTTTTTAAACGTATTCTAAATTATTACTTATTTTATTATAGTTTTTGAAAAACGTGTTTTGTTACTTTTCCAACCTCTCTAGAACACTATGCTACCAACTTGGTGTATGCAGTGTTTCTATCTTCCCAAAAAAAAAAAACCATAGTGTATACGGTGAACAATTATGGATATGATAATATATGAAATTTTGGGTGAACATGTATACATAATAAATCGAACAAATATCAAGGCTATCATAATAGACATGATTTTGGGTGCATATGACACTTTAGCCACTACAATTGAGTGGACCTTTTCCTAACTCTTGAGGCATCCACAAGTAATGAAACGTGTACAAGAAGAGCTAGAAGGTGTAGTTGGAATGAAAAAAATGGTGGAGGATACAGATATAGAAACTTTAACATACTTGGATGCGGTGGTGAAGGAATGCTTAAAACTACATCTTGTTGCACCATTACTAGTCCGACATGAATCTATGGAGGACACTGAGATCAATGGATATTACGTATCCAAGAAATCAAGACTAATAGTAAATTTTTGGGCTATTGGACGAGATTCTGGTGCATGGTCAAATAATGTTGAAGAATTTTACCTTGAAAGGCTTATGAATAATAATATATATTTTAGGGGACGTGATTTCCAACTCATCCCATTTGGGTCTGGTCGTAGAGGTTGCCCTGGAATAAATTAGGCCTTACCACTGTCAAATATGTTCTAGCTTAATTATTGCATTACTTTCACTGGGTGATCCCCCTTGACATATTGCCTAATGACTTAGACGTGAGTGGTAAGTTTGGGCTAGCAATGCGGAAAGCCAAGCACTTGTCTACCATGCCAACTTATCGCCTACTTGGTTAAATCTCTAAGAGAATTACGAAATAACCTTTAGGAAAATTTTACTTATTTAGTTTTGGTTTGCTCTTCTTGTTGATTGTAATATGTCCTCTCTCTCTCTCTGTACTTTAAAATTTAGATAGTTTATGTGGAAAGAAAAAAGAATGTGTAGTATGTTGTGATCGATGAAGTATACAATAGAACGTTAAGAGTAAGCCATAGGATTCTTCCCGCTTTTTGATTCTTTTCACAATAGCGTTGCTCAAAAAAGGTATGAAGAGAGCTATTAGTATTATTAGACAAATCTTTGAGCGATAATGCTGTTTCAGTGGGAAATATATGTCTTAATTTAATGACTTCCATCTTAGAGTGGAGTCGCCAGTAGTGTGGTTCACGTAGAGTTTTTGGGGTTTTAAAACAAATTTGGTTAAAAAATCAAATTAATAAACAAATAAAATAATGATGTGGAAATTGTGAAATCTTCAAAACTTATGTGGCAAGTTTTCATGAAATCAACAAAAAGTCAGATGTTTCGATTTTATAATATAATAGATAAGCATCAAAATTAATTTTTTGTGATTTGTGACGAGTCAAAATTTATAGCATTTATAGCATTTCTAGCATTAGCTTTTATTTTTTAAATATTTTATAAAAAATATAATTTTTATTAGTTAATATTTTGAATTTAATTAATATATCTTTATTTTTTAAAATTTGGGAATTGGGAGCTTGGACCTTAAGCGATTGCCTAAAACTCAGTTAATGGTTGGGCCAGCTCTAAACATACAAATGTGGATTTTAGGCTTTGTTTGGATAGAGGAGTGGAAAAGTGGGAGGATGGAAAATTGTGGAATGATGGAAAAGTGGAAGGATGGAAAATATTTAGTTTTCCCTCTTATGTGTTTGGTTGGAGGGGTGGAAAAGTGGGAGGGTGGAAAACTCTTTTATTTGGTTGGAGAGAGAAAGGGAGGATGCAAAATGTAATTTATATAAATTGACTATTATACCCTTGGTACATAATATGTAAAAAATAGATGTATTTGTACTCATTAAATAATATAAAATTTATCACATCATATATATAAATTTATATTATTATTTTTATTATTATAATGTAAAAATTACAATAGTGTACATATAAATTTAATTAGTCAAAGGATTTTGTAACCAGTAAAAAGGTGGTTAGTAACTTTACACTACATTCAGCCCACAAAAACGTGGTCAGCAAAGAGGAATTCAGCAAACTTTTGTGAGCAAAAGATTTTGATGAATTATTGGTTATAAGCCTGAATTTTCACCATTATTAAATTTCCATATATACATATCTAATAATGTTGGCGAGGAGCATAAGATTTTCTTACTGTGTAGCCATAGTAAAAGGCTCGCTATAGGATTTGGCATCATCAACACTCCTAAAGGAACAACAATTCGAGTAACAAAGAATATTCATGTCTGTGTGGACTGCCACATAGCAATTAAGTTTATATCAAAGATTTTCTCAAAAAAAAAAAAATATATATATATATATATATATCAAAGATAGTTGGCAGAGAGATCATTGTGAGATTGGTAGCCACCACTAACCAACCAATAAAAAAGGAATTCCTTATGGCACTGCCAGTCTGCTACCAAGCAAGCATAGGAAAATTATAAATACAACTAAACATCATTGTTGCAAAGCCTTCATCAACCAAATTGTTGTCATCTACTTCCAACAATGCAGGAAATGAAAATGACATTGTTCCTTTTAAGAACTGCATCACATGATCTGTTTGGAGAACAATCTATTCATTACCTGAAAGAATTCCCACAGCAACAATGAATGACTTACCATCTCAATCCAACACACCTAGGCTAGACAAAATGCAGATCTGAACCAAGAAGAAGTACAAAACTTTGGAGCAAAATGATATTAATTTCATTCATCCATAGCACAGTACAAGTTAAAATATTACATTATCTTCTAGTGTCTTAACTGAAATTCAAATTCATCAAATATTGCTAATTCCACAAAAGTTAGCAAATCAAAATACAGCTACTACCAAAAGTCAGTTGCCACTACATACATTCCACAAAAGTCAGCTACTACCAAAAGTTAGCAAATCAAATTTACACCCCTTTGAACCCACAAAAGTTAGCTACTACCAAAAGTCACTAAGGTTCCTTAGCATACATCATCTTCAATAATATTTGTCGACGTAACTCATTAGTTGGAACACCAAAAAATGCTCTCATTTTGGTTGGATCCTTAATTAGGAAGAGCACAGCATCAAGTTGGTGTTCCGTCGGTATTCCTATTTTCACTAATTCAGAAAAAACTTCATCCTCCGAGTAACAACGTGGACGCCCTCTCTCCATGATAGCAAGTCCCTCCTTAGCAATCTCATGTCCTTGCATCATAATAGCAAGTCCCTCCTTAGCAATTTCATTTCCTTGCCTTATACATGCTGCCACAAAATCATGGAAGATGGGGGATGCACAGAATTGAGCTACGTAGGCCAAGTCACTCTATAAGACAAAATCATGGAAGAAGAAGGTGATTGGTAGTGACAACACAAATTAAGTAATATGATACAATAAACGAAACAAACTAAGCCTATATCTATGATTTGTTGGCTTCATGGGGGAGAATAGTGAACTGCCAGAGAAACAAGATTCCTTTTTCCCCTAATGGCCAAGGTTAGCCACATGGTCATATTATGGGTGATCATGTAAGACCATCAAGTACAAATAAGCCCAGATGACACATACTTTATAATTTGATAAATGGAACTGTGCAATGGGTCAATGATCAATACATTAAAAAAGAAAAAAAATAACAATTCTTTTTATTAATTAAGAAGCATATGTGCACATTATGGAATCTTTTCATCAAACACTATAAGCCTGTGGCTTTTATTTTAAGACTGATCATTACAGTGTCCTGCAAACACTACCATATTTTTTTCCTTGGACAGTTGATAGTATCTAGGTGGGGCTTGAGTGCAACAGTGGTCCCAGGTGAATAAATATTGTACAGTGATACATATTAGTTCTTCTTTAATAAGGAAGTAGAAAGATGCTATAGGATCCAAATGAAGCATCAAGCATCACTACATCAATATTCAACAGCTTTGCCAGTGGATCACAGGCTTAGGACATGACTTTGTAACTTGTACAAGTTTGGAGACATTCTCCAAATGTGTTATTGCTATCTGCAAGGGGTGGACATGCTTGGAATAAGCCAAGCTGAATGATAGTCTCAATATAAACAAGGAATGCTTTATCAGTGGGAATGTAGTGAAGATTACATCACAAACTGATTGCTTTGGAAATTTGGAGGGACTCAAAAAAAGAGAAAAAAAAAACTATTCTTATTGTTAAATTTCTCTAAGCTCTAGATGGCCCCCCACCCATTGAGCCTAACTTAAGCTTGCTCGAGAAAATAACTTAAGCTTCAGTGTACTGTATTTGTAAGTCAATTACAGCCTATACGAATACAATATTGAGTTTTTTGTTAACCATCAAAAGCTTTAGCTTTAACAAACAACTTTCAGACTTTCAGTTACACTAAGGTTGCGTTTACAGTAAAATATTTAAGTTTCAGTAAATGATTTTATATTTGAAACAAATGGAACAAATAAAAAACTCTTTCATTTTGATTGCTACATGTTTAGCCATCTATGAGATACCAAAAGGTAACACAATCGGTCAAGAACACTCTTATGCAAAGCCATCATTTGACACCATTTTCATCCAAGTTTGCTGTTATCATTACACACAATCATATATATAAATTAACATGGATTCTAACAATCACAACTAATACCAACAGGATTCAGCAAACTTGGATGAAAATTAACATGGATTCAGCAAAACACAACCACTAATAAATGAAAACCTTACACCAATAGATTCTAACAATCACAACTAATACCAAACAATAAAATCCACCAACTATGAACACACACAGGCAGGCACACATGTAAACTAAGGGCATGTTTGGTAGACTGTAATAGGCGTTGTAATGTAATAGTTATTCCTATGGTTTAGTTATTCTTTAGTTTGGTTATGTTTTTATTGCAAGGAATAGTCATTCCTTATGAATAGTTATTTTTCAAAATGAGGAATAATTATTCCTCTTTAAAATGTGGTATTAGTTATTCCTTAGTAAGTGCAATAATTTTATACTTAATATATTTCCAAATAAACAAACTTTCCATATACATCTAACAATTATAAAAATAAAAAATCATAAAAAATAGCACATATCTCCCTTAAATTTAAAAATAACAATTTTTAAAGAGATATAATTGTATGAGTAAGATATTTCCTAAAATAAATGTTAAGTTTCATTCTGAAAGCTCGAAAATGTGTTGAAAACACAAGAGCTGTTTAGACCTCCAAAATCAAAATTACGGCTTGGTTGATTTTACACTAACTTAATACAAGTGCGGAATAGTGTAAACACAAGCGTATAAACAAGAAATTACTTTAATTCATAATTAAAGCAACACAGCAGTAATAATGAAATTAAACAAGAGTAGGGAAGAAGGATGCAAACACAGAAAACACCGAGACGTGTTCTCGAAGAGAAAACCGAAGAACTCGGCGAAAAACCTCTCCGCCGCCCTCCAAGCGGAAATCGATCCACTAGACAATCAGTTGGGATACATGAGTAAGCAAGAGACCCTCCAAGCCTAATCTACCCGATGTACCTAAGCCCTCCAAGCTCCTACTCCAACAAGGCTTCTCGGAACCGTGTCTTGTCTTAGTTCTCCGGATCCCGCAACAAGCTCCATGTTGCATCTGCCATCCTTGGCTTCTTCCAATGCTTCCCAGCAGCACCAAAACGTCACTCAACACTCTCAAAATGTGTGGTAAGTGTTTGGGCTATCAACCTCTCAATGGTGTGGAAATGGAGAGGAAATAGTTGAGGAGATACCACAAGCAAGTGTATAGAGAAAGGTGGGGATAACAATCTCTAATTGCAAATGTGTTTGGCTAGGGTTTTCTCTCTGAAGCATCCCTCAACATTTGTGGGTAATGGGGGTTTATACAGGATATGTGCAAAATGTGTGAGTCATTCAGTACAGGCTGGCAGAACAGCATGTCTCGCGGGTGTCTCGCGGGAAGGCCTTACCCGCGAGATACTCGCAAGAGACAGCTGTCTCCACCTGTTCTGACTCTTCGCATTCCAGTATGTGCAAGGCACATGCTTCACTTCGCGGGAAGCTTAGTCGCGACATACCCGCGAGATTCCATCAGCTTCCAAATTGCTTGAGTCTTCACACACTCTCTATCACACACCCCTTACATCAATTCCCACAGCAAATACAGGGTATAAACAATTGATAGTAATTACAATCAAATTTGGCACGGAATAAAAGCCAACAAAACACATAGTTGTAAATCACAACTTTACACATTCTAATGTTATAAGTTACAACCAAACTAATGAATATGTTTAGTTATTACATTACAACACACTTTATTACTAGTAATAAAAATTACAATTTCTACCGTAATCCTCATTCAGTGTACCAAACATATCCTAAAATGCTATGCTCTGTAAAGTGTAAACTATAATGCCCTATAATTCATTAAATACTAATAATTGAAAGCATAATTGATAATAGAAGTTACCAGTGGAGTAGTGGACTGAACTGACTGAAAGTTTGAAGGCAAAGAACAGGCACGAATACAGAGCTCCGGCCACTGACCACCGACGTCCGAAGCAGAGGTACAGAGAAGGCGAGAAGCAAAGGAGGCAGTGAGTGAGAGTGAGAGGCACCGAAGTCCGAAGTAGAAGAAAACAAACAAACAATACACGGATTCTTTACATGCATAGATTCAATAATCCCAAATGGGTTTGCAAAAAATAAGAAATAGGAGAAAGATTCTGGGAAGAACGGAAAAAAAAAAATTTTCAAATAGCAAAAAAAATGGAGAAGATCATACCTGTCTCGGCTGGAGAGGAAATCAAAAGACCCCTTGGCTGGAGAAAAAAACAAACAGAAATGAGTACATGGTGGATAAACGAATGAAAAAAAAAAAAAATTGAATGTCATACGAAACCAAAAAATCAACAAAAAAAATGAGGAGCATAATGAGGACAAGAAACAAATAGATCACGTTGAAAAAAGAAGAAGAAGAAGAAAAGAAAAAAAAGAGAGGAGAACCTGGAACAGTGGACGGTGTGCTGAAGGTAAAGCTGAGAAGATGAGGAAAGGGATAAGGATTTTGTGGGGCAAAAGTCATCAGGGTGTCAGTGAAGGGCATGAATGCGGGTTGGTGGGAGGGTATTACGGTAAAACTGCGATGAGGTAGTTTTCCCTCTTTGATTTTCCTCCCGATTTGAGAGGAAAAGTTTTGTGAGTCTCGGAGAGAAAATTTTCTTTCGAATATTTCACTCCTCCTATTTTCTTCCCTCTCCCAAACAGGGGAAAACCCATTTTTCTACTCCATTTTTCTTCTTATATTTTTCATCCACCCTAAAATCCACCTAATTAAATACAGTGTTATAGTATATATAGATAAGTGTCAAAATTAATTTTCTGTGATTTGTGACATGTCAAAATTTATAATATTTCTACTGTTAGCTGTTAAGCATAGTTTTGTATGTTGTATCAGTTTGTATGTTGGGTTATGTACGTTGGGTTATAGGATGGCTGTATCAGTTTGTATGTTGGGTTATAGGATGGTTCCATAGTAGTAGCTGAAGAGTGTAGTACAAGTGCCTAAGTGTACATATGAGGCTTGCATATCAGTGGTGTAGGGTATACGGCTTGGTTAGTGACTGTACAAGGGTAGTTAGAGTTAGTTACAGACTAGTGAGTTGGTGACAGCTGTGAGGTGTAACTGTGAGGTGTGGTTTAAGAGACCAAGGGGCAAGGGGTGGTACACGGGTTAATGAAGCAAAGTGTAAATCTGAAATACAATTTCTTCTTTTCTTCTTCTTTCTCTGTTCTTTTCTTTTTCTTTCTCTGTTCCTTTTTTCCAAATTCTCGGAGCCTAGCTGACCTCGAATCCAGCTATACAATCAAACCATAGATTTCAATCCTAACATTAGCTTTCATTTAAAAAAAAATTTATAAAAAAATATAATTTTGATAGTTAATATTTTGAATTTAATTAATATATCTTTATTTTTTAAAATTTGGAAATCTGGAGCTTGGATCTTAGGCGATTGCCTAAAACTCGGTTAATGGTTGGGCCAGCTTGGAATATACAAATGTGACTTTTTATATTTTAGATTATTTGTTTCTTCTTTTTGGGATGTCTTTTTTTTTTTTTAGAAACAAGCACATGAACGTACAGGGAAGAGGAAACTGTGTTTTAATACAACAACACACAATAAAAGTCCATTCAAAAGCCACGAAAACTGGGACATGTAATGAGATCTTTTGCTTTTTATTTATTTATTTATTTTTAATAAGTGATAGCTATCCTAGAGGGGAGGAGAGATTTCAGATTTGGCTTTAAATAGTGGCAGAGTCTGGAAATTTTTGCGGGGGGCAAACTAAAAATAACCAAATTCTCAAGTAATAAAAAAAAAATTTATGACACAAAACAAGTACTTTATTTTATAAATTAAAAACTTAATATAGTTCAACAGTCACTTAAAAATTCATTCGTTAATCTTGTATTTATTTTTATATGGCCTAGTTTTGAGATCACTCGATAGATATCATTGAATTGATTAAAATAATACTCTTGTATTGGTGGTCTTTCTAGAATCTCATTCTAAGAAAGCAATACTTATTTGTTGAAATTCACATCTTTGAGTCCTTTTAGGGGGTTCAACATTTAGAACAAAAAATTGAGCAATAGTTTCAAAGTTGTGAATGTTTTTTTCTCTTAAAATATACATCAATTACAAATCATGTTTGCATAATTATCCAAATGAGTAAAACTGTGTAAAACGGTTTGTGTGTAATAAGTTAAACCCATATATCTTATTATATATTAGGGCAAATTATAACTTATCCAGCTGTAGTTAGGTTGAAATTTAAGTTGCGTACCTGTGGTTTGAAATTTAACACTTTACCCACCTGAGGTCAGCTTAGTTACAATCTGTTTGTTTAGGCAAAAGTATTGTCTAGAAAATGAGTCATTTTCTAAAAAGTATTTTCTGTAAAATTATTTCATTTTCCTATATTTGATAATTACCTTAAATGAGTTGAAAAACAATTTTTTAACTTCTTTTATTTAACTTGCTGTGAGATAAAGTTGTTTTCCAAAAAATATTAATGGAAAACAATCTTTAAAAATAAGCCATATTTTTTCTATTGACCAAAGATAGTTTTCCTTTGACTTATTTTTTTTTTAATACTACTAAATACTGGAAAACACGGAAAATTATCTTTACAGAAGATTTCCCATCAAAACAAATAGAGCGTTAGAGTTCTATAATCCACATCTGTTAAAAATAAGGCTAAATATGTAATTTTGCTATACTTTTATGTCTCTCTCTTCCAAAAACACAAAAAACATAAAAATGTAATATTAAATAAGATAAAAAAGAATCCAGAACACTTGCATTATGAGATTTCAAACCATAGGTATGCAACTTAAATTTTGGTCGAATCTCAGGTAGATAAAGTGTGCATTTGGCTTTAGCTTAAAAGGCCAGCTTATTTTACTATTCAGCTTATTTTTGCGACTATTCATGGGCACCCCTGCACTTTTTAGTACTATTCATGGGTCCAAATGTACTATTTTAGCTATTTTTTACCTTTATCTACCGTACTTTCAGTAAAAAGTTTTCAGTTTTAGCAAAATAAGCGAATTCCAAACAGACCCTTAGTGTGTGTTTGGATACCGCTTATTTTGCTGAAAACTGAAAACTTATTGCTGAAAACATTGTAGCAAAATATTTTTTATTGCTCAAATTTACTGTTCACCCGCAATTTGCACTTGGCTAGTCCATGATCAGTGCCATGGACCAACCAAAAAATGAAACTTACTCTAAATGCAAACGCAAAAAGCCTTACCCAAACAGAGCTTTAGTGTGCGTTTGACTCCAGCTTAAAAAGTCAGCTTATTTTATTATTCAGCTTATTTTTGCTACTATTCATGGGCCTCACTGCACATTTTAGTATTATTCATGAGTCTCACTATATTATTTCAGCTAATTATTACTTTTATCTACAGTACTTTCAGTTTCAGCAAAAAGTTTTTAGTTTTAGCAAAATAAGAAGATCCCAAATGGACCCTTAATGTCAAATTTTAAATTACAAGTAGACAACTTAAATTTTGATCAAACAACACCTAGATATTACCAATTTTTTAGTACTCGAGTTTCACAAAATCGAGTTCTAAATAGTACTCGAGTTTAGTGAACTCGAGTTCCTAGGTAAGTCACTAGCGTGGCACTGCTGACTTGGAATTTAAGGAATTAAAAAAACAATGTGGTACTCAATATTGCGAAAATTGAGTACTTCTTTATAGTACTCGAGCTTAACAAAGTTGAGTTCTTTGTTTTTTTTTTTTTTGTACAAAACTTTTACTTATTTCATTTTCAACTGCTTGTGATCGTTGTGTCCACCAAACTAAGTACAGTGTCTGGACTTGAAAAAGTTCATGTGCAAGTAATTGGAGTTGCAGTTAGCTAAAGCACAAAGTAGTCTGGCAGTAACTATTCACTAAAGGTGCCCACGAGATGTTAGGAAGTCAGTAAGATACAAAATGGCCCTTACCCTAGATAACACCTAAACAAAGGACCGGAGGTCTCATTGAGTATACTGTTGAAAAGTGTTGCACAAAAAAATGATAAGAGTTGGTAATTTGATATGATTCTAAACAAAAAAAATGATAAGAGTTGGTAATTTTATCTGATGTTCATAATCATAGATCACCAAAGACACATATGGATAGTACATTTCAATTCATCACTGTTAGAAGCCATGACATGACTGCACTTAGTCCTCACTTTCTCTGGGACTTCACTTCTTGCTCACTGGCTGAATGGCCTCCCCTTTTATTTCTTCATCTTTTCCTTCTTTTCTTCATTTCACACTATTGACATCAAATCACAATAAATGCAACTCAGTTGCTTTGACTTTGCTTTAGCCACTTTCTTTTTCCTTAAGCTCTCCCTTAGGCCGTATAGCCTTAATGCATCAGCCCCTTTCTTTTCTTCTTTTTCTCCTTAGCGTGTCTAACACACCTAAGTCATTGCCCAAGAAGAAAATATGTTGACTTTTGTGGCTTGTCCAACCACCTCTTTAATGAGGTGTTTTATCAAGTGTGGGCTGGCCCACGGTGCTATGATCCACCCAACATGGTGGACACAACGATCACAAATAGTTGAAGATGAAATAAGTAAAAATTTTGTATGAAACAAAAAGTAGAAAAAAAGAAGAAAAAAAGAAAAGAAAAACAAGGTACTCAACTTTGGTAAGCTTAAGTACTATAAAGAAGTACTCGATTTCCGCAATATCGAATACCACATTGTTTTTTTAATTCTTCAAATTCCAAGTTAGCAGTGTCACATTGACTACTCACCTAGGAACTTGAGTTCACTAAACTCAAATACTATTTAAAACTTGATTTTGTGAAACTCTAGTACTAAAAAAATGGTACATTGCTAGATATTTCTGAAATAGTGCTAATTTACCACAAATTTTGCCAAAATGTGGTATTTAGCTATTTTCACTTTTCCCTTTTCCTCTTTTTTTCTTTCACTCTCTGGTTTGTGTGCTTGCCTCTCTCTCTTTTCTATTTTCTTTCTTTCTATCTTCTCTCTCCTATTTCTCTCTCTCCATCTCTGGTGGGTTTGGAGGTGGTAGTTGATTTTGGGGGTTGTGGCTGTGAGTTTTGTGACTTGCTATGGGTTGAGCAATGGGCCAATGGAGTTTTTATTTTTGGGTTTTTTTGGTACCATCTTTTGTGTTTTTTTGGGATTTTCTTTTATTAGAATAGCCAAATATTTGAGGCTTTAATTCTAAAATTTGAAGTGCAGGTGACTGCCGACTGGCGAGATTTGGTTGACAATATGATGAGATTTTTTTTTTTTTTTTTGTTGAATTTGGCCACACAATTATTGTACCCATCCTGGTATTAATTTACTATTTATTTATTTATTTATAATGAAACGTACATTAGCCATTTTCCAGTTCCCTCTTTCACAAGAGTTTATAAATTATAATCCCCCCACACATCTCTTCAGGTCCCATAAATTATAAATTTGTGGTTTGAGCTTTTGAAAAATGATGCTCATGAAGGAGAATCGATAGATTATCTCAAAGCATAACATCCAAGATATGGTTGTAAAATTACTTTAGCATGTTTTGTTGCTAAACTCAATTCCAAAAATGATGTCAGTATAGAAAAAATCTTTCACCATGTAGAAATACATTGGGTCACTAATCCAAATGGTACTCTCCACACACATATAGACACCTTTTGAGTATCCTGTTATCGTGCTCTCACAATGACAGAATTCCTTAATAAGGAAACTTTATCCGAAATAGTATTAATTGATCTAGAAGTTTGTAGACAATAGTAGCCACATAAAGATCATTAAAAAATGCCTAATCCTCTTATAAGATATGATGATCCTTATTATCACAAACATGATCCAGATGCGGATGTTAATATAGAATAGTTCCAAAAAAGAGATGGATGATATTAGACCTATGTAACACTTAAAAAAATAAAAATAAAAATGTCCCAGAAACTCCTCCAGACGTGTCATCCTTGTCTTCAGCTGTCAGACTTCTTTAATCCTTGGCAGAAGCATAGTTGGATAAGGATAGCCATGCAGTCAGGCCCTCTCATCCAGATTGACATTTGTCAACCAGTTCCAAGAACTGTCAGTCATGGCCCTACTCCTCCGGACATTTGTCAAAATTGTCCCAGCCCGTACAGACCTTTGGAGAAGCTTATCATCTTCTGAATGTAAATTATCTCTGTAAGATATTACCCTGTAAATGGGACTCTTAGAGGCTGTTTGGATTGGCAATTTTCATGACTCAATTCTCAGTTTCCATAACTTAATTCTAAAAAATGGTGGGACCCATAGCAAAATACTCGTTTGTCTGCACCAATACTCTATTTCCATAACTCTATTTCCAATGCTCAATTCTCTACTTTTTGAGTTATGAGTTGTGGAAACTGAAAACAACTTTTGGCTGTTTTCAGTTTTCAATTATCAGTTTTCAATGGCAAACTTGTAAATACTATTACAAATCCGGTCCCACCATCAGACTTTTGCTCCCTCTTTATCTCATTTTCTCTTTTTTTTTTCTTTTCTTTTGTCTTTCACGAGTCTGGGACACACACCTGCTCCTCTTCTTCTTCTTTTCTTTTCTTTTTACTTTCTGGGGTTGGTTCTTTTTTTTTTTTCTTCTTTTCTTTTCTTTTCACGTTGGTTTTTGGGCTTGAGTTCTTCTTTTTTTCTTATTTTATTTCCTTTTCACTGGGTTTCAATTCTTTTTTTTTTTTTTCCCTTCTTCTTTCACTGGGTTCGGTCTTCAGTTCTTCCTTTTTTTTTTTCCTTCTTCTTTCACTGGGTTCGGGTTTTTTTTTTTTTTTTTCCTGATTGGCCGCATTTTGTTGTTGTTGTTGTTGTTGCTGTTGCTGTTGCTGTTGCCGTTTTTGTTATTGTGATTGAAGCCGGGTTCGGGTCTGTGTTTTGGGAAAGTCACAGGGGTGAAGGAGGGGAAATGAGAACAGAAAAAATGGTGGGGCCCACAAAACAGTTTTTTTCTGACCAAATGACAGGTATGGGACCCACAAATAGTGTGAAAAATATTGAGTAATGGAAATTGAGTGATGGTGCCAAACGGGTGTGGTATTTAGAGTGATGAGTGATGAGTTATGAGTGATGAGTTATGAAAATTGAGTGACGAAAATTGAGTGATGAAATTTTTGAAGCCAAACAGCCTCTTATTATCTTCGTATTGGGCAGAAGAGAGAAAATTCTGTGAGTCCCATACCTTTCCTCAACTCAATTCCCAAAATGTCTCCATTGACATTAGCTATTTTCCTTCTACTATCCATCTGGACATTCATACACATCCTATCACGGCCATTAAATTATTATAATTTTTTAATGGCCGTTCCAAAAAAGCGCACTTCTATATAAAAATACGAATTCGTAAAAATTTTTGGAAAAGGGAGGGGTATTGGGTAGCATTGAAAGCTTTTTCGTTATCGAAATCTCTTTCAAAAGGGAAAATTTTTTTTGTATAACAAGAAATAAATAAATAAATAATCAAACGTTGGAATAATTGGAATATATTTCTGACTCTAAAAAAAGTAAAAGGTATACTTTAAGTTTTATGTGAGTAGTGGTACACTAACGCAAGCTCCAGAAGTATATAAAGCGTTAGTGGGGCGCTCCTCCTTTCGATGTGGGACTCCAGGTCTTGGGGCTGAGACTATGAAACCCCCCTTGGCTTGCCTGCACTCGGTCGAAGAGGGCAAAGACGCACCGCGTCGCGTGTATAATTAGATGTGGGGGGAACAAATTCCTACCTTACAACAACTATATGTATAATTTTTTGCACAACTTTCTATGTGACAAATTATGAGTAATGGAGAAAAAATAATTGTTTCATGTTAATTCATACTTTTATCATTCACAACTCGTCACGCAAAAATGATGTAGATAGATGTATTCTTTGCATTGTTCTTTATATTTCTACTTTTATCATTGTTTTAAAATGTGGTTGTATTCTGTCTAGAACACTACGCTATGAACGTTGTCTATGTAATGGCTAAAAGGATATAATCATCCACGTGATAATATACAAAAGTTAAATTTTGTATATTAAATTTATGAGTGATAAAGCATGAAACCTAGTTTATTTATTTAATAAAAAATTTAGAAGCATGGAACCTAATTGGTTGGAGAAAATATGGGTGGGTGAGGTGTAACCTACCTATTGGTGGAGTAGATTTATTGTTGATAAGGTTTGTGGGTTTAATATTACTTTTGTACTTAGTGAATATGTGGGTTTAATTTTTTTAAAGAGTACCTTTTTTTTTTTCCAAAATTGATTTGATTAGAGTTTAGGTAAAACTTATATACTGTATATTAGATTTCCCAATTGAATTCACAGACTTAGTTGCATTAATCAATAAAAAAAAAGCATATAGTTTTATCTTTACCAAGAAAAATTAAATTCAATACAATAATAGAGATAGACTCCAAGATGGTTGTTTTATTAGTAGTTGCCTTTTTTTTTAATATAATGTGGTACAATATAAACTTGATTATTGGTATGCATTTGATTTTTTATTTATTTTTTTATTTATTATCATTTTGTACTCTGTCATGATGAAAAATTAAATAATTAATTACTATTATAAATAATTAAGACACTAATAAAAATAATGACTAAGACAAACTATAATATTAATATAAATATTATTATTAATAAGAGGGTGAAACCATAATTATGAAAGAATTACCTAATGTGGGGGAGAAAAGCCCAGCCCAACTTATTGGGCCCAAGGCCCTACCCGAGGACCACTGTTCGTCCGAGGAGACCAGGACGCAGCCAGAGGCCCATGTGAAAGGAGAATGTCCGCAGACGAGCACGTGTACAGTCCGAGGAGATGCTCATACGTCCGAGGAGACCGATACCGTCGGACCCGACGAGGTTTTTGTCCGGCACGTGTCAAGCGATCTGATTGACAAGTGTCAAGGGAGAAAAGGGACCTCGGACACGCGAGAAGGTGACAAGAATAGAGAAATATCAAGGAGACAGACTTCAACCACCGCATTTAATGCTCTGCACCTACCCTCCTGGCCGCATTTATGTGGAGAAGACCCCTGAACAGTGCATCCTCAGCTACCGCCACTCAGACAGGGCTAAAGGGGGAGTATGATGGGACATGCACTCAAGTGGACGCACAGATGGTGAACAAGTGGACGGTGGAGATGGAAAAAGGCAGCACTATATAAGAGAGAGAGGTCTCTGATAGGGGGGGGAGAAATTAAGAGAGAAAAAAGAGCATATAATTTTACTGTAGCTCCAACATTTGTAACCGAAGTTCATCAATGAAAATCGCCTCTTCGGACGAGACATTCATCACTGTCCGAGCACATTTTTATTCAAATCTCCCCATCTTCTATGCCGTTTAATACTGTTATTTTTCATTATTAGCCTAGCTCTTTCACCCACTCTCTACAAATTTATTGTTTTGGGTTCAGTGGGCTCCAAACCCATACCTCCTTGGGCTTGGGCTGCAGAATCTGACCCTACAATTGGCGCCGTCTGTGGGGAGAGCTTGTGCAGGGGTGAAAACAACAGTTGACAATGGCAGAACAAGGTGAACAACAAGCAGAATCCAGGGCATCCCAACACGTGGACCATCTTGTCAACTTGGAGAGGAGGCAAAATCGTGAGGGCAGTGTACACACTGTGCGCCTTAGCCAGAGCCAATCACAGAGCGGAAGTCACATGTCCCATGCAGAGAAGAACCGTGACTTACAACTGGAAGTGGAAAAACTAAAGAGGGAGTTGCGACACGCAAAGAGGAAGCGGGCTTCCTCGTGCTCTGAAGATGATCATGATGACGAGCAGGACGTCTCCTATCAACGTAAGTCTAAGACACCAGCTAGCGAGTCCTACACCTATGTAGAGGAATCTCATCGTAAAAGGGAGCGTAGGAGCCCATCACGCGAGGACGTGGAGAACGATGCCATGAACAGGGCTCTGAACCAGATATCTAGATCACCATTCACGCGCAGGATAGAGAAGGCCAGACTCCCTCGGCGTTTTAATCAGCCAACGTTCACCGTCTACAACGGTAAAACTGACCCCGTCGAGCACGTGAGCCATTTTAACCAGAGGATGGCTGTCTACTCCAGAGATGAAGCTCTGATGTGCAAGGTCTTCCCTTCCAGTCTTGGGCCCGTTGCTATGAGATGGTTTGATGGTTTGAAGGCGGGCTCCATCAACTCCTTCAAGGAGCTCACTCAGGCGTTCGGCTCCCGTTTTGTTACGTGCCGAAGAGTGGCCAGGCCTCTCTCTTCCCTGCTATCCTTGTCCATGCAGGAAGGCGAGTCCTTGAAGGCGTATTCAGACAGATATTGGGAGATGTTCAATGAGGTGGAGGGCAACAACGATGCAATGGCCCTCAGCACGTTCAAGCTCGGCCTCCCTACTGACCACGGTTTGAGGGGATCCCTATCTGGCAAACCAGTCACAAACGTGCGTCAACTGATGGACCGCATAGAGAAGTATAAGAGGGTTGAAGAAGATCAGCAGCAGGGCAAGGGAAAGGACAAGATTATCCCTCAGGAGAGGAGAGATTCGCGGTCGGACCGGTACAATTACAATAAACCGCGGAGGGATTTTGCCGGGCAATCAGGATCGATGAATCCTCAATCGGTCAACACCGTGTTCAAAGAGCCAGTGCATCAGGTCTTGGAAAAGATTAAGAATGAATCATTCTTCAGGTGGCCGAACAAGATGGTAGGAAACCCCGAGAGACGCAACCACAATCTCTACTGCCAGTACCATCAAGACCATGGGCATACAACGGAAGATTGTAGGAGTCTGTGGGATCACCTAGACCAGTTGGTCCGCGATGGTAAACTGAGACATCTTCTGCACCCCTCCAGCGGCCGAGCGCCGACAGGCTCAGGGCCACGCAGGGACGACCCCTCAAAGCCACCGCTTGGGACTATAAACGTCGTCTTCGCTGCGCCGGGGAGAACAGGGTCCTGGCCTCTGAAAGTTATGTCAGTAGGCCGACCACCCGCAGGGGAGTCGAGCCGGGGACCGAGGAGAGCTAGGTCTGGTGCCCCGCTGGTTATGGGATTCTCGGACGAGGACATGGTCGGCACCATCCAACCCCATGATGATGCACTAGTTATCACCCTCAGAATAGGAGGGTACGATGTAAAGAGGGTGATGGTGGACCAGGGCAGTGCCGTGGAGATAATGTACCCGGACCTCTACAAGGGGCTAGGCTTAAAACCCCAGGACCTGACGCCGTACGATTCCCCCCTATTCACCTTTGAAGGAAGGCCTGTCATCCCGAAAGGCCGGATACGCTTGCCTGTGCAGTCCGGCTCCGAGGTTGTGGAGTTGGACTTTATCGTCGTGGACGCATATTCGCCCTACACGGCGCTCGTGGGCAGACCTTGGATTCACGCACTTGGGGCTGTCCCCTCTACTTTGCACCAGAAGGTCAAATATCCATCAGAAGGACAGATACATGAAATCCGAGGAGACCAGTCTGTCGCTAGACAGTGCCTGGTAGCCGCCATTCAGCATGAGGCCCCGGCCGAGTCCTCGGACGTAGCTGGAAGGAATTTATAGCAACTACAGTCCCGGGGATTGCCCTTCGAAGAACCAGATGAAAGCGCTCGGTGTGAGGATCTGACGAAAGTGATCATTGGAGATGATCCTGACAGGTTCTTTCAAGTCGGATCTCAGCTGCCTCTTCAAGAGAAGGAGGAGCTGGTAGAATTCCTCAAGCAAAATCTCGACGTGTTTGCCTGGAGTGCTTACGAGGCCCCAGGGGTGGACCCCGAGTTCATATGCCATCATTTGAAGGTGAATCCACTGGTCACCCCCAAGCAGCAACCTATTCGGCGCCCATCCAAGGAGCATGCCGACGCAGTGAGGGACGAGGTGGCGAAACTCAAAGCAGCTGGGGCTATCAAAGAGGTTTTTTATCCCGAATGGTTAGCGAATACCGTGGTGGTGAAGAAGAAGAGTGGGAAATGGCGAGTATGCGTTGACTTCACGGACCTGAATAGGGCATGCCCCAAAGACCCGTTCCCTATGCCGAAAATCGATCAGCTGGTTGATGCCACTGTCGGCCACCCTCGGATGAGCTTCCTGGATGCCTTCCAAGGCTACCACCAGATACCATTAGCCCCGGAGGACCAGAAGAAAACTGCCTTTGTCACCCCTATTGGCAACTACCACTATAAAGTGATGCCGTTCGGCCTGAAGAACGAGGGAGCTACCTACCAGAGGATGATGACAAGGATGTTCGAGCCACAGCTGGGCAAGAACATTGAGATTTACATAGATGACATGGTGGTGAAGAGCAAAGTTATAGCCGAGCATGTGAAAGACCTTGAAAGTACTTTTGAGGTTCTACGGAAATACAAGCTACGACTAAATGCCTCTAAGTGCTCGTTTGGGGTAGGGTCTGGAAAGTTCTTGGGATACATGGTCACCCACAGAGGAATTGAGGTCAACCCCGACCAGATAAAGGCCATCAACAACCTCCGAGCTCCTCGGAATCCCAAGGAAGTTCAAAAACTGACCGGAATGACTGCTGCCCTCAATCGGTTCATCTCAAGATCAGCAGACAGGTGTCGGCCCTTTTTCTCTCTGCTCAACAAGTGGAAAGGATTCGAATGGACTGAGGAATGTGCTTTGGCGTTCCAGCAACTCAAGGATTACCTGTCTCGACCACCAATCATGTCCAGTCCTGAGCCAGACGAGGTACTGTTCGCCTACATCGCTGTGGCTCCCTATGCGGTGAGCCTGGTGTTGATACGGTCAGACTCTGGTGTACAAAGGCCCGTCTATTACGTAAGCAAGTCGCTGCATGAGGCTGAGACTCGTTACTTGCCACTAGAGAAGGCCATCTTAGCAGTAGTGCTTGGCACACGAAAGCTACCTCACTACTTCCAAGCCCACACGGTGATCGTTCTCACACAACTCCCACTCAAAGCTATACTCCGAAGTGCCGATTACACTGGTCGGATCGCCAAGTGGGGTACGATCTTAGGGGCTTTTGATATAAGATACATGCCCCGCACATCGGTCAAGGGACAGGTTCTCGCAGATTTGGTGGCTGAGTTCACGGAGCCCCAGCTAGAAGAGGTGAAGCCCACGTCGGGCATGGATGAAAAATCAGTTGGCATGGTCTCTCAACAGAATCCCTCCCATTGGGAAGCGTATGTCGACGGCGCGGCGAACCAAAGAGGCTCTGGAGTTGGGCTAGTATTGATATCCCCCGAGAAAATCATTATCGAGAAATCACTAAGGTTGGACTTCTCGGCAACGAATAATGAAGCAGAGTATGAGGCCCTGCTGATGGGGATGACTATGGTCCGTAGAATGGGTGGGAAGTCCGTAGAGCTGTTCTCGGACTCAAGACTGGTAGTAGGTCAAGTACAAGGCGAGTTCGAGGCAAAGGACGAAAGAATGCAGGGATACTTAGGTCGTGTTAAACACCTACAATCAGAGTTTGAATTTTTCAGTTTGCTGCACATCCCCAGGAGTGGCAACTCACATGCTGACTCCCTGGCCACGTTAGCCACCTCTTCGGCACAAGGCTTGCCGAGGGTCATCCTCGTCGAGGACCTGCACAGGCCTACAGAGACGAGGTCAGGGGGAGTCCAGGTTCACCAGATCAGGGCCGGGCCGTGCTGGATGGACCCGTTGATCAAATTTATCAAAGAAGATATATTGCCTGAAGAGAAGGCTGAAGCCGATAAAATTCGGAGGAAGGCGACTAAGTTCTGGTTGTCCGAAGACCAGAAACTATACAAACGCTCCTATTCGGGACCATATTTGTTATGCGTACATCCCGAGGCGACCGAGACACTGCTAGAAGAGTTACACGAAGGAATCTGTGGGAGCCACACCGGAGGCAGGTCCTTGGCTCACCGAGCCCTCACCCAAGGCTATTGGTGGCCTAACATGCAGAAGGAGGCACACGAGTACGTCAAAAAGTGCGACCAATGTCAGCGCTTCGCTCCAAACATTCACCAGCCAGGGGGAAACCTCAATCCACTGTCTAGCCCATGGCCCTTTGCCCAGTGGGGCTTGGATATTGTGGGACCCTTCCCCAAAGCTGCAGGAAACAAGAAGTACCTCCTGGTCGGAACAGACTATTTCACCAAGTGGGTTGAAGCCGAGCCACTAGCCAATATCAGAGACGTTGATGTGCAAAAGTTCGTGTGGAAGAACATTGTCACACGGTTTGGAGTTCCTCACACCCTCATCTCGGACAACGGTTTACAGTTCGACAGCAAGGCATTCAGGAATTACTGCGGCAAGCTGGGAATTACAAACAGATACTCCACTCCAGCCTATCCCCAAGGTAATGGCCAAGCAGAAGCTTCCAACAAGGTCATACTGAACGGCTTAAAGAAGAGGCTAGATGACGCAAAGGGCAGATGGGTAGAAGAGTTGCCACATGTGCTTTGGGCTTACAGAACTACGCCCCGCAGGTCCACTGGAGAGACCCCCTTCTCGATGACCTATGGGGCTGAAGCTGTTATTCCTCTGGAAACAGGGTTCCCAACACTAAGGACTAGCTCATTCAGTCCAGCCGACAACGACGAGCAGCTACAGAGGAGCTTAGACTTGATTGAGGAAAGAAGAGAAAATGCAATGGTTCGGCTGGCACACTACCAACAAAAGCTCAGACAAGGCTACGACGCTAACGTGAAGCTGAGGCCTTTAGAGCCCGGTGATCTGGTACTAAGGAAAGTTGTGGGCACCGCGAAGAACCCAGCTTGGGGAAAATTGGGACCCAATTGGGAGGGACCATATCGCATCACTTCAGGCGCTGGTATTGGAGCATATTTCCTAGAAGATTTGGATAGTCATGTAATCCCTCGCCCTTGGAATGTAAATAACCTCAAGAGGTACTTTTATTAATGAAGTCTTCTCTTCAGTTGATATACCAATTCGCTGCGTAAAGTTTTCTCTCAAGTGTTTAAACTTAAATCCAATCATGCCTGTAGTCTTCGGACCAGATGATTAGGGTTAGTTAACACTCATTCACCGCTCTCTCAAGTGTTTAAACTTAAATCCAATCATGCTTGTAGTCCTCGGACCAGATGATTAGGGTTAGTTAACACATTCGCCACCAGCTTAGGTGTTTAAACTTAAATCCAATCATGCCTGTAGTCCTCGGACCAGATGATTAGGGTTAGTTAACACCGTTAGCTCAAGTGTCTAAACTTAAATCCAATCATGCCTGTAGTCCTCGGACCAGATGATTTGGGTTAGTTAGCACTCAGTCACGGTTCTATAGTGTTTAAACTTAAATCCAATCATGCCTGTAGTCCTCGGACCAGATGATTTGGGTTAGTTAGCACTCAGTTACGGTTCTAGTGTTTAAACTTAAATCCAGTCATGCCTGTAGTCCTCGGACCAGATGACTAGGGTTAGTTAACACCGATGCGGTTTGTCTAAACTTAAATCCAGCCATGCCTGCAGTCCTCGGACCAAGCGACAGGTTAGTCAATGCCCCCACGCGGCCCGTGCCACTGGGGCTTAGTACTAAAACTCCTAATCGCGTTTAAATTGTTTCTAATTTATAAATGCTTTCCCTTAGTTGTGTTTAGTTTGAAGCCGAGGGATAATGATTTATGTTTAACTTGAAAAGATATGCAACTCATCATTAACTCTCGCCAGGCCTATCCTTTTAAAAATTAATTTTGGTTACTTATACCATAAATATGATGTATCAAGCAGATTCATTTGCATTATTTGGTTACAAGTGCAATGTACAGTCGCATGTGACAGTAGTAATTAGTAAGACATGTATTTAAAACATCATAAACAAAAGAGAATCTATTCCATAGGTGAAATTATAGTTTACATTTCTTCGGATAAAACAAAAGAAAACACAGGTGCAAAAAGTAAAAGCCCTATACGTCTATTCTTTTGCTGAGGGGAGCACGGGGTCAGCAGCCTGGCCTGTCCGAGCAGTTGCGTCAGGGACTCGGTCCTTTGGCTCAGACGGATTTTCCTCTTCGCCTGACCCTTGGCCTTTCTCTTTGGCTGGTTCAGATGGCTTATCCTTGCCGCTTGGCTGACCAGTTTCCTTGCTTACACCGAGAATGAGTGGAGGGGCATGGCCGACCAAGATTGGCTCCGAAGCCTCTGGAAGCTGTGGAGCTGAAGGGGAATCAGTTCCTGGAAGCTCTCGGATTTCAAGATCATAGTACACGCTCCCAGGCAGCCTCAGCTCCGAGTCGGCAGGGACTCCAGCTGCGTCCAGGGCTTTGCCCCAACTTATGTTACAGTAATCTCGGCTGACCGAGGCGAACTGCTCCAGAAGCTGGGACGTGGCCGTCTCTACCCCCAACTGGTAAGCTGTCTTCTTTTCAGCCTCAGTCGCCTCCTGAGCCAACTGGGCTTTCTCCTCGGCATATCGGACGCTGTCCATGGCTTTTCGGAGTTCCTCCCTTAGCCCGTTTACCAGCTCCCTCTCGGTCTTCAGATCGGCCTCTGTCGCCTTTAGCAACTTACGTTGGTCCTCAACCTGCTTTTCAACATTTTTTATTCCAGCGTCAAGACTTTTCTTCTGACTGGTCATATCCGCGAGCTCCCCGGACAGACGGGCATAATCGTCTTTCAGCTGGCCCAGAGTTTTCTCCGCCTCATCTCGGGAGCAGAGCGCCGCCTGGGTTTCAAGGCGATTCTTCTTCTCCCACTCCTCGGCCACGTAAATCTGCTGAGTTACCTGCGTGATGGAAACTAGTGTCAAACACGGAAAAATAGGAAAGGCAAAAGTCAATGATTCAGCTAGTCGGATTGAGGTTACTTACGATGGCCAAATCCCTCTTCAGGGATCGAAAGAGCTCCGGCTGATTGAAACGCCTGAAGGACTCCATGTCATGAGGGAGGAGAAGCGGTTGCTGCAGGGCCTCAGCAACGTAGCCGGCCCTCCCTCCATCGTAATTCCTGAGGGAGGTCTCCCAGAGGATTGGAGCGCCCTCCAACTCCAATTTTGGAGACCAGATCCGCGGTCCCCCTCCTCCTCGGCGCACCTCTGCCACTGTGCCCTCGTCTCGGCTTTCAGTAGACGGAGCCCTGCGAGTTCTGTTGTCCTGTGCCACCTTTTGCTGCTTGGCCCCCTTGGTTGGTGGCACCTGTTTTTCCTCCACCTCAGTGTGGGGTCTTTTCTTCTGCAGTTTTAGCATGGGCTTCAAGTTGGGGTCAGGGATCTGAGTAGGCACCGGAGGAAGTGACACCACCGTCTTAGATGTCCCAGCATCTTTCGGGTCTGACCTTTTGCCTCTCCCCTTCATCAAATTCCTCAGATCCATATCTTCGTCCGAGGAGTCTTCTGAATGAGTGGCCAACAAGTTAAGCTGGGCGCCTGACTGCTCGTAGGCCTCTTCCTCGGCGTCTGAGATCTCTACCACCTGGTTTACCCTTGAAGCCTCTCCCTCAAACTGAAATTCATCTATCTGTTCTTCTAGCGACGAAGTAGAAGAGCCAGCCCCCTCACCTTCAATCGCTTGTCCGAAGGGAACTTGCTGGAGTGGTTGGATAAGGGGAGGTGCAGCCCGAGGAATTGGACGGGGTACAGGTTCAAGATCGTCTGGCGCCAAGAAGCCTTTCCGACCAACGTCGATACGCGCAAGGCGATGATCTCCTTGGACGATTGCGTTGCCGACCGGTTGAAAACCTTTTGACTTCGCTGTATATCCAAGAATAAGGGGAGCAGATCGTAGTTGCCCGTCCTCGCTCACGAAGATCTCCGACCTTAAAAGGTAGTTGAGGGCAACGATATTCGATTGGCTGAGCCGAGGAGAAACTAGGTTCTTATCTGTTGCAAGTAAGAAGAAAAAATGGTCAGAAGCTCAGAAATAGCGACCGAAGAGAAATCAAAGACAGTTAAAAGACGGGAGCCCTAAGCCTATGGTCAGTGCGCCTAAATCTACATGTCACACCTGGCTTCCCAGGCTTGGTAGGGCAACCAGGGCCGTTGCGCCAGGCGCCCGAGACGATCACATAGTCGTCTTTCATCCCTTTGTTGGATTTGGGAAGGCAGGAAATGAGCCTGACAACATCCGACCGGGATTTTAAATAGTACCCGGCATCTTGCTGGCTATGGCATTCGTACATATGTACCACGTCAAGCCAGGTGAGTCCTAACTCCAAATGGCGCTCAAGGTCCTCAATCGCCCCCAGGATCCTAAACATGTTGGGCGCACATTGCCAGGGAGTAAGTCTATGGTTCCGAAGGTAGGCAGTGGTGATGGGACCCATGGGGATTGTCATTCCCCCTTCTTTGAAGGCGATAAGGGGGATAACCACCTCTCCCGTCTCCCGGTCTGTTAGTATTTTTTCTGGGGGGCAATACCTCACGCCCACGTTAGGGGGTATGCGGTACGCGGTCCTAAACGCCTCTATTTGCTCAGGGCTATCCATCATGTACTCGAGTTTCCCCATGGTACTTAAGTGAAACAGATGGCCGAGGAGAAAACTAAAAGATTCGATGGGCGATGACTTACAAGGGTCAGACCGGAGAAGCGACAGCAGGCTTGTAGGAGGACTCGTGAGGATTCTGGGTAAGATTGGCACCGGCGACTGAGAGATTTGGACGGAGTGAGGCGTCTGTTCTTGCTGGAGCGTCTGAGGATGGAAAAGTGAGGAGGAATTGATTTCCTCTGAAGCTTTATACGGGGTCAAGCGAAGGGTCAGGGGCACTCCCGCCCAAATCCTGAAGAAAAAGCCACAGCCGTTAGATCAATCAGCCACCGTTGGATGCGAAGGACGAAACGTCACCTGGTGCAGTTAATGCAGCGCCTTGGGAATAAGGAAACTGCAGCGGCATTAATGAGGCGTCTGTTCCCACGCTCACACACGTGCCAGCTCGGTTGTGCATGTTTCCAAGTTTCTGCTCCGTAGCAAGTCAAAATCCTACTTTTTCTCCTCGGATGCGAAGGAAAAACTACAATTTTGAGGGGCTATTGTGGGGGAGAAAAGCCCAGCCCAACTTATTGGGCCCAAGGCCCTATCCGAGGACCACTGTTCGTCCGAGGAGACCAGGACGCAGCCAGAGGCCCATGTGAAAGGAGAATGTCCGCAGACGAGCACGTGTACGGTCCGAGGAGATGCTCATACGTCCGAGGAGACCGATACCGTCGGACCCGACGAGGTTTTTGTCCGGCACGTGTCAAGCGATCTGATTGACAAGTGTCAAGGGAGAAAAGGGACCTCGGACACGCGAGAAGGTGACAGGAATAGAGAAATATCAAGGAGACAGACTTCAACCACCGCATTTAATGCTCTGCACCTACCCTCCTGGCCGCATTTATGTGGAGAAGACCCCTGAACAGTGCATCCTCAGCTACCGCCACTCAGACAGGGCTAAAGGGGGAGTATGATGGGACATGCACTCAAGTGGACGCACAGATGGTGAACAAGTGGACGGTGGAGATGGAAAAAGGCAGCACTATATAAGAGAGAGAGGTCTCTGATAGGGGGGATCGAAAGTGAAGAGAGAGAAAAGAGCATATAATTTTACTGTAGCTCCAACATTTGTAACCTAAGTTCATCAATGAAAATCGCCTCCTCGGACGAGACATTCATCACTGTCCGAGCACATTTTTATTCAAATCTCCCCATCTTCTATGCCGTTTAATACTGTTATTTTTCATTATTAGCCTAGCTCTTTCACCCACTCTCTACAAATTTATTGTTTTGGGTTCAGTGGGCTCCAAACCCATACCTCCTTGGGCTTGGGCTGCAGAATCTGACCCTACACCTAATATATAGTTTGCATTTTTTTTTTAATTTACACCTCAAACTGCAATTTTGCTAAATGTATTTTTAATAACTTTTACCAAACATTCTACTTTTTAAAAAGTCCAATTTCATATTGCACTTAATAAAATCACCAATTTTTCAAAACGCACAATTTCAAAAAGTCACTTTGATGCTTCATGCTTCTAATGAAGAAATAAAAAACTCAAATCTTCTCCCTAATTATTGAATTATTAGAAAAAAGATATAACAGACCTTAATGACTAGGATTGCATTTTGCATGAATTAGGTGGATCTGGTATACCATTTTCATGTTCATGTTCATGCTCATGCTGGTTTCCCATTGTATTGAATAATTCTTCATTTTTTAAAAATTCCAATACAAAAATTCAATTAAGGAATTGAGGTGACAATTTGGTTAAGTCTAGTATTGAGTAACTGATGTAGCACCATTCACATGGACAAAATTGGGAAATGCCCCGTTTGAGCAAAAAAAGTAGCATTATGCCCTATTTTCCAAACTAAATAGGGAAATACTCATCTTTTGAAAATCGTGTTTCTCAAAATCAATTTAGGCCATATAGCGGCGTTTTTTAGGAGCCTATAATGACGTTTTTAGGACCTATAGTGGCGTTTTTTAACTCGATTTATATGAAATCGAGTTATAGGTAAAAAAAAATTAAAAAAATTGCCTATAACTCGATTTTATGAAAGTCGAGTTACAAAATGTCACTATAGGTCCTGAAAATGTCACTATAGGTCTTTAAAAGCGCCGCTATAGGGCTCCAGAATTTTTTTTTTTTTTTATAACTTGATTTTGAGAAAATCGAGTTACAAAAGAGGGGCATTTTCCTATTTAGTTTGGAAAAGAGAGCATAATGCTGCTTTTTTTGCTCAAACGGGGCATTTTCCAATTTTGTCCCCATTTACATGGATGTATAGTTACCACATAAATTCGATAGGTATATTTTTAGTAAAATTTGCGAAATGGTATCGTTAGCATAGTGATTTTCAAGCTATCTATTTCTATTAGGGATTGACACGACGCATGAAGAAATGTAGCAAGGCTTTGGACATAGTCTTGGAGAATATTATCAAGGAGCATGAAAAAATTCCTAGTAGTGGTCAACAAGATCGTGAAACAGACTTTATAGACACGCTGCTTTCTTTGATGAACCAACCCATGAATCCTCGTGATGAGCAAGTATACATTATTGATCGAACAAATATCAAGGCTATCATACTAGACATGATTTCGGGTGCATATGACACTTCAGCTGCTGCGATTGAGTGGACATTTTCTGAACTCTTGAGGTATTCACAAGTGATGAAACATGTACAGGAGGAGCTAGAACGTGTAGTTGGAATGAATAGGATGGTGGAGGAGACCGATTTGGCAAAATTACCATACTTGGATATGGTGGTGAAGGAAAGCTTAAGACTTCATACTGTTGGACCATTACTAGTCCCACGTGAATCCATGGAGGACATTGAGGTCAATGGATATTATGTCCCCAAGAAATCACGAATAATAATAAATTTTTGGGCTATTGGACGAGATCCTTGTGTGTGGTCTAATAATGTGGAAGAATTTTATCCTGAAAGGTTCATAAATAGTAATATAGACCTCAAAGGACGTGACTTCCAGCTTATTCCATTTGGGTCTAGTCGCAGAGGGTGCCCTGGAATGCATCTAGGCCTTAAAATCGTTAAATATGTTCTAGCTCAATTACTACATTGCTTTCACTGGGTGCTCCCTAGTGGCATGTTGCCTAATGACTTGGACATAGAGTGAGAAGTTTGGGCTATCGATGCGAAGAGCCAAGCACTTGTCTGCCATGCCAACTTACCGCCTACTTGCTTAAATCTATAAGGCATGTTCAATGAAATCTGAGAAATAAATGCCATGTTTGGTTCATGAGAAACATGGTGTATTTTGTTTTTATTTTCTTTTGGTGGGACCTATCAATAAAAAACTTGTTTAATTTGTTTTTAGTTCTTGTTTTCGTTTTCAATACCCAAAATATGTGTATGAAAACAAAAAAATAAAAACTTTTTAGCATTTTTTTTCCAGCAAAAATGTATGATGACATTCTCCTAATAAAAAACTGAAAATGGGTGCAGTCCACTGCTATGACCTGTCTCACTCAAATCAACTTTGTAAGTGAAAAAAAATAGATTTTTTAAAAAAATAAAAAAATATGAACCAAGTGAAAAACGGGTATGTCAATGTTTTTCTTCTCAAATCCTGTATTAAAAACAGGTGCCAAACCAAGGAAAAAAAGAAAATGGATTTTTTATCCTAAATTCAGATTCAGAAAATGAATACTCATTTTCAAAAATGAAAACAAAATACAATATATTTTTTAGAACCAAGCAGGGCCCAAGTCTCTGTAAAACTATGCATATGGACATGGCCGAATGGAAAAACACAAGGCCATACAATTTCTTTTTTCAACTTTTTAGTATTATATTGTTTTGATGCTTCTATTACTTATTTTAATTGGAGTAGTGATTATTATATAATGGTTACCGCACACTACTATACATAGATTGACTAAAATCGTGTTATAAAAACACCGTTTCACAATTTTATAATTATAATTGAAATCGTGTTTTTGAGTGTGTAAGGGAGTGATTACTGGGAGAAAGGAAAAGAAAAAAAAAAGTGAAGAGAAGACATCATTTATGCTTGTTAGTGGTTCCGGGTATTTTTCACTTGGTCCCACCAAAATATAATATCTTCATTTTGGAGAGAAATCATGAGAAAAAAAGTAATGGTGCAACCCAAATGAGAATTTCACCCTTGCTCTTCTTCTCTCAGCCGTTTGCTTCTAACTCAAAAAAAAAAAAAAAAAAAAAAAAAATGCTTCAGCTACAGATTTGTCTAATTCCTTTCTTCTCTCAACAATAACTTCTTCTCACCCTTTATTCAACATAGAAAATAATTAAAAAAACAAAAATGATTCAAGTATCATTGGCTGGTGTTGAAAATAGAAATACATGGGACTTCTTGAGCATCTGAGATTAGAAAATCTAGCATTTAGTTGACATGCAACAGTCCAAGGTAAGAATTGTGAAAGTGAAGGGAGAAGAGGGAAGTGACGGAAAACAAAAAGAAGAAGAAGAGGAAGATTCAATAGGGAGAGGAATTAGTGAGAGATGATTTAATGAGACAATATAGGATAAGGGAGAGAGAATAATGAAAATAATATGGGTGGTAGTGAGACTGAAGAGACCTCCTTTTTTTTTTTTTATTGTATATTTTTTCTTGATAAAACTTAAATATAGTACCTTGTATCTTTTTACTTAGGTTCCCATTAAAATAAAGTCATGTGTTACTTAACATCTCTTTCATTTCCATGGTTGATTTGGGCTCTATTTTACCTTAAAAAAAAAAAAAGAGATTTGGGCTCTAAGTCTGGTTTGGATGTTTAGCGATTGTGTTATAGAGGTGTAGGATTTAGAAGTTCTTCATAAATTTTTGCCATTATTGAAGTGAAAGAAACTTCTTTTCTTATTGAAGTTTGAACTCACAAAGTTTTGGGCTCTATGCATGTCTGATTTGGATGATGGAGTTGCAGAGCTTATTTTTCATTATCTCTATTTTGTAGCAAATGAAAGAGATGAGTTTTCTTCTGGGAGATTAAAATATGTTGTATCTAAGTTAATGTCATTTAGATATTTCATTAAGTAGACACATAGCATAATTTTAACAGGGAAATTTAAGAAACATGACATTAGGTGAGCATTTGGATCACATCCATGTTTGGACGTTTTGCGTTTCAGCTCTTTTTTTTTTTTGGGACCAGCGCCTGGTGCACTGTTCATGGGACATGAATAGTGCATAAAGGCATATGAACAGTGTTTTTTAGTATGAACAGTAATCGAAAATTATTTTTTTATTGTTTTCAGTTTTCAGTTTTTAGTAAAATAAGTAGTATCTAAACGCACCCTAGCTATTAGGTATTGTATCTAAAATTTTGCCAAAAATCTATATTTTTAATGAGCCCCAATAGGTGGGTTTTTATTTATTAATTATTTTATTATTTTATTTTATAATTTTTTTAAGATGCCTAACAATTTTTTTATAAAGAAAATGAGATCATGAATATAAAGTATTTTTCATTTTAAATAATTGTATTTATAAAGACATTACATATTTTATTTTATGTAATAAGAGCGTTGTAGGGACCGGTTTCGAGCGCTCTCCCCGGACTGAGAGAGTGGACCCAAGCCCAGCTAACCCTCCAATAAATTTATAGAGTATGGGCTCAAGAGCTAGGCCCTAGTAAAGAATGCAACGGCCATGCATGGTTGTTCGTGGATTGTGCTAAGCTAAACGTGGGTCGGAATGCCTAATAAGGCTCCTCGGACGGGTTTATTGGGTCTGAAGTTATTCTTATTTCTTTCAAGTAAGGTTACAATGGTTGAGAGAAAATACACTGCTACAGTATTCTCTTTTCTCTGGTTTTCCGTCCGTCCCCTCTCAAGAGGGACTTTTTACATTATATACTCCTCTCTCAGTTGATCCTAGCCCTACATTTGTTGATCAACCCGGTTTCCACTTGAGAGCCTGTCCCATCAGCCGCATTCCCATACCTCCAGCGGGTTGCAGCGCCCCAGACGGCACTGTTCAGAGGTCCTATCCTCATTAATGCGGCCAGGGCGTTAGTTGAGGGCATTTAATGTGGAGGTGACAGTTCGCCAGGGACTTGCTCCTCCACCATGCTTCAATGTCCGGTACTTGGTTCTTGCTATTTGCTCCTTGGGTGCCTGGGGAGGTTCCCCTTAAAGGCATGCTGTTTGCCCACTTTTTGACCTCGGTCAATTCTCCTTGGGCCCTGGGTTCTAAACTTTCGTCCTCGGACCTCGGACCTTCAAGGCGTCCTCGGCGTGGGCCTCTGGGCCCGGTTTGGGATGGGCTGGGGTTGCTGACTTATTCTGGCCCCACAATAGCCCCTCAAAATCTTGCTGTCCGCATCCTCGGGCGGAAAGGAGGATTTTGATATCCTCGGACCTGCTTCATGTCCAATCGAGTCTTGTCCCTCGTCAGCATTGGAACCTTTTCAACTGCGTGTGTTACTGGCGCTTCGATGCGCGTAACATGTCCTGCATTAAATTCGGGCGGCTTTATGCTCCCCACGTTCAACGGGCAGATGACAATTTGACGGTGGGGATGCGTCTGGCATTTATGGGCGGGAAAACTCGCGCGGCTCTTCTATCTAGGGTATAAATACCCATTGGAACCGCTTCCTCCTTTTTCACTTACAATCAAGAGCTCTTACGCCTCCGTTCAGAGTCCAGCCAAATTTCCATCTCCATCTCCAGCACAAAAAGCCAGTCCGAGGAGCTCCTCCTCATTTCTGTAAGTCACTCTATCCCTTTCTGAGCTTTTTTCCTCTCCATTCGTCCTTCTCTTTCATTCGCTCTTCTTTTAGTTCTCTTAGGCGTCGTTTGGGGATGGGTAGACTTAAGAAGTACGTTGGCTCTGAGGAGGCGATGGAGAAATTCATTGCCGATTACAAGATACCGGCCAACGTGGGCTTAAGGTATTGTGAGGAGGGGGAGTGGCACCTCCGGAGGCAGGAGGGCGAGGTGGTGATTCCCATCATCGCTTTCCTTGAAGGGGGGATGAGGATCCCCATGGGGCCGGTGATGAGGGGTTACCTCACCTACTTTCGGTTAACCCCCACCCAGTGCGCCTCCAACATGTTTAGAATTCTGGGCAGTGTGGATGCCCTTAATGAGAAGATGGGTCTGAGGCTGACCCATCATGATGTGAATTACTGCTACAATCTTCAGAAGAACAAGTCCTACTACATGAGGACGAGGGATGACAGGGTCCGGCTTATCCAGTGCCTCCCCGAGTCCTACAAGGGGATGAACGAGGATTTCCTCATCGTGTCTGGAGCGTGGCATGATGGCCTTCACTGCCCGACGACAGAGGGAACACCAGGTGGGGCAGTGGGAATAGGAGGGGATTCACAGATTCTGACTTCTTTTCTGCATTATTATTTTTACTATTATTTTTTTTATTTTTATTTTTTTGCACTGTTTGGTTTCTAACCGTGGGTGTGTTTTCTTTCTGCAGATCCGCACTCTCTCGCGCGCCACTTCAGCTTGACCAACAGGGAAGATTTGCAAAAGGTGCTCAGGTCTGCGGCCTTTGAGAACGAAGCAGACCACCAAGTCAGAGCCGCGCACAAGATTTTGGGGCATACTCCACTCCAAAAGTCATTCGCGGCCCCAAAGCACGTGATCAGAGCTAAGGATCCTCGGCTGCACAAGATAAAAGTGACCGAGGAAGGGTTCGAGTTTCTCGAGGACCCCTCCACTTCAGAAGGTGTCACAGTAGCAGTCCCCTCGTCTTCCCATACATTCCCAGAGGCCGCGGAAGAGGACTTAGAGAGGGAAGGGGACACTGCAGATTTTGGTCCTGCCGAGGACGATTTTGGCGTTTTCGAGCAACTCCATCAGTCCAAGGACCCTTCTGGAGATTTGGGTGATCCCCGTCTAACCGAGGCAGACTTTTTAGCGTCGGATAAATCTTCTCGGCCTGAGATGGGCTACAAGAAGAAAGCCCAACCCACCCTACTCGACCTAATCGAAGGTCAGCCGGGGAAGTCCAAGCCGAAGCTTCCTCCTCCTCCTCCTCCTTCAAAGGCTCGTCCTGCTCAGACCAGGTCGGCCTCAACACAGTCCAGGCTTCCTCCTCCTCCGCCTCAGGCGAGCCCGCCGTCTAGGCACGAGCCTGCTGACCCCAAGCAGAAGAAGGACAAGGGCAAGAGGACCCTTGAGGACAAATCTGGGCCCACGCGGGAGGGCGATGGCACCCAGCGGCCATCGAAGCAATTGAGGATAGGCTCCTCAACGCAGGACAAACATGTCGCTCCCCCGCCCGAGGTCCAGGCCTGGCTCCCCGCCCCAATGCTCCGCGGGGCACCCTTGAGGGACGACTCCTCCCTCAGGGACTTTAAGGATGGCGAAGGCGCGTATGTGGCCGACGCTGTGGAGAGATGCCTGCTCCTTCCCGCGGACATGGCGGAGCTGGGAACCATGAGGAGTAAGGACGTCTTCCTCTGCCTCAAGCGGTATTTGGGGATGGTAAGGCCTTAACACTTGTGCTTTTTCTTGCCTCAGTTTTTTGTTGCTTTCATTTCTTTTCTGAGCTCGGCTAATTATGACTTATCTGTTTCGTTTGGCAGGCTGTACAGGCCACCTTCAGGCTGGAAGAGGTGGCCAATGAACATGGAAGGGCCATGGATTTAGAGCGCGAAAGGCGCTTGGCGGCTACTCGGACCCTCAAGACGTTCGAGGAGGACCTTGCCAAGGCGAGGGAGGAGCTGAAGCAAATGACTCAGGCTAGGGCCAGTGCAATGGCAGGCCTTGAGGGTGCCCAAAGGCAGGCCGAGGCTCAGACAAAGCATCTGGGTGAGGCAGAGAAGCTGCTGAAGCTTGCTGAGGAGCAGATAGCAGGCTTGACGAAGAAAGTGGCCGATGCTGAGGAGGCTAAGAGGGTGGCTGAATGGGCCAAATGGGAGGCTGAGAGGGCCAAGTTTGAGGCAGAGCAGGGCAGGGAGGAAGCCTGGGCCACCAAGCAGGAAGCCGAGGAGGCAGCCTATACTGCCGGGGCAACTGAGACAGCAGCTGCCTACAAATCCCAAGTCCCTGGGGTATGTAGGCGCTACTGCTCCGAAACTTGGAGTGAAGCCCTCAGACAGGCTGGGGTGGAGGCCTCTTCTGACTTGTGGAAGGAGGAGAATGTGTACCACCCTCCTATTATCTGCGAGGCTGCCCCGGAGGGCTCTGAGGCCGAGGAGGCTGCTGCGGAAACTGCTGCCACTCCGGGCGAGGGGGCCTCGGATGCTGGGGTCACTGATGAGCCAGTCCAAGGGAGTAATCCCCCCTTGGTGGTTGAATTGAGTGATGGCTCCAACGAGGACGCGCCTCAGCAGTCTGCAAAGCCTTCCCTCGATGCTCAGGTTTCTTCCGCCGAGGGGGCAGCTATTCCTGCCGTGCCTCTGCAGGCCATCCCCCTCGGTCAGGGCTCAGAGGACCCTGAGGCAGCTGCGGGCCAGCCACCCACCGAAGCGGGCAACTAGGCTCCTTGGCGCTTCTGCCTGCTGCACTTCATTTTTGCATCTTTTTCTTCCTTTTTGCTTTATTTGTAATGTGACTTCCTTGGTGTAATTCCCTTGAATTTAATGAAACGAGAGCTTTATTTCCTTTTCTGTTTGTTGTGGCTGTTTGTTCATTTGCACATTATCTTCTTTTCCTTTACTTGCACGATTTTAGCTTCAATTGCATCTCGGCCAATCGTGGCATCAGTCATTATAATGAGAGGATATGTATGCTCTGATGCACTTTTCGTTTCCTAAGGACCAGATAGAATTTCTTCGAGTAGACACTTAGTGTTTCTTCAATGTAGTTAACTTCCCCATAGGCCTGAGTCCGAGGACCATGCAGAGCCTTGGTCCTGCTTGATACTTAGCTTCTTGAGGTAAATAGTGTTCCCACAGGCCTGAGTCCGAGGACAATACAGAGCCTTGGTCCTGCTTGACACTTGAGTTTGGCTGTAAGTAGCTAGTTTCCCCATAGGTTTGAGTCCTTGGACCATGCAAGACCTAGGTTCTGTCTAGCACCCAGATATAAGTGGTTAGCTCCCCATAGGCTTGAGTCCTTGGACCATACAAGACCTAGGTACAGTTGCTACCTTCAAGATAAGTGGCTAGCTCCCCGTAGGCTTGGGTCCGAGGACCATGCAAGACCCAGGTACAGTTGCTGCCTTCAAGATAAGTGGCTAGCTCCCCATAGGCTTGGGTCCGAGGACCATGCAAGACCCAGGTACAGTTGCTGTCTTCAAGATAAGTGGCTAGCTCCCCATAGGCTTGGGTCCGAGGACCATGCAAGACCCAGGTACAGTTGCTGCCTTCAAGATAAGTGGCTAGCTCCCCATAGGCTTGGGTCCGAGGACCATGCAAGACCCAGGTACAGTTGCTGCCTTCAAGATAAGTGGCTAGCTCCCCATAGGCTTGGGTCCAAGGACCATGCAAGACCCAGGTACAGTTGCTGCCTTCAAGATAAGTGGCTAGCTCCCCATAGGCTTGGGTCCGAGGACCATGCAAGACCCAGGTACAGTTGCTGCCTTCAAGATAAGTGGCTAGCTCCCCATAGGCTTGGGTCCTTGGACCATGCAAGACCCAGGTACAGTTGCTGCCTTCAATTGGCTGTAAGTAACTAGTTTCCCCACAGGCTTGAGTCCTTGGACCATGCAAGACCTAGGTTCTGTCTAGCACCCAGATATAAGTGGCGTTGGGACGCGAGACGTGTGATAATGACAGGCAGAACATTTGAATTAAAAAGGACTTCTTTATTAATAGTAATACCTTTTCAGGTTATTTACATTCCATGGACGAGGTACAGGTTTATCATCTAAATCTTCTAAATAGTATGCTCCTATCCCTGCCACTGAGGTGATTCGGTAGGGGCCCTCCCAGTTGGGTCCGAGCTTCCCCCAAGAAGGGTTCTTGGCAGCTCCTACGACTTTTCTCAGCACCAGGTCTCCCAGTGCTAGTGGTCTGAGCTTTACATTGGTGTCATATCCCTACTTGAGCTTTTGCTGGTAGTGGGCCAGCTGGATCATTGCTTGCTCTCTTCGTTCGTCTACCATGTCCAGGCTCCGCCCCAGCAGTTCATCATTGCTGCCTGGGGTGAAGGAGCTCGTCCTTAGTGTCGGGAAGTTGGTTTCCAGGGGGATCACTGCCTCCGCACCATAAGTCATGGCAAAAGGTGTTTCCCCCGTTGAGCGTCGGGGCGTAGTCCGGTACGTCCAGAGGACGTGGGGCAACTCTTCTACCCATCTCCCTTTTGCATCATCCAGTCTCTTCTTAAGCCCGTTGACGATGACCTTGTTGACCGCCTCGGCCTGTCCATTCCCCTGAGGGTAGGCCGGCGTTGAGTACCTGTTTGTGATCCCAAGTTCACAACAGTACCTCCTGAAGGCTTTGCTATCGAACTGGAGCCCATTATCCGAGATGAGGGTATGAGGGACCCCGAACCGCGTAACTATGTTCCTCCAAAGGAACTTTTTCACGTCTACATCCCTGATGTTGGCTAGTGGTTCGGCCTCGACCCACTTGGTGAAGTAGTCCGTGGCCACCAACAGATACCTCTTGTTCCCTGGTGCCTTGGGGAAAGGTCCCACAATTTCCAAGCCCCATTGGGCGAATGGCCATGGACTGGATAATGGATTGAGGACCCCTCCTGGCTGATGGATGTTGGGGGTGAACCTTTGGTACTGGTCACACTTCTTGACATACTCCTGGGCCTCTTGCTGCATTCCCGGCCACCAGTATCCTTGAGTGACGGCTCGGTGAGCCAGGGATCTCCCCCCTGTATGGCTCCCACAAATTCCTTCGTGCAGCTCTTCGAGCAAGGATTCTGACGTTTCGGGGTGGACACATAGAAGGTATGGCCCAGTGTAGGACCGCCTATATAGCTTGTGATCCTCGGACAACCAGAACCGAGGAGCTTTCCTTCGTATCTTTTCTGCCTCTGACCTCTCCTCAGGCAGGACGTCATCTTTGAGGAATCTCACTATGGGATCCATCCAGCTGGGACCCATCACAACTTGATGGACGGGGATTACTCCCTTTGGCACTTCACTTGCCCTCTCCAGGTGCTCCACAAGTATGATCCGAGGCAGAGCCCCTGCCGAGGAGGTTGCGAGTGTGGCAAGTGAGTCGGCATGACTGTTCCCATTCCTAGGAATATGGGACAAGCTGAAGGGGCGAAACTCCAACTGCAAGCGCTTGACTTGGCTAAGGTATTCCTGCATCCTCGAATCCCTGGCTTCCATCTCCCCCTTCACCTGCCCTACCACCAATCTGGAGTCTGAGAACATCTCTATTGACCTTCCTCCCATCCTTTGCACGATTATCATCCCTTGTAATAATGCCTCATACTCGGCCTCGTTATTTGTGGCCGTGAATCCGAGCCTCAGGGATTTCTCAATGACATGGTCTTCAGGGGATACTAGGACCAGCCCCACTCCGGACCCCCTTTGGTTTGCCGCGCCATCCACATATACTTTCCAACATGGTGACTCTGGGATGGAGATTGCGCCAACTGATTTCTCATCACGGCTCTTCTCCTCGGCTGTCACTTCTGCGACTGGTTCAGCGAACTCAGCCGTCAAATCTGCCAAAACCTGGCCTTTTACGGAAGTCCGGGGCATGTACTTGACGTCAAAAGCCCCCAGAATTGTGTTCCACTTCGCGACTCTACCTGTGTAATCAGCGGCCCGGAGTACAGACTTCAAGGGTAATTGGGTTAGGACAACCACCGTGTGAGCTTGGAAGTAATGGGGGAGCTTTCTCGTGGCGTGGACCACTGCCAGTATAGCCTTCTCTAGGGGCAGGTATCTGACCTCAGCTTCGTGCAGCGACTTGCTGACGTAGTAAACTGGCTTTTGAACACCATTGTCTTCCCGTATCAGTACTAGGCTCACTGCGTGGAGCGCCACCGCCAGGTAGGCGTATAGGACCTCGTCGAGCTCAAGATTGGACATGATAGGCGGCCGGGATAGATACTCCTTGAGTTGCTGGAAAGCCACGGCACAATCCTCGGACCACTCAAATCCCTTCCATTTATTGATCAGGAGATAAAAGGGTCTGCACCTGTCGGCCGACCTGGAAATGAACCGGTTCAGCGCTGCGATCATCCCAGTAAGCTTTTGGATCTCTTTGGGATTCTGCGGAGGCTTCATATTGTGAATTGCCTTGATCTGGTCAGGGTTGACTTCGATCCCACGGTGGGTGATCATATACCCCAGAAACTTGCCAGAGCTTACGCCAAACGAGCATTTTGAGGCATTAAGGCGGAGCTTGTGCTCTCTCAGGACGCCAAATGTGCGGCCGAGGTCCTCCAAATGCTCGGACACCAGCTTGCTTTTCACTACCATATCGTCCACATAGACTTCGATGCTCTTGCCCAACATCGACTCGAACATTCTCGTCATCATCCTCTGGTAGGTGGATCCGGCGTTTTTCAGACCAAACGGCATAACCTTGTAGTGGTAGTTCCCAATAGGTGTCACAAATGCCGTCTTCTCTTGGTCCTCCAAGGCTAGTGGGATTTGGTGATAACCCTGAAAGGCATCTAGGAAGCTCATCCGAGGATGGCCTGCCGTCGCATCTACTAGCTGGTCTATTCGTGGCATTGGGAAGGGGTCTTTTAGGCATGCTTTGTTCAGGTCTGTGAAGTCTACACAAACCCTCCACTTCCCACTTTTCTTCTTGACCACCACAGTGTTGGCCAACCATTTGGGGTAAAAGATCTCTTTGATAGCCCCCGCGTGCTTAAGCTTATTGACCTCTTCCCTGATCGCGTCAGCGTGCTCCTTCGATGAGCGCCGAGGTGGCTGCTGCTTGGGGATCACAGATCGGTTGACGTTAAGGTGGTGATAGATGAAGGATGGATCAATCCCAGGGGCGTCGCAGGGGTCCCATGCGAACACGTCAAGGTTCCTCTTGAGGAACTCAAGCAACTCCTCCTTCTCCTGTGGAGGCATCTGGGTCCCGACCTGGAAGAACTTCTCCGGATCATCGTCAATTACCACCTTCTCCAGGTTCTCGCATTTAGCATCCTCGGCAGGTGCATCCGTAGGCGCTACCTGGGTCTTTGATTGCTATGAATCTTCCTCGGCTGGGGCCGAGGACTGTGCATCAATTCGATAAGATATGGCAGCCACCGTGCACTGCCTAGCTGTGGATTGGCAACCTCGGATCTCCAGAACCTGGTCCCCTGACGGGAATTTTACCTTCTGGTGCAAGGTGGAGGCTACGCCATCCAAGGCGTGTAGCCAGGGCCTCCCTACGATGGCTGTGTAGGGGGAGTATGTGTCCACCACTATAAAGTTCGCCTCCACCACCACTGGGCCTGTCTGTACGGGCAGTCTGATCATGCCCTTTGGGATGACGAGCTTCTCGTCGAAGCTCATTAGGGGGGAGCTATAAGGTGTGAGGTCTTCCTGTTTTAGCCCCAGCCCCTTGTAGAGGTCTGGACACATGACCTCGGCTGCGCTGCCACCGTCCACCATCACCCTTTTCACGTCATAGCCCCCTATTCTGAGGGTGACGATTAGGGCGTACTCGTGTGGTTGGATGGTCCCAATCTTGTCCTCCTCCGAGAAACTCAGGGTTGGGGGAGGATTCCTCCTGGACCTCTTTGGCCCCGTCTGAGGGTCCTCGGCGGGCAGTTGGGCCACAGACAACACTCGCAAAGGGGGTGTGCCTGTTCTTCCTGGCGCGGCCAGGATTATATTGATCGTCCCGGCGGGCTGCCCCATGGCGGCGTCCCTCCGAGGCTCTTGGTAGGCTTGGCCCCGCTGGTCGCTGGAATGGTGCAGAAGGTGCTTCAGCGTTCCATCCTGGACTAGTTGGTCCAGGTGGTCCCAGAGGTTCCTACAATCCTCCGTGGCATGTCCGTGGTCCTGGTGGTATTGGCAGTAACGATCCTGGTTGCGCCTACCAGGCTCCCCCATCATCTTAGCCGGCCATCTGAAGTATGGCTCGTTCTTTATCTTTTCCAGAACCTTGTGCACGGGTTCTCGGAATACTGCGCCGACAGTCTGGGCATTGGTCGCCCCGGATTGCCCACCGAAATCCCTCATCGAACGGGCGTTGTTGTACCTGTTCGACCTGAAATCCCTCCTCTCCTGAGGGATAACCTTCTCCTTGCCTTTGCCTTGCAGCATATCTTCCTCCACCCGCTTGTACTTGTCGATCCGATCCATCAGCTGCCGCACGCTGGTGACGGGCGTTCCGGTCAGGGACTTCCTCAGGTCGTGCCCCATTGGTAGCCCATTTTGGAATGTACTGATGGCGACGGCGTCATACTTGCCGTCGAGCTCGTTATAGATCTCCCAGTACTTGTCCGAATAAGCCTTGAGGGTCTCCCCGTCATGCATAGATAGGGACAGCAATGCACTCATGGGCCGAGGAGGCCTGCTGTTCGTGACAAAGCGGGAACCAAAGGCCTGGGTCAGCTGTCTGTACGAGTCTATGGAATTCGTCCTTAGACCGTTGAACCACCTCATCGCCACAGGTCCCAAGCTGGAGGGGAAGACTTTGCACATCAGCGCCTCATTCTTGGAGTGGACAGCCATCCTTTGGTTGAACTGGCTCACGTGCTCCACGGGGTCCGTCTTGCCATTGTAAGCAATGAAGGTTGGCTGCTGGAACTGCCGAGGAAGCTCTGCCTCTTCTATACGACGCGTAAAGGGCAACCTGGAGAGCTGATCCAGCGCCTTGCTCATGGCGTCGCTTCCTAAGCCCCTAGGGGTTGGGTTGGCACGCCTACGCCTCTGGTAGCGCTCCTCCTCGTGGGAGAAAGTCTCGCTGGGGGGCGTCCTTGACCTCTGCCTGTATTCATCATCACTCTCGTCGTCGGAAGGCAGGTCAGGGCTGAGTTCGGACTGTCTCCGCTGCGCACGGCGTAGCTTCCTCTTCAGATTGTCTATCTCGCGCTGCATGGCCACCTTATCATCCTTTCTCCGGGAGGCGTGGCTATGAGCCTCTTCCGATCACGTGGCCTGGCCATCTTCGCGCTTCTGGGGAACGTGCCCGTCCCCCTGGCTCTCGCTCGCCGTTGAAGTACGCACGCTTCCTTCTCGAAAACATCTGTTGTCGTTCTGACCGCCCCCGGGGTCGCCATAGTGACTCTGAGGCCGTGACTTTGCTGGTTCTGGTCGATTGGGAGTTCTTTGGTGAGGGCCTGATCCTACCATGTCTGACTGTTGTCCTTACTAACGCACAAGCTCTTCCCACAGACGGCGCCAATTGTAGGGACCGGTTTCGAGCGCTCTCTACGGACTGAGAGAGTGGACCCAAGCCCAGCTGACCCTCCAATAAATTTATAGAGTATGGGCTCAAGAGCTAGGCCCTAGTAAAGAATGCAACGGCCATGCATGGTTGTTCGTGGATTGTGCTAAGCTAAACGTGGGTCGGAATGCCTAATAAGGCTCCTCGGACGGGTTTATTGGGTCTGAAGTTATTCTTATTTCTTTCAAGTAAGGTTACAATGGTTGAGAGAAAATACACTGCTACAGTATTATCTTTTCTCTGGTTTTTCGTCCGTCCCCCTCTCAAGAGGGACTTTTTACATTATATACTTCTCTCTCAGTTGATCCTAGCCCTACATTTGTTGATCAACCCGGTTTCCACTTGAGAGCCTGTCCCATCAGCCGCATTCCCATACCTCCAGTGGGTTGCAGCGCCCAAGGCGGCACTGTTCAGAGGTCCTATCCTCATTAATGCGGCCAGGGCGTTAGTTGAGGGCATTTAATGTGGAGGTGACAGTTCACCTGGGACTTGCTCCTCCACCATGCTTCAATGTCCGGTGCTTGGTTCTTGCTATTTGCTCCTTGGGTGCTTGGGGAGACTCCCCTTAAAGATATGCTGTTTGCCCACTCTCTGACCTCGGTCTCCCGAGGATGTAACCATCCTCGGCAATGCCCCTTGGGCCCTGGGCTCTAAACCTTTGTCCTCGGACCTCGGACATTGGAGGTGTCCTTGGCTTGGGCCTCTGGGCCTGGTTTGGAATGGGCTGGGGTTGCTGACTTATTCTGCCCCCACAAGCGTAATAATAAATTTGAATAAATTACATTTTTTATCGTCTCACTTTTTTCCTCAACCAAATAAAGAATTTTTCTAACCCTTCACTTTTCCATCCTCCTAACCAAACACACATGAGAGAAAATTAATATTTTCTATCCTCCCATAATTTTTTATCCCCTCATTTTCCATTCTACAACCAAACAATGTCTTAGCCTTTTAATTAATCAACGAATCTCTTCACACCCATCCAGGGTGGTATTACATGTATTCACCATCTCACAAAGAGGTGGATACATGATAGATTTTCTCTGCTCATCCACTTCCATAGACTATAGTAATAGCAATTTACAACACATATATACCAACATATGGTTCAATAAATTAGGGTACATAATATATATATATATATATATATATATATATAGAGGGTTGAGTTCAAGTTACACCTAGTGTAACTCTAAGCACTGTTACATCACTCAATATTTTTTAATAGGGTGCCAATTTTGACAAATCCACTGTTGGATTACATTATCTTCTTATATTTTTCATGCTTGCAAAATTACAAGGTGATCGAATATCAATAGTCATGTCTTCAATCAATTGTTTAAATTCAAGTTTTTGTAGTTTAAAATAACACATAAAAAATGAGTTTATAGATGGATTGGTAAATAACATCCGATTAACATAAAAATTGATACGCATGTTAAGAACATATAGAACATGTAATTCAACAATAAGATTTCCAGAATTCGAATTTAATAACAAGTAATTGAATGATGTAACATTATTTAAAGTTACAATAAGTGTAACTTGAACTCAACTCATATATATATATATATATATATATAGGGTTGGGTTCAAGTTACACCTGATATAATTTTAAACAATGTTACATCACTCAATACTTTTTAATTGGATGCGAATATTGACAAATCTATCGTTAGATTACATTATCTTCGTATATTCTTTATGCTTGCAAAATTTCGAGATGATCAAAGAATAATAGCCATGTCATCAATCAATTGTTAAAATTCAAATTTTTATAGTTTAAAATAATGCATAAAAAATGGGGTTTATAGATCAAATGGTAAATAGCATTCGATTGGTATGAAAATTGGCATGCATGTTAAGAACATGTAATTCAACAGTTGGATTTTCAAAATATTAATTCAATAATAAGTTATTAAGTGGTGTAACATTACTTAGAGTTACACCATATGAACTTGAACTTAACTCATATATATATAAAATTGATAACCAGGACATTTTTACACGAATTCTAAATTATTACTTATTTTATTATAGTTTTTGAAAAACGTGTTTTGTTACTTTTCCAACCTCTCTAGAACACTATGCTACCAACTTGGAGTATGCGGTGTTTCTATCTTCCCATAAAAAAATAATATAAAAAAAAACCATATTGTATACGGAGAACAATTATGGATATGATAATATATGAAATTTTGGGTGAACATGTATACATAATAAATCGAACAAATATCAAGGCTATCATAATAGACATGATTTTCGGTGCATATGACACTTTAGCCACTGCAATTGAGTGGACCTTTTCCTAACTCTTGAGGCATCCACAAGTAATGAAACGTGTACAAGAAGAGCCAGAAGGTGTAGTTGGAATGAAAAAAATGGTGGAGGAGATAGATATAGAAACTTTAACATACTTGGATGTGGTGGTGAAGGAAAGCTTAAGACTACATCTTGTTGCACCATTACTAGTCCCACATGAATCTACGGAGAGATCAATGGATATTTTGTATCCAAGAAATCAACACTAATAGTAAATTTTTGGGCTATTGGACGAGATCCTGATGCATGGTCAAATAATGTGGAAGAATTTTACCTTGAAAGGCTTATGAATAATAATATATACTTTAGGGGACATGATTTCCAACTCATCCCATTTGGGTCTTGTCGTAGAGGGTGCCCTGGAATAAATTAGGCCTTACCATTGTCAAATATGTTCTAGCTTAATTATTGCATTACTTTCACTGGGTGCTCCCCCTTGACATATTGCCTAATGACTTAGACATGACTGATTAGTTTGGGCTAGCAATGCGGAAAGCCGAGCACTTGTCTACCATGCCAACTTATCGTCTACTTGGTTAAATCTGTTACGAAATAACCTTTAGGAAAATTTTACTTATTTAGTTTTGGTTTGTTCTTCTTGTTGATTGTAATATGTCCTCTCTCTCTCTGTACTTTAAAATTTAGACAGTTTATGTGGAAAGAAAAAAAGGATGTGTAGTATGTTGTGATCGATGAAGTATACAATAGAACGTTAAGACTAAGCCATAGGATTCTTCCCACTTTTTGATTTTTTTCACAATAGCGTTGCTCCAAAAAGGTATGAAGAGTGCTATTAGTATTATGGCGTAAATGCAATTTTCGTCCCTACATTTTGGGGTCATTTCTATTTTGGTCCCTACATTTCTATTTTACCACTTTTAGTTCCTAATCCAATTAGCGCGTGTTATTTTAGTCCATTCCGTCAGCCAACAGACGGAAATAGCTGACGTGGCTAATGGAAAAATTAAAATATTATTAAAAAAGCCACATCAGATAAAATAATATAAAAAATTTCTAACCTTCTTATTTTTTAAAAAGAAAAGAAAAAAATTAAATTAATTTTGTTTCTCTTTTTTTTTTTGGAAGAACATGAAGAATCTAGAACATGTATTCTTCCCCATCAATCATGTTCTTTATTTTCTTCCCAGCAAACCTTGCCCAGAAATTTAAAAAATCAAAATTTTTTTTTCTCTTTTCTTATATTTCCTTAGCAAAAAAATCCATAAAATCAGTCAGAATTAGAAACACAAACACATGCCCACAGATTTACAAAACACAAAAACATTCACTCTGTCATTCTTTCAGATTCCCATTACAAACACAAACACCTTCAAGGATTCAAAATACCCTCAACAAACCCAAAGTCCTTACACGCCTTAATCCAAATTTACAGACCCAAGCAAACCCGAATAGCAAAAACCCCAAACTCAAGATTGCTTTCCTCTTCCTCACCAACTCTGACCTCCACTTCGCCCCTTTCTGGCAGCAGTTCCAAAATGCCCCTTCCAAAAACCTCTACAACGTGTATGTCCACGCCGATCCTTACGTCAACATCACCCACCCTAAGGGCACCGTCTTCGAATTCCGCTTCATTCCGGCGAAAAAAAACCTACCGCGGCTTGCCGATGCTCATCTCTGCCACGCGCCGTTTGCTTGCCACCCTGTCGTCGACGATTCGGCCAACGCGTTCTTCTTCTTCTTTTTTCTGTATCGGATCTCCTTGGAGTTCGAATCCGGGTTGATGGAGCCAGATCTGTCTCTGGGAGCCATTTGGGTTTGTAAAAGTTTTGGAGATTTGGATTTGTTTGGAACAAGTGAAAGAATCAGAAACGGTGTTTGAGGAAGGGGAGGAAGTGACGGTGTGGGTTTTTATGAAGGCAGGTTAGAGAGAGAGAGAGTGTGTGTGTGTGTGTGTGTGTGTTTAAGAGAGTGTGGGTTTTGTGTTGTTGTGATCTAGGTCAGTGTTTGTGTTTGATCTTTTTTTTTTTTCTTCGTTTGTGTTGTTGCTTGGTTTGTGTTCTTGTAATCTGGGTTTATTTGTTGCTGGGTTTGAGGTCTTTGTTGTTGGGTTGGATTGGGAGGAACAGGAAGAACAAGTTAGAGTGTTCTTATGAAAATTAATAATAATAAGTAATATTTTTTTCAAATTAAATTAGATTTAAGGTTTTTTTAAAAAAAATTTAATAATATTTTAATCATTATATCAATGCCACATCAGCGCCACGTCAGTTAATAGAATGTTCCGTTAGCCACGTCAGCTATTTCCGTCTGTTGGCTGACGGAAAGGACTAAAATAACATGCGCTAATTGGATTAGGGACTAAAAGTGGTAAAATAGAAATGTAGGGACCAAAATAGAAATGACCCCAAAATGTAGGGACGAAAATTGCATTTACGCCTAGTATTATTAGACAAATCTTTGAGCGATAATGTTGTTTTAGTGGGAAATATATGTCTTAATTCAATGACTTCCATCTTAGAGTGGAGTCGCCGGTAGTGTGGTTCACGTAGAGTTTTTGGGGTTTTAAATCAAATTTGGTTAAAAAATCAAATAAATAAACAAATAAAATAATGATGTGGAAATTGTGAACTATTCAAAACTTATGTGGCAAGCTTTATGAAATCAACAAAAAGTCAGATATTTCGATTTTATAATATAATAGATAAGCGTCAAAATTAATTTTTTGTAATTTGTGACAAGTCAAAATTTATAGTATTTCTAGCATTAGCTTTTATTTTTTAAATATTTTATAAAAAATATAATTTTTAGTAGTTAATATTTTGAATTTAATTAATATATATTTATTTTTTAAAATTTGGGAATTGGGAGCTTGGACCTTAGGCGATTGCCTAAAACTCAGTTAATGGTTAGGCCAGCTCTAAACATACAAAGGATTTTATAGTATATATAGATGAGTGTCAAAATTAATTTTTTGTGATTTGCGACATGTCAAAATTTATAGTGTTTCTAGTATTAGCTTTCATTTAAAAAAAATATTTTTTATTAGTTAATATTTTGAATTTAATTATTATATCTTTATTTTTTAAAATTTGGGAATCGGGAGCTTGGACCTTAGGTGATTGCCTAAAACTTGGTTAATGGTTGGGCCAGCTTGGAATATACAAATGTGACTTTTTATATTTTAGATTATTTGTTTCTTTGTTTTATTTTGTTTTGTTTTTATTTATTTTTTAGAAACAAGCACATACATAGGGGAGAGGAAACTGAGTTTTAATACAATGACACACCATAAAACTCTATTCAAAAGCCATGAAAATTGGGACATGTAATGCGATCTTTTGCTTTTTAAATTTTTTTATAAGTGATAGCTATCGTAGAGGGAGAGGAGAGATTTCAGATTTGGCTTAAACCGTGGCAGAGTCTGGAAATTTTTCCAAGGTGGGGAACTAAAAATAACCAAATTCTCAAGTAATAAAAAAAAAAATTTATGATGCAAAACAAGTACTTTATTTTGTAAATTAAAAACTTAATATAGTTCAACAATCACTTAAAAACTCATTCGTTAATCTAGCATTTTATTTTTATATGGCCTAGTTTTGAGATGACTCGATAGATTTCATTGAATTGATTAAAATAATACTCTCATATTGGTGGTCTTTCTAGAATCTCATTCCTGTTTGAATACAACTTATTTTTGCTAAAATTGAAAATTGAAAACTAAAAACACTGTAGCAAAATAATTTTTAAATGTGTGAATAGTACCGTGAGACCCATTTTTAATATATTTTTTTTAATAAAGTGGATGTGGGTCCCGTGAACAGTGCATGAACAGTACTACTACAGTGTATGAATAGTACTACTACAATAAAATTTCTCTCTAAAAAGCTGGAAACGCATGAAAAAAGAAAAAAAAAAGCAAAACGTAAACGCCAGTCGCAACATTCCTATCCAAACCCACACTTATTTGTTGAAGTTCACATCTTTGAGCATTTTTAGGGGGTTCAACATTTAGAAAAAAAAAATATTGAGTGGTAGTTTCTGAGTTGTGAATATTTTTTTCTCTTAAAATATACATCAATTACAAATCATGTTCTCATAATTATCCAAATGTGTAAAACTGTGTAAAACATTTTTTGTGTAACAAGTTAAACCCATATATCTTATTATATATTATATATTAGGACAAATTACAACTTACCCAGTTGTAGTTATGCTGAAATTTAAGTTGCGTATCTGTTGTTCGAAATTTGACACTTTACCCACCTGAGGTTAGCTTAGTTACGCTCTGTTTGTTTAGGCAAAAATATTTTCAAGAAAATGAGTCATTTTCTAAAAAGTATTTTCTGTAAAACTATTTCATTTTCCTATGTTTGGTAATTACCTTAAATGAGTTGTAAAACAATCTTTTAACTTCCCCTATTTAACTTGTTGTGAGATAGAGTTGTTTTAAAAAAGAAAAAAAATTAATGGAAAACAATCTCTAAAAATAAGTCATACTTTTTCTGTTGACTAAAGATAGTTTTCCTTTTACTTATTATTATTATTTTTATACTACCAAACAATGGAAAATACGAAAAATTATCTTTACATAAGGTTTTTCATCAAAACAAACATAGCGTAAGAGTTTCGTAACTCATATTTGTTAAAGGCGAAAATGCACTTTTGGTCCCTACATTTTCGGTCAATTTTCATTTTGGTCCCAAAATTGATTTCTTTGCAAATTTCATCCCTAAAAAAAGAAAATCGTTTTTAAAATGGTCCCTGTCGTCAACCCACTGACGAAAACCTCCTACGTGGCAGACAAAGTTCCCTGTTTGCTGACGTGGCGCAGACATGACCATTAAAATATTATTAAAAATAATTATTTGGCATTTTTTTAATGTCACATTAGATTTAAATTAAAAAAACATTAAAAAAAGGCCAGATCAGAAAATTCAAAAAAAAATTAATTCCTCAATTTTAGTTTTAATTAAAAACAAACAAACAAAATTTTTTTTTTTTTAGATTAAAGATTGAGGCAGAAGAATTGCTGAGTGAAGAGAGCTGAGCGGGGATAATGTCGGAGAGGGAGAGAGACTTGATTTGCTGAATTTGAATCTGATAGAGCGCAGCGGATTTGATTTGATCGGCCTTCTTGGAAGCCTCAGCAGCAAGCTCCATGGATTTCTTGGTGGTTTCGGTGACCAAATCGGAAATGTTAACGGAACTCGTGAGAGTCTGAGATCTCCTCGCCGCTTCTTCTGCCAAGCCTTTCGCTCTCTTCCAAATGTCCTCCATTGTTGTTGATTTTTCTGAATCTCAAAATCTCAAATATGAAATTCTTTGTTTGTTTGTGTTACTTTTTTTAGTGGGTTCGACTTGTTGGATTGCTGGGTTTGACTTGGTGGGATTTACTGGGTTCTAAGGTGGATTTCTTGGTTCGACTTTCTAGGTTTTGAGGTGGGATTGCTAGATTTGCTGGGTTCAACTTGCCTGAGATGGGTTTTTCTGGGTTTGAGATTTTTTTTTTTTTTTTGGGTTGGTTATGTTGTATTTTTGGATTAATTTGGTACTTTGGGGCTTTGGGATTTGATGATTTTGCTTGTGTTTGAAAAAATGGTGGATTTGAGATTTATGATTTTGTTTTTGAGCTGAATTTTTTGGGTTTTTTTGTGTGTTTGTTTCTTAAGAAAATTTTTGGGTTTGCTAGTTTGGTTGCCAGGGAAGAACATGACGTTCATGTTCTGGAAAAGAAGAAATGTTATGAAAAAAAATGTAAAAAATAAAATATAATTTAATTATATTAATGTTTATTTTTAAAAAAAAATTGAATTTTCTGATCTGGCCTTTTTTTAATGTTTTTTTAATTTAAATCTGACGTGGCATTAAAAAAATGCCAAATAATTATTTTTAATAATATTTTAATGGCCATGTCCGCGCCACATCAGCAAACAGGGAACTCCGTCTGCCACGTAGGAGGTTTCCGTCAGTGGGTTGACGGCAGGGACCATTTTAAAAACGATTTTCTTTTTTTAGGGATGAAATTTGCAAAGAAATCAATTTTGGGACCAAAATGGAAATTGACCCAAAATGTAGGGACCAAAAGTGCATTTTCGCCTTTGTTAAAAACAGGGTTAAATACGTAATTTCGCTCTACTTTTATGTCTATCTTTTCCAAAAATACAAAAAACATAAAAATACAATATTAAATAAGATAAAAAAGAATCTAGCGAAACATTTGCATTATGAAATTTCAAACCACAGGTAAGCAACTTAAATTTCAATCAAATCTTAAGTGGGTAAAGTGTCAAATTTCAAATTACAATTAGACAATTTAAAGCTATCATCAAATACATAAATATCTAGGGGATGTTTGGTACGAATGCAAATCCTCTGTACCACTTTTATGTACCACTTTATGTTCCACTAATCACTATTTACCATATGTATGATTGCTTTCCATTTTAAACTTCAGTTATTTTATAAGGAAAATAAAATGAAGACATGACAAGTAGTGATTGGTGGAACATAGAGTGGTACATAAAAAGTGGTACAGAAGATTTGGACTTGGTTGGTACACCCACTCAAACACACATTTTCAGTTTTTAAACAACATTACATGTATTTTCATACACTTTTTCACTCATATGTATTTTTACATATGTTTTCAAATAACAAACACATGTTTTCAAACATATGTACCAAACACTCCCTACTCACTTAGGAAGTACTGTACAACACTAAAAAGTAACTTGATTTTTTACTATACATTATAGTATTTTTTTTTAAAAGAATTTTAACTTATGATATCTACTACTGATAATAGCCTTTATCGTCAAATAAAAATACCAATTAATTTTTGATATCAGCGAGTGGAACCCAAAATTCCTTATACAAGAATAAAAAATTTTGCCACATAAACTATCTGAACTCGCCCCTTAAAAGTAGCTTCTAGAGCGTTCACTGTCCACTGTAACTCACAAGTGAAAACAAATATCAGTTGTTTATTCTAATATCAAATAAAATAATATTTTTCTCATTTGCTTTTCCTTTTTTTCTTTCACTGTCTGGTTTGTCTGCTCACGTCTTTCTCTCTTCTCTCTCCTATCTCTCTATCTCTGTCTCTCCATCTCTGGTGGGTTTGGAGGTGGTAGTTGATTTTGGGGGTTTTGGCTGTGGTGGAGATGGTGATTGATTTTGGGTTGTGGCTGTGAGTTTTGTGACTTGCTATTGTGAGCGTTTGGGGTGAGATTATTCTCACGGCGCGTTTTGCATTTCACGGTTTTTTTTTTTTTTTTTTTTTTTTTTTTTCCAGGCGTGAGAGGGAGCAAGCGGAACTGTGCGCTACTGTGCGGTTACTGTTCACATGAACAGTAGCCGCACTTGTTGACTTTTGTCCCTCAACAGTGCATTTGTGCACTATTTACGGACCCACAAATTTCATTTTTTATCAACTTTTTCATTAAAAATGAGTCTCACGGTACTATTTACACATTTAAAAATTATTTTGCTACAGTGTTTTCAGTTTTCAGTTTTCAGTTTTCAGTTTTCAGTTTCAACTACAATAAGTTCAATCCAAACGGACCCTATTATTAAAAACAATATAGAGTGGCACAACAACGAGATACCCAGAGCGCGAGAGAAAGAGAAAAAGAGAGATACCAGTGGTTGCCGCCGGCATGAACTAGAGCAAGAGCCGGAACCGAGCAGACGACATATCGGACTCACCGAGTGGCAACTGGCGGCGCTATGGTCTATGGGGTACACACATACTAATCATACGACACAGATTTGTTTTGTTCTTTTAGTTTTTCTTTTTTCTTCTTTAATTTAGAATTTATTAAAAGGAAAAATGGGGTTTTGTTAGTGTCCGGAAAGGCATGGGCTGAGCAATGGGCCAATGGAGTTTTTATTTTTGGGTTATTTTGGTACCATTTTTTGTGTTTTTTTTTTTGGTCACAAGTCACAACAGTAATTTGCATGTTGTTATGGGCGTGTAAAAAATAAATTAAAAATTATGTTGGGATTTTCTATTATTAGAATAGTCAAATATTTAAGGCTTCAATTCTAAAATTTGAAGGGCAGGTGACTGCCGACTGGCGAGATTGGGTTGACAATATGATGGGATTTTTTGTTGAATTTGGCCACACAATTATTGTACCCATCCGGGAGTCCATGAAGCCGGTTTGGCCAAAAAAAAAAAGGGTATGTTTTGGTTTTTTTTTTTTTTTTTGGGATAGAGTATGTTTTGGTATTGGTTACCGATATTTTATTATTAAATTAATAAATATTTTATATAATCTATTAAAAATATTAAAAATTGTAATTAAGTCCATCCCGAATATATTTTTGATGAGAAAGTCCATCCCAAATTAGTATGTTCAGCTCCAGCCAAGTGTTAAAACTCAATATAAAATTATAAATATATATTAGCTACTACTTTGAGAATGAAAAAAAATAAATAAATAAAAATTATCAAAAAGGAGAACGAAAAAATAAAATTTAAAATCAAAACTTATAATTAGCAACTTATATATTTGCCACCTGGAAGGTTGACAAGCCAATAATTTCATTGATTTATCCGCTACTTTTTGGTGGGTAGACTTTCACTTACTTTTACAGGTAGGCAATAAATTAAAAGACTAGGGGTAAAAAAGAGAAAGAAAAAGATAGAAAGAGACCCTAAAAGAAAGAAACGATGAAGACACAGACTCATAGTTAAAAAGGCTTCTTCAGTCCCATACCTTTCCTCAACTGGATTCCCAAAATGTCTCCATTGACATTAGCTATTTTCCTTCTACTATCCATCTGGACAGTCATACACATCCTATCACGGCCAAAGCACCACAAAAATCAGCCTAAACTCCCACCGAGCCCTCGCTCCTTACCAATCATCGGTAACCTTCACATGCTAGGTAGTCTCCCACACCGTGCCCTCCATAACTTAGCCAAAAAATATGGACCCATCATGTCATTACGGCTTGGCCATGTACCAACTATTGTGGTCTCATCTCCTCAAGCTGCTGAGCTATTTTTAAAGACCCATGACACCAATTTTGCTAGCCGACCTAAACTCCAAGTCTCTGAGTACTTGTCTTACGGTACCAAGGGCATGGCTTTCACCGAATATGGTTCATATTGGCGCAACATTAGGAAACTATGTACGTTGCAACTTCTTAGAGTTTCAAAAATAGATTCATTTGCACCTGTGAGGAAGGCGGAGGTAGGATCACTAGTGCAGTCACTGAAAAAAGCCGCGGCGGCGCATGAGGTCGTGGACCTTAGTGGGAAAGTGTGTGAACTTAATGAGGAAACTACATGTAGAATGATGTTTGGGCGAAGTAGAGATGATAGATTCGACTTGAAAACGCTTATTGAGGAGGCCTTGAGCTTGGCGGGGGCTTTCAATCTGGCTGATTATGTGCCTTACCTTGGGGCACTTGATCTACAGGTACGCAAGTTTCTATCGATTCAACTTTATCTGAGTCTTATTAAATCTTTATGATTAGCTGAAGTGACCATGTTATTTGGAGAAGTATGAAGTTTGGCTTGATTTGCTAGCTCTTAATCTTTGCCCTCTTCCATATATAGCCAAATCTAAAATCGGCTTGGTCTATTATTTATTTATTTATTTCATTGGAAAAGTTAAAGAATGTGTTTAGCAAATAATTTTAGAATTTTTTTTTATAGGAAAAGAAAAATGCTATTGTCTCTCTTTTTTTTTGATGAACACTATTGTCTCTTTAACAGTGTTTTATATTTTTTATAAAAATGATATTAAAACTTTTTTTTTAAAATAACCTATTAACAGAAATATTTAAAAAAAAAAAAAAAAACCTTATTTAGAAATACTTAGATATACTCCCCGATTCTGCATCTTAATCCCACTCCCCTTGATGATATATTTTTCTATTTAAACTTTATGGTTGTGGTATAAGAAAAATAAGACATGTTTAAATCTCCGTAAAATCTTTGCATAACATGGCCACCTTGAAAATCACATGGCTAATCATTTCTAGTATTATATTGTTTTGTCCATTTCTAAACAATTCTTTTACTCTCTTTTTTCTTCTTGTTTTAATTCCTTACACTTCGATAAGTAATAAACTAATCTTATCTTCTACCACCCTATTCCTATTCCACAAGACTACAATATTTGCAATTGACAGAGCATATATGCCCATAACTGGTTTAATAAATTTGGGTCCGTCCACAAATTTGGACTTCAATGCCACGCATATTTATGGAGTAAAGTACAATAACACACACTTCACACATGCTTTGTCACAATTGTTCTATTTGACATAATGTGCTTAGTAGTTTGTTATTATAACATAAACTCACAATTTTTTTTTCATCACTCAGTTTATAAATTAGGACAATTGTGACAAAATTTATAGTATTGACAATATTGTGGAGTAAATGATAATTCTTAGAGAAAAAAAAAGAAAATAACTGATTATTCTAATTTCAAGCTCCTGTATCATAAGATGAACATGACGTTTTCCTGTATATTTTATATTTGAAAAATGCTAGATCACAATTATATGTACAATTTTTTGCACAATTTTCTATGTGACAAGTTATGAGTAATGAAGAAAAAATGATTGTTCCATGTCAGTCTATACTTCTATCACTCACAACTCGTTAAGTGACGAGTTGTGGCAAAAATGATGTAGATAGATGTAGTTTTTGCATTGTTCTATATATTTCTACTTTTATTATTGTTTTAAAATGTGGTTGTATTCTTTCTAGAACACTACGCTATGAACGTTGCCTATGTAATGGCTAAAGGATATAATCATCCACGTGATAATATACAAAAGTTAAATTTTTTATATTAAATTTATGAGTGATAAAGCATGAAACCTAGTTTATTTTTTTTAATAAAAAATTTAGAAGCATGGAACCTAATTGGTTGGAGAAAATATGGGTGGGTGAGGTGTCACCTACCTATTGGTGGAGTGGATTTATTGTTGATAAGGTTTGTGAGTTTAATATTACTTTTGTACTTAGTGAGTATCTGGGTTTAATTTTTTTAAAGAGTACCTTTTTTTTTCCAAAATTGATTTTGTTAGAGTTTAGGTAAAACTTATTTACTGTACATTAGATTTCCTAATTGAATTCACAGACTTAGTTGCATTAATCAATAAAAAAAAAGCATATAGTTTTATCTTTACCAAGAAAAATTAAATTCAATACAATAATAGAGATAGACTATAAGATGGTTGTTTCATTAGTAGTTGCCCCCTTTTTTTTTTTAATATAATGTGGTACAATATAAACTTGATTATTGGTATGCATTTGATTTTTTTTTTTTTTTTTTTTTGCATTATCATTTTGTACTCTGTCATGATGAAAAATTAAATAATTAATTACTATTATAAATAATTAAGACACTAATAAAAATAATAACTAAGGCAAACTATAATATTAATATTAATATTTTTATTAATAAGAAGGTGAAACCATAATTATGAAAGAATTACCTAATATATAGTTTGCATTTTTTGGTAATTTACGCCTCAAACTGCAATTTTGATAAATACATTTTTAATAACTTTTACCAAATGTTCTACTTTTTAAAAAGTCCAATTTCATATTGCACTTAATAAAATCACCAATTTTTCAAAACGCACAATTTCAAAAAGTCACTTTGATGCTTCATGCTTCTAACGAAGAAATAAAAAACTCAAATCCTCTCCCTAATTATTAAATTATTAAAAAAAAAAGATATAACAGAGCTTAATGACTAGGATTGCATTTTGCATGAATTACGTGGATCTGGTATACCATTTTCATGCTCATGCTGGTTTCCCTTTGTATTGAATAATTCTTCATTTTTTTAAAATTCCAATACAAAAATTCAATTAAGGAATTGAGGTGACAATTTAGTTACGTCTAGTATTAACTGATGTAGCACCATTTACATGGATCATGCATAGTTACCACATCAATTTGATAGGTATGTTTTTAGTAAAATTTGTGAAATGGTATCATTAGCATAGTGATTTTCAAGCTATTTATTTCTATAAGGGATTGACACGGCGCATGAAGAAATGTAGCGAGGCTTTGGACATAGTCTTGGAGAATATCATCAAGGAGCATGAAAAAATTTCTAGTAGTGGTCGACAAGATCGTGAAACAGACTTTATAGACATGCTGCTTTCTTTGATGAACCAACCCATGAATCCTCATGATGAGCAAGTATGCATTATTGATCGAACAAATATCAAGGCTATCATACTAGACATGATTTCGGGTGCATATGACACTTCAACTGCTGCGATTGAGTGGACATTTTCTGAACTCTTGAGGTATCCACGAGTGATGAAACATGTACAGGAGGAGCTAGAACGTGTAGTTGGAATGAATAGGATGGTGGAGGAGACTGATTTGGCAAAATTACCATACTTGGATATGGTGGTGAAGGAAAGCTTAAGATTACATCCTGTTGCACCATTACTAATCCCACATGAATCCATGGAGGACATTGAGGTCAATGGATATTATGTCCCCAAGAAATCACGAATAATAATAAATATTTGGGCTATTGGACGAGATCCTTGTGTGTGGTCTGATGATGTGGAAGAATTTTACCCTGAAAGGTTCATAAATAGTAATATAGACCTTAAAGGACATGACTTCCAGCTTATCCCATTTGGATCTGGTCGCAGAAGGTGCCCTGGAATGCATCTAGGCCTTACAACCATTAAATATGTTCTAGCTCAATTACTACATTGCTTTCACTGGGTGCTCCCTAGTGGCATGTTGCCTAATGACTTGGACATGAGTGAGAAGTTTGGGCTATCGATGCGAAGAGCCAAGCACTTGTCTGCCATGCCAACTTATTGCCTACTTGGTTAAATCTATAAGGCATGTTCAATGAAATCTGAGAAATAAATGCCATGCTTGGTTCATGAGAAACATGGTGTATTTTGTATTTTTTGTTTTTATTTTCTGTTTTTGGTGGGACCTATCAATAAAAAAACTTGTTTAATTTGTTTTTAGTTCTTATTTTCGTTTTCAATACCCAAAATATGTGTGTATGGAAACAAAAAAATAAAAATGTTTTAGCATTTTTTTTTCCAGCAAAAATGAGTATGATGACATTCTCCTAATAAAAAACTGAAAATGGGTGCCGTCCACTGCTATGACCTGTCTCACTCAAGTCAACTTTGTAAGTGAAAAAAAATTAGATTTAAAATAAAAATAAAAATATGAACCAAGTGAAAAACGGGTATGTCAATGTTTTTCTTCTCAAATCCTGTATTTAAAACAGGTGCCAAACAAAGGCAAAAAAGAAAATGGATTCTTTATCCTAAATTCAGATTCAGAAAATGAATACTCATTTTCAAAAATGAAAACAAAATGCAATATATTTTTTTGAACCAAGCAGGGCCAGGTCTCTGTAAAAATATGCATATGGACATGGCCGAATGGAAAAACACACGGCCATACAATTTCTTTTTTCAACTTTCTAGTATTTTATTGTTTTGAAGCTCAATACTTCTTTTACTTATTTTAATTAGAGTAATTATTATTATATAATGGTTACCGCACACTACTATACATAGATTGACTAAAATTGTGTTTTAAAAACACCATTTTACAAATTTATAATTATAATTGAAATTGTGTTTTTGAGTGTGTAGGGAAGTGATTATTTGGAGAGAGGAAAATAAAGAAAAGAAAAGTGAGGAGAGAAATCATGAGAAAAAAGTAATTGTGCAACCCAAATGAGAATTTCGCCCTTGGTTCTTCTCTCAGCCGTTTGCTTCTAACTCAAAAAAAAAAAAAAAAAAAAAAAAAAAAAAACTTGCTTCAGCTACAGATTTGTCTAATTCCTTTCTTCTCTCAACAATAACTTCTTCTCACCCTTTATTCAACATAGAAAATAATTAAAAAGACAAAAATGATTCAAGTATCATTGGCTGGTGTTGAAAATAGAAATACATGGGACTTCCTGAGCGTCTGAGATTAGAAAATATAGCATTTAGTTGACATGCACAATCCAAGGTAAGAATTGTGAAAGTGAAGGGAGAAGAGGGAAGTGATGGAAAACAAAAAGAAGAAGAGGAAGATTCAATAGGGAGAGGAATTAGTGAGGGATGATTTAATGAGACAATATAGGATAAGGGAGAGAGAATAATGAAAATAATATGGGTGGTAGTGAAATTGAAGAGAACTTTTGTTTTTTTTTTAATTGTATATTTTTTCTTAACAAAACTTAAATATAGTACCTTATATCCTTTTACTTAGGTTCCCATTAAAAGAAAGCCATGTGTTACTTAACATCTCTTTCATTTACATGGTTGATTTGGGCGCTATTTTACCAAAAAAATAAAAAAAGAAAAAAAAGAAAAAGAAAAAGAAAAAGAGATTTGAGTTCTAAGTCTGATTTGGATGTTTAGCGATTGTGTTATAGAGGTGTAGGATTTGGAAGTTCTTCATAAATTTTTGCCATTATTGAAGTGATCAAAGAAACTTCTTTTCTTATTGAAGTTTGAACTCACAAAGTTCTGGGCTCTATGCATGTCTGATTTGGATGATGGAGTTGCAGAGCCTATTTTTCATTATCTCTATTTTGTAGCAAATGAAAGAGATGAGTTTTCTTTCGGGAGATTAAAATATGCTGTATCTAAGTTAATGTCATTTAAATATTTCATTAAGTAGACACATAGCATAATTTTAAGAGGGAAATTTAAGAAACATGACATTAGGTATTAGGTATTGTATCTAAAATTTTGCCAAAAATCTATATTTTTAATGAGCCCCAATAGGTGGGGTTTTTTTTTTTAATTTTTAATTTTTTATTAATTATTTTATTATATAATTTTTTTAAGATGCCTAACAATTTTTTTATAAAGAAAATGAGATCATGAATATAAAGTACTTTTTCATTTTAAATAATTGTAATTATAAAGACATTACATATTTTATTTTATGTAATAAGAGGGTAATAATAAATTTGAATAAATTACATTTTTTATCGTTTCACTTTTTTCCTCAACCAAATAAAGGATTTTTCTAACCCTCCACTTTTCCATTCGTCCAACCAAACACACATGAGAGAAAATTAATATTTTTTATCCTCCCATAATTTTTTATCCCCTCATTTTCCATTCTACAACCAAACAATGTCTTACCCTTTTAATTAATCAACGAATCTCTTCACACCTATCCAGGGTGGTATTACATGTATCCACCATCTCATAAAGAGGTGGATACATGATAGATTTTCTCTGCTCATCCACTTTCATAGACTATAGTAATTGCAATTTACAATACATATATACCTACATATGGTTCAATAAATTAGGGTACATAATATATATATAGAGGGTTGAGTTCAAGTTACACATAGTGTAACTCCAAGTACTGTTACACCACTCAATATTTTTTAATAGGATGCCAATTTTGACAAATCCTCCGTTGGATTACATTATCTTCTTATATTCTCCATGCTTGCAAAATTACAAGGTGATCGAATATCAATAGTTATGTCATCAATCAATTGTTTAAATTCAAGTTTTTGTAGTTTAAAATAACGCATAAAAAATGAGTTTATAGATAAAATGGTAAATAACATCCGATTAGCATAAAAATTGACACGCATGTTAAGAATATATAGAACATGTAATCCAACGATAAGATTTCCAAAATACGAATTTAATAACAAGTTATTAGATGGTATAATATTACTTAAAGTTATAATAAGTGTAACTTGAACTCAACTCTCATATATATATATATAAGATCGATAACCAGGGCATTTTTTACACGTATTCTAAATTATTACTTATTTTATTATAGTTTTTGAAAAACGTGTTTTGTTACTTTTCCAACCTCTCTAGAACACTATGCTACCAACTTGGTGTATGCAGTGTTTCTATCTTCCCAAAAAAAAAAAAAAACATATTGTATACAATGGACAATTATGGATATGATAATATATGAAATTTTGGGTGAACATGTATACATAATAAATCGAACAAATATCAAGGCTATCATAATAGACATGATTTTGGGTGCATATGACACTTTAGCCATTGCAATTGAGTGGACCTTTTCCTAACTCTTGAGGCATCCACAAGTAATGAAACGTGTACAAGAAGAGCTAGAAGGTGTAGTTGGAATGAAAAAAATAGTGGAGGGGACAGATATAGAAACTTTAACATACTTGGATGTGGTGGTGAAGGAAAGCTTAAGACTACATCTTGTTGCACCATTACTAGACCCACATGAATCTATGGAGGACGCTGAGATCAATGGATATTACGTATCCAAGAAATCAAGACTATTAGTAAATTTTTGGGCTATTGGACGAGATCCTAATGCATGGTCAAATAATGTGGAAGAATTTTACCTTGAAAGGCTTATGAATAATAATATATACTTTAGGGGACATGATTTCCAACTCATCCCATTTGGGTCTGGTCGTAGTGGGTGCCCTGGAATAAATTAGGCCTTACCACTATCAAATATGTTCTAGCTTAATTATTGCATTACTTTCACTGGGTGCTCCCCCTTGATATATTGCCTAATGACCTAGACATGAGTGATAAGTTTGGGCTAGCAATGCGGAAAGCCTAGCACTTGTCTATCATGCCAACTTATCGCCTACTTGGTTAAATATATAAGAGAATTACGAAATAACCTTTAGGAAAATTTTACTTACTTAGTTTTGGTTTGCTCTTCTTGTTGATTGTAATATGTTCTCTCTCTCTGTACTTTAAAATTTAGATAGTTTATGTGGAAAGAAAAAAGGATGTGTAGTATGTTGTGATCGATGAAGTATACAATAGAACGTTAAGAGTAAGCCATAGGATTCTTCCTGCTTTTTGATTTTTGTCACAATAGCGTTTCTCCAAAAAGGTATGAAGAGAGCTATTAGTATTATTAGACAATTCTTTGAGCGATAATGCTATTTCAGTGGAAAATATATGTCTTAATTCAATGACTTTCATCTTAGAGTGGAGTCGCCGGTAGTGTGGTTCACGTAGAGTTTTTGGGGTTTTAAATCAAATTTGGTTAAAAAATCAAATAAATAAACAAATAAAATAATGATGTGGAAATTGTGAAATATTCCAAACTTATGTGGCAAGCTTTCATGAAATCAATAAAAAGTCAGATGTTTCGATTTTATAATATAATAGATAAGCGTCAAAATTTATAGTATTTCTAGCATTAGCTTTTATTTTTTAAATATTTTATAAAAAATATAATTTTTATTAGTTAATAATTTGAATTTAATTAATATATCTTTATTTTTTAAAATTTGGGAATTGGGAGCTTAAGTGATTGCCTAAAACTCAGTTAATGGTTGGGCCAGCTCTAAACATACAAATGTGGATTTTATAGTACATGTAGATGAGTGTCAAAATTAATTTTTTGTGATTTGTGACATGTCAAAATTTATAGTATTTCTAGCATTAGCGGTTAAGCATAGTTTTGTATGTTGGGTTATAGGATGGTTGTATGGTAGTAGCTGAAGAGTGTAGTACAAGTGCCTAAGTATCAGTTTGGATTCAGCGTTTTTCGCTCAATCCTGCGGCACGTTTTTTTTTTTTTGCTTTCACGCATCTAGGGACAAAAGTTACTGTTCATGAGACAAAAAACACTGTTTACATACTGTTCTGGTACTGTTTACGCACTGTTCATAGGACCCACAACCACTTTATTCAGGAAAAAAATATTAAAAATGGGTCCCACGATATTATTCACACATTTAAAAATTATTTTGTTACAGTGTTTTCAGCAACAATCAATTTTTAGCAATAATAAATTTTATCTAAACGGACCCTAAGTGTACATGCGAGGCTTGCATATCAGTGTTGTAGGGGGTATACGGCTTGGTTAGTGTCAGTAGTTAGTGACTGTGCAAGGGTAGTTAGAGTTAGGTACAAACTAGTGGGTTGGTGACAGCTGTGAGGTGTGGTTTAAGAGACCAAGGGGCAAGGGGTGGTACACGGGTTAATGAAGCAAAGTGTAAATCTGAAATAAAATTTCTTCTTTCGTCTCTCTACATTCTTTTCTTCTTCTTTCTCTGTTCTTTTCTTTTTCTTTCTCTGTTCCTTTTTTCCAAATTCTTGGAGGCTTAGCTGACCTCGAATCCAGCTATACAATCAAACCATAGATTTCAATCCTAACATTATCTTTCATTTAAAAAAAAATTTATAAAAAAAAATAATTTTAATAGTTAATATTTTGAATTTAATTAATATATCTTTATTTTTTAAAATTTGGAAATCTGGAGCTTGGATCTTAGGCGATTGCCTAAAACTCGGTTAATGGTTGGGCCAGCTTGGAATATACAAATGTGACTTTTTATATTTTAGATTATTTGTTTCTTCTTTTTGGGATGTCTTTTTTTTTTTAGAAACAAGCACATAAACGTACAGGAAAGAGGAAACTGTGTTTTAATACAACAACACACAATAAAGTCCATTCAAAAGCCATGAAAACTGGGACATGTAATGCGATCTTTTGCTTTTTATTTATTTTTTATTTTTTTATAAGTGATAGCTATCCTAGAGGGGGAGAAGAGATTTCAGATTTGGCTTTAAATAGTGGCAGAGTTAGGAAATTTTTGCGGGGGGCAAACTAAAAATAACCAAATTCTCAAGTAATAAAAAAAAATTTATGACACAAAACAATTACTTTATTTTATAAATTAAAAACTTAATATAGTTCAACAATCACTTAAAAATTCATTCGTTAATCTTGTATTTTATTTTTATATGGCCTAGTTTTGAGATCACTCGATAGATATCATTGAATTGATTAAAATAATACTCTGGTATTGGTGGTCTTTCTAGAATCTCATTCTAAGAAAGCAATACTTATTTGTTGAAGTTCACATCTTTGAGCCTTTTTAGGGGGTTCAACATTTAGAACAAAATATTGAGCAATAGTTTCAAAGTTGTGAATGTTTTTTTCTCTTAAAATATACATCAATTACAAATCATGTTCGCATAATTATCCCAATGAGTAAAACTATGTAAAACAGTTTGTGTGTAACAAGTTAAACCCATATATCTTATTATATATTAGGGCAAATTATAACTTATCTTAGTTAGGTTGAAATTTAAGTTGCGTACCTGTGGTTTGAAATTTAACACTTTACCCGCCCGAGGTTAGCTTAGTTACAATCTGTTTGTTTAGGCAAAAGTATTTTTTAGAAAATGAGTCATTTTCTAAAAAATATTTTCCGTAAAATTATTTCATTTTCCTATATTTGATAATTACCTTAAATGAGTTGAAAAACAATTTTTTGACTTCTCTTATTTAGCTTGCTGTGAGATAGAGTTGTTTTTTAAAAAATATTAATGGAAAACAATCTTAAAAATAAGCCATACTTTTTCTATTGACCAAAGATATTTTTCTTTTGACTTATTTTTTTTAATACTACTAAATATTGGAAAACACGGAAAACTATCTTTATAGAAGATTTCCCATCAAAACAAGTAGAGCGTTAGAGTTCCGTAACCCACATTTGTTAAAAATAAGGCTAAATATGTAATTTTGCTATACTTTTATGTCTTTCTCTTCCAAAAACACAAAAAACACAAATATATAATAGGCGAAAACCACATTTTCGTCCCTACATTTTCACGAGATTCTCACTTTGGTCCCTAACTTTTATTTTCACCGCTTTTAGTCCCTATTCTGAAAAACGTCTCTCGTTTTGGTCCCTGCCATTACATTAAAGACGGAAAATACACACGTGGCAAACGGAATGCACTGTTGGCACACTAAAAGCTGACGTGGCCATTAAAATAATAATAAAAAATGCTACGTCAGCATCTAAAATTTAAAAATTAATTTATTAATTTTAACTAAATAAAAAAAAATCAAAACAGAAGTAAAAATCAAAATTCACATAAATTAAGATCTAAAAGTATATTGAACAAAAAAACACCAAGAACACCAACCCAAAAACACAAACACAAACCCAGAAACACAGACACAAACCCAAAAGAGCCAAAGCAAAGCTCGTGCGTTAACCCAATTATCATACACAAATTGACAAGACTATAAAGCATAATCCCAATACTACAATGAAAATAAAATCACCAAAGCGTGTGTATTTTTCGAATTTCAATTCATTGTAAGCCTACAATAACCCAAAAAATAAAAGTGCAAAAGGGTCAAAGATTCAAAGTCATACACCAGTGTAGGCTCCCCTTGGACTATCCATGAGCAAAGAACCGTAAGGAAAGTCGCGCACAAGATCGTCGGTGCCCCTAAGTGCGGCGTGGAGAGAGGCCAAGGCGGCGCCGATGAGGACCGAAACGACAACGTTGAGCCAGACCTGAGTGAAAATGAGTGCGACGAGGGTTACGACAGCGAGAACCCCGACGATGAGTCGTCGGTAGAGGGTGAGGCCGAAGAGGGAGAGGGGTTCGGTGCGAGAGAAGAAGAGGAAGAGCCAGGCGGCGAAGATGAGGAGGAAGACGATGAGGGAGAGAGGGTGGCAGAGGAGAGAGAGGAAGAGGACGAGGAGGATGACGAGGGCGTAGTTGGAGAAGAAGTGGGTTAGGTCCGACCCGTACGGGCTCGGCCGGTTGAACCGGTTGAAGACATTCTCGGTCGCGAACAACGATCTCTCCGGTGCGGTACCGGCCGATTTGGCGAGCTGTGACGGTTCGGACTTTGACGGCAACGGTAAGCTCTGCGGGAAGCCTTTGGGCTCGAAGTCTGGGTTCTTGTTTGTTGCTTTTGTGTTTGGTTTAGTTGATCTGTTGCTGGGTTTGTGATTTTTGGTTTTCAATTTTGGGTTTGTGTTTGTGTTTGTGTTGCTGGGTTTGTGTTTGTGTTTCTGGGTTGTTGTTCTTGTTTTAAGATACTTTTAGATCTTAATTTATGTGAATTTTGTTTTTACTTCTGTTTTGATTTTTTTTTATTTAGTTAAAATTAATAAATTAATTTTTAAAATTTAGATGCTGACGTGGCATTTATTATTATTATTTTAATGGTTACGTCAGCTTTTAGTGTGCCAACAGTGCACTCCGTTTGCCACGTGTGCATTTTTCGTCTTTGATGTAACGGCAGGGACCAAAACGAGAGGCGTTTTTCAGGATAGGGACTAAAAGCGGTAAAAATAAAAGTTAGGAACCAAAGTGAGAATCTCGTGAAAATGTAGGGACGAAAATGTGGTTTTCGCCTATATAATATTAAATAAGATAAAATAGAATCCAGAACACTTGCATTATGAGATTTCAAACTATAAGTATGTAACTTAAATTTTGGTCGAATCTCAGGTAGACAAAGTGTGCGTTTGGCTTCAGCTTAAAAGGCCATCTTATTTTACTATTCAGCTTATTTTAGCTACTATTCATAGCATCCCTGCACTTTTTGGTACTATTTATGAGTCCCAATGTACTATTTCAGCTACTTTTTATCTTTATTTACAGTACTTTTAGTAAAAAATTTTCAATTTCAGTAAAATAAGTGAATTCCAAACAGACCCTTAGTGTGTGTTTGGATATCGCTTATTTTGCTGAAAATTGAAAACTTGTTGCTGAAAACATTGTAGAAAAATATTTTTTATTGCTCAAATTTACTAATCACCCGCAATTTGCACTTGGCTGGTCCATGATCAGTGCCATGGACCAACCAAAAAACGCAACTTACTCTAAATGCAAATGCAAAAAGCCTTACCCAAAAAACGGAGCTTTAGTGTGCGTTTGGCTCCAGCTTAAAAAGTCAGCTTATTTTATTATTCAGCTTATTTTTGCTACTATTTATGGGCACCACTGCACATTTTAGTACTATTCATGAGTTCTACTATACTATTTCAGCTAATTTTTACTTTTATCTACAGTACTTTCAGTTTCAGCAAAAAATTTTCAGTTTTAGCAAAATAAGAAGATCCCAAATGGACCCTTAATGTCAAATTTTAAATTACAAGTAGACAACTTAAATTTTGATCAAACAACACCCAGATAATATGTAATTTGTGCTCTATATTATTCTTTTGTAAACTCAGCCACACTATTCTTATATATAATAATATATTACATAATAATAATAATATTATTATATATATAATTAAAGCTATCATCAAATACATAAATATCTATTCACTTTGATACAGCACTAAGAGCATTTCCATTGACAATTGCAAATGGGAAATGTAGGGGAAAAGTTCAATCAAGGCACAAAAAGGTGTTGGCAACGGGACTTGTAAAATGCTAGAATTGCAAATTATAATATATTTTAATTGATAAAGTGGAAGAGAGATGGGGGAGAAGAGAGAGGGAGAGTTATATTGGAATATATTATATTATTTTTGTGGGTAATATATATTATTTTAATGAGTAGAATAGAAAAATAAAAATTGGTATGTTGGGTGTGTTATAAAATGTTATGGTATAATTGATAAAGTAGTTTTTTGAAATGGTAAAATAAGATAGGATATAATTTTCCATTGCGAATGCTCTAAAAATAAACTTGATTTTTGACCGCACATCGTAGTTAAGCAGCTTTAGAGCGTTCACAGTCCCCTGTAACTCACAAGTGAAAACAAATATTAATTGTTTATTCTAATATCAAATAAAATAATATTTTTCTCACTTACATTTCCCTTTGGTGAAAATAATCAAATACCACGTTTTGGCAAAATTTGTGGCAAACTAACACTATTTCGGAAATATTTAGCAATCTACCACTTTTTTAGTACTCGAATTTAGTGAGCTCGAGTTCCTAGGTAAGTCACTAGCGTGACACTGCTAACCTTGAATTTGAGGAATTAAAAAAACAATGTGGTATTTGATATTGCAAAAATCGAGTACTTCTTTATAGTACTCGAGCTTAACAAAGTTGAGTTCTTTGTTTTTTTTTGTTTTTTTTTTTTTTGTTTTACAAAACTTTTACTTATTTCATTTCAACTGCTTGTGATTGTTGTGTCCACCAAACTAAGTACAGTGTCTGGACTTGAAAAAGTTCATGTGCAAGTAACTAGAGTTGCAGTTAGCTAAAGCACAAAGTAGTCTGGTAGTAACTATTCACTAAAGGTGCCCATGAGATGTTAGGAAGTCAGTAAGATGCAAAATGGCCCTTACCCTAGATAACACCTGAACAAAGGACCGGAGGTCTCATTGAGTATACTGTTGAAAAGTGTTGCACAAAAAAATGATAAGAGTTGGTAATTTTATCTGATGTTCATAATTAGAGATCACCAAAGACACATATGGATAGTACATTTCAATTCATCACTGTTAAAAGCCATGACATGACTGCACTTAGTCCTCACTTTCTCTAGGACTTCACTTCTTACTCACTGGCTGAATGGCCTCCCCTTTTATTTCTTCATCTTTTCTTTCTTTTCTTCATTTCACACTCTTGACATCAAATCACAATAAATGCAACTCACTTGCTTTGACTTTGCTTTAGCCACTTTCTTTTTCCTTCAGCTCTCCCTTAGGCCGTATAGCCTTAATGCATCAGCCCCTTTCTTTTCTTCTTTTTCTCCTCAGTGTGTCTAACACACCTAAGTCACTGCAAGAAGAAAATAGGCTGACTTTTGTGGCTTGTCCAACCACCTCTTTAATGAGGTGTTTTATCAAGTGTGGGCTAGACCCACGGTGCTATGATGCACCCAACATGGTGGACACAACGATCACAAGCAGTTGAAGATGAAATAAGTAAAAATTTTGTACGAAACAAAAAGTAGGAAAAAAAGAAAAGAAAAAAAGAAAAAGAAAAACAAGGTACTCGACTTTGGTAAGCTCGAGTACTATAAAGAAGTACTTGATTTCCGCAATATCGAGTACCATATTGTTTTTTTAATTCCTCAACTTTCAGGTCAACAGTGCCACGCTGACTAATCACCTAGGAACTTGAGTTCACTGAACTTGAGTACTATTTAAAACTTGATTTTGTGAAATTCTAGTACTAAAAAAGTGGTACATTGCTGAATATTTCCGAAACAGTGCTAATTTACCACAAATTTTACCAAAATGTGGTATTTAGCTATTTTCACATTTCCCTTTTCCTCTTTTTTTCTTTCACTCTCTGGTTTGTGTGCTTACCTCTATCTCTTTTCTATTTTCTTTCTTTCTCTCTTCTCTCTCCTATTTCTCTATCTCTCCATCTTTGGTGGGTTTGGAGGTGGTAGTTGATTTTGGGGTTTTGGCTGTGGTGGAGATGGTGATTGATTTTGGGGGTTGTGGCTGTAAGTTTTGTGACTTGCTATGGGCTGAGCAATGGGCCAATGGAGTTTTTATTTTTGGGTTTTTTTGGTACCATCTTTTGTGTTTTTTTTGGGATTTTCTTTTATTATAATAATCAAATATTTGAGGCTTTAATTCTAAAATTTGAAGTGCAGGTGACTGCCGATTGGCGAGATTTGGTTGACAATATGATGAGATTTTTTTTTTTTTTGTTGAATTTGGCCACACAATTATTGCACCCATCCTGGTATTAATTTACTATTTATTTATAATGAAATGTACATTAGCCATTTTCCAGTTCCCACTTTCACAAGAGTTTATAAATTATAATCCTCCCAAACATCTCTTTAGGTTCCATAAATTATAAATTTGTGGTTTGAGCTTTTGAAAAATGATGCTCGTGAAGGAGAATGGATAGATTATCCCAAAGCAGAACATCCAAGATTTGGTTGTAAAATTACTTTAACATGTCTTGTTGCTAAACTCAATTTCAAAAATGATGTCCTTACAGAAAAAATCTTTCACCATGCAGAGATACATTGGGTCACTAATCCAGATGATACTCTCCACACACATATGGACACCTCTTGGATATCCTGTTATCGTGCTCGCACAATGACAGAATCTTTTAATAAGAAAACCTTATCCGAAATAGTACCAATTGATCCATAAGTTTGTAGACAACAATGCCCACATAAAGATCATTAGAAAATGCCTAATCCTCTTATAAGATATGATGATCCTTATTATCACAACTATAATTTAGATGCGGATGTTGATAAAGAATGATTTCAAAGAAGAGATGGATGAAACTAGACCTCTCTATCACTTAAAAAAACTAAAAAATAAAATGTCCCACAAACTTCTCCAGACGTGTCATCCTTGTCTTCAGCAGTCAGACTTCTTTAACTCTTGGCAGAAGCATAGTTGGATAAGGATAGCCATGCAGTCAGGCCCTCTCATTCAGATTGACATTTGTCAAACAGTTCCAAGAACTGTCAGTCATGGCCCCTACTCCTCCGGACATTTGTCAAATTGTCCCAGCCGCTACAGACCTTTGGAGAAGCTTATCATCTTCTGAATGTAAATTATCTCGGTAAGATATTACCTATAAATAGGACTCTTAGGTTGTGTTTGGTTCCCGTAAAATATTTTTTGAAAAATAGATATTTTTTAGAAATGTTATTTTTTGAAAAAGGAAAATATTTTTAAGTGTTTGGTTGTATTATGAAAATTATTGTAGAAAATATTTTCATATGTTTGATTCTATTCTGAAAATGCTATTTTACAACAAATTTTTCGCATTTTCTCAGCTATTTTCTTAGCATCTAAATAAATTTTATTACAAAAAATTTCAAAATCACAACCAAATCTCAATGAACAAACTCCAATTTAACCCACGGCAACAAACTCTGGCAATCAAAAGCCACAACCACCAAAACAACAACAAAAATAAAAAATCACACAGGAATTTGGTGGGTCGAAGATCGGTGGCTTTTGATCGGTTGAAGGTCGAAGATCGGTCGAAGATCGAAGGTCGAAAATCACACAGGTCGAAGATCAGTGGGTCGAAGGCGAGAACGCCGGCGAAGGCGAGATCGAGCGGCGCGGTGCTCGGGGTTCGCTGGTGACGAGACCGATGCGATCTGGTGTGTGCGATCGTCGGACTGGAGCTCGGGATTCGCCGGCGACGTCGAAGGCGTTCTGAGCTCCCTCTTCTTCCTCGCGCTCTCTCTCTCTCTCTCTCTCTCTTTTTCCGAAAATCAATTGAAGTGAAAATAGGAACGAAAATGCATTTCAGTGGTCAAAACTTAAAATTTACTGTCAAATGAAAATGATTTCCAGAAAATTTTATTTTCAAAACCAACCAAACAGCTTATTTTACGAAAAATGATTTTCTAAAACCATTTTCACCCAAAACAAAAGCCTCATATCTTCGTATTGGCCGGAAGAGAGAAAATTCTGTGAGTCCCATACCTTTCCTCAACTCAATTCCCAAAATGTCTCCATTGACATTAGCTATTTTCCTTCTACTATCTATCTGGACATTCATACGCATCCTATCACGGCCAAAGGACCACAAAAATCAGCCTAAACTCCCACCGGGCCCTCGTTCCTTACCAATCATCGGTAACCTTCACATGCTAGGTAGTCTCCCACACCGTGCCCTCCATAGCTTAGCCAAAAAATATGGACCCATCATGTCATTATGGCTTGGCCATGTACCAACTATTGTGGTCTCATCTCCTTAAGCTGCTGAGCTATTTTTAAAGACCCATGACACCATTTTTGCTAGCCGACCTAAACTCCAAGTCTCTGAGTACTTGTCTTATGGTACCAAGGGCATGGCTTTCACCGAGTATGGTTCATATTGGCGCAACATTAGGAAACTATGTACGTTGCAACTTCTTAGTGTTTCAAAAATAAATTCATTTGCACCTGTGAGGAAGGCGGAGGTAGGATCACTAGTGCAGTCACTGAAAAAAGCCGCGGCGGCGCATGAGGTCGTGGACCTTAGTGGGAAAGTGTGCGAACTTAATGAGGAAATTACATGTAGAATGATATTTGGGCGAAGTAGTGATGATAGATTCGACTTGAAAACGCTTATTGAGGAGAACTTGAGCTTGGCGGGGGTTTTCAATCTAGCTGATTATGTGCCTTACCTTGGGGCTCTTGATCTACAGGTATGTAAGTTTCTATCGATTCAACTTTATGACTTTATCCGTGTCTTATTAAATCTTTATGGTTAGCTGAAGACCTTCACGGTATTTGGAGGAGGATTATGAAGTTTGGCTTGATTTGCTAGCTCTTAATCTTTGTCCTCTTCCATATATAGCCAAATCCAAAATCCGATTGGTCTATTATTTATTTATTTATTTTTTGTTGGAAAAGTTAGAGGATGTGTTTAGCAAATAATTTTAGATTTTTTTTATATAGAAAAATGCAACTGACTCTTTTGACCGTGTTTTATATTTTTTTTATGAAAGTTATATAAAATTTTTTCTAAAATAATCAATTTACAGGAATATTTTTTTTTTATTATAAAAATTTATTTAGAAATACTTAAATATAACCCCAGATCCTGCATCTTGAACCTACTCCCTTGATGATATATTTTTCTATTTAAACTTTATGGTTGTGAAAAAAGAAAAATAAGACATGTTTAAATCTAAGATTTCAAATCCGTAAAATCTTTGCATAACATGGCCACCTTGAAAATCACATGGCCAATATAATTCCCTTTTATTATTTCTAGTATTATATTGTTTTGTACCTTTCTCAACAATTCTTTTACTCTCTTTTTTTCTTCTTACATTAATTCCTTACACTTCGATAAGTAATAAACTAATCTTATCTTCTACCACCCTATTCCAATTCCACGAGACTACAATATTTGCAATTGACAAAGCATATATGCCCATAACTGGTTCAATAAATTTGGGTCCTTCCACAAATTTGGACTTCAATGCCACACATATTTATGGAATAAACAATACCACACACTTCACACATGCTTTGTCACAATTGTTCTATTTGACATAATGTGCTTAGTAGTTCGTTATTATAATATAAACTCACAATTTTTTTTTCATCACTCAATTTATCAATTAAGATAGTTGTGGCAAAATTTATAGTATTGACATTATTGTGGAAAAAAATGATAATTCTTAGAAAAAAAGAAAAAGAAAAAGAAGTGATTAATCTGATTTCAAGCTACTGTATCATAGGATGAACATGACGTTTTTCTGCATATTTTATATTTGAAAAATGCTAGATCATAACTACGTGTACAATTTTTTGCACAATTTGCTATGTGACTAGTTGTGAGTAATGAAAAAAATAATTATTTAATGTCAGTCTATATTTCTATCACTCACAACTGGCTAAGTGACGTGTTGCGGCAAAAATAATGTAGATAGTTGTAGTCTTTGCTTTGTTCTTTATATTTTTACTTTTATTATTGTTTTAAAATGTGGTTGTATTCTTTCTAGAACACTACGCTGTGATTATGAACGTTGCCTATGTAATGGCTAAAAGGATATAATCATCCACGTGATAAAGCATGGAACCTAATTAATTTTTTTTTTTTTATAAAAAATTTAGAAGCATGAAACCTAATTGGTTGGAGAAAATTTGGTTGGGTGAGGTGTCACCTAATTAACTTTATGAGTGATAAAGCATGAAACCTAATATGGGTGGGTGAGGTGTCACCTACCTATTGGTGGAGTGGATTTATTGTTGATAAGGTTTGTGGGATTAATATTACTTTCGTACTTAGTGAGTATGTGGGTTTAATTTTTTTAAAGAGTACTTTTTTTTTTCAAAATTAATTTTATTAGATTTTAGGTACAACTTATATACTGTACATTAGATTTTTCAATTGAATTCACAGACTTGGTTACATTAATTAATAAAAAAAAGCATATAGTTTTTATCTTTACCGAGAAAAATTAAATTCAATACAAAAATAGAGATAGACTCCAAGATGGTTGTTTTATTTGTAGTTGCCATTTTTTAAAAAATAATATAATGTGGTACAATTTTTTTTTATTTTTTTGCATTATCATTTTGTACTCTGTCATGATGAAAAATTAAATAATTAATTACTATTATAAATAATTAAGACACTAATAAAAATAATAACTAAGACAAACTATAATATTAATATTATTATTATTATTAATAAGAAGGTGAAACTATAATTATGAAAGAATTACCTAATATATAGTTTGTCTTTTTTGGTAATTTATACCTCAAACTGCAATTTTGATAAATGCAATTTTAAAAAGTTCAATTTTATACTGCACTTCATAAAATCACCATTTTTTCAAAACACACAATTTCAAAAAGTCACTTTGATGCTTCATGCTTCTAATGAAGAAATAAAAAACTCAAATCCTCTCCCTAATTATTGAATTATTAAAAAAGATATATATAATAACTATGCATAATGACTAGGATTGCATTTTGCATGAATTACGTGGATCTGGTTTACCATTTTCATATTTATGCTCATGCTGGTTTCCCTTTGTATTGAGTAATTCTTCATTTTTAAAAAATTCTAAAACAAAAATTCAATTAAGGAATTGAAGTGACAATTTGGTTACGTCTAGGTTTGAGTAACTGATGTAGCACCATTTACATGGATATATAGGTTTGAAAGGTATATTTTTAGTAAAATTTGCGAAATGGTATCGTTAGCATAGTGATTTTTAAGCTATTTATTTCTATCAGGGATTGATACGACGCACGAAGAAATGTAGCAAGGCTTTGGACATAGTCTTGGAGAATATCATCAAGGAGCATGAAAAAATTCCTAGTAGTGGTCAACAAGATCGTGAAACAGACTTTATAGACATGCTGCTTTCTTTGATGAACCAGCCCACAAATCCTCATGATGAGCAAGTATACATTATTGATCAGACAAATATCAAGGCTATCATACTAGACATGATTTCGGGTGCATATGACACATCAGTTGCTGCGATTGAGTGGACATTTTCTGAACTCTTGAGGTATCCACGAGTGATGAAACATGTACAGGAGGAGCTAGAACGTGTAGTTGGAATGAATCGGATGGTGGAGGAGACTGATTTGGAAAAATTACCATACTTAGATATGGTGGTGAAGGAAAGCTTAAGACTTCATCCTGTTGGACCATTACTAGTCCCACATGCATCCATGGAGGACATTGAGGTCAATGGATATTATGTCCCCAAGAAATCACGAATAATAATAAATTTTTGGGCTATTGGACGAGATTCTTGTGTGTGGTCTGATAATGTGGAAGAGTTTTACCCTGAAAGGTTCATAAATGGTAATATAGACCTCAAAGGACGTGACTTCCAACTTATTCCATTTGGGTCTGGTCGCAGAGGATGCCCTGGAATACATCTAGGCCTTACAACTGTTAAATATTTTCTAGCTTAGTTACTACATTGCTTTCACTGGGTGCTCCCTAGTGGCATGTTGCCTAATGACTTGGACATGAGTAGAAGTTTGGGCTATCAATGCGAAGAGCCAAGCACTTGTTTGCGATGCCAACTTATCGCCTACTTGGTTAAATTTATAAGAGAATTATGATATAATCTTTAAGAAGGTTTTACTTATTTAGATTTGTTGTGCACTTGGTTTCGTTGTTCCATATGAACAGTTGAAAAATTGTGGCACCAAATAAACCGAAGTTACCTTGAACAATATCGTAACTTTCGTAGTTTTGGATTCAAATTTATTTTGTGCTCACAAAAATAGAATATTATAGGTTGGGAACTTTTGCACAATATTTTTATTTAAAATAGAGTTGGTAAATTGTTAAAATATTCGGTAACGTGTGCTTTCCTAAAAATTGTAGCTTCAAAACATTCCTTCTTTGAAATCATATCTTCAATATTGATGCTGAAATTGTCTTCAAGAGATGTCTTCAATGTAACACAATTTCAACATTACGGCTGAAATCGTGTCAAAAAAAAAAAAAAAAAAAAAACACTAACAAGTCACAATGCTCTTATTAGTTTTAGCGGTTAGCAATGTTACACCCCACCAAGCCCAACATGTTGGAGTGTAATTTCAGTCATAATGATCTTTGTACAATTTTATTCTTTATTGATTAGGTTCACCTTAATTAGAATTAATTTTTAAAACTATGGAGATGATTATCTATTGTTGGAATGATGGATAAATAGTTTGCTAAATAAAGAAATTTTACATTATCTCTTAGGGTGTGTTTGTTTGGAGGTAAAATAGAGTGGATGGAACATTTTGGAGAGAAAATAGGAATTAAATTTTTTTTGGAGTGTGTTTGGTTGGGTGGGGAGGAAGGAAAATAAATTGTGGAGTCTAGGTGATTTCTCCCCCACCAAATTTTTTTTTCCTCAAAATGGAAAGAAATTTGAAGGGAGAAAATATGATTGCTTAATAAACAAAAATGCCTTTATGCACTTGCATATGGGCTTTGTCTATACATTGCCCTTCTTTAATTTTTTTTTTCCTTCCTTCCTCTGAGACGTTGCCTCATCTTCTTCTTCTTCTTATTTTTTTTTTCTTCCCTCGTTGCCTCTTCTTTCCTTTTTCTTCTTCCTTTTTTTATTTTGATTTAAGTGTATGTTGCTCTTTTTTTCTTTTTCTTTTTTTTGTGTTTTTTTTTTTTTTTGTTGTTTGTCACTTTTTTTGTTTTAATTGGGCATCTTTTTTAATAAGGGTACATAAGTAAATTTATACAAACTCATTTTTTTCCATTCCTCCATTGTTTCACTCCCAACCAAATAAAAAGGAAGGAAATTAAAATCCTTTTTATCCTCCAATTTTTCTATCCTCCCACCATTTTCTATCCTCTTACTTTTCCACCTCTCAAACCAAACGGACCCTTAGGATTATCTCTTATTCACTTGTCCACAATCATTTACCATTTAAAAAAAGAGAATTAAACTTTATGTTGATTTTTAATTAATTATTCAAACACCAATCAAACATAACCAAGGTTAGGCTCTTTTATAGTTGTACTCAGGTTATGTAATGTATTATAAACCCGGTTTAAAACACTAATATTACTATTTTCATGTGTGTTCTAATAAGTATTACTGTTTACTAAAAACAAAGGGATGTTTATCCCACATTGATTGTGTGTATCTAGTATCTGCTGTTTATAACCCCAGTCTACAACTATAAAGGTTAGACCTTTTTGTAGTTGTACTCTAATTATGTAATGTATTATAAACCCGGTTTAAAACACTAATATTACTATTTTCAGGTATGTTCTAATAAGTTTTATTGTTTACTAAAAAAAAAGGGATGTTTATCCTATATTGTTTGTGTGTGTCTAGTGTTTGCTGTTTATAATCCTAGTCTACAACTACAAAAGTTAACCCCTTTTGGAGTTTTACCCTGCTTAAATAATCTATTATAAACTTAGTTTAAAACACTAATATTACTATATTCGTGTGTGTTCTAATAAGTATTACTGTTTACTAAAAAAAAAAAAAGTTTAATCCCGTGCATGCTTATTGTAGTACGTACCATCCTTGATCAAAACCTTAATTTTAATTCAGGAAAAAACTATTATTCTAGACCTATTATTGATGATGCACGAAAATCGTCAGTGAGTTGATGGCTCCTAATCACACTGATGGGTACCTGAAGAGTAAGAAAACAAGAACCAAACAGAAGGCACCAGTGTGGTACCGGCCAAAGACCTTATGAAGGTTAAGTCAATGAATGAGAAATCTCTAAGAACTCTATAGTGAGAGAGCTATAGATTTTCTACGTACTTGGGAAAGAAGGAGAACTGTTGCTTATATAGCGGTGGGGGGGAGCTCTAGATCCCGAGAATACTAGGATTTTCCTTATAGGGAGTAGCTAGAGTTTAATGCCATCGAGATCTTGGGGATACTCTTCATTCTAGGAAGGCGAAAGTCGTGGGGTAGGATCTTTGTACGTGGTGCGCAAGATATTTCCATATGTGGATGTGTGAAGACCACATAATGCCACGTAGGATCCGTCGGTATGCTACTTTGTCTGAAGGAGTCGTCTGTCGGTATGTTGGGGAGATACTCTTATCAGCTTCATCCGGATCCGTTGGTGTAGTCGACGACTCCCAAAGAAGCTGACGGTGCCAAACAAAGGCAAAAAAGAAAATGGATTCTTTATCCTAAATTCAGATTTAGAAAATGAATACTCATTTTCAAAAATGAAAACAAAATACAATATATTTTTTTGAACCAAGCAGGGCCCAAGTCTCTGTAAAAATATGCATATGGACATGGCCGAATGGAAAAACAGAAGGCCATACAATTTCTTTTTTCAACTTTCTAGTATTTTATTGTTTTGATGCTCGACACTTCTTTTACTTATTTTAATTAGAGTAATGATTATTATATAATGGTTACCGCACACTACTATACATAGATTGATTGAAATCGTGTTTTTGAGTGTGTAGGGGAGTGATTATTGGGATGAAGGGAAATAAAGGAAAGAAAAGTGAGGAGAAGACATCATTTATGCTTGTTAGTGGTTCCGAGTATTTTCCACTCAGTCCCACCAAAATATAATTTCTTCAATTTGGAGAGAAATCATGAGAAAAAAGTAATTGTGCAACCCAAATGAGAATTTCGCACTTGCTTCTTCTCTCAGCCGTTTGCTTCTAACTCAAAAAAAAAAAAAAAAAAAAACCTTGCTTCAGCTACGGATTTGTCTAATTCCTTTCTTCTCTCAACAATAACTTCTTCTCACCCTTTATTCAACATAGAAAATAATTAAAAAGACAAAAATGATTCAAGTATCATTGGCCAGTGTTGAAAATAGAAATACATGGGACTTCTTAAGCATCTGAGATTAGAAAATCTAGCATTTAGTTGACATGCAACAGTCCAAGGTAAGAATTGGGAAAGTGAAGGGAGAAGAGGGAAGTGACGGAAAACAAAAAGAAGAAGAGGAAGATTCAATAGGGAGAGGAATTAGTGAGAGAATAATGAAAATAATATGGGTGGTAGTGAAACTGAAGAGACTTTTTTTTTTTTTTTTTGAGAGAGGGGACGTTTTTTTTTTTAATTGTATATTTTTTCTTGACAAAACTTAAATATAGTACCTTATATACTTTTACTTAGGTTCCCATTAAAAGAAAGCCATGTGTTACTTAATATCTCTTTCATTTACATGGTTGATTTGGGCTCTATTTTACCCAAAAAAAAAAAGAGATTCGGGCTCTAAGTCTGATTTGGATGTTTAGCGAGTGTGTTATAGAGGTGTGGGATTTGTAAGTTCTTCATAAATTTCTGCCATTATTGAAGTGAAAGAAGCTTCTTTTCTTATTGAAGTTTGAACTCACAAAGTTCTGGGCTCTATGCATGTCTGATTTGGATGATGGAGTTGCAGAGCCTATTTTTCATTATCTCTATTTTGCAGCAAATGAAAGAGATTAGTTTTCTTCCAGGAGATTAAAATATGTTGTATCTAAGTTAATGTCATTTATATATTTCATTAAGTAGACACATAGCATAATTTTAAGAGAAAAATTTAAGAAACATGACATTAGGCATTAGTTATTGTATCTAAAATTTTGTCAAAGATCTATATTTTTAATGAGCCCCAATACGTGGGTTTTTATTTATTTATTAATTATTTTATTATTTTAATTTATAAATTTTTTAAGATGCCTAACAATTTTTTTTTTTTTTTTTATAAAGAAAATGAGATCATGAATATAAATTATTTTTCATTTTAAATAATTGTATTTATAAAGACATTACATATTTTATTTTATGTAATAAGAGTGTAATAATAAATTTGAATAAATTACATTTTTTATCGTCTCACTTTTTTCCACAACCAAATAAAGGATTTTTCTAACCCTCCACTTTTCCATCCTCCCAACCAAACACACATGAGAGAAAATTAATATTTTCTATCCTCTCATAATTTTTTATCCCCTTATTTTCCATTCTACAACCAAACAATGTCTTAGCCTTTTAATTAATCAACGACTCTCTTCACACCCATCTAGGGTGGTATTACATTTATCCACCATCTCACAAAGAGGTGGATACATGATAGATTTTCTTTGCTCATCCACTTCCATAGACTATAGTAATTGCAATTTACAACACATATATCCCAACATATGGTTCAATAGATTAGGGTACATTATATATATATATATATATATATAGAGAGAGAGAGAGAGAGAGAGAGAGAGAGAGAGTAGGATTCAAGTTACACCTGGTGGAACTCTAAGCAATGTTACACCACCCAATAACTTGTTAATGAATTTATATTTTGAAAATTATACCGTTGGATTACATGTTCTATATGTTCTAAACATGCATGCCAATTTTCATACCAATCGGATATTTACCATTCGATCCATAAACTCATTTTTTATGCATTATTTTAAACTACAGAAACTCGAATTTATACAATTGATAGATATGATTATTGATCTTTGATCACCTTGACATTTTGCAAGTATGGAGAATATACGAAGATAATGTAATCCAACAGTTGATTTGTCAAAATTCGCATCCAATTAAAAAATATTGAGTGGTTTTCTTTTTTCTTCTTTGATTTAGAATTTATTAAAAGGAAAAATGAGGTTTTGTTAGTGTCCAGAAAGGCATGGTGATGTGCATGAAATATATACAATAAAATACTCACATATCTACATATTTAGCTTTACTTTTATGTTATTTTGTGACTGATTATGTAATATCTTTGTGTCGCAGGTAACAAGGGCTTTACATGCAAAGTGGGGCTAGGCCAATTGAATCAAGCCAACTTACATCCAGCCAGGCATGAATTCAAGAGACGTCCAGCCCAATTAAATTTAAGTCCAATTGGAGCAAGGAATCAAAGGAAATTTTCACCAAATTCAAGTCCAATTCGGATTAGGATTCTAGCTTGCACATCAGTTAGTATTTTTGGCATAACTTTCGGCTCAGATGTCCAATCGAGATGATTCAAGTTGAGCTGGAAAGTTAACTTAAAGGGCTACAACTTTGTAGTTTATCAAAAGCCCGAATTCTGATAATAAATGGGCCAAAATCGTCGGTTAAGTGAAGCCTAAAAATTTGGGATTTTCTCCAAACGGGAATTCAACTTGTAATAGGATTCCTTAACCTATTTAAAGGCTCTTTAGGGAAAAATTCAAGGAGGCTAGTGCTAATGCTGAGATGCAAAACAGAAAATTGGAGCAAGAGGCAGTGTCTTATGTGGCTTCTCTGTAGTTTTTCTCTATGATAGCATTGTGACTATTTCTTTCTCTATTTTATTTGTCTAGTTTAATGTTTAGTATTTTATTCTTTTGTTTTATTTCAATTATTATGAGTAGCTAAATTTATAATTAGGATTGAGGATGAAACCTTGTTAAGGATTATCAATAATATTTATGTGATTTGATTTTTCCCACAATAATTGTTCTTTAATGATTTAAATTGTTCTTGCTTCATATCAATTGACTAAGATGTGATTCTAGATATGAGTTCAATCATGTTTTTCTCATGATTTAGGATTTGTCTTAATTAATTGAATGCTTGGTTTTATTAATTCTTGATTATAAAATTGGATATTGTTTTTGATTTGTCTGTCAATGGATACAAGTTATGATTTGATTTTTAGAATTGGATATATCTTGTGATTTTTTTTGGCTACGGATACAATTGATGATTTGGTTTTATACTTCAGAAGCGAAGAAGAACATGTTTTAGATTTTTAAACATAAGTTTTAATGATGATATTTTCTATGATAGCAAGATTGATTTCTAGATTATCATGTAGTGAGTTGGGAAAAATTAATGATCATAAATATATGCTGATATGACTTACAAGGTGGATTCCAAAACCTTAATTCCTTTCCCTTGATTGTTTACATCATTTTATTGCTTTATATCTTTTGCTTAGTTTACCTATTTGCTTAATTTTATTATTTGCTTAGTTTATTTAATTTCAAAACAACCAATTTTTATTAAACTAGATTAGGATTAATTTGATTAAGGTTTAATTAATTTTCCTACGTTCATTCAAGTCCCTGTGGGTTCGACCTCGTTCTTGTCAAACTATACTTCGGTACGGTTCGTACAGTTGCGAGTATTTTAAAATTTCACAACACATGGGCTGAGTAATGGGCAAATGGAGTTTTTATTTTTGGGTTTTTTTGGTACCATTTTTTGTGTTTTTTTTTTTTGGTCACAAGTCACAATAGTAATTTGCATGTTGTCAAAGGAAGTGCTGGGTTCAAGGGGTTTTAACTTGGATAATACTTGTGATCTGTGTGGAGTTAGTACGGAGTCTATTATCCATGTTTGCGTGATTGTAGTGTGGCTAGGGAAGTTTGGAGGAACTTGGGTTTTGATGATACTAGACATGATTTTTACGGCACCACATTGGTGGATTGGCTTAAAAACAATTGTGAATTCCGTGAGTATTTGTCTCAACCGCGTATACCTTGGAAATATGTGTTTCCCCAAGCTGTTTGCCAGATTTGGCTGCATAGGAATCGGTTTATATACAAGACAGGGAGGAAAGAACACAACATTCATGTGCAAAGCATTAAAAGGGGTGCTGAGTTTTTTGCAATCATCCCTGATTGCTCTAACAAACCGCCTAGAGTGCAAGTTCAGATTAGTTGGAAGAAGCCTTTGGTTGGTTGGATGAAGCTTAATACTGATGGTGCTGTTTTTGGTAACCCGATCCAGGTAGGGGGAGGCGGTGTGATACGGGACAACAATGGTGAATGGGTGGCTGGATTTGTGAGGAAGCTTGGGAGTATGTCCAGCGTTTTGGCTGAGCTTTGGGCACTCAAAGATGGCCTCTTACTTGCTCGGCAACTTGATATTCCCAATGTTAATATAGAACTTGATGTTGATTTGATTGTACACTTACTTAATAACCCCTCCTCTTATAATCTCATGTTAGAACCACTTTTGAATGACTGCAGGAACCTGATCAAAACCTTCCCTAGCTGTACAGTGGCTCACATATTTAGAGAAGCCAATAGATGTGTTGAAAAGCTTGCTAACATGGGAGTAACTCAAACTGTTAATTTCCTTTTGTTGTATGAACCACTGCCTGTGGTGGTTGATTTGCTAGCTTTTGACAAAACTGAGTTTTTTTGTAACAAAATGGTTGTTGCTTAGTTTTATGTTATCAGCTTGGTTAATCAAAAAAAAAAAAGAAAAAAAAAGAAGGGCAGGTGACTGTCGACTAGCGAGATTGGGTTGACAATATGATGGGAATTTTTGTTGAATTTGGCCACGCAATTATTGTACCCATCCGGGAGTCAATGAAGCCGGTTTGGCCCCAAAAAAAGGGTATGTTTTGGTATTGGTTACCGATATTTTATTATTAAATTAATAAATATTTTATATAATCTATTAAGTATATTAAAAATTGTAATTAAGTCCATCCGAATTTATTTTTGATGAGTAAGTCCATCCCAAATTAATATGTTCAGCTCCTGCCAAGGGCCAAAATTGGAAACTAATTTCATTTTCCAAACATTATAATTAGTAGGCCATGTTTTCAAACTATATTACTGACTAACATCTCGAGCCTAAGAGGCTCGATTTTGGGCTTATAAACCGAGCCTTTGAGGCTCGATTTTCATATTCTGAGGGAGTTTGACCTGACCCTTTTTCCACGTGGAAATCGAGTCTTAGAGACTCGATTTCCAATCTTTGGTCCACGAGCTGCCACGTAGTTAGGGCAGCTACTGAACTTTAGTCCTCATAATGTGGGTTTGGGGTCTCTCCGTTTTTTCCTCCAAAAAACTCAGCAGCTCTCTCTTCCTCTCTCACTCTCTCTCTCTCTCACTCTCATACAAAACTCATCCCATTACAAAACTTCAAATCAAACTCACCCTCCATATTTTCACATCCTCATGTCAGGTAAGGTTTCTCACTCTCTCTAGTTGTTAGTTACATATATATGTATTGTTAGGTTTTTTTATGGGTATGTATATCATGACTATTTTTTTTTTGTTTGGTTTGATATTGTTCTTTATATTTTTGATAGAATGATTTGAAGGTTTGTAATGGGGTGAGTTGTGTGTTTAGTTTTTTTTTTTGTTTGAGTATGATTAATGAATTTTTATTTTTTTATTTTAGGAACAAATGATTGAGTGTGTGTATGTGCTAGGGTGAGTATATGCAAATGTGGGGTTTGTATATGCATAAGATTTAACAAGTTAGTGTGTTTGTATGTGATAGGGTGAGTATAAGCAAATGTGGGGTTTGTATATACATATGATTTAACAAGTTAGTGTATATATTTGTTAGCCTTTTAAAAAAAGTAAAAAATATTGTAGATATATGTATTGTTAGGCTTTTTATCATGACTATTTTTTTGTTGAGTTTAATATTTTTCTTTATTTTTTTGTTAGAATGAGTTGAAATTTTGTAATGGGGGTGTCTATTGTCTTCAGTTTTTTTTTTTTGTTTGAGTATGAAATAATAATGATTGAGTGTGTTTGTAGGTGATGTGGGGTGAGTATATGCAAATGTGGGGTGACAAGTTGTAATTTTTGTACTTTGAGTAGATAGAAAAGGTTTTGCAATTGATGTTAAATGAAAGAGATAAAATATGTCACTAACATATTACACTTGACCTCTAATAGGTTCACAATCTCTGAAGAATATTGATATAAATGTATACTACGGTGGACCCCTTGTCAATCCTGAAGAGATTGATAGATTACCATTTAGAGGGCCAGGTATTGAATGCTACTACATGATGATACGTCATAAGTTGAAGACATTGAATGATTTGAAGATAAAAATAATGGAAGAATTGAATTTGAACCCTGCTTGTTATGACATAAAGATTATTTATCGTTACCCACAAGAAGTCCTTCATGAACAGATAAATTACGGGTATATGACGATCAAAGAAGACAAACATGTAAAGATCATGTTTAATAGGATCCATAAAATGCTCCAAGTAAATGCTGCTGAGTTGTACGTAAGTTCAGAGCCGCTTGCAGAAGTTGATACTGAGGAGGTGCAACAAACAACTACATCTTTACAATTTACAGCCCTAGATGATGGATGCACTACAATGGGAGGCTATACAATGGGAGGTTATACACTCCCATCTTAAGATCATGCTACCAATACTGGTGAAACACTCCAACCTCAAGAGACACATTTAGGGGAGGAAGATGAAGACGAAGATCATGCTATGAATAATGGTGAAAATCTTGATGATATGGATGAGTACGAAGAGAGGATTGAGCGAGGCGACTTTGACAGGGATGTGGATGACCATGAACTCATTCCCAATTTTGAAGAGGAAAATATGGAGTACCATGATGAAGGTGATGCAGACGATGATATTGGTATCTAGCATGATACAAATAGGACCACTGCCTACACACCTCCTGCCGAGTCATTCTAAGCAAATACTTGGGAAAATATGGTTGATCCTTCACGTCTTCAGATACCATTTGTTTCTACTTGGGAAGATGGGATGCATTTTAGTAAAGGGTTGACTTTTGCAAATAAAGAGGCGGTGAAGCGTGCATTGATAATATACGCAGCAAAGGATAATAGAAATTTTACAATCCGGAGGTCGACCAAAACTAAATTGTGCGCCGCATGCATTGACACCAACTGCAAGTGGTACGTTGGGGCATTCATGAAGGCTAAACTTAATGGTCTATGGATGGTCACGTCTTATGTGGGTCCACACAGTTGTATACCCTTTGGCCTGCGAAGAGACGGTAAAATGATGGATTCTAATTTTGTTGCATCAGAAATTGTGGGAAAATTGTGACAGAATCACACTACTCGTATTGATGAGCTCTGGGAGATCATACATACTAAGTATAATCATGAGCTTTCTTACTATAAGGTATGGGACGCAAAACAAAAGGCAATTGCTAAGATATTTGGGGATTGGGAGCAGTCTTACCAAAGGTTGCGAAAGTTGTTGCTGGCATACTTGGATCAGGATTCAGGTACCCAGTACAACTATTACACCATACCTAGGGACGTAGCTGGTACTACGTTACTGCGCTATGTATTTTGGGCATTCGCTCCATGCATTGCTGCATTCAGATATTGCAGGCTAGTGATCAGTATTGATGGGACTCATTTGTATGGTAAATATCGAGGGGTGTTGATGATTGCAATGGCAACTGATGCTAACCAAAAGGTTTTGCCTCTCGCCTTTGCTGTTGTGGACAAGGAGTCAGGGCCTAGTTGGGGGTGGTTTTTAGAGTGTCTCAGGATTTTGATAGGGCATGTGATACCTGACGAGGGCATTTGCATTATTTCTGACCAACATAAAGGTATCAAATGCGCCATTGCAGAGTGGCCTAGAGGTGATGACGGAAGCTTACGGGTATTTCACCGATATTGCCTTCGACATGTTGCTAGCAACTTCAACACACACTTTAATGACCCGACTCTAAAGGCATTGGCCTTGAAAGCTGGATATGCGACTCATGAAGCTAAATTTGAGTCCATAATGCAAACCATTAAGGATGTCGAGATTAATGCACTGAGGAGTGTAGAACCTAAGGATCCCCATGTTGGACGCTATATGCCATACACATATCTAATGAGTGAGGATCTGGACAAATGTACCCAGTCACATGATGGTGGAAGATGTTACGGGGCAATGACAACCAATATCTCTAAGTGCTTTAATGGGGTACTTAAAAGTGCCCGTGGTTTGCCCATTGCTGCAATGGTTGAGTTCACTTGGTGCAAACTTGTTGCATATTTTCATGATCGACATAAAAAAATTACTTCTGATCTCTCTCAAGGTAAGGTGTGGAGTGATTATGCAATAGGGATTTATACCAAAAATGTGCAGAAAATTTCAAGATACACTTTGAGGAATTTTAATCATGAAACTGGTGTATATCAAGTGGTTACCTCGTACAACGACCATAGAGGTGGAGGGGGAAACCACAGTCATGAAATGCACGTATTTGCTAGAACATGTGGTTGTGGAAAGTGGCAAAACATTAAGATCCCTTGTTCACATGCAATTAAAGTTTTTCAGAGTCTGCAACTCGATGCGACCAGCTATATTGACCCATGTTATAGTTTGGACAACGCCATTCACACATATTCACATCAATTTGTGGTGCCAAAGTCAGAGTCATTGTGGAGGGACGTTCGCGGACCACAGTGGGTGCCTGACCCAAGTCTGTTGCGGGCCAAAGGTCGTCCTGTGAAGTCAAGAATAAGGAATGAAATGGATGGGGTACAGCGAGAACGGGGAAGCCAGAGGCAAGATTCGGACTTGAGGGAGATTCAACCGAGGCAACGATGCGGAGTGTGTCATGAAGAGGGGCATAACCGCAGAAGATGTCCCAATTCCCGTGGGGCTTCGACAAGCGGTTCCCGTGGGGCTTCAACAAGCGGTAGTGCTACAAACTAGGCAAGTGTTGTCGCTGTTTTTATATAATATGCTTAGAATTTCATTTGCTTTTTGTTCTTCGCATTTGGGAACTAACGACCGTATTTTAATGTTTGTCAGGCGAGCGGAGACTCGATTTTGGAATGGCATTGTACGTGGGAGTTGTGGTTATCTTCAGTATGGACAAGTGCTAGGCGACTATGTAGACTATGTTGTATCGACTCAGTTGTTATTTTGTTTATCGCTGAATGTTGTTGTAATTGAACTATTCGCTATCCATTGTACTCGTTACATTAGTTGCGTTGTACAGCTTTTGCCTATAATGCCACCAATGATATTACTTTGGCATTAGTAGCTAGTACTTTGGCAAATTCAACCATAGGGGCCTTGTTTGAAGTGATGATAGCTAGTAATGTTTTTTGTGTGCTAAGAGGGCAACTATAATGCCCATGAACAGTAACTGTATTAATCCAGTTTTTTGGATCTGATATACTCTCCCTTTGACTGGTATCATATGCTTGTATCTAGTTGTTTACTATTGCCCATGTGATGTGTTCTGGATCTAGTTTACTGCTGCAGGTGGGGGAAGGAGAAAAAAAAAATCCCAGTGGAAATCGAGTCTTTGAAACTCGAGTTCCATTTGGGTGGCATATTCGTAAATAAACTGCCAGTACAAATCGAGTTTCAAAGGCTTGATTTATGCTGGACTTATTTACCAAAAAGCCACTGAAATGTAAATCGAGCTTTAGAGACTCGATTTCCATTGGGAATTTTTCCAGTGGCAGTTGGCCGTAAATAGGTTTGAAGTCCCGGCCTGGCATACTCGCTGATGGTGAACTTGAGTACTGAATGGAAATTGAGTTTCAAAAGCTTGATTTATACTGAAACTCGAGTATATGATACTCGAGTTCCACTGGAATATATATATATATTTTTTCCAATTTCAGAACTAATTTCAGAACTCTACTAACAAAACTATGAAATTAACTTGTACCTATCTATCTTAAACTTCAATGTTTAATTTGAAACTTCTGGAATTAAATAGTTTAGTTTAAAATTTTTTAAATTGTAAGATTTATTTTGACTCGTTACCACCTTAAATCTCATTAATATTGAAAATACAATTTATTAAAAATAAAACCAACCAAACTACCTAGACAGTTGGGACATGCATTTATTACCTGGCAGATCACACAAGCTTAGAAACTAGAATAACAATTACGAATAGCGGCACATATTGTACATAAAGAAACACTGCGGCCCCAACACATGAGAACAAACACATAAGGAGAGACGTGTAAGTGTGTTCTCATGTATAAAAGTAGTGATAAGTTGAAAGCATTTATCTAATGGCATTGCTTTCAAGCCTTGGAAAAATGTTACACCCCAGCAATATTCTATTAACTACACTTTTGTCTTTTGCTGCAACATAATTAAATTTACAAAATTTTATAAATAAATAAAGGAGGAGTCAACTACTATACGACTACACTGGTTCCACTCCTTTCCTCACTTTCTGCTCACATCTCACAAAGCCGAAGCCGCTTGAAATGCTCTATTGTCAATCAACCTTAGTAGCCATAACCTGATAAAAACAAAACAGAAAACAAAGGCATGTAGTTTAGTTTAGTATCTATTGTCATCAAGCATATATGTGCAACTTGCAGGATGCTATGTGAATTGGTTACAAACATAAAAAGGAAAGGCAAAGAGCATACAATGGAGGGGGAATGGGAATTATTGTCATTGTATATGTTAGTTCAAACAGAAAGAAAAAGAAAGAAAAAAGGATTTAACAAAATTATTAAATTTATAAATTTCTACATGATTTTCATTTAAAAAAAATTCAAATCTCCGACAAATTCAATAATTTAAGGACACCCTTTTTTAATATGGGATTTTTGGTCCTAAGTGGAGGAAGAATGGGAGATTCAAACCAGTGGCCACCACATCATGAGATAGGGCCTTCTTTAAAGGACTTCACCTAATTCAGCATGTATGCCACGTATAGAAAAGGAAGACAAAGAGCATACATAATGGAGGCTGAAGGAAGGTCCACTTGTCTTGTTTAAAAATAAACTCTCATTGAGAATTTTGATCATGTGAACAAAACTCCATGTTGAGGAGCAATACACAATTGTTTAAAAATTTGTTACTGTTTCAATAAATAAGCTAACTAAAATTGTCCATAATATAATTAAGAATAAGGTTAATTTTTTATTCTTATAACTAATAGTATTAAGAAAAAGGTTTTTAAAAACACCATTAATTATCAAGTGTTAGAATTGTTAATTATATAATATAGAACAAAGTTGGCTCCTCAAACGGTTATAAGAATAACAAAATGACCTGTTCAGTACTGAGGTAAGGACATAATAAACAGAAACAATATAGATTTCAATTATTTAATTGTAACTTTAAATATAAGAGGGTCAACTGTGTGAGCAAAAGTCTAGTAAAATAACAAATCATGGGATTCTGGAGGAAGACAGAAAACAACCATGTTAAATAAAGTTTTGGAGAGGTCCTTCAGTTGTTGCAGAATACAAACATAATCGTTTTCAGCCTATAGAAATGAATTTTACACCCTCATAGTAACAGATTTTTAGATTCATTAATATTATATAAGATGGGTATCTAATACATTTTAATAAAGCTTGTATGAACTTCTAAATCAGCTTGAGAATTAATCAAAAAAAGTACCTTGGCGTCAAATTCAATGGATGCCATATGCAGTTCTGCAAAACTCTTCTTGAAAGAAACAGCCTCAACAAGTAACTCCTGTAAAACAGGGGAAAAAAAGAATGAAGCAATTGAAAATGTAGAAATTTGTATCTCTATACTAGAGATAGCTTATTTCTTAATTCTGACATAAACCAGCTAACAAAGTCACAGCACAGCATAATAAGTAAAAGGGGGCAAAAAACCTGAGCCTGAAAGCGATTTCACCTTAACTTCCATTGCACAATGGAATCGCTGAATGTTATAATTTGCAGCTTGATCAATAAGATTCGCCATAAGAGTACCCAAGTCATCTTCCTTTTCCAAAGACATCTAATTTTCTTCTCCTTTGATCTAAGATCACCAAAGAATATTCTAAAGTAAATGTAAAGATTGAATGTGGCACTTTTCTATGTAGTAATATTTTATACTTACCAATTAGGCTTTCAATTTCACGCTGTTTTTTCTTCTCATGATGTAAAATCTTCATAATATCCTCCTACAATTTATATCCATAATGAAGTCCAAATGCAAATTCGTATTTTTTGATCAACTCCAATAAGTTATGAATCAATAATTAAATTTCGTAACACAAACATACAGCAGAGACACAACAGTCAGGCATCAGTAAAAACTTTGGAAACTTGTATGGTTTTCAGCATACCCGCTGTTTATGAAATTTCGCAGCTTCTTCCTCCAAGTATCTTAGATCATTCATAAATGACCCAAGGCTTTCCTCAATCACAGAAACTGATTCTTCAAGCTCCATTTTCTTGGACCTCATAACTTCAATTTCCCCGACATCTAAACCTGGAAGCAGAGTAGAGATGAGAATTGGAAGCTTATGCAATTGTAAAGATTTAGATTAAACACTAATCAAGACTATGGGTTTTCTAGAAACATACTACACAGAAGAAGACTTGAGCGACCCATGGCATCTACACTAGCTGAAAAATGGTTACCATATCTAGATTTAGACCATCGATAGTGATTTTCTGGAGTCCAACAATCCAAAATATCCAACTTTAGAACCTCATCAGCCTTTTGATCAGTTTCTTTGGACCCTACGTACTGAGCAAAGTTGAAAACTAGATAAGCTCCTGATAAAAAACATAATCATAGAGCACATTTTCAAACTCCCAAACTTCATGAGGCTCAGCCCCTCTAACTGCCCGCAGTTAAATACGTCACAATAAAAAAAGGAAGCTAAGGGAGCTTACTGAACAATCCAAACCAAATTGACCAGTCAAAACCTCCTTAACAGCATTAGGAGCATTAAAAACTTGGTCAAGCCAAGAATAGATACCAATTGAATGCATTTGCTTGGTATCAAAAAAACAAATGATGATAAGATGATACCCAGACAAATTACCACTTATCCCAAAACCTTAAGTTATTAAGAAATTATGATTTAATTATTTAATCATTATTCTAATGATTCATATAATCATTGATACAGTCCTGTTCATATAATCCATTTGTCTGGGATATACTAGCATTTTTTTTTTTTTTTTAAATTTAATAAGTGACATACTATGACTAGCATTGTCCTGCATTTATCTAATTTAATGGTCCTTCACTTTGATGTCTCATTCAAGTTTATCAAAATCTTGTGGGACCTTATTCAAATCATAGCCTAACAAAATCTTTCCACTACCTTTGTCCCAATTGCCTTTTAAGTAGCTGAGATCTCTAAAATAAAAACAAATAAACCCAAAATGAAGCTCAGGTACCTAATATGATCATCATCCAATTCTCAGCAAGTGCTGAACCCAAATGAAAAAAATAGTACAGAACTTTACTTTTTTTTATGTTTGATACAGATGAAGGAGAAATACCTTCCAGATGTAATAGGGGACATGACCTTCTAAATAGTTTGCATGAACCCGATCAGAGACATTAATCTGAACACAAAAATTATTAAAAAGTAAGTGAAAGAAGAATTAATTCATAAAGCAACAGTCCGAATTATAAAATACATACCTCAAGCAAAACATGACCAGACATTGCTTTATTGAACTCATTGCGATGGTCTTGCAACCAATGATAAGCCTCAAATATCCTCTCAGTTCCAGATTTCATTAATGCCTAAAGACATTTGTTGTGTGTATTCTCCATATCCTTCAACCTATAAAAATCATCAGAAATATATTATAAAGGTAAAAGGCATATGAAACATATAAATCTCATTCAAATTTACCAGTCTAGGCAATTCCTGAGGCTCATTTTCTTTTGACCTAAAAGTCTTTCCTTCTCTGACTTTTGATTCCTCTTATTATTAGCTGAAACTTCTAGCTCCAGGATTTGAGCCTTTAAATTATCCTGGTGTAGAAATGTTTTTAGTAATAACAGTGAAGGTATCAATCAAACAGTAATTACTGACTTTCATAAAAGTGTCAGGTAAATTATCATCAACAGAAAACACACAAGTTCAAACTAATCATTGTTTTCCAATTTACTTATAGGAAAACTTATACATAAAATTCTAGTAGAATATACTTGCACCAATACATGAGTTTTTTATTTTTTTTTTTTGATAGGTACACCAATACATTTGATGATAGCAAAAAAAGAGACCATAACTTTTTCAAGATACATCAAGACAGTTAACCACAAAATCAGCTCCATATATTGAAAGTGGTTCAAGTCTCTAGCGACCATATGTCGATAAACTCACATCATAACCCACGCCGCCAGAAAAAATCAATAATTGGCTAGAAAAGTTACTTACAAAGTTCATCTTTTGGAGGTTCATATGGAGGCAGGTTTTCAAGTTCTGCTTCAGCAGCAGCAAGATTCTCTTTAGCTTTAATGATTCTTTGTTGACAAGATTCTTCTTGCTTCCTCAGGTCTTCCATTTCTTTATATTTTTTCCTCGTACTTGCACCCCCTATAGAAAATGTAAATGAATGTTGAAGGCAATAGAAGAAATAGAATTGTGTGACAAAATATTAAAGAGACCAAAAAACTGAAAGAAAGATAGCGAGCCAAATCAATAAAACTTTACCCATGTTACAGGCACCACATTCAATAAAACTTTAAATAATTCAAATCAATATGACACTGATGTCGCAGAAGCCTGAAGAGAAGCACACACGATGCTCTCTTGATGAAACAGAAACTAAACTGTTAGTTTTTGGTAGTAAACCTCAAATTCACGAGAGGTTTCCCTGAATCCACAAGGAGATAAAACTGGAATCCACCAGAAGAAAATTTGACAAAATGTCTACGTTTATTGATAATAGTCTAAAAACTGAATTGCCTTTGGAGGCTACAATGCGTTTAAATAGTAAAAACAAAACCTAGGACAACTAGAAACCCTAAGGCGTATAAAACCCTAATTTGACTAAACAACATTAAAAACACCTAAAAACAAGGAAATAAATGCCCTAAACCTAAAATAACGAAAATTACATAAAAATACCAAATATAAAAGATTACATAAATTAATTAGAATATTTTGTCCTACATCAGACCCCTCCACTTGAAATAAACTCGTCCTCGAGTTCATTCTTGAAATCTGAAACATTCCACTCCAAATAAACAAATACTTTGAATGTTTTAATAACTTGATCCGGTTCTGAAACTTGAATTCTTCATAAAATGTAGCATAAAATTTCTTCTCATCTACTTTCAATTTATTTGCAACATCAATCAAAAATGGGTTGATAATGAAATTAAAATTTTCTACTCCAAGAAAATCAACATATTGTGTAGTTGTCTTCAATAAATCAACCGGAACCTGGGGGTTGTGGGTGATGGACTCGTCCTCACCTTTGACCCCAAGTGGATCTTCCACAATATTCTCAATAATTACTATCTCTTGATTTCTGTGATCTTCCACAATCAACTCAATCTTCTTTTCAAGTTTCAATTCAACAACTTGTTGCAAGTCTTGACCTTTTTTAACCACTTCAAAAGTTTCTCCAGAAATAGGCTGCTTTTTCTCAACCCTCAAACTCTTTCCTTAACTTGATACATGGACTTGGCTGTGATAATTTTGGTTTTGACCTTTTATGTTGTGAACATATTGATTTTCATATGAATATACAGATTTAAAATCAACACTTGTATAATCTAGTATATCATAATAGTCATTAGGAAACCATAAATCAATTAATACTTTTTTCATTCTTTGCCAAGAGCGAATTGGATGCTTACCTCGTCGCTTTCTATCAATTTGAATGTCTTCCCACCATTCTTCTGCTTCATTGTCTAATTTATTAGATGCAAGCCACACCTTTTCTTCATCACAAATCTTCCAAAAATTAAAATACTCTTCCAAATCAAGAAGCCAATCAATAAAATCCAACTTACACATATCTCCATCAAAGAATGGAATTTTCTTGTAGTTAGGAGTGCGTCTTTGAATATATAGAACATTGTTGTTGCAAGATGATTTCCTAGCAAGAAGAGTAGCAATCTTTTGCTGGATTTCGCCTATAATTTTCTGACTCTTTTCACAAAATTGGTGATTCTCATCACGAAAATTAAGGAACTCAGCCCTAGTGAGGACTGGGTTGTTGACGTCGTCACCGCCGTCATTGTTGTGGTGGTCACCGTCTCGCCGGTTAGCCATCAGACCAGGGTAAGTCAAGGCTCTGATACCAACTGATGTCGCAGAAGCCTGAAGAAAAGCACACACGATGCTCTCTTGATGGAACAGAAACTAAACTGTTAGTTTCTGGTAGTAAACCTCGAATCCACGAGGGGTTTCCCTGAATCCACAAGGAGATAAAACTGGAATCCACCAGAAGAAAATTTGACAAAATGTCTGTGTTTATTGATAATAGTCTAAAAACTGAATTGCCTTTAGAGGCTACAATGTGTTTAAATAGTAAAAACAAAACCTAGGGCAACTAGAAACCCTAAGGCGGCTACAAAAATGTATAAAACCCTAATTTGACTAAACAACATTAAAAACACCTAAAAACAAGGAAATAAATGCCCTAAACCTAAAATAACGAAAATTACATAAAAATACCAAATATAAAAGATTACAGAAATTAATTAGAATATTTTGTCCTACATCACATGCCATGAAATCTTTTTTGATAAAGAAGATTTAGGAAAACGGGCACGAACTTCAATTGAGGGTGTCTTTTTTGAGAAAGGGAGTGAAAGGTATATGTTTGATTTGCAAGGAAACTGATAAATTGTAGAATGCTCTTACATGAGAAGCAGCATGCAAATTTTTATTAAGTGACATAAATGCATGGTTTCATGTGGAAAAAAGGGAATATAGTATGTGTGTGAGCATGTAAGAGAGAGAGAGAGAGAGAGAGGAAAAAATTGATACAACTTATTGGTCAATATTTTGCAATTAATACAAATTTATAAGGAAAAAAGAAAGAGCAATTGACACATGATAGAGGCTAGGGCCTTGCCTGCCCAAGCTTCAGTTAACCACATACAAATATCATATTATATATAAGATGTGCAATTCCTGCACTTCTCAAGAAAATTAAAGCCAACTAATTCAAAGGGCAATTTATGTACCCAGTGAATCCAAGACCCCAACCTCACCCTCCACCGAAATCTTACAAGGAGAGGAGGTACTGTGAGTTAGAGCCCATTGGCAAATTTACTTGTCATAAAGTTTCAAAAAGATGGGGAATAATGTCATTGCCAATGAGAACTAAGTTAGGTGACAGACGAAGGTGCTCCCAAATCATTCAAAGATAATATTCTAAAACCGAGTCACTTATTTAAAAAAAAAAAAAACAGAGTAGTATTAAAAATGATAAAAGGATGTGGATCATTTATGCTATTACTTGAGATGTTAGATATAGATTGTTCTTGTGTAAGAGATAGTATTAAAAACAGAGTGTTGTGTAGTTTGTGGGGGAGTTCCTTTGTCTTTTTTATTTTTATTTTTTATAAGATGTAGTTTTTGTTGCAGCTTTGTTGTCTGGTCTTACTTATTCAACAAAACAAAACAAAACAAAACTATAAAAAAGAAAGTTCTAGTTGCAGTATGTGGTGATGCAAACTCAATAACATCTCTAAAATCACTAAATCAAAGTATATTTTCTCTAACAAAGGACTAAAATTAAATCCTCGGTAACCTAGCAGGCCAATGTTACTGTAATTGTTAAAAAAAAAAAAACAAAAAATTAAATCCTCAGCAGCTTAACAAGTATATATATATATATATATCTCCAATTTCTCCATTCTTAGTAACATATTTACCATAACTGACCAAATCAAACTTAGATCAAAGTAAATTTTCATCAATAAAGCACAAAAATTAAATCCTCAGCAAATATAAACAAACCCAGAAACATAATCCGTTTCCACAAACCAATTCAATCTCAAAAAATAATAAAGTTTCGATCTTTTTTAATGGTTCTATTAGAAATTCAATATAGAAACCAAAATAGAAAAAACGAATTGAAACCAAAGTTTCTTTGATTTTTCCCACTGTTTCTCGGCAACCAAACGGTGAAACACAAAAGGCTAAAGCGACTCACCTTTTTCTTTTAGTTTTGAGAGACCGCGTAGACTGAAGGAACTCAAAGCTCTGTACACCTTGCTGTGGCTTTATCAAATCTTTTGGCGAAGGTGATGAATGTGAAATAGTGGAGACTGAGAGTGGAGACTGGGTGAGAGAAGAGTGAGTGAGAGAGAGTGGAGAGGGTGAGCGCTCAAAGGTTCTGTGTGAGAGTGAGAGGGTGAGCGCTCAGAGGTTCTATGTGAGAGTGAGAGGGTGAGTGAGAGCGTGAGAGCAGAGTCTGTGTGAGAGAGAGGGTGAGTGAGAGTGGAGAGTTAGAGGCGTTAATTTTGAAAAAACCTCAATTTGAAATCGAGTCTTAGAGAATCGGTTTCCCGTTTTTCCACACACCCAGATCACCACGTCATATACAAATCGATGCTTAAAGACTCGGCTTATAAATCGAGTCTTAGAGACTTGATTTCTAGGTGAATGCCACGTGGGAAAAACGTCATATCAGATCTGATCCAAACGGGAAAACTGAGCTCAAAGACTCGATTTATAAGTCCAAAATTGAATCTTTCAGACTCGAGATGTTAGTAATATATATTCTTTTGAAACCTTGCCTACTTACTATATAGTTTGGCAATCAGGGTTAAATTCCAATTTTGGTCCCAGCCAAGTGTTAAAACTGAATATAAAATTATAAATATATATTAACTACTCCTTTGAGAATGAAAAAATAAAATAATATAAAAATAAATTAAAAATTAGCAAAAGGAGAACGAAAAAATAAAATTTAAAATCAAAACTTATAATTAATAACTTATATATTTGCCACCTGGAAGGTTGACAAGCCACATAATTTCATTGATTTATCCGCAACTTTTTGGTGGGTAGGACTTTCACTTACTTTTTGAAATAGGGGGTACAGGTAGGCAATAAATTAAAATAGTAGGGGTAAAAAGGAGAAAGCAAAAGATAGAAAGAGACCTTAAAAGAAAGAAACGATGAAGACACTGACTCATAGTTACAATTTAGGGATAATTACAGCAAACCCATCTGAGATTTGGCCCATTTGCACTTTGCCTACCCGTGGTTCAAAAACTATCACTTTGCCCACCTGTACTTCATTCCGTTTGCTCCCCGTTACCCACCTCTCCCTTAGACGTTAGAAAAACACTTTTTTATTTGAAATTATAACATAAAACGAATCAAAACTTCTTCCACTCAGGAAATTTCTCACGAAACCTAGAACTTCAAAGTTCCTTTGCATTGAGCTGGGTTTGTGATTTTCTGCATGTGTTTCAAGAGTATTTTCGAGTTTGGTCAGTGCCACACAAGATGACCCGCCCTCACTCAGTGCTGCCTTAGCTCCATCTTTCATAGCAAGTGTTCGTTCCCTTATCCAGTTACCACTTTCCGAGTCCATCAACTCTCTAACTCGCTTCTCCACCTCTGTTGCACTCACAAACCCATCCTCTGACTCGTTCATAGACAAAGCAATCTTCACATCTTCCACCAACACCACCCTGTTGAACCTTTGCTCTGCGTAAAGAGGCCACGCCACCATTGGCACGCCCGCACACACAGCTTCCAACACAAAGTTCCACCCACAATGAGTCACAAACCCACCCACCGAGCCGTGATTCAACACAGCCAGTTGTGGTGCCCATGACTTCACTACTAAGCCTCTCTCTTTGGTATGGTCCAAAAACCCTTCTGGAAGCAAAGAATCTAAATCTGGGTCAGGTTGAGCTGACACAGCCAAGCCATGTTTCTCACTCGGTGGATTTCGTACCACCCATAAGAACCTTTGGTCACTCTTTTCCAATCCTAAAGCTATCTCCTTTAGTTGTTCTATAGAGAACAAACCCAAGCTTCCAAAGCATAAAAACACAACACTTTGACTCGGTTGCGAGTCAAGCCAGGACAAACACTCGGGCACCGCTTCACCTTCATTTTGAGTCCCACTTCTTCTGCATTGTAAGTAGAAGCCTTTTCCTGTCTCAATAGATCTTTGGAGGCATAGTATTTATTTCATTTGAAGTTCTAGGTTTCGTGAGAAATTTCCTGAGGGAAGAAGTTTTGATTCGTTTTATGTTATAATTTCAAATAAAAAAGTGTTTTTCTAACGTCTGAGGGAGAGGTGGGTAACGGGGAGTAAATGGAATGAAGTACAGGGGGGTAAAGTGATAAGTTTTGAACCACGGGTAGGCAAAGTGCAAGCGGGCCAAATCTCAGGTGGGTTTGCTGTAATTATCCCTACAATTTACAAAGGCCTCTTCAGTCCCATACCTTTCCTCAACTCGATTCCCAAAATGTCTCCATTGACATTAGCTATTTTCCTTCTACTATCCATCTGGACATTCATATACATCCTATCTCGGCCAAAGGACCACAAAAATCAGCCTAAACTCCCACCGGGTCCTCGTTCCTTACCAATCATCGGTAACCTTCACATACTAGGTAGTCTCCCACACCGTGCCCTCCATAGCTTAGCCAAAAAATATGGACCCATCATGTCATTACGGCTTGGCCATGTACCAACTATTGTGGTCTCATCTCCTCAAGCTGCTGAGCTATTTTTAAAGACCCATGACACCATTTTTGCTAGCCGACCAAAACTCCAAGTCTCTGAGTACTTGTCTTATGGTACCAAGGGCATGGCTTTCACCGAGTATGGTTCATATTGGCGCAACATTAGGAAACTATGTACGTTGCAACTTCTTATTGTTTCAAAAATAGATTCATTTGCACCTGTGGGGAAGGCGGAGGTAGGATCACTAGTGCAGTCACTGAAAAAAGCCGCGGCGGCGCATGAGGTCATGGACCTTAGTGGGAAAGTGTGCGAACTTAATGAGGAAATTACATGTAGAATGATATTTGGGCGAAGTAGTGATGATAGATTCGACTTGAAAACGCTTATTGAGGAGAACTTGAGCTTGGCGGGGGCTTTCAATCTAGCTGATTATGTGCCTTACCTTGGGGCACTTGATCTACAGGTACGTAAGTTTCTATCGATTCAACTTGATCCGAGTCTTATTAATTTTTTAGAGCATCCGTAGCAGCCATTGTAAAAATTAGGCCATTTTGCCACACTAAAAACTTAATTTATTATTTTACCACATTATTTTACAATATCCTATTTATTAGATGTTCTATATTTTTACCACTTCATTTAAATATTATTTTTTAATTCTTATTTTATTCTTTCTTTATTCTTTCTTCCCAACGGTAACATTTGTCCTACAATAGTCATATTTTCAAATCTCATCAATTCTAACGGTAACATTTTCAAACAATCCTATTAATTCAACTGTAATATTTTTTAAAATTAATATTTTCTTAAGTATTTAAAAAAAAAAAAAAAACTTAGAAACTGTCACCTTCAAAAAAAAAAAAAAAAAAAAAAGAAAAAAAGAAAAGAAAAGAAAAGAAAAGAAATGTTGAACCTGTCACTGAGTGAGAGCAAATGGGCAAAAGAAGCTGTCTCCAGTATCAAAGAATTCAAACTGATCAAAACAAGACCTATCTAGAAACCAAGAACTCAAAAAGATACTGAGTCTGAACAAACCACAAGAGAAAAAAAATGAACAAACACCTGAATTTGAGAAATTCAAGAGAAAAAAAAAATGACAGACTTTGAGAAATTGGGCAGCAGTTTCTTGACATAAACATACACCTGAATTTTACATATTGATGACTTGCTCTGAATAGGAAGGACCACAAATGAACAAACAGCAGACCACAAAGTTCATACAGGTAGATGTTTTACAACTAGATTGGTATTGACACAAATGATTCACATGCACCAGAAGATGGCAAACAAACAAGAAATGTTCAAATAAGCACTCATATCAATAACATGTAGATGCAATAGCTTCCAAAAGGGAGGCTACAAAATGCATCTGGGTTTCCTCATCGATTCTTGAAAATAGAGGCACATGGACAAATAAAGATTTGTGACCCTTCTGTTCCGCAAAACGGAGAGAATGATAATATACATAATTGCACACAAAACGGCCGGCATCATCTGAAATTGTCACATCAAAGTCCTTCTTCTTCAAGAACTTCAGGATTTCCTCAATGCAGCAAGAAGTCTTCAACAACCAAATGATGAAAAGTTAAAACACAAACACAGGGAAAAAAAAATGGAGAGACAGAGCAGAGGCATGACAAACAAAAAGTTGAATGTTTTCAATACTCAACACAATTTTATGGTAATTATAATTATTAGTGTCTAGTTTGCAACTGAAATGATATAGCCAGTTTGACAGTGAAACTTCCTGTAGGAATTGGCAGTGCCCCCTGCTTAGTTCAATTAGCCTAGTACTTATCAAATAGGTCAATTAATCTTTTGCAAATCTACAAACTCAACCATCATAGCCACAACTCTCCAATTCCCATGGGTTGCAAACTGACAGTCTTAAACTACATATGGTCCACCTGCTGAGAAAATAAGATAAATATTGAAAATTCTATTCTCTCCAACATTTGGTCCACAAACTACATTTGGTTTGTTGCAAACTCAAGAATGCAAACAGTATACTGGAGAACTCATCATTACCATCAACACCTCTACCTATTAAACCTAAAATTGATTTCAGCCTTCAACTCCACCAATTAACTATATATATCTTTTTGTAGTTCATTCCTCTAGCATGATGAGCATACTTTATGGTTAATTAGATTACTAAGACCTCACTGTTTTAATCCAAAAGGCTTAAAACTTGAACAATTCAAACAAACAACCAAACCCTCCCCACCCATTCGAAAAAAACCAAATTCAATCAAATGAGAATTAACCAATAACTATTTCCCAACCCCAAAGTCCATTTTTTGAATAAAACGATCATAATTCACATGATAGCAAACACAGTATTCAACTTTGAAAGAAACCCATCAAAGGTCCCCTAAAATCCAACATGACCAGAATCAGAAATACCCAAAGCTCATTTTTGTTTCTTACGAAGAAACAGACATCAAACGGTCGAAACCATTTAAAAAAAAAAAAAAACCAAAAAACGGAGAATCACAGAGAACTTAGAGAATCACAGAGAAGACGGAGAATCAATGACTATATGACTATATGACAATCTCAGAGAATCACAGAGAAGACGGAGAACTTACCTGTACGCAGTAGATGTAGAACGAATCGATGAAACCTTCAGAGAAACGGTGAATCGATGCAACCTTCAGAGATAGAACAGCGAATCGGCGACTCTGAGAACAACGAACAGCGAATCGGCGGCTCAAGATAGAACAGAGACCCACAACCCAGAGACCCACGCCGATAGGCGACTCTGAGATAGAACAGAGAGGAGAGAGCGAACAAAAGGGGGAAAAAAAAAACCGGTGAAGGAGATCAGTGATGGTAGAGAGGAAATCGGTGGTGGCTCATATTCACGAATGGGAAGAGAATAGATCAAAAGGGAAGAGGGAAAAAGAAAGAGTATGGGAGAGTGGAGATGGAGGCGGTGAATACTGAGTTGCTGAAGGAGAAGATGAAAGAGATATGAGAGAGAAACGGGAATAAAAAAATTAATAAATCCATATACCACATCTTACCGTACAGTGGGAAATTTGTGATTGTACTGTAGCATATTGCAAAAAATATGACATTTAGCACATCTGATAAATGTCTTCAAATGGTGTTTGGTGTGGGATATGTGCCAAATATTTAGCATTTGGCACATATCCCATATCTGCTGTGGGTGCTCTTATGATTAGCTGAAGTGACTTGATTTGCTAGCTCTTAATCTTTGCCCCCTAGGTATTGCACATGATGTGAATCCCTTATATAGCCAAATCCAAAATCCGATTGGTCTTTTATTTATTTATTTATTTTGTTGGAAAAGTTAAAGGATGTGTTTAGCAAATAATTTTAGAATATTTTTATAGGAAAAGAAAAATGCAAAATCTTTTTGACAGTGTTTTATATTTTTTTTATAAAAGTAATATCAAAATTTTTCTAAAATAATCTATTAATAAAGGCTATTTAAAAAAAAAAAAAAAATTAAAAATACTTAGATATGCTCCCCTGATCCTGCATCTTGAACCCTCCCCCAGATCCGGCATCTTGAGCCCACTTCCCCTGATGATATGTTTTTCTATTTAAACTTTATGGTTGTGGTATAAGAAAAATAAGAAATGTTTAAATCTAAGATTTCAAATCTCCATAAAATCTTTGCATAACACGGTCACCTTGAAAATCACATGGCTAATCATTTCTAGTATTATATGTGGTTTTGAAACCCGGACCGGACCGTACGGTCCAACCGGAAAAACCGCAAACTTTTTAGTTTTGCGAGTTTTTTAGCTTCAAGAACCGCTTTATGGGAAAAAAAAAAGCAGGGACCCGTGCGAATCGTGATCGGACCGTACGGTTTTGAGAACCGTGACTGGTTTTTGAGGTTCGGACGGTTTCTTTTAGTTTCAGCTTTTTCGGTGAATTTTGGCGAATACACCAGTATGAAGTTATGATCAGATCTAGAAGAAATGAAAAAGAAATGAAAGAACATGAAGAAGAACAAAGATTGGATGGAGATCTGATCAGTGAAGAAGAAGGAAAAAAAAAAAACATTCTCACTCTCTCATCTCTCCACTCATCGGCGTCACTCGTAGTTTCTCAAACTCATAGTGCATGGTCTTTCCTCCCTCAAATTTCAGATCTTCTTGACATGCAAAACCAGCATTCTCTTTCTCTCTTTCAGATTTACTTTCTCTTTCCTCTTTATTGGTTGCGTACAACTTAAGCCCAATAGCGCGAATTTCAGCTTCTTTAAACATCCAATAAATTTGACAGCTTGCAAAAGTTATGTTTAAAGTCAAAAGCAACTTTTTCATTTTTTTTATTATTTCCTAGCCCCTAAAAAGGGTCAAAAGTCCTCTCAAATGTAAATTGTTCTATTTTTTTTTTAAAGCCCTCAATTAGTTCACATGTGAAAGGTAAGCTTAGTATTTTAATATTTGTACTAATTTAATAAATTAAATTAATTATGACGTCATCATGGTTCGACTTCGGTTCAACCTCGATTTGACCTAAAAAATTTTGAACCTTTTTTTTTACAGTTCAATGAACAGTCCGGATTTCAAAACTATGGTATTACATTGTTTTGTCCCTTTCTCAACAATTCTTTTACTCCTTTTTTTTCTTCTTATTCTAATTCCTTACACTTCGATAAGTAATAAACTAATCTTATCTTCTACCACCCTATTCCAATTCCACAAGACTACAATATTTGCAATTAACAGAGCATATATGCCCATAACTGGTTCAATAAATTTGGGTCCATCCACAAATTTGGACTTCAATGCCACGCATATTTATGGAGTAAAGAATACCACACACTTCACACATGCTTTGTCACAATTGTTCTATTTGACATAATGTGCTTAGTAGTTCGTTATTATAACATAAACTCACAATTTTTTCTTCATCACTTAGTTTATCACGTAGGACAGTTGTGACAAAATTTATAGTATTGACATTATTTTGGAGTAAATGATAATTCTTAGAGGGAAAAAAAAAAAAAAAAAAAGAAGAAAAAAACTGATTATTCTGATTTCAAGCTACTGTATCATAAGATGAATATGACGTTTTCCTGCATATTTTATATTTGAAAAATGCTAGATCATAATTATATGTACAATTTTTTGCACAATTTTTTATGTGACAAGTTGTGAGTAATGAAGAAAAAATGATTGTTCCATGTCAATCTATACTTCTATCATTCACAACTAGCTAAGTTACGAGTTGTGGCAAATATGATGCAGATAGATGTAGTCTTTGCATTGTTCTTTATATTTCTACTTTTATTATTGTTTTCGAATGTGGTTGTATTCTTTCTAGAACACTACGCTATGAACGTTGCCTATGTAATGGCTAAAAGGATATAATCATCCACGTGATAATATACAAAAGTTAAATTTTGTATATTAAATTTATGAGTGATAAAGCATGAAGCCTAGTTTATTTTTTTTAATAAAAAATTTAGAAGCATGGAACCTAATTGGTTGGAGAAAATATGGGTGGGTGAGGTGTCACCTACCTATTGGTGGAGTGGATTTATTGTTGATAAGGTTTGTGGGTTTAATATTACTTTTGTACGTAGTGAGTATGTGGGTTTAATTTTTTAAAGAGTACCTTTTTTTTCCAAAATTGATTTTATTAGAGTTTAGGTAAAACTTATATATTGTACATTAGATTTCCTAATTGAATTCATAGACTTAGTTGCATTAATCAATAAAAAGAAGCATATAGTTTTATCTTTACCAAGAAAAATTAAATTCAATACAATAATAGAGATAGACTCCAAGATGGTTGTTTTATTAGTAGTTGCCCTTTTTTTTTAATATAATGTGGTACAATATAAACTTGATTATTGGTATGCATTTGATTTGAGATATATATATATATATATATATTTTTTTTTTGGCATTATCATTTTGTACTCTGTCATGATGAAAAATTAAATAATTAATTACTCTTATAAATAATTAAGACACTAATAAAAATAATAACTAAGACAAACTATAATATTAATATTAATATTATTATTAATAAGAAGGTGAAACCATAATTATGAAAGAATTACCTAATATATAGTCTGCATTTTTTTATTATAAAATTTACACCTCAAACTGCAATTTTGCAAAATGCATTTTTAATAACTTTTACCAAACATTCTACTTTTTAAAAAGTCCAATTTCATATTACACTCAATAAAATCACCAATTTTTCAAAACGCACAATTTCAAAAAGTCACTTTGATGCTTCATGCTTCTAATGAAGAAATAAAAAACTCAAATCTTCTCCCTAATTATTGAATTATTAGAAAAAAGATATAATAGACCTTAATGACTAGGATTGCATTTTGCATGAATTAGGTGGATATGGTATTCCATTTTCATGTTCATGTTCATGCTCATGCTGGTTTCCCTTTGTATTGAATAATTCTTCATTTTTTAAAAATTCCAATACAAAAATTCAATTAAGGAATTGAGGTGACAATTTGGTTACGTCTAGTATTGAGTAACTGATGTAGCACCATTTACATGGATGCATAGTTACCACATCAATTCGATAGGTATGTTTTTAGTAAAATTTGCAAAATGGTATCGTTAGCATAGTGATTTTCAAGCTATTTATTTCTATCAGGGATTGACACGACGCATGAAGAAATGTAGCAAGGCTTTGGACATAGTCTTGGAGAATATCTGCATCAAGGAGCATGAAAAAATTCCTAGTAGTGGTCAACAAGATCGTGAAACAGACTTTATAGACACGCTACTTTCTTTGATGAACCAACCCATGAATCCTCATGATGAGCAAGTGTACATTATTGATCGAACAAATATCAATGCTATCATACTAGACATGATTTCGAGTGCATATGACACTTCAGCTGCTGCGATTGAGTGGACATTTTTTGAACTCTTGAGGTATCCATGAGTGATGAAACATGTACTAGAGGAGCTAGAACGTGTAGTTGGAATGAATAGGATGGTGGAGGAGACTGATTTGGCAAAATTACCATACTTGGATATGGTGGTGAAGGAAAGCTTAAGACTACATCCTGTTGGACCATTACTAGTCCCACATGAATCCATAGAGGACATTGAGGTCAATGGATATTATGTCTCCAAGAAATCACGAATAATAATCAATTTTTGGGCTATTGGCCGAGATCGTTATGTGTGGTTTGATAATGTGGAAGAATTTTATCCTGAAAGGTTCATAAATAGTAATATAGACCTCAAAGGACGTGACTTTCAGTTTATCCCGTTTGGGTCTGGTCGCAGAGGGTGCCCTGGAATGCATTTAGGCCTTACAACTGTTAAATATTTTCTAGCTCAACTACGACATTGCTTTCACTGGGTGCTCCCTAGTGGCATGTTGCCTAATGACTTGGACATGAGTGAGAAGTTTGGGCTATCAATGCGAAGAGCCAAGCACTTGTCTGCCATGCCAACTTATCGCCTACTTGGTTAAATATATAAGAGAACTATGATATAATCTTTAAGAAGGTTTTACTTATTTAGATTTGTTGTGCACTTGGTTTCGTTGTTCCATATGAACAGTTGAAAAAATTGTGGCACCAAATAAACCGAAGTTACCTTGAACAATATCGTAACTTTCCTAGTTTTGGATTCAAATTTATTTTGTGCTCACAAAAATAGAATATTATAGGTTGGGAACTTTTGCACAATATTTTTATTTAAAATAGTGTTGGTAAATTGTTAAAATATTTGGTAACGTGTGCTTTCCTAAAAATTGTAGCTTCAAAACATTCCTTCATTGAAATCATATCTTCAATATTGATGCTGAAATTGTCTTCAAGAGATGTCTTCAATGTAACACAGTTTCAACATTACGGCTGAAATCGTGTCAAAAAAGAAAAAAAAAAAGAAAAAGAAAAAGAAAACACTAACAAGTCACAATGCTCTTATTAGGGCCAAAATAGGAAATTAATTCTAATTTTCAAACATTATAATTAGTAGGAAACGTTTTCAAACTATATTTTTTACTAGTATCTCGAGTCTAAAAAGCTCGATTTTGGGCCTATAAATCGAGTCTCAAAAACTCGATTTCCATAGTCTGATCACTTCTGATGTGGCGTTTTTTCCACGTGGCGCACACATGAAAATCGAGTCTCTAAGACTCGATTTATAAGCCCAGCCATTCATAAATATTAAACATTACGTACACAGCTAATGATGATTTCCTTTTTTTTAGTTTTTCTTTGTCCTGGGTGTCAGCTAATGATGATTTCCTTTTTTTAAGTTTTTCTTTGTCCTGGGTGTGTTGGTTTGCCAAACCAACGTACACAAAATGATGATTTTATTTTATTATTTTAATTCAAATTCTACCTTTTCAGTCAATTTTTTTTTCAAACATTATCAGTGGCACAGTGGTTGCAGGACCCTTTTTTATACTATTGTAAAAACACATATAAATCGAGTCTTAGAGACTCGATTTTCATGTATGCGCATCGTGGAAAAAACGCCATATCAGACGTGATCAACCCATGGAAATCGAGTCTTAAAAACTCGATTTATAGGCCAAAATCGAGTCTTTGAGACTCAAGATGCTAGTAAAAAATATAGTTTGAAAACTTAGCCTACTAATTATAATGTTTAAAAATTATGGCTAATTTCCCATTTTGGCCCTCTTATTAGTTTTAGCGGTTAGCAATGTTACACCCCACCAAGCCCAACATGTTGGAGTGTAATTTCAGTCATAATGACCTTTGTACAATTTTATTCTTTATTGATTAGGTTCACCTTAATTTGAATTAATTTTTAAAACTATGGAGATGATTATCTATTGTTGCCTTGTTGGAATGATGGATAAATAGTTTGCTAAATAAAGAAATTCTACATTATCTCTTAGGGTGTACTTGTTTGGAGGTGAAATAGAGTGGATGAAAAACTTTAGAGAAAAAATGGGAAGGAAATTTTTTTTGAAGTGTGTTTGGTTGGGTAGAGAGGAAGGAAAATAAATGGTGAAGTTCAGGTGTTTTCTCTCCGGGCCCACCAAAAAGTTTTTTTCCCCAAAATGGAGAGAAATTTGAAGGGAGAAAATAGGGCTGCTTAATAAACAAAAATGTCCTTATGCACTTGCATATGGGCTTTGTCTGTACATTGCCCTTCTTCAGTTTTTTTTTTCCTTCCTAGACGTTGCCTCCTCTTCTTCTTCTTTTTTCTTCCCTCGTTGCCTCTTCATTCCTTTTTCCTTTTTATTTTGATTTAAGTTTACGTTGCTCATTTTTTTTTTCTTTTGCTTTCTTTTGTGTTTTTTGTTTTTTTTTTTTGTTTTGTTGTTTGTCACTTTTTTTTGTTTTAATTGGGCATCATTTTTAATAAGAGTACATGAGTAAATTTATACAAACTCATTTTTTTTTTTCTATTTCTCCATTTTTTCACTCCCAATAAAAAAAAAAAGGAGGGAAATTAAAATCTTTTCTATCCTCCCATTTTTCCATCCTCTCACCATTTTCTATTCTCCCACTTTTCCACCCCTCAAACCAAACGGATCCTTAGGATTATCCCTTTTTCACTTGTCCACAATCATTTACCATTTAAAAAAAGAGAATTAAACTTTATGTTGATTTTTAATTAATTATTCAAGTACCAATCAAATATAACCAACGTTAGGCCCTTTTGTAGTTGTACTCTGGTTATGTAATATATTATAAACCCGGTTTAAAACACTAATATTACTATTTTTGTGTGTGTTCTAATAAGTATTACTGCTTACTAAAAAAAGGGATGTTTATCTCACATTGATTGTGTGTGTCTAGTGTCCGTTGTTTATAACCCCAGTCTACAACTACAAAGGTTAGACCCTTTTGTAGTTGTACTCTGATTATGTAATGTATTATAAACCCGGTTTAAAATACTAATATTACTATTTTCGTATGTATTCTAATAAGTATTACTGTTTACTAAAAAAAAAAAGGGATGTTAATATCACATTGTTTGTGTGTGTCTAGTGTTTGCTATTTATAATCCCAGTTTACAACTACAAAGGTTAGGCCCTTTTGTAGTTTTACCCTGGTTAAGTAATCTATTATAAACTTGGTTTAAAACACTAATATTATTATTTTCGTGTGTGTTCTAATAAGTATTATTGTTTACTCAAAAAAAGAAAAAGTTTAATCCCATGCATGCTTATTGTAGTACCATCCTTGATCAAAACCTTAATTTTAATTCAGGAAAAACTATTATTCTAGACCTATTATTGATGATGCAAGAAAATCGTTAGTGAGTTGATGGCTCCTAATCTCACCGTTGGGTACCTGAAAAGCAAGAAAACAAGAACTAAACAGAAGGCACCGGTGGGATACTGGCCAAAGACCCTACGAAGGTTAAGTCAGTGAATGAGAAATCCCTAAGAACTCTATAGTGAGAGAGCTAGGGATTTTCTGCGTACTTGGGAAAGGAGGAGAATTGTTGCTTATATAGTGGTGGGGGGGGGGGGGGGGGGGGGGGAGCCCGAGATCTCAAGAATACTGGGATTTTCCTTATATGGAGTAGCTAGAGTTTAATGCCATCGAGATCTTGGGGATACTCTTCATTCTAGGAAGGCGAAAGTCGTGGGGTAGGATCTTTGTACGTGGTGCGCAAGATATTTCCATATGTGGATGTGTGTAGACCACGTAATGCCACGTAGGATTCGTCGGTATGCTACTCTGTCTGAAGGAGTTGTCTATCGGTATGTTGGGGAGATACTCTCGTCAGCTTCGTCTGGATCCATCTGTGTAGTCGATGACTCCCAAAGAAGGTGACGGTGCCAAACAAAGGCAAAAAAGAAAATGGATTCTTTATCCTAAATTCAGATTCAGAAAATGAATACTCATTTTCAAAAATGACAACAAAATACAATATATTTTTTAGAACCAAGCAGGGCCCAAGTCTTTGTAAAAATATGCATATGGACATGGCTGAATGGAAAAACACAAGGCCATACAATTTCTTTTTTCAACTTTCTAGTATTTTATTGTTTTGATGCTCGACACTTCTTTTACTTATTTTAATTAGAGTAATGATTATTATATAATGGTTACCGCACACTACTATACATAGATTGACTGAAATTGTGTTTTAAAAGCATCATTTCACAATTTCATAATTATAATTGAAATCGTGTAAGAAAAATAAAGGAAAGAAAAGTGAGGAGAAGACATCATTTTTGTTAGTGGTTCCGGGTATTTTCCACTCGGTCCCACCAGAAAATAATTTCTTCAGTTTGGAGAGAAATCATGAGAAAAAAGTAATTGTGCAACCCAAATGAGACTATTGCCCTTGCTTCTTCTCTCAGCCGCTTGCTTCTAACTCAAAAAAAAAAAAAAAAAAAAAACTTGCTTCAGCTACAGATTTGTCTAATTCTTTTCTTCTCTCGACAATAACTTCTTCTCACCCTTTATTCAACCATAGAAAATAATTAAAAAGACAAAAATGATTCAAGTATCATTGGCCGGTGTTGAAAATAGAAATACATGGGACTTCCTGAGCATCTGAGATTAGAAAATCTAGCATTTAATTGACATGCAACAGTCCAAGGTAAGAATTGTGAAAGTGAAGGGAGAAGAGGGAAATGACGGAAAACAAAAAGAAGAAAAGAGGAAGATTCAATAGGGAGAGGAATTAGTGAAAGATGATTTAATGAGACAATATAGGATAAGGGAGAGAGAATAATGAAAATAATATGGGTGGTAGTGAGACTGAAGAGACGTTTTTTTTATTTATTTTTTTTTATTTTATATTTTTTCTTGACAAAACTTAAATATAGTAACTTATATCCTTTTACTTAGTTTCCCATTAAAAGAAAGGCATGTGTTACTTAACATCTCTTTCATTTACATGGTTGATTTGGGCTCTATTTTACCCAAAAAAAAAAGAAAAAAAAGAAAAAAAAAGAAAAAGAAACAGAAAAAGAGATTTGGGCTCTAAGTCTAATTTAGATGTTTAGCGAGTGTGTTATAGAGGTGTAGGATTTGGAAGTTCTTCATAAATTTCTGCCATTATTGAAGTGAAAGAAACTTCTTTTCTTATTGAAGTTTGAACTCACAAAGTTTTGGGCTCTATGCATGTCTGATTTGGATAATGGAGTTGCAGAGCCTATTTTTCATTATCTCTATTTTGTAGCAAATGAAAGAGATGAGTTTTCTTCCGGGAGATTAAAATATGTTGTATCTAAGTTAATGTCATTTAGATATTTCATTAAGTAGACACATAGCATAATTTTAAGAGGGAAATCTAAGAAACATAACATTAGGTATTAGGTATTGTATCTAAAATTTTGCCAAAAATCTATATGTTTAATGAGCCCCAATAGGTGGGTTTTTATTATTAATTATTTTAAGATGCCTAACAATTTTTTTTATAAAGAAAATAAGATCATGAATATAAAGTATTTTTCATTTTAAATAATTGTATTTATAAAGACATTACATCTTTTATATTATGTAATAAGAGCATAATAATAAATTTGAATAAATTACATTTTTTATCGTCTCACTTTTCTCCTCAACCAAAATAAAGGATTTTTCTAACCCTCCACTTTTCCATCTTCCCAACCAAACACACATGAGAGAAAATTAATATTTTCTATCCTCCCATAATTTTTTATCCCCTCATTTTCCATTCTACAACCAAACAATGTCTTAGCCTTTTAATTAATCAACGAATCTTTTCACACCCATCCAGGGTGGTATTACATGTATCCACCATCTCACAAAGAGGTGGATACATGATAGATTTTCTCTGCTCATCCACTTCCATAGACTATAGTAATTGCAATATACAACACATATATACCAACATATGGTTCAATAAATTAGGGTACATTATATATATATATATATATATATATATATAGGGTTGAGTTCAAGTTACACCTAGTGTAACTCTAAGCACTGTTACACCACTCAATATTTTTTAATAGGGTGCCAATTTTGACAAATCCATTGTTGGATTACGTTATCTTCTTATATTCTCCATGCTTGCAAAATTACAATGTGATCGAATATCAATAGTCATGTCATAAATCAATTGTTTAAATTCAAGTTTTTGTAGTTTAAAATAACACATAAAAAATGAGTTTATAGATGAAATGGTAAATAACATCCGATTAGCATAAAAATTGATACGCATGTTAAGAACATATAGAACATGTAATCCAACGATAAGATTTCCAAAATACGAATTTAATAATAAGTTATTGGATGATGTAACATTACTTAGAGTTACAATAAGTGTAACTTGAGCTCAACTCATATATATATATATATATATATTATATAAAATAAATTATTACTTATTTTATTATTGTTTTCGAAAAACGTGTTTTGTTACTTTTCCAACCTTTCTAGAACACTATGCTACCAACTTGGTGTATGCAGTGTTTCTATCTTTCCATAAAAAAATAATATAAAAAAACCATAGTGTATATGGTGAACAATTATAGATATGATAATATATGAAATTTTGGGTGAACATGTATACATAATAAATCGAATAAATATCAAGGCTATCATAATAGACATTATTTTGGGTGCATATGACACTTTAGCCACTGCAATTGAGTGGACCTTTTCCTAACTCTTGAGGCATCGACAAGTAATGAAACGTGTAGAAGAAGAGCTAGAAGGTGTAGTTGGAATGAAAAAAAATGGTGGAGGAGACAGATATAGAAACTTTAACATTTTTGGATGTGGTGGTGAAGGAAAGCTTAAGACTACATTTTGTTGCACTATTACTATTCCCACATGAATCTATGGAGGACATTGAGATCAATGGATATTACGTATCCAAGAAATCAAGACTAATAGTAAATTTTTGGGCTATTGGACGAGATCTTGATGCATGGTCAAATAATGTGGAAGAATTTTACCTCGAAAGGCTTATGAATAATAATATATACTTTAATTAGGGGACATGATTTCCAAGTCATCCCATTTGGGTCTGGTCGTAGAGGGTGCCCTGGAATAAATTAGGCCTTACCACTGTCAAATATGTTTTAACTTAATTATTGCATTACTTTCACTGGGTGCTCCCCCTTGACATATTGCCTAATGACTTAGACATGAGTGAGAAGTTTGGGCTAGCAATGTGGAAAGCCTAGCACTTGTCTACCATGCCAACTTATCGCCTACTTGGTTAAATCTATAAGAGAATTACGAAATAAACTTTAGGAAAATTTTACTTATTTAGTTTTGGTTTGCTCTTCTTGTTAATTGTAGTATGTCCTCTCTCTCTCTGTACTTTAAAATTTAGATAGTTTATGTGGAACGAAAAAAAGATGCGTAGTATGCAAGGTTTTGAAACCCGGACCAAACCGGCCGGTTGGACCGCGGTAACCGGGAATTGTCTATCATTCCGGTTTTTTAAACTACCAAAACCGAAAATTTTAAATTTTCAGTGAACCTTTCGAATTGCGGTCAAATCGCCCGGTTTTCAAAACCGGACACGGGTTTGACGGTTCCCAAAAAATCACAAAACAAACATTGCTCAAAATAATCTCCAACATCAAATCTTCCCAGAAAAACAAAAAAAGGAAAACAAGTAAAAAAAAAAGAAAAGAAAAAGAATAGAAGACTATAGAAGAAAGGCTACAAATCTGCATCTACTTTGCTTCTTTGTGGAAGGAGACTGCTGTTTGTTTGAAAACTGTGGAAGAATAGAAGACTATAGAAGAAAGGCTACAAATCTGCATCTGCTTCTGCTTCTTTGTGGAAGGAGACTGCTGTTTGTTTGAAAACTATGGAAGAAATAACAGAGGTAGAGAGAGGCGGAAGCTGTTGGGAAAGCTAAAAGAATAGAAGACAAAAGTCCATAGGGTTTGAAGTCTGATCATGTGGTGTGGCTTGAGGAAATGTGTAACTTTGATCATGATGCTTGGGGAAATGTGTGAGTGGGGTTGGGTTTCTCATGAGTCATAAGTTTTTTTTCTTCTCTTTTTATCCAGCACAGCACAGCACAGCCAACTTATTAAGGTTTAAGTTTATTATTTTTTAGTTATATTTTTTTAAAAATTTTTTGTTATATTTTGTTATTATTTTTTAGATATAATATTTTAAAATCTTTTAAATAACAAGAAAAAATCTAACAAATATCATATTTATCGTAAATTAAGATATATTTGAATCTCTATAAGTACTAATTTAGTCAATATTACAAAATTTTAAGCATTTCTTTTAATTATTTTGTATTAAATATTATTAATTTAATACAATTTAATTAAGAGAAAATAGTATTTACCAATGACCCAACTTTTTCCTATAAATTTTTATGTAATTTTTCAATTTTTACTAATTTAATATATTTATTTATATTTTAAATAATTATTAAATTAATTATGACGTCATCACGGTTCGACCTCAAAAACCTTAAATCTCTCCCTTTTACGGTTCAATGAATAGTTCGGATCTGAAAACCTTGGTAGTATGTTGTGATTGATTGAGTATACAATAGCACATTAAGAGTAGGCCATAGGATTCTCCCCCCCATCCCCGGCCCCACCTCCCCCCCCCCCCCCCCCCCCCCCCCCCCGGTGGGCGAATGTAGTCTTCGTCTACTTGTTCTCCATGCCAAAAAAAGAGGTTCCACACTTCCATTGGAAGAGTACAACTAGGGTTGTTCAAGTCTACTCACACCCGACAAAATTAGACTGGTCCGATTTGGCTTGATCAATAAAAAATCCAATTTGATAACATTTGGGTCTGTAGCGGGTTTGTGGGTAGGAAACCTGATTAAAATAGGTCAAGTGGTGTGTTTAATAGATAGAAACCTATAAAACTTGAGCCATCCGAAACTCTGGAAAACTTTGCCTTTATATGTTTCATAAGCTTTTTGATTCTTGTCACAATGGCGTTGCTTCAAAAATGTATGAAGAGAGCTATTAGTATTATTAGACAAATCTTTGAGCGATAATGTTGTTTTAGTGGGAAATATACGTCTTAATTCAATGACTTCCATCTTAGAGTGGAGTCGTTGGTAGTGTGGTTCACGTAGGGTTTTTGGGGTTTTAAATCAAATTTGGTTAAAAAATTAAATAAATAAACAAATAAAATAATGATGTGGAAAATTGTGAAATATTCAAAGCTTATGTGGTAAGCTCTCATGAAATCAACAAAAAGTCAGATGCTTCGATTTTATAATATGATAGATAAGTGTCAAAATTAAAATTTTTTTTTATGATTTGTGACAAGTCAAAATTTATAGTATTTCTAGCATTAGCTTTAATTTTTTTAATATTTTATAGAAAATATAATTTTTATTAGTTAATATTTTGAATTTAATTAATATATTTTATTCTTTAAAATTTGGAAATCTGAAGCTTGGACCTTAGGTGATTGCCTAAAACTCGGTTAATGGTTGGGCCAGCTTGGAATATACAAATGTGACTTTTTATATTTTAGATTATTTGTTTCTTCTTTTTGGGATGTCTATTTTTTTTTTTTTTTTTAGAAACAAGCACATGAACAGGGAAGAGGAAACTGAGTTTTAATATACCACGACACACCATAAAAGTCCATTCAAAAGCCATGAAAATTGGGACATGTAATGCGATCTTTTGCTTTTTATTTTTATTTTTTTTATAAGTGATAGCTATCCTAGAGGGGAGGAGAGATTTCAGATTTGGCTTTAAATAGTGGCAGAGTCTGGAAAATTTTCCGAGGGCCAAACTAAAAATAACCAAATTCTCAAGTACTAAAAAAAAAAAAAATTTAAGACGCAAAACAAGTACTTTATTTTATAAATTAAAAAATTAATATAGTTCAACAATCACTTAAAAACTCATTCGTTGATCTTGTATTTTACTTTTATATGGCTTGAGATCACTCGATAGATATCATTGAATTGATTAAAATAATACTCTCGTGTTGGTGGTCTTTCTAGAATCTCATTCTAAGAAAGCAATATTTATTTGTTGAAGTTCACATCTTTGAGCCTTTTTAGGGGGTTCAACATTTAGAACAAAATATTGAGTAGTAGTTTCCGAGTTGTGAATACTTTTTCTCTTAAAATATACATCAATCATAAATCATGTTCGCATAATTATCCAAATGTGTAAAATTGTGTAAAACAGTTTGTGTCTGTCGGGGGCGAAAAAGTTTTCCTTTCGACAAATAAGTTTTATAATGGGTCGGGGGGTCTAAACCGAAACTCAACGATGGGCTTGGTGCATGGCCCAAAGGCTATCGGTGAAGATCCAAGAAATCCACTATTTTTTATGCCTTGGGCCTAGATTGGAACTGACAAGAGTAGCCCATAAACAATCCCTACAGCAAATACGTCAGCAAGATTAAAAAGCATACTGTAAGATATGGCCTAGTAGTAAAACGTTTCTGCAGAAGATAGCCCAGCAGTAAAGTGTTTTTGCAGAAAACGGCCCAGCGGTAAAGTAATACAAACAGAATAAACTCTCGATTGTTAGCTACTTCACAAATTAAGGGAAATGTCTATGTTTTCAGACTCATCATCTGTTAGCTCTGGAGAAGAATCTTCTAATACAACAATATGAGGGAAAAATTATATAGTGACAGTTACATCATAACCACTAATAGTAAATGAATAAGTAAATATCATGGGTTCCATAATAACAAATAACGGAAAAAACTTAGTGTGAGATGAAGGGAGAGAGAGAGATCCTAGCTAGCGCAGCAAAATCATTATGGTGCCATGGCATGCTCATGAGTATAGTATATGTAGTAAGTAGAGGTAATCATTTGGAGTAGTATGAGTAATGTGTGAGAGAGTAAAGTGAGTAGTATGAGTAATGAGTGAGTGAGTATAGTGAGTAGTATGAGTAATGAGTGAGTAGTATAAGTAAAGCTGATGGAGCTTTCTGCTGGGGTAAGTAAGTGTTTATGAGTAGAGCTATGAGAGGTGTTTGTGAGCTAAGAGTTGGGGAACTTGGTTCCTAAGCTTGAGACTGAGAACTCAGTGACTTTTTAGAGCTTAGAGAAGACTTTTTGCAGAGAGCTTAAGGAAAAATCTTGGTGTGTAGCTTAGTGAGTTGGTTGTGTGTTGGTGAAGCATTAATGGAGAGTTCCATTTATATCTGGATTTTTAGGGGGTGATTAGCAAATAATCATTGCTAAATCTTTCAAAATCTTCAGAAAATCCTTAGGAAAACATTCTTAGGATTTTTAGCTAAGAGTAGTAAGCTCAACTTTAGAAGGTTGTTGCTGTTTTGGGTAGTAATAGCTGGGTTTCTGGCTTAGCATTGAATGCTAATTAGCTTTGGCTGATGGGATTAGAGCATGCTTGAGGCTAATGATCTTGGTTATGCTGCAACTAGAATCAAAGTTCCCTAGGGCTGATTGGACCACCCCAAGCCAGGTGTCAACCTTGGAGCCCTTGTTGGGAACTCTGCTGGGATCCCCTTGGTGCCCTCCAAACCACATTTCCCTAAGTTTCCCCATTTGGGGTTCATGTGCTTGGTTCATGAACCAGAGAATACATATTTTTGGTATGAAAATGAGTTGATTTTATGTCGTTTCAGGAGCTTCACTGGCCTGGGCATGGCAGCTTTGAGTTTTTGACTGAATGAGTTGAAGGAGAAAGAAGTGACAGCTGGTTGAAGTTTTTTCAGCTTTCTGTCACATCACTTTTAGCTTTATGTCACTTGAGGAATGATGAGATTTCAGCTTGTAGAGAAAGGATTCATCCCCTGGTGGACACGTGTCCCTTTTCTGATCTGATTGGACAAGTTAAGACCTGATGGGAAGGAGCTCCAGCTAGTCAATTGTTGCTGGGATTTGGCTGACCAGTTCACGTGTTCTCCATTTGCTGAGATTTGTGTGTGGGTTGGCCTGACCCAGCTGGGCTTTGTAGATAAGCTTGCTTGGGCTTGGTTAACCCTACAAAATGAATGGTTTTGCCATGGGTAATATTCATAGGCTTTGTAGTTTAGTTGATTATGGAAATAATAAACATAACTTCCATAAATTTTGTGGAAGCAATATTTTTGAGAGATGAGTAACAAATGTCAAAATAGTATTTGATTTTGTAAATGTGTGCCAAAATAGCATTTGGGCTTTATGAGATAGTTGCCAAAATAATATTTGGGCTTTGTAGAATAAGTGTAAAATTAATAGTAGTGCCAAATATATTAATATTTGGGCTTTGAGCGTAAAATAATTGTTTTTGCCAAAATAGCATTTTGGGCTTTGGAAAATAAGTGCCAAATTAGCATTTGGGCTTTTGAGCATAAAGTATTTGGTTTTGCCAAAAATAGCATTTTGGGCTTTGGAAAAATGGTTTGAGTTTTTGTAAAAGATATTGCCGTGTAGCAACGGGCTTTTAGAGATGCCGGATCGTACCGGCCTTTAGAGGCGCCAGATCGTACCGGACTTTAAAGATGCCGGATTGTACCGGGCTTTAGAGATGCCGGATCGTACCGGACTTTAGCGATGCCGGATCGTACCGGACTTTAGCGATGCCAGATCGTTCTAGACTTTAGAGGTGCCGGATTGTACCGGGCTTTAGAGGTGCCGGATCATATCGGACTTTAGCGATGCCGGATCGTATCGGGCTTTAGAGGTACCGGATCGTATCGGGCTTTAGGGGTGTCAGATCGTACCGGGCTTTAGAGGTGCCGGATCGTACCGGGCTTTAGGGGTGCCAGATCGTATCGGGCTTTAGGGGTGCCGGATCGTACCGGACTTTAGGGGTGTTGGATCGTACCGGGCTTTAGAGATGTCGGATCGTACTTGGCTTTAGGGGTGTCGGATCGTACTTGGCTTTAGGGGTGTCGGATCGTATCGGGCTTTAGGGGTGCCAGATCGTATCGGGCTTTAGGGGTGCCAGATCGTACCGGGATTTAGAGATGCCGGATCGTACCGGGCTTTAGAGCTGCCGGATCGTATCGGGCTTTAGAGGTGCCGGATAGTATCGGACTTTAGAGGTGCTATGTAGCAACGGGCTTAATAAATGGTATTGTTGGGCTTTTTGTGGAGATAGTGCAATTTTGTGGCCCAATTTTGGTAGTAATACGGTGAGTATTATTTGTGAAAATTTTGAGTTGGGTAATATGTGGGATATAATAGGTAACATTTGTGGGAAGGCCCAAGGCAATTTATGGGCTTGTGTATGGAGTATTTATGAAGGCCCAATAACATAGAGAATATTTGGGTAATATATATGGGAATATTTATGTGGGTTTAGAATAATGTGTGGGCTCATGTGGGTATTTTTGTGAGTGGTCTAATAAAATCAAGGCTCGAAAATTTGTGCCTCAACATTTAGCCCCCCGAGTCACGTGTGAGCAGTTTCTGCTTGGTCACACGTGTGAGTTTGAAATTTGGTGGCAATTATGCATAGTGGGCTTCTGCAATTTTCCCACGTTCAGTATTTGGTGGGTCTTTAGTTACTCTTCAGGTTAATGGCATTAAATGCTGGTCTCTTCTCCATGTCTTGTCATCTATACCCTTCACGTTTACCAATAAAGGGGCGGCCTGGGCTATTTCTTCTTTTATTTTTTGCTTGGACCGAAAAACAGTGTAAGAAACACAGAGAGAGCATTCTTTCTTTTTTCCTTTTCTATTTTCGGCCAAGGGTGAGAGAGAAACACCAGTTTTAGCCAAGGCAGAGAGAGAGTGATTGAGATTTTCGGCCAAACAGAGAGAGAAATAGAGCCTTTTCTTATTCTTTTCCATTGTCTTCAACCAAGAGTGAGAGAGAGAGGGCGGCGGCCAGGGTTTAGTGAGGGACTGCATTATCTCCCTTTCCCTTTGTTGATTTCGGCTAAGTGAGAGCAAGACCCTCAATTTTTCCTTGCTTCCCGTGGTGGCTGTGGGTATTTTTCTGCTCCTTCTCTCTTTTCCTTGAGAAACAACACCTCTGGTTCTGTAAGCCATGGCTGAAGGAGAAGAACCGCTGGGTTCTGGTGGTGTCAGCACTGCTGGGGTAGCTGTACCAGAAAGAGATGCTGTGGCTGGGGGCGTGGCTAAGGCAGCTGTTGGGGGTGGTGACGTGGAGGTTGGACCAGGGGAGCCCTTGCTGCTGTTACAAGACCCATGGTACTGTTCATCCCCTCTGTTCCCAGTAGTTGGGCCCCCTGAGGTTAATCCACCTGGGGTGCCAAAGAAATGGATCCTAAAGGGTGAAGCCCCCAATCCAGAGACAGCGTGGGTCCGAGCTGCCGCTGGTGTACTTGACTTGCGGTTTCAGCGAAAGGAACTCCTACCGGCCCCCATTCAGTTCTTGTGCCCTTGTGGCACAACTAGTGGTTGGTCTGACTGGGTGGAGCAAGAAGTTGCTGATGAAGGTTTTTGCCAAATTTTGAGGAATGCTAGAATATTCGAAGCCGTGGTCCTATCTCGTGGATGGAACATGTATAGAGATGTGAAGGCGCTTCGGTTCATGGTACGGCGTTGGCACACTGATACCCACACTTTTTTCTTCCCTTGGGGTGAAACCACGGTCACACTTGAAGATGTGGAGAGGATATTCTTGCTGTCCAGCATGGGAGATGTCAATCCTTTAAAGTTGGAGTTGTTTGCTGCAGAATCTGAGATTGCTGGTAAATTGTTGGAGACATTCGGAGGTACCTCCGCTTCCTGGGGAGGTAATAGAGCTCGGTTTTCATTTTGGATCTTTAAGTTTAGAAATTTTGAGAACGGTGATGTCAGAAGAGCCACATTCTTGGCTTTATGGATGAGTAAGTGTGTATTCAATACAGCCCCGGTTCAGTTCGTGAAACCTTTTACTTTTCCATTGGCTGTAGTGTTGTGTAGAGGTGCATCGTTGCCTTTAGGTACCCTGTGTTTAGGCACCTTGTATTCTGAGCTAGATAGGCTGCGTAGTGATGAGCTCAAGGGATCTCCTTATCATATCATAGAGTCTAGTATCAATGTGGTATTGCTGCAAACTTTCATGTGGGAGCATTTGAAGGATTATGTTGACGTTAGTAAAGATGTTGGCGACATAAAGGCGAGCAATTGGGTGATCGGACCTGCTGGTCCTGATGGTGAGCTTCGGTTTCTTGGGTTTGAAGATGGTTTACCCTTATTGATGAAATGGATGGGGCTGAAAGTGTGGAACCTCCCTTCCGTTACACTGTTGGATGATGGAGGCCACTTTGCTTGGAAGCCCTACTCATATGTTGCTGCTGGGTTTCAATGCCCAAACCCATTTTCGAGTGCCAGGCCTGGATCCTAAGAGTTTGGGTTGAATGAGAATGAGAAGGTCCCCAATCTCCTGCTCATCACATCGCCCTCATTTATTCCATTCCCAAGAGGTGACGGGTTCGGTTTAGCACAGTACAACCCGCATAGGGTCATGAGACAATTCGAGTTTGACTAGGATGTTCTAGACATTAACACCACAGCTTGTGCTTTGAGTGATGCAGTGTAACCATTAGTGCATGGTACAGCCCTAGAGTATTGGGCTAATAAGATAGAGAGAATTTTGGTCCCAAGCAGGCATCGTGAGGGGTATGCAACCCCAAGTATGGAATTGTATTGGAATAACGTGGTGAATACCTTTGAAGGTTATGTGAAAAGCCGAGAAGTTGATGAGGTGGTGATAGGTCCTCCTTTGAGAGAGCTTTCTTCAAATGCCCAACTTATTCCAAACACAAAGGCAGCTTCAGCTTGGGCTGTTAGACAGAACTTGGGTTTTGCTGAGTGGAGAGCTGATTTGAATGGCTGGGTGGTCCATGGGGGCGATGTTCCCATGGAATGGAGTGAAAAGAACATTATTGCAAAAGCCCCCGAGTTCAACCCAGCCATTGGTGCACCCAAAAGACCTCATGGCTAATCACCTTCATCCGAAGACAAACCCAAGAAGGTGAGACGACAAAGAGCAGGTGTTGAAAAGTCTAAGGCTGGCAGCCCTAAGCCCCCAGTGGTTGCTCAATCCAGCTCTGGTGTTACTCAGGTTACTAAGTCTAGTGCGCCAACTGATGTCCCTACTAGCTCATCATCACCAACAAAGCATTATAGAAGGAAAACCGGTGCTGGTAGGGTACAGATTCTTGAAACTTCAAAAGAGGTATTCTTTCGAAGCCCTTATCTTCTTACAGTCTTTCTATTATGCTTTTCTTCTTTGCCTTCATTCTTTGGTGTTAACTGTGTGTTTTTATGGCTACAACAGTCTGGTGAGGAAATGCAATTAGAGGGGCATGATTTTGAGGGTATAGCTGCTGATTTTGGTAAACTACTGTTCCTTGCTTCGGTTTCTTCTCGCGTTTCCTCTGTTGACGTCCTTTGTTCTCTAGGTCCAATTGATGAAGACATAGAGATGGCTGGTGAAAGCCCTACTGCTGCTGTCACTGCTGGAGAAGCTGTTGCTGGGGAATCCAGCGAGGAATCTGCTGGCAAGGACCTGGATGTCGCTGTTACTATTGGAGAAGCTGTTGCTGGTGTGCCCAACCAAAGACAAACTGCTTCTCCAATCGTTCATGATGCACACCATGACAAAGAACCTCCAGGTACGATAACTTTGAATTGTTCATGTGAATAGTAAAATAAGCTTCTTGTCCAATAACACTTGGCCGTGTGAATGCTTTTCTACTATTGCTGGGGATATAACCATGCCTATTTTCTTTTGTAGAGTCACGGGGTGAGTCTTCTGGTGGTGCTGCTAAGAGAATGAGCCTTGAAGAATTTCTAGAAAGGTTTACAAAAGATGAAGAGAACGAAAAAGTGGCAACCGACTTTCATCCTCTTTCAAATGACACTGCCATATTCCAGCGATCAGAAATTCCGGTAGAAGGCCAGCCACTGCTGGTAGCAATTGTGAGGAAACACCCACACTTCATAGCTGGATGTAAGTTAGGTGCTTCTTTGAGGAAATCTAGCCTTGAATTGCTTGTTGCAGTGCTGTTAGACATGCAGCGTACGAAGCTCGATAGTTCGAACTTGCAGAGAGTACTTGAGTGGAAAAATGCTCTTAAAGACTTGTAGTTTATGAAATTTGGAGTTCAATTTATCCTTGACAGGATTCGAGCTGCTGCCGAGGCTTGCATTACTCGAGATGATGAGCTTTCAAGGAAAATAGCTGATCTTGAGAGAGAAATAACAACAAAGAGAGCTGAGCTTGCACTGTTGCTGAGTCAGAGAGATGCAGATGTAGTCATCGTCAGTTGGAGGTGTTTCTTCCTCAGAGAAAACCTTTGGCGATGGCTTATTTGACTAGCTTCTTTTTCTCTTTTATTTATCATTATTAGTAGTTGGTATTTTGGACAGTTTGTCATGATGTAATGAAATCAGTTATGTATTTTGGGTTTGTTTGACAATGTAGGCTGTGTTTTGTGTAGCAGTGCACCAGCCGTATAAACTTTGTGTAGTAACCCAAAATTTCCCTAGCTGTGCGAGCTGTGCTTTTGGTTTATGAACAAGTACATGAATTTATCTTATGAAAAATAATTCATTTATCAAAGAATAGTATGTTCAAGCTAAAATATAGTCATGGAAATCATATACATAGTTTTGCAAATATTTGTTGTGTTCATGACTATTTTGGTTTAGAATACCCAGTTGTTAAGGCTGTGATCGTATACACCATTCAGAGTAATCATATTTACGTATGAAGAATAATATTGGAGTATTCGTAAGCATGAGAAATTTGTGTTTGAGGCAAAAGGTAATGCTTGATTCTTTATTGGCATAGTAGTAGTAGTGGTTTAAAACCACACAAAAGAGAGTTAATGGGTACATACTTGAAAGTCGAACTAAGCATAGTACAACTTAAGCCATTTGCCATTGATAGGTTCCGTGAGACTTTCACCCTCCGCTGTAGCTAGACGATAATAACCGCTGGCACTGGCTTCCCTTTTGAGATAGAGGCCTTCCCAACTTGGGGCAAACTTAGAGGGTGCTGAGAGATTCCTCTTAATATGATCTGCTGCCTTCAAAACCATTTGTCCCTTGACAAAAACCTTGGATTTCGTGGCCTTGTTGTAAGCATTGGCCATCTGCTGCTGGTACTGCTGGATGCGGTTATAGGCAAGATTTCGCGTCTCCTCCAAGGTTTCAAGGTCGGTGGTTCTGATTTCTGCACAAGTGGCAGCATTTATGTCTATTTCTTGTCCATGAATAACCCTTGGTGTGGGAACTGTTCGCGTAAAATAATCTGCAAGCGCACAGAATCGTAACAAGTAGTAAAGTGTTTTTAGAAAACTAATGTCGAACCCACAGGGATTAATTATGTTATTGAATACCGAAATTCACTAAATTAAGTACTATTTGGAAAATCGAAAATAGATGGAACATTCTACTCTCTGAATTAAACTAAACTATTTGATAAAAATAAATCTACGAATAAAAAAAATTAACAAAGCGTAAAAATCTAAAAGTGTAAAAATATGATAAGAATGGATCTAGAGCGATTGATTTCACCTAACAATTCCCACACAATTTATCCTTCCTAATTATTAAATTCTAATAATCTCCTGTTGATGATTAAAAATTCCTTAAGTATTCAATATCTTCTCTCAAATAATATCAAAAATATCTTCAACTAACAATTCCATATCTCTATGCGAATTTTATTTAATTGGAGACTCATTACGTACTTTGAATTTTTTGAAAAATCACACTAGTCGCGGTAAAGCATCTCTACTTTCGCTCAACTAATGGTGTTTAATTCTAGAACTAAAATAACAAATCACCTCTCGGTCTCATTGTAATTCAATTGATCAAACAATAATTCGTAAAAAAAAATAGTAAGCATTAAGAATAAGAATTAAACACTCAATCATGGAAATATTAAAAATAAAATAACTCAGAAAATAAATTGTGTGTTCATTGCTAGACTACATCAACGCTCTAGAAAATAAAATTTAGTTCATAATAAAATTGAAAAGAAAACAAATAAAACTTATGTTTTTCATCTGAATTGGTTGATCAACATGAAGCTCTCGCCTTTGTCCTCAGATCCTCCTCTTCAGAAAGACTCCCAAAAGCAAATTCTTCTATGCGGCGCCCCCTTTTCCTCTCAGGTTTCTCCCCTCTCTTTTTTCCCTAAAAAGCCTTTAAATAGGTCAAGGAATCCTATTACAAGTTGAATTCCCGTTTGGAGAAAATCTCAGATTTTTAGGCTTCACTTAACCGACGATTTTGGCCCATTTAACATCAGAATTAGGACTTTTGGTAAACTACAAAGTTGTAGCCCTTTAAGTTAGCTTTCCAGCCCAACTTGAATCATCTCGATTGGATATCTGAGCCGAAAGTTATGACAAAAATACTAACTGATGTGCAGGCTGGAATCCTAATCCGAATTGGACTTGGATTTAATTGGGTTGGTCTTCTCTTGAATTCATGCCTGGCTGGATGTAAGTTGGCTTAATTCAATTGGCTTAGCCCCACTTTGCATGTAAAGCCCTTGTTACCTGCAACACAAAGATATTATATAATCAGTAACAAAATAACATAAAAGTAAGGCTAAATATGTAGATATGTGAGTACTTTATTGTATATATTTCATGCACATCAAGAACCAATAGCTCAACGGGAGATATAGCCTCGGTACCATATACAAGAGAGAATGGTGATTGTCCGGTGGCTGTTTTGCTTGAGCTTCGGTATGCCCACAGGGTTTCCAACAGGTTTTCTATCTAGCCACCCTCGTATTCATGCACCATTTTGCTGAGAATTCTCAATAGTACTCGGTTGGTAGCTTCCGCTTGACCATTGCCTTGTGGATAATAAGGAGTGGACTTGCGGTGCTTGATGTGGTGATGGTCAAGTAATTTTCGGACATCCTTGTTGACAAAAGGAGTTCCATTATCAGTAACAATCTTGTGAGGAATACAAAACCTGCAGATTATGTGCTCTCGGATGAAATTGGCAACAGCTAGGCCTGTAGCCTTCTTTAGGGAGATGGCCTCAACCCACTTTGTAAAGTATTCGGTGGCCATTAGTATCCAAATGTGACCCTTGGATGGTGGATTAATAGGGCCTATTAAGTCGAGCCCCCAAGTATGGAATGGCCAAGGAGTCATCATGTTTTGGAGGTAGGTGGGGTGAGTATGTATGATGTTCCCATGGACTTGGCAAGTATGGCATGTCTTCACACATTTAGCTGCATCTTGCTTCATTGTGGGCCAGAAATACCCAAGATTGAGCAGCTGCTGGAGAAGTTGCCTTTTGCCTTAACGGTCACCACACTCTCTCGCATGTACCTCTTGCATGACCGATTGTGCTTCAAGGATCCCTAGACATCTCAAAGGCTCCCCATTGAACCCCTTCCTGAAAAGAATACTTCCTTCCAGAAAATAGCGAGTAGCCAACTTTTTCAAGCGGTAGGCCTCTTCATGATTGTCGGGCAAAATGCCCTCTATGAGATACTCAAGGAAGAGTACACGCCAATCGCTGGTAGTAAGAACTGCACATGATTCCATCTGATCAAAGACATTTTGGCAATTGGTGCATTGCTCTTGGACAGTGGCAGCCTGTTTTCCCATTTCTGGCCAGTAATAGCCTAATCACTGGAGGCGTCTGTAGAGACTGACAGAACCGCTGGGGCCACAAGATTTTTCATGAACTTCTTTTAATCGTTTAGTGGACTCACCAAGGCTTAAGCATCTAGCTAGAACTCCTCCATACAACTTTTATACAATTGTCCTGCCATTAGAGCATAATCTTTGAGTACTTTCAAATGATTCTTCTCATCCGGTGATAATAGTGCTTCTTTAATGGAAGACCGCCAATCTGTCTGTCCCAGCGGTTGATCAGAGAATTCTTCCTTCAGCATTTGTACCACTGGGATTGGCCTTTTCACAATAGTAACATCTGTAGTTGCACCTTCAAATCTGATTTTTGATCCCAATGTGGCTAGAGCATCGGCAAAGCGATTGTCGGACCTTATGGAGTGTTCAATATTGAATTCTATAAAAGAGTCCTCCAACCTTTGAGCCATAGTTCTATATGGAGCTAAGGACGGTTCCTTGAGTGCAAAATCTCCTCTGGCTTGGCAAACAACCAGATTTGAGTCTCCAACTACTCGAAGATGCTTGATACCCATTTCACGAGCTATTGCTAGGCCTGTAAGATTTGCTTCATATTCAGCCATATTGTTGGTGCATGGGAAGTCAAGCTTGAATGACATACCTATTATTTCTCCGGTACTTTTGGATAAGACTATTCTAGCCCCTCCTTCAGAAGTGGTAGAGGATCCATCAAAATGTAAAGTCCAAACTGTCCCAGCTATTTCCACCAGTGTAGCTGCTGGCAGCTCTCCAGGTACATCATCAGTAATGTCCCAGCTGTCTTCTCCAGGAAAGTTTGCTAACAAATCAGCGATGGCTTGACCCCTTACAGCCATTGGGGTGATTGCTATGATTTCAAACTCAGATAATTGCAAGAGCCATTGTGCTAGCCTTCTGGAAAGAACCGGTCGCCTCAAGAGTGAGTGGATTGGATGAGATTTTGTCAAGAGCTGTAGCGTGTGAGCTAACAGATAATGGCGCAGTCGCTGGGCAGCATATATCAGAGCAAGACAAGCTCTTTCAGCCCTCGGATAGCGGGTTTCTGCATCTTTTAACTTTCTGCTAACATAATAAATCGGTCGCTCAACCCCTTTTTGATCATCTTGGGCTATGAGTGCCCCCATTGCTTCATTATTGGTAGCCAAATACAGCTTAAGTGGTTTCCCTGGTATGGGTGTACATACGGTTGGCAGTTTGGTCATGAGTTGCTGCAGCTAGAGAAATGCCTGCTGATATCTGGAACCCCAGCAGAAGAGTTTTCCTTTCTTCAACAGTGGTGTAAAGGCAACTGTGAGGGCAGCGAGACCTGGAATAAACCGCCAAATGTACGAGAGTTTACCAAGGAAACTTTTGAGTTGTGTGAGTGTTGCGAGTGGCTTCATAGTAGTAATGGCTTGCACTTTGCTAGGATCAACATCTATACCTCTTTGGTGGACAAGAAATCCTAGAAATTTCCCAGCCGTAACTCCAAAAGCACATTTGAGTGGATTCATACGAAGCTTGTAAAGTCAACACCTTTCAAAGACCCTTCATAAGATAGCGAGATGATCTCCTCTAGTCTTTGACTTCACAACAATGTCATCCACATAGTCCTCGATCTCTTTGTGCATCATGTCATGAAAGATTACGGTTATAGCCCTTTGATATGTGGCTTCGGCATTTTTGAGACCGAAGGGCATGACGGTGTAGTAAAAGTTGCCAATAGGAGTTCGAAAGGCTGTTTTGACTGCATCTTTGGATGACATTCTGAGTTGATTATAGCCGCTGAAGCCATCCATGAATGAAAACATAGCATGCCCAGCAGCTGAATCAATGAGCATATCCATGTTGGGAAGAGGAAATTCATCTTTGGGGCATGCTTTATTAAGATTCCGGAATTCAACACAACATCGTATTTTCCCATTCTTTTTCTTAACTGGTACAATATTTGAAAGCCACATTGGATGCATGATAGGCTTGATGAACCTAGCTGTGAGAAGTTTCTGGATTTCTTGAATGATTTGAGCTTCAACATCAGGATGGAAGGTTCGCATGGGCTGTACTATTGGCTTAGCCCCTGGTTCCACATTAAGAGCATGTGCTACTAGGTTGGGATCCAAACCGGGCATCTCATGGTACTCCCAAGCGAAGACATCAATGTTCTCTTTTAATAGTGAAATGCGTTGAGCCTTTTCCAAGGGTGGCAAAGTTGCATTCACTGAAGTTGGTCGCTAGATATTAGGATCATCACTGAGATTAATGGTTTCCAGCTCTACATCAGGTGAGAAACTAGTTACCGCTGGGGGCTCTTTAGACAGTTCTGCCAGACTGCTGGGCAGATTTTCTTCTATTGCTGGCGTTTCTTTTTCTTGAGTATAATAGCATGTTGGTGTTGTGCTTGCTTCATTCAACCCGGGACCCTTCTGTTTGAGACAGCTAGACCCCGCGTACCGTCATAGATGATACCCCACACGACCATTCGGCAGCTGGACTTGTACATAACGTGGCTGTGAGGCATCGTTAGAGGTTTCCCCACGTTCGCTTTTCCTCTTCCTTTGATCAAGGAAAGATCTCATATCTGTTTCTGGATTATTCTCAATATCTTGCCAGCTGGATAAAGGGATCCTAACAGGCCTTGGAGTAGATTTTTCCCCCACTTGGGGTGAGCTCATCATAGAAAGTAGCTTCAAAATAGTGTGCTTCAGATAGATCAAATGGTGTAGGATTAGCAGGGATGCGTATAGGCTTACCATTAAATCTTCCCTTGACACATTGGTGGTAAGTAGATGGCACAAGCTTATGTTTGTGGAGCCATGGCCTCCCAAGTAGAGCATGATAAGAAACGGGTGAATCGATAACATGAAATCTGGTGAGAGCAACAATGGGCCCCACTTTAAGAACTAACTGTATACTCCCAATAGTGTATTCATGTATTCCAGCAAAACCAAAAACCTCAATAGGAGCCCCAGCGATTCTGCTGAGTGGGATCCCAACTGATTTAAGTGTGCTGGATGGAATAAGATTAAGTGATGCACCAGTGTCGACTAGTGCTCTTCTTATGTGAACATCATTAATTTGAGCAGCAATATATAATGGTTTACAATGATCAGGGTGTTGTACCTCCATATCCTCGTCGGTGAAGGTGATGACATTTGTAGTTTCTAGGAAGGCACGGCTGGCATGAGCTTCAGCTGTGAGGCAGTGTGTTCCAGAGCTGGCAGCGATGGATACAAGAGCTTCGGTTGCTGATCTTCTTGACTCCTTTTTGAGCCCCAATTGATTGAACAAAGTCCAAAAGGTAGGGCTTCTTTGAAGAGAAGAGATAGCTGCTAGAGGCATGCTTGTACCACTGGCAATCTCACTCTCATCAGCCCTATTATGAAAAAGTACAACGGCTGTGGCTTTTCCTTTGTGATGCTGAGGCAGTGGGTTCCGCTGGACCCCTTGTTCATGAGTGAGGTTCAAAGTGCCATCTGAAATTTTTTTGTGAAACGTTCCTCGAACAGCTCTACAGTTTCTAGTCTCATGACCCACATATCTATGATACCGACAATAGAGGGGTTTTCGCACATCTTCTGGGGTAGGCTCACGGATAGGCTTGAAGGGCCTAAGCACTCCATCAGCCACCCATTTGTCAATGATAGCATTCATTTCTTCATCAGTGCATGGTATGAGAGGATACTCTTCCTGCTCTTCCCTTTTCCACTACTCCCCAATTACCAGTTCATTGGTGGATACTGCAAGAGCCTGAGGAGCATTCTTCTTTTCCGACTTGGGCTTTTCAGCTGCAGGAGGCTTGACTGATACGGCTGTCTTACGAGCTTTCTGGAGTAGCTGGGCAAACTGGATAATATCAAGATTCTCCAAATGGGCCCGGTATTCATGGGACATGTTATCAATGCAAATCTCAACCAGCTCTTGCTCTTTAAACTGCCCATAACAATCAAGAGCAACATCTCTGAATCGTCGGATGAAATCAAGGAGTCCTTCGGAGGACTTTTGCTTAGTGTTATGAAGAGTGAGGATAGTAACCTTTTCCTCTCCATGAAAATACTTTGAGTAGAAACTTTCAACCATGTCATCCCATGTGACAATGGAACCTGGCTGTAAAGTGGAGTACCATGTGTAAGCACGATTGGTAAGAGACTTTGAGAATTCCCTTAAGCAAAGATCCCCATTTCTAGCAAAAGGTCCCATAGAATCAAGGAACTTATTGACATGCTCGACTGCATTCCCTTTCCTCCCATCATAAAGAGAGAAGGTGGGAGTCCCATACTTGTTCGGGTATGGCTTGCTTAGCAACTCAGCTGGGTATGGAGGCCTACGAACAAAGTGCCTTGGTTCCTTTGGTTGGCTAAGCCTTTCCCTTTCTAGCAAAGTAGTGAGGTCAGATAATGTAACAAACTGAGGAAGAGAGGCATTTTGCTCACCAGACTGGGGATTCCCAGTGGCTGATCCCCCCTCTGGCTGTGTTCTAGGATTTGGTTCTTCAGGTAATGGCTGGGGCGTTGGCCCTTGAGTCTCTCTCAAGACCCTCAAAGATTCAGCAAATTCGAACTGAGCTTGCTACATTCCTTGTATTGTTTCCAAGAGGAAAGAGTATTGGCGATCAGAATCTTCTTGGTTAACCTCATGTTGGTCAGCTTGTTCTCCTTGTGGAGCTTGACTGTGATGGCTTTGTGCTGCTGGAAGACTGGTGTTTCCAGTCCTCTCTTGCCGACTGTTCCTTAACCTAGGAGGCATTGTGAACTCTTAGCTTCAGTAGACTCCCCAATGGAGTCGCCAAAATGTCCGGGGCGAAAAAATTTTCCTTCCGACAAATAAGTTTTATAATCGGTCAGGGGGTTTAAACCGAAACTCAATGATGGGCTTGGTGCACGGCCCAAAGGCTATCGGTGAAGATCCAAGAAATCCACTATTTTTTATGCCTTGGGCCTAGATTGGAATTGACAATAGTAGCCCTAAACAATCCCTACAGCAGATACGTCAGCAAGATTAAAAAGCATACTGTAAGATATGGCCCAGCGGTAAATTAATACAAACAGAATAAACTCCCGACTATTAGCTACTTCACAAATTAAGGGAAATGTCTATGTTTTCAGACTCATCATCCGTTAGCTCTGGAGAAGAGTCTTCTAATACAACAATATGAGGGAAAAATTCTATAGTGACAGTTACATCATAACCACTAATAATAAATGAATAAGTAAATATCATGGGTTCCATAATAACAAATAATGGAGAAAACTTAGTGTGAGATGAAGGGAGAGAGAGAGATCTCAGCTAGTGCAACAAAATCATTATGGTGCCATGGCATGCTCATGAGTATAGTATATGTAGTAAGTAAAGGTAATCATTTGGAGTAGTATGAGTAATGAGTGAGAGAGTATAGTGAGTAGTATGAGTAATGAGTGAGTGAGTATAGTGAATAGTATGAGTAATGAGTGAATAGTATAAGTAAAGCTGATGGAGCTTTCTGCGGGGGTAAGTAAGTGTTTATAAGTAGAGCTATGAGAGGTGTTTGTGAGCTAAGAGCTGGGGAACTTGGTTCCTAAGCTTGAGACTGAGAACACAGTGACTTTTCAGAGCTTAGGGAAGACTTTTTGCGGAGAGCTTAAGGGAAAATCTTGGTGTGTAGCTTAGTGAGTTGGTTGTGTGTTGGTGAAGCATTAATGGAGAGTTCCATTTATATCTGGATTTTTAGGGGGTGATTAACAAATAATCATTGCTAAATCTTTCAAAATCTTCAGAAAATCCTTAGGAAAACATTCTTAGGCTTTTTAGCTAAGAGTAGTAAGCTCAACTTTAGAAGGTTGTTGCTGTTTTGGGTAGTAACAGCTGGGTTTCTGGCTTAGCATTGAATGCTAATTAGCCTTGGCTGATGGGATTAGAGCATGCTTGAGGCTAATGATCTTGGTTATGCTGCAACTAGAATCAGAGTTCCCTAGGGCCGATTGGACCACCCCAAGCCAGGTGTCAACCTTGGAGCCCTTGCTGGGAACTCTGCTGGGATCCCCTTGGTGCCCTCCAAATCACATTTCCCTAAGTTTCCCCATTTGGGGTTCATGTGCTTGGTTCATGAACCAGATAATATATATTTTTGGTATGAAAATGAGTTGATTTTATGTCGTTTCAGGAGCTTCACTGGCCTGGGCATGGCAGCTTTGAGTTTTTGACTGAATGAGTTGAAGGAGAAAGAAGTGACAGCTGGTTGAAGTTTTTTCAGCTTTCTGTCACATCACTTTTAGCTTTATGTCACTTGAGGAATGATGAGATTTCAGCTTGTAGAGAAAGGATTCATCCCCTGGTGGACACATGTCCCTTTTCTGATCTGATTGGACAAGTTAAGACCTGATGGGAAGGAGCTCCAGCTGTTCAATTGTTGCTGGGATTTGGCTGACCAGTTCACGTGTTCTCCATTTGCTGAGATTTGTGTGTGGGTTGGCCTGACCCAGCTGGGCTTTGTAGATAAGCTTGCTTGGACTTGGTTAACCCTACAAAATGAGTGGTTTTGCCATGGGTAATATTCATAGGCTTTGTAGTTTAGTTGATCATGGAAATAATAGACATAACTTCCATAAATTTTGTGGAAGCAATATTTTTGAGAGATGAGTAACAAATGTCAAAATAGTATTTGATTTTGTAAATGTGTGCCAAAATAGCATTTGGGCTTTATGAGATAGTTGCCAAAATAATATTTGGGCTTTGTAGAATAAGTGTAAAATTAATAGTAGTGCCAAATATTAATATTTGGGCTTTTAGCGTAAAATAATTGTTTTTGCCAAAATAGAATTTTGGGATTTGGAAAATAAGTGCCAAATTAGCATTTGGGCTTTTGAGCATAAAGTATTTGTTTTTGCCAAAAATAGCATTTTGGGCTTTGGAAAAATGGTTTGAGTTTTTGTAAAAGATATTACCGTGTAGCAACGGGCTTTTAGAGATGCTGGATCGTACCGGGCTTTAGAGGTGCCGGATCGTACCGGACTTTAGAGGTGCTGGATCGTACTGGGCTTTAGAGGTGCCGGATCGTACCGGGCTTTAGAGGTGCCGGATCGTACCGGACTTTAGAGGTGCTGGATCGTACCGGGCTTTAGAGGTGCCGGATCGTACCGGGCTTTAGAGGTGCCGGATCGTACCGGACTTTAGAGATGCCGGATCGTATCGGGCTTTAAAGATGCCGTGTAGCAATGGGCTTAATAAATGGTGTTGTTGGGCTTTTTGTGGAGATAGTGCAATTTTGTGGCTCAATTTTGGTAGCAATACGGTGAGTATTATTTGTGAAAATTCTGAGTTGGGTAATATGTGGGATATAATAGGTAACATTTGTGGGAAGGCCCAAGGCAATTTATGGGCTTGTGTATGGAGTATTTATGAAGGCCCAATAACATAGAGAATATTTGGGTAATATATATGGGAATATTTATGTGGGTTTAGAATAATGTGTGTGCTCATGTTGGTATTTTTGTGAGTGGGCTAATAAAATCAAGGCCCGAAAATTTGTACCTCAACAGTGTGTAACAAGTTAAACCCATATATCTTATTATATATTAGGACAAATTACAACTTACCCAACTGTAATTAGGTTGAAATTTTAGTTGCATGCCTGTGGTTTGAAATTTAACCCTTTACCCACCTGAGGTTAGCTTAGTTACGATCTATTTGTTTAGGCAAAAATATTTTCTAGAAAATGAGTTAGTTTCTAAAAAGTATTTTCCGTAAAATTATTTCATTTTCCTATTTTTGATAATTACCTTAAATGAGTTGAAAAACAATCTTTTAACTTCCCTTATTTAGCTTGTTGTGAGATAGAGTTGTTTTCCGAAAAATATTATTGGAAAACAATTTTTAAAAATAAGCCATACTTTTTCTGTTGGCTAAAGATAGTTTTCCTTTGATTTATATTTTTTAATACTACTAAACACTGGAAAACACAGAAAACTATCTTTACAGAAGGTTTCCCATCAAAACAAATAGAGTGTTAGTGTTCCGTAACCCACATTTATTAAAAATAAGGCTAAATATGTAATTTTGCTATACTTTTATGTCTCTCTCTTCCAAAAACACAAAAAATATGAAAATATAATAATAATAAAATAAAAAAGAGTCCAGAACACTTGCATTATGAGATTTCAAATCATAGGTATGTAATTTAAATTTTGGTCGAATCTCAAGTAGATAAAGTGTGTGTTTAACTTTAGCTTAAAAAGCCAGCTTCTGTTACTGTTCAGCTTATTTTTGCTACTATTCATGGCCCCACTGCACTTTTTGGTACTATTCATGGGTCTCGATATATTATTTCAGCTATTTTTTACCTTTATCTACAGTACTTTCAGTGACAAGTTTTTAGTTTCAGCAAAATAGGCGGATTCAAAACAGACCCTTAGTGTGCGTTTGGCTCCAGCTTAGAAAGTCAGCTAATTTTATTATTCAGCTTATTTTTGCCACTAGTCATGGGCCCCACTGCACTTTTTAGTACTATTCATAAGTCCCACTGTACTATTTTAGCTAATTTTTACTTTTATCTACAGTACTTTCAGTTTCAGGAAAAAGTTTTCTGTTTCAGCAAAATAAGCGAATCCCAAATGGACCCTTAATGTCAAATTTTAAATTACAAGGAGGCAACTTAAATTTTGATCAAACGACGCCTAGATAAAATGTAATTTGCGCCCTATATTATTCTTATGTAAACTCAACCACACTATTCTTATATATAATAATATATTACATAATAATAATATTATTATATATAATTAAAGCTATCATCAAATACATAGATATCTATTCACTTTGATACAGCACTAAGAGCATTCCCATTGGCAATTGCAAATGGGAAATGTAGGGGAAAAGTTCAATAAAAGCACAAAGAGGTGTTGGCAACGGATTTGTAAAATGCTAGAATTGCAAATTGAAAGGTCAAAAACGTATTGACCCCTTGTGATTAAATCAATTGATTAATTAGCCAAGTTATTAATTAATCAAATTAACATGCAAAGCGCATGGTAGCACAAACAAATCACCAATTAAACTAAGTGTGCAATGGAAAATAAATAACACGGTGATTTGTTTACGAATGGGGAAAGCCTACACGGCAAAAATCTCACCGGGTGATTTTCAGATCACCACTCCCGAAATTCCACTATTATCACAACAAGCGGTTACAAGTAAAGGAATCCCAATATCTTATACCAACCTACAATTGAACCCTTACCCTAATACCTGATTGGACTTGTTCTATAGTGACAATTTCCCCTTTTGATGCACGGCTCCCAAGTATGTGACTAACCAATGCGCGGATCCCAGTACGCGACTTCAATCACTAATTGTAGAAGGTTGTTGGCTGCAAAGTTCTTCAGTTCATCCCAACGATGAAGATCAAGAAGATGCTTGGTCACAAAACCCAAAGGTGCACATACACAGCAACTTCTTCAAGAATGATGAACTAGAGCGAAACTTTGTCTCCAGTCACAAATTGCTTGAACAGACTTTACTCAATGCTTGTGCAACTGGTGTACACTTTGACAGCCCTTAAAACAATCATTTTATATGTCTAGGGTTAGGAGAAAAGAAGGCCCAAACACATAAACACGGATCCCAAGAAAACAAAACAGAAAAATCTGTTTTTCTTAAACCTCAACAGATATGAGGTGTCGAGCGCACGGGGCTAGAACAGCTTTCTTAAGCTCGATAGATACAGCTGTCGAGCTTTAATGATCTTGCACTTTCTCAGCTTGTTTCTTGGACAAACTTGATGACTTCAACACTTGATCTTGCAATCTTGTTTCTTGAAGTATTAAAAACACCTAGAACTACCCAATTACGAGTGAAGTGCGTTTTGTCAAAGGATTAGCCAATTACATAAAAGAATGACATATGTTCTTAACAAGTGAACCACATATGTCCTAACAATCCCCCCCTTTGGCAATCTGTGACAAAACCATAACAAACAAATGAACATATGAGAGAAGTCATAAATCACTCAACTCATATTCACTTGTTGAATACAATAAAATCTATCCTAACACAAACTCTTGAAAAACTTTGCAAGAAGAGAGTTTATGGCAAGTAGACTTTGACAACCTGTATTTCTGAAATACTTTAAACAAAACTCATCAAGACATCTTTGTGTGAAACAGAAATAATAGATTGCATACAAGTATAAGAAGCATGTGTATAAAGAGAGAAAAGAAACAACACTCAGTAGAGAGTGTATCAAGGCGAGCATCCATGTGCTTAAGCTGCGCCATTATGTCTCCAGGAGTCACATCACCCATGGAAGATGAGGGGGCGGATGTGGATGGAGCAGATCGAGATGAAGGAACCGAACGGGAGGGAGGTGCTGCTGACTCCTATCGCGACTGAAACTGTGCCTCACTTTGTTTTACGGTAGCAGCGTCTATGGCACACATGACAGTGAAAGGGTCGGACACGGGAAAATGGACGAAAAAATGGCGTAGAATCCTCGTGATAGCGGAGGGAAAGATGAGCTTATCACGGGATGCCGAATCTAGATGAACATCTATAATAGACAGAATGAAGTGAGAAGGGAAGTCTATAGTAAGATGCTCAAGTAGGGACAACAAAAATCAAGCACGGGGCTCTGTAAAGGAGTTGCAGTGAGAGAGAGGATGGAGTACAAAGGTCATCACCATGTTCAAGAATCTAGAACCTTTAGCAAAAGGTTGACATGGTGAAAACTGATGCTCACCCCACTCAGTAGGGCGCTCACAAAAAGCAGATATGAGCTCATCCTTGGACACAGTCCTTAGACTCTCATAACGAGGATAGTCAGGAAACTCTATCCTAGGAACCCGAAGCACGTCCGCAACAAGTTGCGGTGTGACAGGAATGCATGTACCTCAAACGCGAGTGAAGAAAAAAGGTACTGAATGATCAATCCCGTGCATATTGGAGTAAAACTCCTGGATAAGCACGAGAGGATAGGTGACTGGGACGTCACACAGTGACTCCCATCCCCGACTGTGAATGACAGTGGGAAGGTCGGTGTTGGCGAAGTCCACCAAAATGACTTGGCGTTCCAAATGAACACCTCGACTAGAAAAGTTCTCCGAGAAAGCCTTTTGGGCATCCTCATCACGGAGCCAAAAGTTAGAAGGAGTAGGATCAGAAGAAGATATTGTCTCGAACGAAGAGGGTTCCGAGATGGAGCAGATTTACGCTTAGGTGCCATAAACACAACTAACGTAAACAGAAAGAGAAGGAGAGAGAGAGAGAGACAATCAGAAAAGTCCCAAAGCAATTCAAATATAACAAGTATATTGAATAGAGAGTACGTATGCATGGGGAATGCATGAACATGTGACATGCAAACGAAAATTCATCATGGGCTCAGCCCAATCCAATCCTACCAACACACAAGCATATTGCACACATCTAAATACACGAAAATACTGTTATAATGCACATGTGATGCAATGTATGAAGTTTTAAGATCATAAAAATGAAAACCCATCCCAAAATTTCAATAAACACTCATCAATTTTGAAAAACCCCAAAATTGTTTTTAAAAAAACCCCAAAACCTAGGTTTCAAAACATGAAATGCATGAAGAATGAGAGATTAGGAGCTTACCAAGAGAAGAAAATATTGAGAAAGCTTGAAGAAACCTTGAGGATCAAGATTGGAGTGAGATGAGAGTGTTTGGGAGAGAAAAAGAGAGAGCTATCGAGAGAGAGATCGAGGGAAATGAGTTCCGGATCGCATGAAACCTTTAAATAGAACCTCAGTAAATCTCGACAGATGAAGGTGTCGAGAGGTGTCGAGACATCTGTCGAGGGAGGTGTTCGAGAAAATGGTCTTCGACATATGTAGGTGTCGAGAAAGTATCGAGGAACAGAACACCAGATACAGAACATATGCTCGATCGATCGACCAGGTGTCGAGATGCTATTGAGGAGGCAGAAACTTTCTCGATTGATCTACCAAGTGTCGAGAAGCTGTCGAGATTGCGATAAGAAAAAGCTTAAGAAGCTCGACAGATAGCTAGGTATTGAGGAGGTGTCGAGCTGACTTTTAAAAACAGTTTTTCGAGAAGTGAAAAACACAGACATGAATGCAATCCAACATGCAACTCAACCAATGATCCAATCAACATATTAAGCTCTCAAAATCATCTCCCAATAATAATTTTAAGCACATGGATCTCAAAAACACACACACACACACACACACACACACACACACACACACTAAATAAGTCTAACCAATTTTATATTTCAAAAACAAGTCAAGACAGTTTAGTGAGTATACATTAACACATGTAAAACCTTGTGATGGCCAAATCACATTGTACCTGCACATGTATCAAGAGTAACAAAGAATATTGCGTGTTGTGTGTGAAAAATATCACAAGATTGCATAAGTGTATACATGTTATGACGATTTGAGATATGAGAAAATCACTTTAACTCAAACACAATCATAACTGTTTGATGGGGACTATCACCTTCGAGGTACATCCTATAACTCCCACATCTCCTAAAATATACGCTTGCAATCATATTTAAAGAATTTTTGATATTTTTGCTTTTTATTTTTCTTTGCATATTTTTATTTTATTTAGCATATCATGCAGGAGCATATAAGAGAGAGAAAAGAAATACCCAATGATAATTGACATTCCAATTTTGCTATGCTGAAGCACACAAATGTCCTTGACATCACACTTTTGCTATGCCGAAGCATACAAATGTCTTTCGTGATTGGCGGGCAACAGTGGTGAGATGGTTATTTATGCCTTTCTCTTAGGATTTTCTAGTCCTACCCGTCAAAAAGAGTGATACGAGTGTTAAGTACAAGTGATAACTTAATCTTACTCATTACAAACAAGAGCCACAAAACTCACTTACTTAGTTTTGCAAAGAGATGCTCATCTAAGCTATAGAAGATACAAAGTTTAGAAAACTTTGTTTTAATGGCCATCCAAGGTACACAAGTACCAATGTATACAAAACACACACTGTTTTTGTATTTTCTGATTTTTCAAATTTTTTTTTAATTTTTATATGAAAAACAAAAATAAGTAAAACTGAAAATAAACAAACAAAAACATGTTAAGCAAAGCAAATCATAAAACTAGATTGACTCAAACTATAAAGCAAAACACATAAGTAATGCAACAAACAAAAACAAGAAGATAGAAGAAAGTGATAGAATCACTTGGAGCCCTTTTCCTTCCACACCTTGGAAGAACCTTTCCTTTGATTAAACCCTTGAACCGGCGGTGAGGGGGAAGAATTGAACCCGTTCAAGTTCGAAAGGAACATGAGGGCTTTGAGAAGATCTCCAAGAGGAGCAAGAGAGGATTGAAGCTTATTCTGGCTTCCAGATGCTATCATGCTGTTGCTCTATTGAGTGGCTAACCACTTATAGCAATTTGGTTGAGTATGACCGGCAGCTCCACAATGATGACAGAGATGCTGCTTCTTCTGTTTGGGTTTTTGAGAATTAGCCTTCTTAGCCCTTGGGTTTTTAACATCTTTCTTATCTTGCTTAGGGGGTGCTCCTAAGATAGATTTACCCTTGTCTAAGTTCTCACTGGCTAATTCAGTTTTAACATCATTGTTCTTAATTTCAACATTATTAGCAGGAGGAACAAAAACAGTAGCACTTGGAGAAGCAATATTAGAGGAAGAAATACCGTACCCTAAACCTGTTCGATCCGAAGCAGATTTCTGAATGCTGAGCATCTCATCAAGCTTTGCATTTGAAGTCCTCTCCAATTGAGCACTAACTTGAAACAACTCCACTTCAAGCTTCTTGGTCTTCTCAGCCAAGAAATTGTTCTCAAACCTCAGTGCTCTAATAGTCTGATTAGCCTTATCAAACTTTGTGGACAACTCTTCACGGTTAAGTTCCACGTCACTGAGTTTCTTGGTGGCCAGCCTATACAGTTTCTCATGCTTCTCAGCAAGCTTGTACAATTTTTCATAAGCTGTATGGATATCATCTTGATCATCCATCTTCTCACACTTAGAATCCACCAATTCTTCTTCTTCGTCCACGTCTTCAACAATCCCTTCAGTAGGATTGACTGTGGCAGTGAAGGCATTCAGGATTCCGTCATCCTCATCGTCGGAATCATCCTCAAGCTCAGTGTCACTTAATGTAGCAGCAAGTGCCTTGCTCTTCCCAATGCTCTTGAGACATGTGGGACACTCCTGTTTCATGTGTCCAAAACCATGACACCCAAAGCACTTAGGTCCTGCGGGAACAGTGTATTGATCGCCATCCTTTGCATCATTCTTCCCTTTGTCTTGGCTTTTGAACTGAGAAGAACTGGATTGCCTACGGTCCTTGTCAAAGCCCTTTCCATTGGCATTCTTCATAAACTTCTTGAACTGCCTTGTAATGTGGGACTTCATCTTAGAATCCTCATCATCTGAAGACTCATCAGTGTCACTGCTCTTGGCCTTCAAAGCCATGCTCTTGCCTTTACCCGACTTGACAATTCTTGATAGCCCTAGCTCGTAGGTCTGCAGATTACCAACCAGCTCTGTCAAAGGAATCTTTTCAATATCCTTTGATTCCTCTATTGTCGTGATCTTGGCATGGAATCTCTTGGGTAGAGATCTGAGCACCTTTCTCACAACCTTGGGTTCAGGAATGGTTTCCACAAGATTGAAGACTGAGTGCACTATGTCCTTTAGCTTGGCATATAACTCATCGAATGACTCATCTTCCTCCATCTTTATCTCTTCAAAGCTTGTAGTGAGCCTCTGAAGCTTTGAATCTTTGATAGCCTTTGTACCCTCATAGGTTGTCTGGAGGATGGTCCATGCTGCCTTAGCAGTTTCAGTAGAGGATATCTTCTTGAACTTCTCATTGGTGACCGCACTGAATAAAGCATTCAATGCCCTGCTGTTAAAGTTTGCCGCCTTGATCTTGGCTTCATCCCAATCGGCCGGCGCTTCCTTTGGCTTAGTCCAGCCAATCTCTACAGCTTGCCACACCTTCTCATCTAAAGACTGCAAGAAAGCTCTCATGCGTACTTTCCAGTATGCATAGTTAGTGCCATCAAATAAAGGAGGTATAATTAACGACTGTCCTCTATCCATGACAAACAAGAGTCAATGGATCAACACAGCAAATATTAAACCTAATCAGAGTGTGCTTGCTCTGATACCACTTGAAAGGCCAAAAACGTATTGACCCCTTGTGATTAAATCAATTGATTAATTAGCCAAGTTATTAATTAATCAAATTAACATGCAAAGCGCGTGGTAGCACAAAAAAATTACCAATTAAACTAAGTGTGCAGCGGAAAATAAGTAACACGGTGATTTGTTTACAAATGGGGAAAACCTATACGGAAAAACCCCACCGGGTGATTTTCAGGTCACCACTCCCGAAATTCCACTATTATCACAACAAGCGGTTACAAGTAAAGGAATCTCAGTACCTTATACCAACCTACAGTTGAACCCTTACCCCAATACCCAATTGGACTTGTTCTGTAGTGACAATTTCCCCTTTTGATGCACGACTCCCAAGTACGTGACTAACCAATGCGCGGATCCCAGTACGCGACTTCAATCACCAACTGTAGAAGGTTGTTGGCTGCAAAGTTCTTCAGTTCATTTCAATGATGAAGATCAAGAAGATGCTTGGTCATAAAACCCAAAGGTGCACATACAAAGCAACTTCTTCAAGAATGATGAACTAGGGCGAAACTTTGTCTCCAGTCACAAATTGCTTGAACAAACTTTGCTCAATACTTGTGCAACTTGTGTACACTTTGACGGCCCTTAAAACAATCATTTTATATGTCTAGGGTTAGGAGAAAAGAAGGCCCAAACACATAAACACGGATCCCAAGAAAACAAAACAGAAAAATCTGTTTTTCTTAAACCTTGACAGATAGGAGGTGTTGAGCAGCTGTCGAGCTGGTGTCGAGCACACGGGAATGGAACAGCTTTCTTAAGCTCGATAGATACAGTTGTTGAGCCAGCTATCGAGCTTTAATGATCTTTCACTTTCTCAGCTTGTTTCTTGGACAGACTTAATGACTTCAACACTTGATCTTGAAACCTTGTTTCTTGAAGTATTAAAAACACCTAGAACTACCCAATTACAAGTGAAGTGCGTTTTGTCAAAGGATTAGCCAATTACATAAAAGAATGACATATGTTCTTAACAAGTGAACCACATATGTCCTAACACAAATTATAATATATTTTAATTGATAAAGTGGAAGAGAGATAGGGGAGAAGAGAGAGGGAGAGTTGTATTGAAATATATTATATTATTTTAGTGGGTAATATATATTATTTTAATAAGTAGAATAGAAAAATAAAAATTGGAATGTTGAGTGTGTTATAAAATGGTATGACATAATTGATAAAGTAGTTTTTTGAGATAGTAAAATAGGATATGATACAATTTTTCATTGCGAATACTCTAAAAAGTAATTTGATTTTTGACCGCACATTGTAGTTAAGTAGCTTTAGAGCGTTCACAGTCCCCTGTAATTCACAAGTGAAAATAAATATTAGTTGTTTATTCTAATATCAAATAAAATAATATTTTTCTCACTTACTTTTCGTATGCGTTTGTTTTGTGATGATTTTGCATTTGCGTTTGTGTTTGGCTGGTCTATGGCACTGTTCATGGACCAGCCAAGCACTAAAAACGCATGAAGAGTTTTTGCTACAGTGTTTTTGCCAATTAAAAATTATTTTGTTACAGTATTTTCAGCAATAAATTTTCAATTTTCAGCAATAAGCGGTATTCCAACAGACCTTTAATCTAATAATCTTTCAACTTTAATTTCCTTTCTTCTAAGGTAGGTTCCATAACTAAGCCCTATCGATTTTTCATGACTTTTGGCTAAAAATCAAAGGGTCAAGTTTAAATTATGTACCTTAACTACTTTTCATTCTATGATTGTGGGCAGTCATGGAGTTCAAAATATTTTGGTTTAATTACTATTTTGGTTTTTAAGTTCTAATATTTTTTCTTACGTGTGTTAAAATGAATCATAACGTTTTAGACGTGTCAATTCATTTTCTAACCATTTGATATAAAAAAAAAAAAAAAAAGTCCTTCATTCATTGACCCAATTCACTTGCACGACTTTACTGTAGGTCAAGTCGTCTCCGTAAATGTAGGGGTAGACTTGTCATGTCCCTCTCATGTTGAAACTTAACTTGGTTTCTGCTAGAGAAAACAGCATAGGTCCCCGGGGAAGATAAGGTCCATAACTAAGCCCCATTGGCTTTTCATACGACTATTGGTTAGAAAACAACAAAGGGTAATTTTCAAATTATGGACCGCAACGAGTACAGTTTCATTCTACGATTGGGGGCAGTCATGTAGTTAGAAATATTTTGGTTTGAGTACTATTTTGGTCTTTAGCGTTTGCCCTAAGTGTTAAAATGGTTCATAATGTTTTAAATGAGTCGTTTAGAGGCTGTTTGGATGAATTTTTTTCATCACTCAATTTCCATCACTCATCACTCATCACTCATCACTTAATTTTTCACACCCGTTTGGCACCATCACTCACTTTTCATCACTCAATATTTTTCACACTATTTGTGGGTCCCATAACTGTCACTCAATGCAACTTTTTTTTTTTTCAATACCCAAACTCACCGAACCCAGTAAAAAAAAAAAAAAAAGAGAGAGAAAGAATTGAACCCAGAAAAACCCAGCCAAAAAAAGAACACAGTGAAAGAAAGAAAAAAAAAAAAAGACAAAGAACTAAACCCAGTGAAGAACGTGAAGAAGCCATTAGTGTGAAAGGAAAAAGAAAAAAAAAAAGAACGTAAACACACGCACCAAACCCAGTGAAGGAAAAAAAAAAATCAAAAGTTGTGGCTTTGACTGATAGTGGGTTCCTCCATGTAGTATTATTTACGGAAATGCCATTGAGTTATGAGTTATGGAAACTGAAAACAGCTAAAATGTGTTTTCAGTTTCCATAACTCATAACTCAAAAATCAGAGAATTGAGTATTGGAAATAGAGTTATGGAAATAAAGAAATTGTGCAGCCATGGACATTTTATCATGGGTCCTACCCACTGTTTTAAAAACCGGACCGGACCGGCCGGTCCGACCGGTTCAACCGGGAACCGGATGCCAATCCGGTCCGGTTAAAAGTCCCATAACCGGTCAACAACCGGAAAACCGGCCAAAAACCGGGGTTGAACCGGAAATTAGAAAAAAAAACGGTTTGATGTCCGGTTCGGTTTTTAAAACCATGGTCCCACCATTTTTGAGAATTAAGTTATGAAAACAGAGAATTGAGTTATGGAAACAGGCCATCCAAACAGCCTCTTAATCTCTAACATTTTGGTATTGTTTGGCTAATGGGAAAAATTTATATGACTAACTATATATATTATGGGTCTGTTTGGATACAACTTATTTTGTTGAAAACTGAAAATATTGTAGCAAAATATTTTTTAAATGTGTAAATAATACCGTGGGACCCATTTTTAATATTTTTTTTTTAAATAAAGTGGATGTGGGTTCCGTGAACAGTGCGTGAACAATGTTGCTATTGTGTGTGAACAGTGCCTTGTTTCTAAAAGCTGAACCACGTGCGACCAAAAAAAAAAAAAAAAAAGAAGGGAAAATGCAAAACGTGCAAACACAGAAACGCAAACTTGAATCAAAACACATACTATGTTTACAATAAATTATAGGTGACATGTCGTTAATGATTGAATACTGAGTACCATAAATGTATACTCCCCACTCTCACATGAATTGTGGGTCCTACTATAAATTTAAATAGTGAGACCCACGGTTATGTGAGAGTAGTGAGTACGAATTTATGGTGCTTCAGAAGTACCAAATAATTACCCATATTGAAGGGCAGGTGACTGCTGACAGGCAAGATTGAGTTGACAATACGATGAGATTTTTTTGTTGAATTTGGCCACACAATTATTGTACCCATCCTGATTCTAATTTACAATTTATTTATTTATTTTTAATGAAACGTACATTAGCCATTTTCCAGTTCCCACTCTCACAAGAGTCTATAAATTTATAATCCCCCCAAACACCTCTTCAGTCCCATACGTTTCCTCAACTCAATTTCCAAAATGTCTCCATTGACATTAGCTATTTTCCTACTAATATCCATCTGGACATTCATACACATCCTATCACGGCCAAAGGACCACAAAAATCAGCCTAAACTCCCACCGGGCCCTCGTTCCTTACCAATCATCGGTAACCTTCACATGCTAGGTAGTTTCCCACACCGTGCCCTCCATAGCTTAGCCAAAAAATATGGACCCATCATGTCATTACGGCTTGGCCATGTACCAACTATTGTGGTCTCATCTCCTCAAGCTGCTGAGCTATTTTTAAAGACCCATGACACCATTTTTGCTAGCCGACCTAAACTCCAAGTCTCTGAGTACTTGTCTTATGGTACCAAGGGCATGGCTTTCACCGAGTATGGTTCATATTGGCGCAACATTAGGAAACTATGTACGTTGCAACTTCTTAGTGTTTCAAAAATAGATTCATTTGCACCTATGAGGAAGGAGGAGGTAGGATCACTTGTGCAGTCACTGAAAAAAGCTGCGGCGGCGCATGAGGTCGTGGACCTTAGTGGGAAAGTGTGCGAACTTAATGAGGAAACTACATGTAGAATGATATTTGGGCGAAGTAGTGATGATAGATTCGACTTGAAAACGCTTATTGAGGAGGGCTTGAGCTTGGCGGGGGCTTTCAATCTAGCTGATTATGTGCCTTACCTTGGGGCACTTGATCTACAGGTATGTAAGTTTCTATCGATTCAACTTTATCCGAGTCTTATTAAATCTTTATGATTAGCTGAAGTGACCATGGCGTTTGGAGGAGGATTGTGAAGTTTGGCTTGATTTGCTAGCTCTTAATCTTTGCCCTCTTCCATATATAGCCAAATCCAAAATGCGATTGGTCTATTATTTATTTATTTATTTATTTTGTTGGAAAAGTCAAAAGGATGTGTTTAGCAAATAATTTTAGAATTTTTTTATAGGAAACTTTTTGACAATGTTTTATATTTTTTATAAAAGTAATATCTAAACTTTTCTAGATCAATTAACATGAATATTTTAAAAAAAAAATTATTTAGAAATACTTAGATATGCCCCCTAGATCCTGCAACTTGAACCCACTCCCCTTGATGATATATTTTTCTATTTAAACTTTATGGTTGTACTATAAGAAAAATAAGACATGTTTAAATCTAAGATTTCAAATCTCCATAAAAATCGTTTACCAAAAAAAAAAAAAAATTCTCCATAAAATCTTTGCATAACATGGCCACCCTAAAAATCACAAGGCCAATATAATTCCCTTTTATTATTTCTAGTATTATATTGTTTTGTACCTTTCTCAACAATTCTTTCTCTTTTTTTCTTCTTATATTAATTCCTTACACTTCAATAAGTAATAAACTAATCTTATCTTCTACCACCCTATTCCAATTCCACAAGACTACAATATTTGCAATTGATAGAGCATCACAAATTTGGACTTCAATGCCATGCATATTTATGGAGTAAACAATACCACACACTTCACACATGCTTTGTCACAATTGATCTATTTGATATAACGTGCTTAGTAGTTCGTTATTATAATATAAACTCACAATTTTTTCTTCATCACTTAGTTTATCATATAGGATAATTGTGACAAAATTTATAGCATTGACATTATTGTGGAGTAAATGATAATTCTTAGAGAAAAAAAAAAAAGAAAAAAGAAAAGAAAAGAAAAGAAATGATTATTCTGATTTCAAGCTAGTATCATAAGATGAACATGACGTTTTCTGGCATATTTTATATTTGAAAAATGTTAGATCACAACTATATGTACAATTTTTTGCCACAATTTGTTATGTGTCAAGTTGTGAGTGATGGAGAAAAAATGATTGTTCCATATCAGTCCATACTTCTATCATTCACAACTTGCTAAGTGACGAGTTGCGGCAAAAATGATATAGATAGTTGTAGTCTTCGCATTGTTCTTTATATTTCTACTACTTTATTATTGTTTTAAAATGTGGTTGTATTCTTTCTAGAACACTACGCTATGAACGTTGCCTATGTAATGGCTAAAAGGATATAATCATCCACGTGATAATATACAAAAGTTAAATTTTGTATATTAAATTAATGAGTGATAAAGCATGAAACCTAATTATTTTTTTATTATTTTTTTTAATAAAAAATTTAGAAGCATGGAACCTAATTGGTTGTAGAAAATATGGGTGGGTGAGGTGTCACCTACCTATTGGTGGAGTGGATTTATTGTTGATAAGGTTTGTGGGTTTAATATTACTTTTGTACTATTCAGCAAAAAAAAAAATATTACTTTTGTACTTAGCGAGTATGTGGGGGTTTAATTTTTTTAAAGAGTATTTTTTTTTTCCAAAATTGATTTTATTAGATTTTAGGTAAAACTTATATACTATACATTAGATTTCCCAATTGAACTCACAGACTTAGTTGTATTAATCAATAAAAAAAAAATATAGTTTTATCTTTACCAAGAAAACTTAAATTCAATACAATAATAGAGATAGACTCCATGATGGTTGTTTTATTAGTAGTTGCCATTTTTTTTTAATATAATGTGGTAAAATATAAACTTGATTATTGGAATGCATTTGATCTTTCTTTTTTTTTTGCATTATCATTTTGTAATCTGTCATGATGAAAAATTAAATAATTAATTAATTACTATTATAATTAATTAATTACTATTATAAATAATTAATACACTAATAAAAATAATAACTAAGACAAACTATAATATTAATAATATTATTATTATTATTAATAAGAAGGTGAAACCATAATTATGAAAGAATTACCTAATATATAGTTTGCATTTTTTGGTAATTTACACCTCAAATTGTAATTTTCATAAATGCATTTTTAATAACTTTTACCAAATGTTTTGCTTTTTAAAAAGTCCAATTTCATACTGCACTTAATAAAATTACCAATTTTTCAAAACGCACAATATCAAAAAGTCACTTTGATGCTTCATGCTTATAAGGAAGAAATAAAAAACTCAAATCCTCTCCCTAATTATTGAATTATTAAAAAAAAGATATAACAGAGCTTAATGACTAGGATTGCATTTTGCATGAATTATGTGGATCTGGTATACCATTTTCATGCTCATGCTGGTTTCCCTTTGTATTGAATAATTCTTCATTTTTTAAAAATTCCAATACAAAAGTTCAATTAAGGAATTGAGGTGACTGTATGGTTACGTCTAGTATTGAGTAACTGATGTAGCACCATTTACATAGATCATGCATAGTTACCACATCAATTTGATAGGTATGTTTTTAGTAAAATTTGCGAAATGGTATCGTGAGCATAGTGATTTTCAAGCTATTTATTTCTATCAGGGATTGACACGACGCATGAAGAAATGTAGCAAGGCTTTGGACATAGTCTTGGAGAATATCATCAAGGAGCATGAAAAAATTCCTAGTAGTGGTCAACAAGACCGTGAAACAGACTTTATAGACACACTGCTTTCTTTGATGAACCAACCCATGAATCCTCATGATGAGCAAGTATACATTATTGATCGAACAAATATCAAGGCTATCATACTAGACATGATTTCGGGTGCATATGACACTTCAGCTGCTGCGATTGAGTGGACATTTTCTGAACTCTTGAGGTATCCACGAGTGATGAAACATGTACAGGAGGAGCTAGAACTTGTAGTTGGAATGAATAGGATGGTGGAGGAGACTGATTTGGCAAAATTACCATACTTGGATATGGTGGTGAAGGAAAGCTTAAGACTTCATCCTGTTGGACCATTACTAGTCCCACATGAATCCATGGAGGACATTGAGGTTAATGGATATTATGTCCCCAAGAAATCACGAATAATAATAAATTTTTGGGCTATTGGACGAGATTCTTGTGTGTGGTCTGATAATGTGGAAGAATTTTATCCTGAAAGGTTCATAAGTAGTAATATAGACCTCAAAGGACGTGACTTCCAGCTTATCCCATTTGGGTCTGGTCGCAGAGGGTGCCCTGGAATGCATCTAGGCCTTACAACCGTTAAATATGTTCTAGCTCAATTACTACATTGCTTTCATTGGGTGCTCCCTAGTGGCATGTTGCCTAATGACTTGGACATGAGTGAGAAGTTTGGGCTATCAATGCGAAGAGCCAAGCACTTGTTTGCGGTGCCAACTTATCGCCTACTTGGTTAAATTTATAAGAGAACTATGATATAATCTTTAAGAAGGTTTTACTTATTTAGATTTGTTGTGCACTTGGTTTCGTCGTTCCATATATATGAAGAGCTGAAAAAATTGTGGCACCAAATAAGCTTAAGTTACCTTGAACAATATCTTAACTTGCCTAGTTTTGGATTCAAATTTATTTTGTGCTCACAAAAATAGAATATTATAGGTTGGGAACTTTTGCACAATATTTTTTTTTATAAATAGAGTTGGTAAATTGTTAAAATATTTGGTAACGTATGCTTTCCTAAAAATTGTAGCTTCAAAACATTCCTTCTTTGAAATCATATCTTCAATATTGATGCTGAAATTATGTCTTCAAGAGATGTCTTCAATGTAACACAGTTTCAACATTACAACTGAAATCTTGTCAAAAAAGAAAAAAAGAAAAACACTCGCAAGTCACAATTAATGCTCTTATTAGATTTAGTGGTTAGCAATGTTACACCACACAAAGCCCAACATGTTGGAGTGTAATTTCCGTCATAATGACCTTTGTACAATTTTATTTTTTATTGATTAGGTTCACCCTAATTAGAATTAATTTTTAAAACTATGGAGATGATTATCTATTGTTGGAATGATGGATAAATATTTTACTAAATAAAGAAATTCTACACTATCTCTTAGGATCATCCCTTGTTCACTTGTCGACAATCATTTACCATTTTAAAAAAAAATGAGAATTAAGCTTTATGTTGATTTTTAATTAATCATTCAAGTACCAATCAAACTTACCAAGTTTAATCCCATGCATGCTTATTGTAGTACCAACCTTAATCAAAACCTTCATTTTAATTCAGGAAAAAACTATTATGCCCTTAAATTCTAGACCTATTATGATTTGATTTTAACTTTACGTAAATTTTGGAAATTTCAAAAAAAAATTGCAAAATGACTATTTTATTCTAGAAATTAAATTGCTCAAAAATGAAATTTTAACAGTCGCCAAAGTAGCATCTCTAACTTTATATAATTTATATAATATGGCTAAAAGAGTTCTCAACAACGCTGATTGACACAAAATTATTGTGATTGAATACTATAAGAAAACTATCAAAACAAGTATCTTTAAATTACACACGAAATCATATATTTATGATCTTTGTTCCATAGTTGTTTTACTATCATATTAACAAATAAAAATAGTCTAATATTTTAATAAAAGTTTGCGTTGATGATATTTATCTAAAAAATATTTAGGGATGACAAAAAAATCAATGCATCCCTACTAGGTCAGTTATTTGTAAAAGGATTCACATATAGGAAACAAAATGCATCTTATGTAATGCTCACTACAACAAACTTGAGTTTTTTTCAACATATTTATATCCACCGTCACTAAAAAATGTAGATAAAAGTTTAATTTTCTACGGTTGAGTACAACTGTAGAGTAAAAATAAGGAAATTCATAAACTTATTTCTACAGTTGTTATAACTGTTGAAAAAAATATTAAAAAGTATTTGGTTTTATTTTTTTTCTTCAGGCACCGTAGTAAAAGGGGGTAAAAAAAAATTAAAAAGAGAATAGTTTTATCAACAACTTCATCAACTGTGGATAAAATAAATTAAATTTTGTATCAACGGTTGTAAAATGTTGGAAATCAATAACACTCTATTGTATTGTATAAAAGCTCATTTTAAACTTAGAGTTTAAAACGTTAATGTAGGCTCTCTCTCGCTCTCGCTCCCGCTCTCTTTCATAGCTCACATCTCTCTCTCTCTCTCTTCCTTCCTTGTGTTTTTCTGTTATTTTCTCAGCAACCAAATAGAGTTTTTGACTTTAGAAACTCATGTGGCAACATTAGAAAAAGACAACAAATAGTCAAAGGCTTACAAATATATATATATATATATATATTTAGCCATTAATCCTTGCAATGTACATAAAATTACATAAAAAAATATTTATATATTGATATATCTGTAATTGATTGGACATGATCAAGTTACACCAACTTTTTAATAATGCAAAATCAATTTATACCTAACAGTTTAGTGATTTGACTATATGTATCATATATAAATAATTTTCTCCAACATTCATATGCATTGCACAAGTTATCGACTAATCTATAATGTAAAATAAAATGTTTTTGACTTTTTTTTTTAAACTTTTAAGGTTTTCAAAATATTCTTTTAAAACCCCACATTTTGTAGGTTATCATTCTAATATATATTTTTAACTTGTTTTATGGAGTTACAAATAGTGCTAAACTATATAATTTAAATAAAATGGAATTTGATTGGCCTTTTGAAAACCAAAAAAAATGCGAATTAAATTAGGTTTGATTTTCTCTTAAAAACAATTATAATTAAATTACTTACGCTATTTTCTACGAACTCCCTAATTTAATTTTTTATTTATTAATCAAATATGTATCATATATAAAATTAAAGACATTTGACTTTTCGTCAACCTCATAATATTTTAACTTAAACACTCCTTTAGAATCTTGACATATATATAGGGCCGTGAGAGACCGCGAAAAACTAGGGTGCTCTCAGAAAAGGGGTTAGGCATCGGCACCTTCTCTTTTTAGAATTACATGTGGAGTCGCCACTTATTTTTTTTATATATAAAAAAAAATAAGAAAAAATACAATACACAATTTACATGTCTAAAAATACCTCAAATTTCATTAATTGATTTTACAAATACAATTTGGTAGAATATTGTTGAGGACCGTTTTTTCGGCCCATGTGGCATTACTTCATTGGCAACCCATGCCACATCAACATATTATTGATTTTTTGGATAAATCTCTTCAAAGCCCAAAATAAGCTCATATCTCATTCAACTAGATGGATTGGGCTCACATGGCCCACGAGATCCTTACTTCAAGAGGTGGATTCATGGTCCACATTTCTTCTTCATCAATTGGGATCATAACCCCACGACATCATCAACATCAACATATGAATTGGGCTTAAGCAATGAATCAAAGCTCACGGCCCTTATTACCTCTCTTACACTCATGGCAAGAGGCTTCTTCAACAAGAGCCCATATTTACACAAAATGACAACAAAACCCGAGGTACATCATCTCATCTTCGGCTTATGATCCAAGCTCATAAGTCTCTTTGGGGAAACTTTGAGAGTTGTGGTTTGAAGAGCCAAGAGGTATGTTCAGTAAAGCTCTAGCGGTTTAAAGTTGATAAGAGAGACATGTTGCTTGGCGTGTCTTCTCCAACTCCCTAAACTCTGATGAGTCAGTGTAGCGGGTAACATATGGTAAGCATCTCTTATCACATAGCACTTTAGATGATAAAATTCCCCATTGCTCTTTTCCTAAAACTTAACTTTCATCATATGACAAATACTCAATATCCCCAGCCATCTAACTGCTGGGAAAATAACTGTTCATTCGATCCCCAGCTATTGCTATACAAATTTAGAAACTTTATTATATCATTCTACATAAACTGCACTACTTCTTTCAGCTAAAATCCAACTCAAACATGTGGCCTAATCTGATTGGCTATCTTTTATCTCTCTCTATACAAAATATTCATGATATCTCTAATACCCAGCTGTTGTTTGCCACAATTAGACCATATATTTCTCTGTCAGCTGTCAAAGCAGAGCATTAAATACTCTTCTTGCTCACCAAGATTATGTCACAACACAATGAGACCTTGACTAAATCTCTAGAGCTTCATTGACTTTCAAGCAATCCTTCTACTACTTGCTAGAAATGTGTTGTAATGGAACCTTACACCAAAAACACAAACACCCGAAAAGGAAACATTTCCAGCTAAACCCTAGCAGTGTATTAAGCACTTGACACTTGGCTGGGAGTGATATCATTAGCCATTTAATGTTGAAATCCCAGCAGCCAGCTGTTATACCCAAAATAGCAAGATACCCTTGAAATAGATCTTACCATTTTTCAGCCAAATCCATGAAATGACCTCTCCAGTAGTTTGAAATGACCTATTTGACCTCATTGGCTTCTGCCCAAAGGGGCTTTTGCCCAAAGCAAACAGCTGTCTCATGATAGCTGTCACAGCTTTTCCTGACAGCTGGGACAGCTTTTTCATGATAGCTGTCATAACTTTTCCTGATAGCTGGGACAGCCTTTTCAGAACAGCTGTGACAGCTGACCCAGTAGCCTGAGCATTACTGATGTTTCCACTTTTGGCTAAAACCAAAACCAACTAAATAAATTACCTTTCTCTTGCTAAAATACATTCCTTTTCTGTTGCTTTTTCCCCAGCAACCCTTACCCGAAACAGCAAGAATACCTTAAAGCTAAACATACCATTTTTGGCCAAATCTTAAGATGGATTCTCTGAAGATTCATTGCTGATTGGTACAAATTTTGGCTGAGATTATTTGCTAAAATACCCCCTTAAACTCAGCTCTAAAAAGAACCCTTCATCAACACCTTAAGGGGGGACACCAATGGAGGGGAACTCTCTCACAAATCTCTCTAATGATCTTCTTAAGTTTTCAATGAAGTACTGAGCTTCTGGGTTTTTAGTTCCCAAATCAGAAACTAAACTCTCCAGCCCTTAACTCATAAATGCCCTTCATAAGCCCTCATAGATCCCAGCAACATTGTTAAACACACTACAACACTATTACCCCTCTTATACTCATTCTCCCACTCTTCATATTCAGAAAATACACCTATCTCACTGCTCCTATCTCCAAATACCTAAACACATCTCCATGCTCTTCTCTTACAAAATCTTGTATCTTGGAAAGCAATCTCTACAACTTCTCTAGCGGTTATAATCTCACATTTTACTATCTTTAACCTCCAAATCTCTCATACTTCCATATATCACACATATTACAAATACTACATCTCACAACACATCTATATCTTTTACCATCTCCACACTTCTCAAGAGATATCAAACACTCATGCTAAAAGCCCTTCTCATGGAAGACATGAATTTCTATTACTAAAGCCCTTCTCCTCGACCATTATCGTGATTCTTAGACTTTGGCTTTAATGGCTTTGTAGGCTTAAAAGTATGCCGGTAGCCGTTGGACCATGTGGCCTAATGTTGAGTTCCGGAGGCAAATCCCCAGAAAGAACCCGGGCCTAGTAAGGTCACCCCTCCAAAGGACCACGCGTGGCTGGGCAACAGAAAAAGGCCCCCGAACAAATATCTTTACAAGGCTTTGGTCCTAGATACAATCTATGTAAAAAAAATACAAAGCTTTGATCCTATATACAATCTACCAAAACAAAACAAATCACTAGTTCTACCAACCTAAAATTCTAAAGTTTGGGGGCTAGTTTACAGGATGGGAAGGTGTTAGACACTCACCCTGCCCAGACAAAGTCTAGTCTTCTAGACTCTTAATGACCATTAAATACCCATATTCAAATTATGAAACAATATGCAACAAATGTCATGTCAAATCCTAGACCTATGGTTAAACTTCTATTTAAGGGGTAATTATTGGATACTCCCGGAGTACCATAAATGCGTACTCCCTCCTCTCACATAATTATGGGTTCCATTAATTAAATTTACGGTAGGACCCACAATTCATGTGAGAGGGGGGAGTATGCATTTATGATACTCCCGGAATATTCAATAATTTTCCCTTTTTAAGAATCTTAGATCTGCTAGTTTATTTTATGCAAAAAAAGCTTAATGAAAATGTTTGGTGAAAAATTTAGATCTAAGTTTTTTGGGAAAAGAAGAGAATGAATTTTTAATAAAAATTCAGATCCCGTTTGAATTTTTTAAATGTGAGAGAAAAAAATATTTTTATTTTGAAAACACCAATTTTCACGAAAAATGTAGATCTGGTTTTTACTTAAAAAATGTCATATTTTTATTTGAAAAAATGCAGATCAGATTTTTTTATTAAAATAAAGACCAGATTTTTGTAAATAAAATACATATAAGATTTTATAAACAAAATACAGATAAGATTTTATAAATAAAATACAGATTAGATTTTATGAATAAAATACAGATTAGGTTTTACTTTGAAAAAGAAACAAAGAGAAAAATGCAGATTTGACTTTAATTTTAAAAACATGGAGAAAATTTGCAGATTTGATTTTAGTTTAAGAAAAACATGAGAAAAATTTCAGATTTGATTTTAGTTTAAGAAAAACATGAGAAAAATTGCAGATCTAAAATTTTAAGGAAAGATTCAACCCTAGATTTAGGCATGCTCATCAATTAATCATGTGGAAATTTTTGAAATCAAAAGAGAACATGTGATAACATATGAGAAACAAGATTATCTAAAAAAAAAAAAATCACATCCATGGAAACTAAAACATATATGAAAGCATGTTATGGAAACAAAGTTAGAATAATACCTGCATGAACTTAATCCTCAAGGAGAGAGTACTTCAGAAATCAAAGAGAAACAATTTTTAAGGGTTTAAGTGAAGCCTCTTAACAAAAAAGAAATTCCTAAAGCAAAACTTCCAGAACTTCTTTAACGTAAGGAGAGAGAGAAGTCCAAAAAAAGGGGTCAGTAAAAAGGGTTTAATGAAAATGTTTGTTCCCTATTTATAGAGGTTGGATGCTTAAAAAATAAGCTAGATTGGATTAGATACGAATTGGGTTGCGTCCTTATCCCTAAAAATTCAAAATGGATACATTTTTATCTCAATCAGAGCATTTTTGGGCCGGGCCTCAAAGCTGTGCCTATCAGCACTCCTAGAGTGCCGAGTGGTCCTCTCAGTGCCGAGCCCAATTCCTAATTTTGGTTCACTCTAGACTCAGTTTTAGGGATTTTTTTAGCCGGGAATTAAATCTAGACATATTTTTAACTCGTATTCTAAAATTAATCCCTTTTATTTTGATAATCAGGTCCTTAAAACAATAATTATATGATAGATAAATATTTTAAAAAGACACAATTATCAACAATTTCCATGTAATTCTCTCTCCCTCTCTCTCTCTCTCTCTCTCTCTCTCTCTCTCTCTCTCTTCCACATCTTCTACAATTTTCTATTGTTCTCATTAATTATAACATGGTATTAAAGCCAGTTTCCCATGGCCAATTGCTTTTGCTCTTTCACTATTTTTGTCATTTTGTTCCACCCTCAAAAACCCATCTCAGTTTTTTTTTTTTTTTAATTCTTCCAAAAAAATAGATGGCATCTATGGTACTGCCATGTTAGCCCTAGGTAATTAGCCATGTTAGTGTAGATGGTATAAGATGATAGATTACAATTCCACCTTTGGCCATTGTTTTGATTCAGAAAAGGCCTATTTTCTACTTGTTTCATAACGATGTTCTTCTTCGTAAATCTTCTTTAGGTTAGAACGGCCTTCATAGGCCACTGATGTATCCATTCTCAGGCCAGAGCAGCCTTCCTCGGCCATTGATCTAGTCATTCTCAGGCTAGAGCAACCTTCTTTCAACATTTTTTCGATGCTAACTGATAAGTCAAAATATGCCACGAGACGCCCCTAGTCAACCCGTCAGCCTGGAGCTTATAACTCCTGCTGAAGGGCATTAAAATGGCTGACGGCCCTTCATGGTTGACGGGCAAGAAGAAGACTGACGACCCTTCATGGCTGAAGGGTATGAAGAAGGTTGACGACACTTCACGACTGACGGGCGTAAAAAAGGCTGACGACCTTTCATAGCTGAAGGGTATGAAGAAGGCTGACGATCCTTCATGGCTGAAGGACATGAAGAGCGTCGACGGGCCCGAGGCTGACGGTTCAACAAAACCGTGGCTTGGCCACCACGCATAAAATTATAAAAGGATGACTTGTATTCCACGTTCAATATTAGAGTCCTATAAGGAAAGGATTCCGCAATCTACGCTCATAAGGATTCCTATAAGGAAAAGACTTCTACTCCAAGAAAGAGAGGTCCACCCTCTACTACTATAAAAGCCCCAATACCCTCATAAATCAAGGTACGCATAATTAACCCCTCTCTAGCACTCTAGAGTTGAAACAAGTTCTAACTTGACCTTCGGAGGGTATTTAGTCGGCACCACACTGGTGCTCCTCTTAAGGTCTTCAGCTTTTGTGTTGTGCAGGTGCTGTTTCAAGTGTGCGAGAACCGTGTGGCTCACTGGTGATTTTTTCGGCATCATCAGTTGGCGCCGTCTGTGGGAACGAATAAGCCATATTATCGCTTCCCGGACAAAGAGTTGCATGGTACCTACTCGCTCGATGGCAACCACCAACAACGTTCAAGGAGACGAACCACGCCCAACTGCACTCGAGAGACAGGTGCAGACTCTCACTGCAATCGTGGAACGCCTCACTAAGCAAAACAATGATCTAGAGGAACAGTTACGCCAGAAAAATGCAGGTCACGGCACTAAAGAGCAGGACCAAGAAGGCACCAGTGCCGATAGAAGAAAATGAGAAAGGCTGGAGGGCAGTAAAGCTCTTAGTAGACTGAAACATCAAGATCTGAGCATGCCGTCCCTCACAGATGCAATTCAACCACACATTGCCACGGAGATACAGGCAATAAAGGAACAAATGGAGGTCATGATGAATGCCCTCAAAGGATGGGTATCCAGCGACCTTGACGATCTGGTAAATCGCACCGACTCGCCGTTCACTGCAGCTATCAATTCCTTCCCCCTACCACATAAATTTCGCATGCCGCATATAGACAGTTACGACGGAGTGAAGGACCCTCTGGATCACCTAGAGACCTTCAAGACCTCGATGCACCTTCAAGGGGTAGTGGACGAAATCATGTGTAGGGCCTTCCCTACAACGCTGAAAGGCCCCGCAAGGGTATGGTTCAGCCGACTGACGCCAAACTCCATTAGCACTTTCAAGGAGCTAAGCGCTCAGTTCACTACACACTTTATTGGGGGACACAAGTATAAGAAGTCCACGGCATGCTTGATGAGTATCAAGCAACAAGAGGACGAGACGCTGAGATCCTACATAACGCGCTTTAATAAGGAAGCACTATCGATCGACGAAGCCGACGACAAAATACTTGTAACAGCCTTCACAAATGGGTTGCAAAAGGGTAAGTTTTTGTTCTCACTATACAAAAACGACCCCAAGACCATGTCGGAAGTACTCTACAGGGCCGCCAAGTACATGAATGATGAAGACGCGCTTCTGACTCGAGAGAAGAGAGAAAGGCAGGAGGACACGCGACAGGACAGAGGGCAGAAGATGATAAGAACTGGGGACGCTGGACGGACAGAAGCTACACCACCCATGGAACACCAAGCACCTACGGAAGTACTACCAGTAAAAAGGATGGCATGAAGAGCGGCACCCCTTTATTTCTAGTTTACCTTAGTGAATTTTAGTTATACTCAGTTTTTCTATTTACTTTAGTTTTTGCTACAAAGCCCAAAGGGCAGGTCTTCGTTTTCTTTTTAAGAACTACTTTTTCTATGAATGCATGGTTTATTATAATAAGAGGAGTTTATTTAGACATGGCTAAGTCGCCTACGGGTAGACGCATTGCCAAAGTCGCCTACGGGTAGACGCATTGCCAAAGTCGCCTATGGGTGGACGGTCACTACGCTAAGTCGCCTACGGGTAGACGCATTGCCAAAGTCGCCTACGGGTGGACGGTCACTACGCTAAGTCGCCTACGGGTGGACGGTCACTACGCTAAGTCGCCTACGGGTAGACGCATGGCCAAAGTCGCCTACGGGTGGACGGCCACTACGCCAAGTCACCTACGGGTAGACGGTCACTACGCTAAGCAACCTACGGGTAGACGCGTGGTCAAAATTGCCTACGGGTGAATAGTCATTACGTTAAGTCACCTACGGGTAGACGCAGGACCGAAGTCGACTATGGGTAGATGATCACCATACTAAGTCGCCTACAAGTGGACGACCAAAATGGTGACGAGGTACCAACACTTAGTCACCTCAATAAGTCCACAAAGTGGACGACCCTATTAAATCCACAAAGTGGACAACATGGACGAGTCCAAAGTGGACGACCTCACCCTGAGAGAATGAAAAATTATTAAAGAAAAAAATGGACGAGTTTATCATTAAGTCTACTGCTAAGTCCACAAAGTGGACAAATTTATTACCGAGTCTACAAAGTAGACGAGCGTAAGTCCACAAAGTGGACGGGCCTATTGCCAAATCTACAAAGTGGACGAGTTTAATAGAAATTTGCAAACTTGACCAAAGTCTACAAAACAAATCAGCCTAAGTCCACAAAGCGGACGACCCCTCAACAATGAGTGAACTTATCCACAAAGTGGATGAATGTATGACTTGTCCCACAGGTGGACGAGTCCATCAAATAAAAGACCGACGAAATGACCAAGTCCACAGGTTGGACAAAGCAATAAAGCTGACGGTCTAATAAAAGACCGACGACATGGCCAAGTCCACAAGATGGACAAGGCAATAAAGCTGACGGTCTAATAAAAGACCGACGACATGGCTAAATCCACAAGATGGACAAAAGCAATAAAGCTGACGGTTTAATAAAGCTGACAGCGGCACTGATTTAAACGGGTCCATAAATCGTGATTCTGTTCCTTTGAATCATAACCTACAACTAGGCAAGCCCAACATTAAACGAAAGCTAAGGAAACAACTAAAAAAGAGGGTGACGGCTTTATTGAACCGACGGAGTCGTAAACACACACGGCAAGGCTGGCGACCTCAGCCGGCAGTTGAGAAAAATAAATTCAGTTTTCCAGACAAGAAAAATGAGCACTAAAGCGAATAAGCCATGCATACATACTCAAAAATGACGAATGAAAAGTGTCATAAGTAAATGTAAAATAATTTCAAAACCCAAAAAACAAAGGGGGCACTTTGAAACATTGTTTTAAGACAAAACACAACGGTTACAAAAAGAAAAAACTACGGCTGAAAAGGAGGAGCGTCACTTAAAGCCTTTTCTACTTCTCGGATACAGAAGGGTCTTCCACGACAAGGATCTCCACTGAAGGGTTGACGGGAGGATTCGCAGCAGGCTGGGCCAAAACAACTCCACTATCCCCATGTGGAGGAGAACTCTCTGGGTCGTCACCACCAGCAGTAACGGCGTCAGTAGCAGACGTCATTGGCTGGGCGTCATCCAGGGTGATCCCAGACAGGTCCAGCTCAGGGAAAGCTGACGCTACTTGCCTAAGGCAATCATCGAATCCTGTGCCATAGTAGCCACCACAGGAGTTAATAAAAGAGTCTGACGCCTGGAATTTCTTGACCGCGTCAGCCCCTGCTGTCTCCACCTGATCACGAAGAGTCGTCAGCTCTTTCTCTAACTCGCCCTTCTGACGACCTGCCTCCTCCAGCTTCTCCCTTACTTCTTTCAGCTCGACGTTAAGAAGACGCATTGCCTCCTTATACTGAGCCTGCTGGTCTCGCATATTAGCATTGTGTTTACTGACGCGAGTGACAACACCCTCCTTGGCCACACACCGGTCCTGAAGCGCCTTTACACGGACCAGGGCCTAGAAAAGAATGCGACCGTCAGTAATTAAACAAAAAAGAGAAGGGAGAAAGCAAGTTAAAGGAGATGGCTTACCCGTGTGAGATCAAACAAAGCTGACGCCCCCAGCTCCTCCGTCTCCAATAGAGCATAAAGATCTATGTCCGTCGGCTTTATAAGCGATTCTACTGCCTCAACGGCAAAGTCCATGTGCGTCAAAAGTCAAGGGGGCCCCTTCAGGACGGGACCAGAAGAAGTCATCAGGCCCTTCCCTACCCTGTGACCTGACTTAGGGGTTGACTTCTCGGGGAGCTCATTCCCAGGAGTGACAGCTGACTTTTTAAGGGGACGATTGACATTCCCGTCGAGTTTTCTTTTTAAAGAACCCTTGGTGACGGTCTGGAGGGTAGTCGAAGGTGTTGTTTCCCCCTTTGCTTTCTTTTCCTCCTTCTGACGGGCAGCGGCAGCTCTTATCCGTTGCTTAGCTGCGTCCATTTCTGCAAAAGAAACACATAAGAGGGACTGATGACAAAAGAGCTGAAAGTAACGGGACTATAAGATCAAGCCACTCACGATGACGGGAAAATTCTTCTAACTTACGAGCCTCAGGCGTCGGTTTAGGACCCCCACAGTACGTGTAAAGAGTGTCGAGAGTAATTAAATCTCGACACGATCGCTCTTCTATAGGAATTTCTAAAACTCGACGAATGAAATCTTCCTGCTCGTCGGTTACTAGGGGGCGAGTGAGGGCTGAAAAAGAAAAGCAAAATGACAACGTTAAAACCATTTAAGTTATTACATGTAAAAATTGACAAGTACAAAAGCTGACGGCTAAAACCTGACTCCCTGATAAACGCCCAAGTATTATCAAAATAACCATGAGGTATCGTCTCCCATTCTTCTTGACGGCACACCCAGTCCGTCCCTTCAACAAAAAAGAACCTACTCTTCTAGGCTCTATTAGAATCTGGCATCTCAGACACCAATCTCAAATCTTTCTCCCTAACGGCAAAGTGATACATTCCTTTAGAAGAAGAAAGGTGCCGAGGTCTGTAGTAGTAGAAAAATTCGTCTAAGGAAAGCTGACAGTGACCTCCACTTAAACGACCCCACAATATCTCGGCACTAATAAAGATCCTCCACGAGTTCGGGGCGATCTGACTAACGAACAAACCAAGGAAATCAGCCAGCTGACGGTGTAAGGCCGTCAGGGGCAGTCTGAGCCTCGCAGCAAACATGGCGTCATACATACCAACGTCTGCAGTTCTTCCCGTGTAACATTTCTCACCATCCATAGGTAGACGGATGGGAATATGGTCGGGGATTTGAAAGCGGACGCGTAACTCTTTAAAAATTTTATCAGTCATTTTTGGAAGAAACTTATTTACGGCCCACTCATGGGGAAGGATGAAGGGACGGTTACCTCCAGGACTTTCAGAAGTCCCTTCACAAGACTCCTCATCACCTTCATCCCCGTCACTACCTCTCTCTCCTACCTCAAATTCACTCTCCTCACCTACTACCTCCTCTTGACCTTCTACCTCCTCGTCAGGAGTATGGGCTGACGTCTCCCTCTCTGACGACCAGGAAAACCTCCTGGACTCACTACCTGAACCAAATACCTCGTCGGTCCGCGATGCGGTCACCCGACGCGTCACTCGATATCTGACTACCTACAAGTGACGGGTGTAATCTAAGCACCTAGGATGACGACCTCACTTTAAAGAAACCAATTGAAATAAAGTATGTGCAAAGAAAGAAGAGGAACTTACAAGTTTTTCAGAAAAGGCGATGGTTGAATAAGTGACGATAGAAACGTAAAGGATTGACGGAAGGCGGGCGACGGATCTACTCTCCAGGGATCAGTAAAAATGAAATAGGAAAAATGGAGGGGAGGTGGGTTATATATAAAGGGCGCGGAAGATGAAGCGACGTCCTCGTCCAGATACGGAGCCAACCAGGGTGCGCCACGTGTCTAAGCATTTAATGGTTGGCGGCTCGAGGAATCGCCCAGTAATTACTCTCTCTCTCCTGACCCAGAGGGAAATTAAGAAACTACACAACTCCATAACCCGTCAGTTTAAACTGACGGAGATATGGAGTAGGGGGCAACTGATAAGTCAAAATATGCCACGAGACGCCCCTAGTCAACCCGTCAGCCTGGAGCTTATAACTCCTGCTGAAGGGCATTAAAATGGCTGACGGCCCTTCATGGTTGACGGGCAAGAAGAAGACTGACGACCCTTCATGGCTGAAGGGTATGAAGAAGGTTGACGACACTTCACGATTGACGGGCGTAAAAAAGGTTGACGACCTTTCATAGCTGAAGGGTATGAAGAAGGCTGACGATCCTTCATGGCTGAAGGACATGAAGAGTGCCGACGGGCCTGAAGCTGACGGTTCAACAAAACCGTGGCTTGGCCACCACGCATAAAACTATAAAAGGATGACTTGTATTCCACGTTCAATATTAGAGTCCTATAAGGAAAGGATTCCGCAATCTACGCTCATAAGGATTCCTATAAGGAAAAGACTTCGACTCCAAGAAAGAGAGGTCCACCCTCTACTACTATAAAAGTCCCAATACCCTCATAAATCAAGGTACGCATAATTAACCCATCTCTAGCACTCTAGAGTTGAAACAAGTTCTAAATTGACCTTCGGAGGGTATTTGGCCGGCACCACACCGGTGCTCCTCTTAAGGTCTTCAGCTTTTGTGTTGTGCAGGTGCTGTTTCAAGTGTGCGAGAACCGTGTGGCTCACTGGTGATTTTTTCGGCATCATCACTAACAATTTGCATGTAGATTTCTCCATTCTATCCAATTCACATCCAATCAATCCAGTCACTTTTGAGGCATTTTCAAGGGATCTTATCAAAATTATTTCAAACTGAAGGTTCCATCAAGCTTTCATTTTGATTTTGAGGGGGAGTGTGAGAAAGTATGCTTTACTTTCCACAAATCAAAAACAAAAATCTTGGAATGGATTGTTTAGAGTAAATTAATGGATTTGAGCAATTTATTATATTGTATTTGGATGCCATTTTTGGTTGTGATTAATGTAAAGAAATTTTTTGTCGTTCATGTACTGGATTTATTGAATTCGTGTATTGTGTTTTCGGGTTTTTTTTTTTTTTTTTTTTTTTAAATGTTTTAATTTTTTTTTGTGCATTTTTTTTTAGTTTAAAAACTAAAAATAAAACAAAACAAAACTACACTTAACAGCAGAGCTTTAATGGAAAGTTAGTGGAAGTTTTGAATTGATTCTTGAAACAAAGGACTTAATTGAACAAATGTAAAGTTAGAGGATTTAATTGAATTTTGGTTAAACTTTGAGGGTAAGTTTTTCATTTTAGTTTTTTGATCAATATATTTCTTATAACTATCACACCTTAAGACAATAATTAACTAATCAATCAATATCATATATATATATATATATATATATATATAAGTAGGCCTGTCCACGGGTCGGGTTTGTGCCCAACCCGAAACCGACCCGACCAGATTAGGTGGGCAAACTTTCAACCCGCTACTGACTGTCGAAGAAGTCAGTTCAGACGGGTTGGAGCATCAATGAGCAGCGGTTGGGTTCGGTCGGAGTCGAGATCTGGAAAATAAAGAAAATCCGGCTAGAAAATGATGAAAATCGGCCAAATCCTTTGAGTTTTCGACGAAAATAGCCAAGATCTCAACTAGATCTGGCGAAATCTCGCAGGATCTAGCCAAGAACTCAACTAGATCTAGCAAAATCTCGCCGGATCTAGTTAAGATCTAGCCAAAAAACATCTCAAAACTCACCGAAATTATCAAATAACGCCGGAATTTGGGTTTTGCTTGCCGGAATCTGGGTTTTTCTCGCTGGAATCTGGGTTTCTCACCGGATTATGGGTTTTCGCCGGTCGGTTCGGGTTTTTCGAATTTTGGGGGGGAAAACCCGCCAACCGACCCGCCGGTTACGGGTTTTGGAGGCGGAGACTCGCCGCCAACCGTGACCGGCGTCGGGTCGGCCGGAACTCGGGCCGGATCAGACGGTTTTTGCGGGTGGGTCGGGTACTGGTTTTCTGTGGACAGCCCCATATATAAGCAAAGACTTCATGTGAGAGAGCATAAGATTTTACCAAGTAGCACATTTCTTGAGACTCTCCTATTTAGGCTTCCACCTCATCAAAGTTTGCATTTATGTCAAAGTTTTAGTTCATTGAATATGTCCATGGAGTAAAGACATATATTAATTTTCTATAGTTGTGCACTGATTTTATATAAGACAAGACTTAGGTACAGTACTTAGGTACTGTTCCTTAGGTTCCCATTTTAAGATTCAGCTATGTGGATTTTTTCTCATAGAATGGAAGTGTATTTTTTTAATTAAGTAGCCACATGACTGAATCTTAAGAGAGGAATCTAAAAAACAGCACTTAAGGTACTGTACCTAAGTTTTGTTCTTATATATATATAAATAAGTATTTTATATGTTATTTTTTTATAAATTTTTTATATAATAAAGCAAAAACCTCATGTGGGAGATTATGCAGTTTTGCCATGTGGCGCTTTGTTTTACTAAGTGTTTAACCTACCACTATCATACTTTAATAACATAAACGTGACATTATAAATTTTCTATGATATTTCCAACTAAATATTAACATGATATTATAAAAAATTTATACTAACTCCAACGCATTGAAGAAACAAAAACTATGATTAAACAAGCAATCAACTTGTTAGTTACTCCACATAATAACTAATTTCTAATTTATATGAGATTTACTCTATAGTCTAAATTCTTCGTCCCCTTAATTTTGTATTACATAATTAATTTAATAAAAACCTCTTCATATTATCACAACGCTACTTTATGTTATTACTTTGAATATTCTATATAATCTTCTTATATAGCAACTTATAGCATTATCCGCGCATTGAATGGGCCCATTGCTAATAAGTAATAATAATGAAAATTTGAATCATTCCAAGTTTATAAAAAAAAAGGCGTATAACAATTGAAGGTGTCGCTATAAATCGGAGGAAACTCTACTTCTTGAAATCACAAAGTAGAAGTGTTAGTATATCGGTGCTGAGCTTTTTCTAAAAAAGAAGTATGAGCGTAATTATTTGTTATTTGTTAATGGTGGCCATAGCCATATGTCTCTCCTCAGTTGAAAGTACTTACTTTTCTGGGGTTGCACTTCCTACAATCCTCCTTGTGTTCGTGAGTATATTTATATGCAACCATTTTAGTCATACGGTACATCCCATGAAATGTTACAATTCAAAATGGTTCCCCCCCCCCCCCCCCCCCCCCCCCCGACACACACACACACACACACAAACAATAGAATTTCATTTAGGTTGATGAAAAAAATATTACAAGCATAAGGAGTCACTGATGGTAGAATTGATGAAATGGTTGATACAATGATTTGGGGTAATGTTTATTAGATACTTGTGTGTATCATTACTAGTGTGTAATAAGTTTTACCCAAATTATATATCGATCCATGTTGCCACAAACTTCAAGAACATAGATATAACTGTTACATGAAATTGCTAAGTTTATTTTTTTTGGAATTTTAATTGAAATTAATTCACTTGTTTTAGTTGGGTCAATTCTTACAACATTAGAGTGATTGCAATGGGTTTGCTTCCCATCAAGTAATAAATAAATCATTTGAGAAATTCTCCATTAACTTAAAACTTTGGTTAAATATATATTATAGAATTTAAATTATAAAAATTCTAACCTCTGCTTTAATAATATTTTATTATCCATTGACAGCCTCTGCATGCTATGGAAATCATGACCAAGGTAACTTTGTAGCTGGAGTAGGTGATGAATTATGGGACAATGAAGCAATATGCAGGAAATTATTCGATATCTTATGCATCGGGCCTACAAACCAGGATGTGGCACAACCTTGCACAGGTAAGATCACCACGGTTAAAATCACTGATCATAATCTAGGTACTGCAGCAATTATTACTCTCTCTGCACCCGCTTTCGCCACAATAGCTGATCCTAATGCAGGATCAGTCTATTTTAATGCTGCTCAGTAAGTCCAAATGACCAAACTTTATACTTCTTTTGCTTAAGACATGAATAACTTGCGAGAATAAGAACATAATAATTCATATACTTACTTTCGTATTTGCAGAGCCCCCATTCTTTGAAGTTGACAATGCATGGTCTCTCATAATAAAAGTTGGAGATATATAAGCAGTTGATTATGATGGAAACATCAATGTTTCAAGCCTCGAAAGTTATCATGATAATATATATTTAAATAAGCATCCCATGTGTTGTTCAAAATAATAATGAACTAGGGTAATCTTATGGAATGTCTATTTCCTTATATTTGTGTGTATTTTCTTTTATGGGAATCTTATAATAATTGTGTTATCAAGCTTCTATTATGTCGTCCACATAAAGCTTATATTATATTTTTAAATTGAAAATATTGTCTTATATTCAAAATATATTAGAATCATAATTAATCCATATTAGACAACCATTGAAGCCATTATCAATTAATGAAAAATATAATAAGTAAGACGTTTATAAACTCATATTGAATGAATAAGAAAATAAGTAGTATTGAAAAGAAAAATGTGAAGCAGAAAATCATAATAAAACTAGGTTATAATTAATCAGTGCTTATGAACTAAAACATTCAACACTAGTGATTGTCACAAACATATTGACACATTTGGAGTGATTGTCACTCCACAAGTATATGTATTTGTGGGGTGTGAGAGGCAAGGGTCGAGGTTCAAGTTTCTAGGAGGAAGTTTCACACATACACTTAGACAAGGACGGACCCAGGATTTCAAGCTGGGGGGGGGGGGGGCGGAGATAAGCGAAAAAAAAAAAATTCAAATACACATCCACATAGTCAGTGGCGGAGTCAGGAAGTTTTCTTAGGGGGGGAAATTAGTTATGCCTACATTGTGTTAATGGGTTAAGCCTACGTTAGTTCAGCCTACATTGGCTCAAAATACAAAAAAAAAACTCAAGTTAATTTGGCCCAAATTGTGGCAAAAAATAAATTACTTTATTTCATAAACTAACTTTAAGTAAATTTGTGCCTACATTTTGTTCACTGTTCTAAATTATTTGTACTTAGGTTTGATCTTACCCTTTTACATTTTAGAGCTTTTCTAAGGAGTTACATCTAATGTTTCAGCATTTAGGATAAAAAATTGATTAATAGGTATGAAATTTTGAAGATTTATAAAATAATTTTTGTTCAAAAAAAGTGTGAACAATGAAGTGCAAATTACTATTTAACTGCAATTAGATCAAATCACACAATTAAAAAATTATTTGTCCTCCTACTATTTTCAGATATAAATAGATAATATAATATTCTAATATAAACCACATTATTATTATTATTATTATTATTATTATTAATTGTAGTGTACTGTGTAAAGAACATTAAAATCACCGAAACAAAACTAATATATCTTATTATAATAAAAAAAAAGAAAAAAAAAGAAAAGAAAAGATAAAAGTATTATATGTGAAATGTTGTACAGCTGTACATCACTTCATTACTCAATCTAGAAGCTTACTAGTTGGTCAAAGTGAACTGCTTTACAGTAGTGTTGAGCAAACAAACGACAGAGCGGCAAGAGAGAAAGAGGTGTACCAGTGTTGCCGCCGAGGAGTGGCGTTATAGACTCCTAGCAAGAACACTGGCGGCGTGGTTAACTGGCCATGGCAAGCGGCGCAATTGGGATAGTACACAGTAACCTTTTTTTTTTTTTTTTTTTTTGAGTTTATATATGTTGCAATTTGGAATTTATAAAACGTGAATGAGGGGTTTTAGAGGAATGTGGGCTGATTATTGGGCCAGATGGTGGTGGCATGAGCGGCGATGTGAATCTCTCTAAGTCTCGCCTCTCTCTCTCTCTTTTTTTCGCTTGTTCCATTTGGTTTTTCCGTTTTGGACTGCTGGTTTTTATTTTTTATTTTTAGATTTACATGGGCTGTTGACTGGGCTAGCCGGTTGTGGTTCATCCATTCATGAAACTAAAGGGGCCCAAGTCTTTTTTTTTTTTTTTTGGGGAAAAATTTTACCTACTAAATTTTTTTTTTTTTTTTTTTTTTTTGTTGTCCCCGGGGCAAGGCCCTTTAAGCCCCACTTAGGTCTGTCCCTGCACTTAGATTAGGCTAGAATAGGCTTCAATCTTAGATTAAAAAAAATAGTGATAATCATATTGTAATACCTACGTAAGTGAGGTTGTAATCTCAACTGTTCTTCTATCTTTACATATTAAGGAGGAGAAACCTTAAAAAAAAAAAAAAAGAAGCAAATCCTTTGGGTCATGATTCTCACCACGTGTTAAGAAGAATGAAAACCCATAATTAAACTGTGGATATTTTAAAATATGATACAAATAAAAAGTTACGTTGTCTAACATTTTTCTATCCTATAATATATAATAGATAGATGACACGGAAAACAAACGAGCTTTTAACTTTAGATGCACATGTGACAACTTAAAAAAAAAGACAACAAATAGACTACAAAAAAAATGCCTATTAGCGACCAAGAATTTGTGACGGACCCAAAAAGCCCTCTCAAAAAATCTTATTTGTGATGGCAAAATAAAGCCCTCGCAAATACTTGGTAAAATGTGAAATATTTGTGACCAACAAAAAAAGCTATCGCTATTATCTGTTATAGCCGTCACAAATGCTAATATTTTGGAGGGAAATTTTCCCTCCATATTATTTGCGAGGGACAATTAAAAATCTCTCGCAAAAAGTGTATTATTTGTGACGGTTAAAAAAATGTCGTCAGTAATACTAAATTATTTCTGAGGGCTAGGATAGACCTTCACAAATAATCATTAAAATATAAAAAAATTTGGAGGAAAATGTTCCCACCAAATTATTTCCGAGGGACAATAAAAATTCCTTGTAAAAAGTTTATTTTTTGTGTAAGTTAAAAATATACCCTCACTAATACTAAATTATTTGCGAGGGCTGCAATTGGCCTTCGCAAATAATCATGAAAATATTAGTTATTCTAAAATTCAAAGAAAAATAAAAGGAAATACATAAACATATAGCACTTTGTATTCTTTAGATGAACCTTTTGTTTACAGCCTAAAAAAAATGTCTTTTATATACATCCTATATATAAAATGTCTGTCCTTATTTTCTAATAAATTTTACCCATAAAAAAATTATAGCACTTTCAACTTCAAAATGGTAGCCTGAAATTCAAAAATAGCAGCCTTTTGTACTCTCTCTCTTTCTCAAAAGTGAATAAAATTGTCTTCACATCAAGGAAAGCGAGCTTGTCCAATTGAAATATAAGCCAATCACAATACAAACATTATCAAATAAGTCAACTTTTTTTTTTTTTAAGCTAAAAAGGATATTAGAAACAAAGAAGAATTACATTAAATAGTCCTTTTAACACGGAAGCATGAAGAAACTTTTAGCAATTACAAACAAACAACCTGTGTTTCCTTCCCATTTTGTGGAAAATGCTTATTAGATATATGTCTAACATCAGATTTGTCCCACAAATATACTTTGATTTATGTTGTGCCCTGGACAGGACTACAAGAAAAATGCCCATTTGCGACCAAGAATTTTTGATGGACCCAAAAAGCCCTCTCAAAAAATCTTATTTGTGATGGCAAAATAAAGTTCTTGCAAATACTTGGTAAAATGTGAAATATTTGTGACCAACAAAAAAAGCTGTCGCAATTATGTGTTATAGTTATCACAAATACTAATATTTTGGAGGGAAATTTTCCCTCCATATTATTTGCGAGGGACAATTAAAAATCTCTCGCAAAAAGTGTATTATTTGTGATGGTTAAAAAAACAACCGTCACTAATACTAAATTATTTGCGAGGACTAGGATCAACCTTCACAAATAATCATTAAAATGTCAAAAATTTTGGAGGGAAATGTTCCCACCAAATTATTTCCAGGGACAATAAAAATCCCTTGCAAAAAGTTTTTTTTTGTGTGGATTAAAAATATGCCCTTACTAATACCAAATTATTTTGTGAGGGCCACGATTGACCTTTGCAAAAAATAATTAAAATGTTAATTTTTTTTAGAGATAAAAGTTATTCTAAAATTCAAAGAAAAATAAAAAGAAACGCATAAACATATAGTACTTTGTATTCTTTAGATGAACCTTTTGTTTACAATCTAAAAAAAAAAAACCTTTATATACATCCTACATAAGAAAGGTCCGTTCTTATTTTCTAAACAATTGTACACATAAAAAAAATGATAGCACTTTCAACTTCAAAATTGTAGCCTAAAATTCAAGAATTTCAGTCTTTTGTACTCTCTCTTTCTCTCTCTCAAAAGTGAATAAAAATTTCTTCCCATTAAAATAATGCATAAAACATGAGTTCATAGATCAAATGGAAAATTACATCCAATTGGCATGAAAATTGGCATGCATGTTAAGAACATATAGAACGTTTGATCCAATGGTCGGATTTTCAAAATATGAATTCAATAATAAGTTATTGGGTGGTGTAACATTTTTTAGAGTTATGTCAGTTATAACTTGAACTCAACCATATATTTCTTAATTCGATATGAATTTTGACAAATCTACCGTTAGATTACATTGTCTTCATATATTTTTCATGCTTATAAAATTTTAAGGTGGTCAAATATTAATTGTCATGTCATCAATCAATTGTTTAAATTTAAGTTTTTGTAGTTTAAAATAATGCATAAAAAATAAGTTTTTAGATCAAATGGTAAATTACATCCGATTGGCATGAAACTTGGCATGCATGTTAAAAACATATAAATCATGTAATCCAACGGTTGGATTTTGAAAACATGAATTCAATAATAAGTTATTGGGTGGTGTAACATTTTTTAGAATTACATCAAGTGTAACTTGAACCCAACCTTATATCTCTTAATTCGATGTGAATTTTGACAAATCTACCGTTAGATTACATTATATTCATATATTTTTCACACTTACAAAATTTGAAGGTGATCAAAGATCAATAGTTATGTCATCAATCAATTGTCTAGATTCAAATTTTAGTAGTTTAAAATAATGCATAAAAGGTGAGATTATAGATCAAATGGTAAATTATATCCAATTGGCATGAAAATTGGAATGCATGTTAAGACCATATAGAACATGTAATCCAACGGTTGGATTTTTAAAATATGAATTCAATAATAAGTTATTGGGTGGCGTAACATTTTTTTGAATTACGACAGGTGTAACTTGAACCCAACCCCATATTTCTTAATTCAATGTGAATTTTGACAAATCTACCGTTAGATTACATTATCTTCGTATATTTTTCATGCTTACAAAATTTAAAAGTGATCAAATATCAATAGTGATGTCATCAATCAATTGTCCAGATTCAAGTTTTAGTAGTTTAAATTAATGCATCAAAGATGAGTTTATAGATCAAATGGTAAATTACATCCGATTGACATGAAAATTGGAATGCATGTTAAGACCATACAGACCATGTAATCCAACAGTTGGATTTTCAAAATATGAACTCAGTAATAAGTTATTGGGTGGTGTAACATTTTTTAGAGTTACGTCAAGTGTAACTTGAACCCAACCCAACCCTATATTTCTTAATTCGATGTGAATTTTGACAAATCTACCGTTAGATTACATTATCTTCATATATTTTTCATTCTTACAAAATTTTAAGGTGATCAAAGATTAATAGCCATGTCATCAATCAATTGTCTAGATTCAAGTTTTAGTAGTTTAAAGTAATGCATAAAAGATGAGTTTATAGATCAAATGGTAAATTACATCCGATTGGTATGAAAATTGGCATGCATGTTAATACTATACAAAAAATGTAATCCAACAATTGAATTTTCAAAATATGAATTCAATAATTAGTTATTTGGTGGTGTAACATTTTTTAGAATTACGTCAGGTGTAACTTGGACCCAACCTATATTTCTTAATTCGATGTGACTTTTGACAAATCTACTGTTAGATTACATTATTTTTGTATATTTTTCATGCTTACAAAATTTAAAAGTGATCAAATATCAAGAGTGATGTCATCAATCAATTATCAAGATTCAAGTTTTAGTAGTTTAAAATAATGTATAAAAGATGAGTTTATAGATCAAATGGTAAATTACATTCGATTGGCATGAAAATTGGAATGTTTGTTAAGACCATATAGAACATGTAATCCAACGGTTGGATTTTCAAAATATGAATTCAGTAATAAGTTATTAGGTGGTATAACACTTTTTAGAGATACGTCAGTTGTAACTCGAACCCAACTCAATCCTATATTTATTAATTCGATGTGAATTTTGACAAATTTATTGTTAGATTACATTATCTTCATATATTTTTCATGCTTACAAAATTTAAAAGTTATCAAATATCAAAAGTGATGTCATCAATCAATTATCTAGATTCAAGTTTTAGTAATTTAAAACAATGCATAAAAGATGAGTTTATAGATCAAATAGTAAATACATCCGATTGACATGAAAATTAGTGTTAGGTCACACTTCGAATGACCCCTTGTGATAAACCCTAATTAATTAATTAATTAGCCAAGTTGTTAATTAATCAATTTAGGATGCAATTGCGTGGAAGCACAAACAAATCACCAAATACTAAATATGCAGCGGAAAATAAATAACACGGTGATTTGTTTACGAATGGGGAAAAACCCTAATGGCAAAAACCCCACCGGGTGATTTTCAGGTCACCACTCCCGAAACTCCACTATTATCAAATCAAGCGGTTACAAGAAAGGAATCCCAAGTACCTTACCAACCTACAGTTGAACCCTTACCCCAATACCCAATTGGACTTTATCTGTAGCGACAGTTCCCCCTTTTGATGCACGGCTCCCAAGTACGTGACCAACCAGTTTGATGCGCGGATCCCAGTACGCGGCTTACTCCTTTGCACAAATCCCAGTATGTGACTAACTCCACAGCAACCCTTTGATTGTTGTAGTTGATTTGCAGCAGCTTCACATAGAAACACCAATAAGATCTTCAATGTTGGTGCAAGAGACTTTGCTTGGTTACGAAACCCAAAGGCATACAAGAAACGCAGCAAGAACTCTTTCTTCTGTAGGAGGAGGCTAGGGTTTCAAAAAGAAAACCTTATGAAGCTCTCTAGGGTTAGGTTTTTTTTTTCTTTTTCCCACCTCCTTTAAATAGGAGCTTAATGGGCTCTCCTATTCCAAATAGGTTTACACAAACCTTGGACTTTTCCTTATCCAATAAGGATTATACAAACCCATAAACAAATAGCCTTTTAAAATAAAACATGCTGGCTATAATCTGAAAATCCGTAAGCTCGATCGATCGACCAGCTGTCGAGATTTAATGAACCTCGACAGATCGAGCTTCTATCGAGCAGGTATCGAGACCTGCAAATTTGCACTTTTCTTGAGCAGTTCTTGAGTATTCTTCATGTCTTCAATTTAACCACTTGTAATGATCATCTTGAACCTATTTAGATTTACCCAAATACAAGTAAAGTGCGTTTTGTCAAAGGATATGCCAATTACATAAAAATATGTCCCCAACAATTAGCATGCATGTTAAGAACATGTAGAGAATGTAATCCAACGGTTGGATTTTTAAAATATGAATTTAATAATAAGTTATTGGATGGTGTAACATTTTTTAGAATTACGTCAGGTGTAACTTGAACACAACCCTATATTTCTTAATTCAATGTGACTTTTGAAAAATCTACCGTTTGATTACATTATCTTCATATGTTTTTCATGCCTACAAAATTTCAAGATGATCAAAGATCAATAGTCATGTCATCAATCAATTGTCTATTAAATGGTAAATTACATCCAATTGGCATGCATGTTAAGACCATATAGAACATGTAATCAAACGGTTAGATTTTCAAAATATGAATTCAATAATAAGTTATTGGGTGGTGTAACATTTTTTTGAGTTACATCAAGTGTAACTTGAATCTAACCCTATATTTCTTAATTTGATGTGAATATTGACAAATCTACCATTAGATTACATTATCTTCATAGATTTTTCATGCTTACAAAATTTCTTGGTGATCAAACATTAATAGGCATGTCATTAATCAATTGTCTAAATTCAAGTTTTTGTAGTTTAAAATAACACATAAAAGATGAGTTTAAAGATTAACTTTGACCGGGTTTGACTAACTTTGATTAAACTTTGACTAAACTTTGACCGCGTCTTTCTCTAAATTCAACCGTTTAATTGTGACTATAATTTATCAGATTCAACTTTTCATTACACTCTTCAAATCTAATGGTTAGATTTCAAATCTAAGTATGACACGCGATGGACATATGTTGTGTACCTATATGGCTATATATATTCTCTCAATCTGACCATCCAATTGGTCTCAAATTTCACCAAAATCAATATGTTACTATACTCTTCAATCCTAATTATCAAAATTTGAATATGAATATCACCATGTCTAGTGGTATTGGGACTATATATTAAGTTTGATTGGGTTTTGCCAACTTTGGCTAAACTTTGACCACACATTTCTCTAAATCTAATCGTTTGATTGTGACCATAATTTACTAGAATTAACATTTCATTATACTCTTCAAATCTAACGGTTAGATTTCAAATCTAAGTATGGCGCATGATGGATATGTGCTGTGTATTTGTATGATTATGTTTACTCAATTTGACTATCCAATTTGTCTCAAATTTCACCAACACCAGTATGTCACCATACTTTTCAATCCTATTGATCAAGATTTGATTATGAATTTCACCAAGTCCAATGGTCTCAGGACCATTTTTTTAATGGTCATGTTAGTATTTAATATGCAAACAATGCACTCCGTTTGTCATGTAAGCAGTTTTCATCAGTGAGATGACAGTAATAACTAAAATGGAACACATTTTTCATTTTAGGGACAAAAAACAAGGGAATCAATACCGTACTGGAGACTCTTTCGGTTTGGTCAAATAAATGAAATATTTCGGGTTAATACCGGTGTACCGTTTTGGGATTACCTCTAATTCTATATATTTATATATAAAAATAAATATATAACTATTTATTTACTTATTTATAAGTTCATTAGTCAAAATCCATATTATTTATTAAAAATATTTACAATTATAAGTCTATATCTTAATTAATGTGCTAAACTTTAGTTAAAAACTTAAAATGTTAGCTCATTTTAATAATAATAGATAGTTTATCTATTTAATAAATACTCAATAGATAGTTTTTTTAGTTGATTTATTTAATAAATAATAATATAATAATTATTATAGTATTTGTGGTGCACAACATGTTATCAATTTGACAGATGGTAAAAAATTTCAAAAAAGTTGAATAGACACTCCATTAAACTTCAGTAATTCACACGAGTGTAGTGATGTATTGTTGTCACTTGTCAATGGCGCACTTAACCAAATGCTATTACTAGTTCCCTGCTCAAGATATAGATAATAGATATGAGGAGTTGGGTGGTAGTTGAGCAGCGAAAATGAAGAATTTTCCCCCCAAATTTTTTTTTTCCTTCCCCCCCACCCCAACAAAATTCTCCAAAAAAAATTTCCCACTTACATTTTCATTTCCCACTCAAAATTTTCATTTCTCACACAGTTTTTACTTACAAAACTCTCTCATTTTCTCTCTATCTCTCACACGGCCTCTCACATTCACACACACACACACACACAACCCCGCCGGCGCCGACGAGCAGAGCCCAGCCCAACGACGACGCCGATGAGGCCGAGCCCAGCCATCGACTCCTCTCCTCCTCGATCTCTCTACCGTCAACCCATACCCATCGGCTCTCTCTCCCTCACCACAAGATCCTTTCTCCCTTTCTCCCTCTCTCCCCTTACCACCCCCATACCCATTCATTTTTCCTCACCATACCCATACCCATTCCGATTTTGCTTGGTAAGTTATTTATTTGATTTTTTGTTTTGATTATTGTGAAATTTTGGGTTTGGATTTGGATACTTAACATTAGGTTATTTATTTAATTTTCAATTTTGATTTTGATTTTAGTTCTCTTTGGTTCCTGATGCTGTAAAGCCTAAGGTTTTACCATAAATTCAATATCCCTATTTTCTGAGGGGGAAAAAAGGGTGTTTTGTAATGTTGTATTAAGATGTTGAGTAGTGAGGCTAAATTTGTTGTTTTGGGTTCTTTAGGGATTGGATTTTTAGAACCTGGGGTTGCTATGATATTGTATTTCGCGGGATTTTGTTGTGTTTGTATGTTGAAGTTTTGTGAATTGCCTTTTGTTTTTAAGTATGTAGATGCAAATAATGGATTTGCAATTGCACTTAGACGTAATATGGGTTCTCTTCTTTGGTTATGTTCCTAAAATACCATTATTAGTATTTGTTTATTTAAAGTTCTTAATTGCACTTTTTAGCAATAATCATACCTTTTTTTTTTCTCCAGAAACTTGAGGACCATCAAGTGTGGAGATTGTAAAGGGTAGGAGGTGGCAGATTTCAGGTATCACTTTATTTTAGTATTTTTTGATAAGTACTTTATTTTAGTATTACATTCAATTATGACAGTTTAATTCTTTTTTGCAATTTCTTATTTGCTCCTGTTGTTGATATTCTTTTTTCTTTGTCTTTTGTATGTTGTTGGTTCTTGACCACAGATGATATGAACTAGAAAGTGGATGTTTGAAAGGTCGGCCTCTTTGTCTAGGTGTAATTGAATCCCGCACTATCAATGGCTTGCATGACAAGCACGAATGAGGTTTAGGTAATACTCTATGTTTATTAGCCTTTATTCTTTACATGAAACAAGCAATTTGCCAGGTACCCAATTGCAAAAAAAGAAAATATTTATATTTATATCTGACTTTTGATTCATTTCATAAGCTGTTTATGATTCCACTATTTACTCTTAGAATTGATATTTGGGTAATACTAATATTTACCAATTTTAGCTGATTAAGATGGTTTTTTTGGTTCAGCCTTTTGGGTATTCCAAAGGGGCATGATAGATTCTTGGACGTTTAGGAAATTTTAAAGTTTTAATATTTTAAATCCATTTTGGGAATAGCATATTTTCTATGATGCTAAATTAAAGTTAAAAATGCTTGGATGCTGTTTTTTGGGTGTCAGTGTCAATCAAAAATGATACTAGTAGTTCTGAAATATTGTGGAACGAAAACGTTTATTGGATTAATAGTGTAGAACAAGGCGTTGTATTGGTATACATTGACAACTTGCACCTCTTCTCTCAACAAATTGGATACCCTTTTAGCTATGTGAAAGTGTTCTCTGATTGTTTCTTTTGTCTGTAATTCTGGTCCATACAAATTCTTAGAAGATTTTCTGTAAAGCAAATTAGCCAATAGATTGCAGTAAGGTTCGAATAGAGTTTTATGTCAAAATGGGGCCATGTTGAAGGTTTTAGGTCTGGTCACCTACATTTCAATTAGGAGACCCCATAGTTAGACTAAAACTACTCCTTTTGGTCACTGGTTGTGATTGACTGGCATTGCATTTTGCATACACTTTATTGACTTAAAAATTTAGGCATCTGCACCACTTAAAGGAGGTCCTTTCAGTTGAAGAACCAACCCCCCCTCTCCCTTCTCTTTTCCATTAGCAGCAAAAGGGAGGAAAAAAAAAAAAAAGGTAGGACTGTGAGGTCATGTGCTTCTAGTTTCCTAGCTGCTGCCATATGTGCTTGTAAGTCAATACCTTCCTAAGCAACATATTTTAATCCATAAGCACTACAATTATGGAAGAGATGATTACTTTTTTACATCAATCACAAGGTAATAAAAAAATTCTATGCGTCGGCTGCCTGAGATTGAAAATTTTTGTTTCACTATGATGTTTATTATGTATATGACATGTAAGATATCCAGATTCATACCTAATTGCTTTTTTATGCTTTTCTCTTTCAGCTTGATAAGTTTGACTAGAAATCCTTTAAGAACTTATATAAGCAAGAGCTTCCCAAATACAATTACCTTCCACATCAAGAAGGCTCTACACATTGATTGTCTGCACCTTCTGCTTGCATCTATTTACTTATTGAGGTTAAATATCCTCAACTATTACCTTTTACTTATAAGTCTGTCTTGATGTCAAAGTAGTTTTAAGGCTATTTGATTTTAAATCCAATTATATGAACTTAATGTAAGTTTACTTGGATCAATATTATGGAACCATTAGCCACATAGGATGGTCAATTCTTTAACTTGCTTTGAAGATTGAAGGTGTTATAATTACATTTTGGATTTAAAATGAACTATCTTGCTTGTGGTTTAGATGTTTTGGTGCAGTGTTTTAAAGCCTTTGCTCCATTCTTCTTCTCATTTATGATTGGCATTTTGATGCTTTTGGTAATGATTTTCCTAATGCTTTTCCTGCACCCCTCAAATTACTTTTTGAAACAAAAAATTAAAAATATATGCTAAGTCTTACTGTTTAATATGATTATCTAGCCACGGAAGTCACATTACTCACTAGGGCAGTGGCTTTTACTTAGGATAAAGAGAATTATTTTGCGTTCTAAAGTAGAAATAAATGTGATTTGACACTATCGAATCGACACCCTTGCTTTAATATGCTGAATGTATTGACCATGTTGTAGGCAAACAAGAATGGCAAGCAAATAGAGAGAGGTGAGATGTATGAAGTGGCGTATTCTCACCGTGATGGTACTGTTATGAATGAAATTGTGGAAGCGAACATGGTAAGTTTGTAACAAGTTACATTAGTAATTTGAATGTATTATATTTTGAGTTGGAAAGAAGTTCTTTGATGGCGGAGAACTATTTGAGACTGAAGCTGCTGGTTCATATTAACCATTACAGGTGCTATAACATATGACCATGTGCATCTTCATTTACTTGTCATGAACATGTGCTTTGTTTTGCATGGCTTATGAATTGTATATAAGGTACATATGCAGGAACTAGAGTATGCTATGTGCTCCATAGAGGTTTAATATAGTAAGATGCATGTATTGGTGTTAGATGATAAGTTAAGGTCTCCAAGTTAAATTTTTCACCAATCAATCTTATGGAGATACTATGCTTTTGAGATTTTCATGCCTATACATGAATTTACCTTAGATATCAGTTATAAAACTTGAAACATAAAAATCAACAATATAATAACTCTTACAAACACAATATATATGGTTTGGGTCTAAGTACACATGGTATAACCCTAACCAAACTTTTTTATTTATTTTTTAGGATGGTATTAGCAGAGATGAAGAGGACAACTATGACACTATCTACTGTTTTGAGTTTTGATAGCTGTGTATAGGTTTTGTATTTAATTTTGTATATCATATGTGTTTTGTGGTTTACGTTTTTCATAATTGTTATATTATTTTAATTTATATTTAATTTTGTTAGTGTTTTAAGTAATCAAATTAAGTTATTGTTATTGTTAAATTAAAAAAAAAGTTTACCTTGAGCGGTCTAGGGATACTAGAATTCACTTCAATTGTTTCATTTTAACTCATGTTTAATGTTTTTTTATTTATATTTTAGGATGGTATTAGCAGAGATGAAGAGGACAACTCAGACAATAACATAGAGGTTGAAAACAACTTGGAGAGTGACTCAGAGGAAGACTAATATAGATCTTGTCATAGAATAGTTGTTTAAGTTTAAAATAAAGTTGAATTTCAGGATTTCTTTGTATATTTATATTTTAAAGTTTGAACCTATATGAATTTTTATCTTTCGATGGATCAATTTTTAGTAATTATTGTACTATTGTATCAATTTTTAGTAATTTTTGTATTATTGTAACATGATGGTTAAACAAAAATGATATAAAATAAATTAAAAATAAATTATAAAATATTTCAAAAATTATATAAAATATTACCACCGATGACATAAAAATTTGGTCATAAATAACTTTATAGTGATGACAAAGTCTCTCGCAATTAATAAAATAGCGACACCCTTAATCTCTCACTAAAAATAAGTTGCGAGGGGTTAAAAGCCCTCACAAATAAATTTTAGCGATGTTATTATTGCGAGGGTATAAATGTTCTCACAAATAATTATTAACGACGATAGTTTCTTTTTGCTAAAAATAAGTTGTAAGGGTATAAATGTCTTTCCAAATATTTATTAACGACGACTGTTTCCCCTCGCTAAAAATAAGTTGTGAAGGGTTAAAAACCTTCACAAATAAATTTTAGCAATGTCATTATTGCGAGGGTATAAATGTCTTCACAAATAGTTATTAACGACGACTGTTTCCCCTCGCTAAAAATAAGTTGTGAAGGGTTAAAAACCTTCACAAATAAATTTTAGCAATGTCATTATTGCGAGGGTATAAATGTCTTCACAAATAGTTATTAACGACGACTGCTTTCCCTCGCTAAAAATAAGTTGCGAGGGGTTAAAAGCCATCACAAATAAATTTTAGCGATGCCATTATTTGTCATTAAAAAGTATGTCGTCAATTTGGAATTCGCAAATAACTAATTGCGAGGGTATAAAAATCCTCACAAATAATTGTTAATGACTACTGTTTCCCCTAGCTAAAAATAAGTCGTCGACTTTTCTCGTCGTTTGGTAATATATTTGTGAGGACGAATTTGTTCGGTAGCGACGGTAAATTGCCCTCGTAAATTAGTTATTTGCGAAGGTATGGTTGCAAAATCTCTCTTAGTGACAAGTGCAAATACGACGGCCTTCGAGGGCCAAATGCCCTCGCTAATAACCTTTTGCGACCATATTTGAATTTTTGCGAGGGAATATGGCCCTCGCTAGTAGGCTCTTTTCTTGTAGATAGTCAAACGTTAACATACACACACATATCTATATGTATGTGTCAATTTTTATGGCTTTAAAGTCAATTGCTGTTGAAGCAACTAAACATGATGATTGATGAGATTGTCATATTATTATTTCAGATAAAAATAGTTCCTTATATAAAATGTATAAAAATAATCATATAAAAGCTGAAACCACTTAGAAGGGTTTGGGGGGGGGGGGGGGTGGGGACTTCTCAAATATTAGAAAATTAACCCTAAATATTTCACAAATTTTCGGAAGATCAATGGTCACCCATAAAAACTTCTTGAATATTAGGTTTTAAATGATGGGATTCCTTCACCCTAACACATGCAGGGCAATGTTTTTAGATACATTTTCTTTTGATTAGATGATCTAATAGCTGTTCTTCAAAAAAAAAGAAAGATGATCTAATAGCATTTGGCTTCGGCTCTTTAATTATATGGGATCTTTTATATCCTTTCGCTTTTCCATGTGTTTAGTTGGAGGTGAAATAGGGAGGATGGGGAAAAAAAGAAGAGAAAATAGGAGAGAAACTTTTTGGGAAGTGTATTTGGTTGGAAGGGGGAGGGGGAGAGGGAGAGAATTTTGGTGGGGCGCAGGAGTTTTCTCCTTGGGCCCACCAAAATACAATCTCCCTAAATTGGGGAGAAAATGAGAGAGAAAATTGTGCAAAAAATTTCGGACAAAAATGCCCATGTTAGCTCACTATGTACATGCTGGCACTGCTGCCTTTGTTTCCTATTCTTCTTCTTCTTCTTTCTCTCTCTCTCTCTCTCTCTTTTTGTTGTTGTTGTCTAACTAGACGTGTGGAGCTTCTTTTATTTCTAATTCGTTTTTTTAAAAAAAACTGGGTATGATTTTTTTTTTGTTCGCTTTTTTTGTTTTTAACCGGGCATGGTTGGTTTTTTTTTTTTGGTTGGGTGAGTTCTTTTTTTGTTTTTTACATGATCTTTGTTGGTAAACTTGGTGAGATTGTTTTTTTTTTCTTTTTTTTCTTTTTTAACTAGATAATTTTTTCAACAAGGGCATATAAGTCAATTTATATAAATTATATTTTTTATCCTCTCACTTTTCTTCTCAACCAAACAAAATTTTTTTTCATCCTCCCACTTTTCCATCCATTTCCCATTTTCTATCCTCCCATCCAAAGTTGAAATCTCTCTCTCTCTCTCTCTCTCTCTCTCTCTCTAAGATGCTAGATGTACTGAAATGCTAGTCATTGGTTTTTCTCATTCATTTCGAATTACTTGTTCTTTTTTAGGACCAACCTCGAGTACTTTGGCAATTGGCTGCTTCTCTTTCTCTTTTAACTCTACAACTTTTAAGATATCTATACTACTATTTAAGGGGCTTCTCCTGTTTGAGATACTCAATTTTGATGCCCAAAATACTCTCAAATTTACCAGTTTACAAAGTTTAAATAATAGGGTTATATATGTAAAATTGCTAATTTAAAAACTCCTAATGTAGACACTCAATTTTGCACCCATAATTTAATCTTGGAAGTTAAATGAAATAACCATTTTAAATACCCAAAAATCATAGTTGCATTTCATGCATTAAATCATTTATTACATATCATAAAAATGATCTTGAGACTCTAACGATTGTGACGATATGCCAGATTCCCAAATCGGACCGTCAGATTAAAAGATATCACAAGATTAAGTTTTCAAGGTCTGCATGCATTTTGTGTGGGTGAGGTCGATCACGTGTGATTAATTGAAATTAATTCTGATTAATCAATAATTAAAATTAATTAAGTAATTTATGTGATTGGCTGTTGGATTTGATCAGAAATAAGTTTGGTTGCATAGGAATAAAATGGATAATCAGATAACAAGGGAGTTGTTGATAATTGAGTTTTTTATTTAATAATTATCTTTCAGATAATTATTATTTTAAGGACTTGATTATCAAAATAAAAGGGATTTATTTTGGAATACGAGTTGAAAATACGTCCAAGTGCGATTCCCAACTCAGAAAACCCCTAAAAAAGAGTCCAAATTGAATCCAAAGAGGAAAATGGGCTCGGCACTCTTGGAGTGCCGATCAGCACATGGAAAGTGCCAATTGGCACTTCCACAGTGCCGATTGGCACAACTCCGAGGCCCGACCTAGAAAATTTCAAATTAAGCCAAAAGACATCATATTCAATTTTTTTAGGATAAAAATTCGACCTAATTCGTATCTGAACAACCCTAGCCTAATTTCTAAGCACAACACCTCTACAAATACAGAATTAAGATCAGAAATCAGGACTCCTTTGCTCTTAATGTAAAAGAAATTCTGGAAGTTCAACTTTAGGACTTTCTTTTCTGTTAAGCGCAATCTCTTTAGAACTTAGAGAACCTCATCCTCTTTCTAACTCTAAAGTGATTTCCCCATTCCCTTGCAATATTCATTGATGCATTGATGCAGGTAAGTTTCTATTTTCTTATTTATATCTCCATGAAATTAATGCTATTCTCCATGCCTTTTCTAACATGATCTCTCTTTTATTTGTTTTGATATCTTATTTCTAATGGTTATATGATGAATGTTTGTTCTTGTATATGTGTTTTGTTTATATAGTTATGTAATGCATATCATTAAATATTAGACCTGTTTATTTATGAAGAATAAAAACCAGATCTGAATTTATTTTCCAAAACTCCATTGTAGGAATATTAGGTCCATAAGTTCATTATATATTTATATATTTGTACATTGGGCCTATGGCCTAAGCCGAGGATAAGGCCTAGTCTGCGGAGGAAGAATCTCCATCATTAGAAACTGTGTTAGCAAATAAAAGAGTTAGTTTTGGCCACAAAAGCTCAGCGAGACAAGCCGAGGATAAATGTCTCCTTGGTCGACTAAAGCCGAGGCTAAAATAAATGGCTTACTAATGCGAGAGAACCTTCTAGGGAGTTCTGTCGGTATGAATAGACATTGTAGAGACATTAGACCGGGAGAAGGCTTAAGATATCTTAGGAAGAAAGCTGTCACCATCGCATTTAATATTCTGCAATTAACTTCCTGACTGCATTAATGTAGAGAAGACATTTGAATAGCATAAAATTGGTTACCCCAAGACGTATAAGACTAGAGAGAGTGTCTGATGGGACAAGCACTCAAGTGGTGATTCAGGTGCTTAACAAGTGTAGGATCAAGATGCTTTAAGAGGAACTATATAAGATATGAGACCCTTCATGAAAAAGGGGATCGGAAAGAGGGAGAAAAAACATGATAGAATTCAGGGACTAAACTTGTAACCCAATTTGAGAATAATATACAAGAACAGTGCACCTCGGACCTTACCGAGGACAATTTTTCTTCAATATAACCCTATTTCTTTTCGTTCTTTTATCATCTGAATCTATTCCAATGTTTGTTTGATCAACTATAGCCCAGTTTTCCAACCCATTCTCTATAAATTTATTGTTTTGGGCTTTTTGGGCCTAAGTCCCTCCGCGTAAGGGGCTACGAGCTCAACTCTGGTCCTCACATCCATTGTTTTCTTAAACCAAAAATTAGATCTGAATTTATTTTTCAAAATTCCTTTGTTTTCCAAAACCAAAAAAAATAGATTTGAATTTATTTTTCAAAATTCCTTTGTTTTCCAAAACCAAAAATCAGATTATGAATTATTTTTCAAAGCTCCTTTGTTTTCCAAAACCAAAAATCATATTTGAATTTATTTTTCAAAACTCCTTTGTTTTCCAAAACCAAAAATCATATCTGAATATATTTTTCAAAACTCCTTTGTTTTCTAAAGCACACAAATAATCTGAATTTTATTCTAAAAATTTATTCCTTTTTACTTTAAAAAACCAGGTGTCCCACTCTTTTCTACTCCCTAGGTTACATTAACCCTCTCTATACCACATATTTCAAAACCAGCAAACTATCTAATTGACCAAAATCAAAAGAGAATATAAACTAGAAAGAGCAAATCTGAGACTTTTGCAAGAATTATAGCACATGGGATGCAGTGTCTTCATGCATTTGCAAGAATCAGCACACGTTGTTATGTCTCCACTTCCAATCAATTTCAACCTCCAAACTCCAAAGCAACACAAGGTACTGAAATCATCTATCTTCAAATCAGCTCTCTAGAAGTTCCAAAGACACAAGCCTTAAAGAAAAGAGTTTCAAATGGCATCCAAACTTTAGCTTCTTCCGCAAAGACATGAATTTGTTCTTTCTTTTTCTTTGTTATCTTCTTCTTCTCTGTTTTTTTTTTTTGTTTTTTGTTTTTTTTTGTTTTTTTCCCCCCTTACAAATCAATGGCTTTAGATCTAAAAGAAAAACCCAAAGTACAAAAGTAACTGTGTGAACTGCAAAAACTGGCCACGGTTCGTAGAATCGTAGGACAAAATGAGGATATACCCCTTTCAGCGAAAAGTTCCAGCAAAATACCCAATTTCTGAAACTATTTAGGGATATGCCCTTGTTTTGAATCTCGATTTTATCAACAATTTTCATGTAAAAAGACTTAATTATCAACAATTTCCTTATTATCTGATTATCCATTTTATTCTTACGCAAGCAGGCTTGTTTCTGACAAAAAACCAACAAACCAATCAAATAATTATTTAATAAATTTTAATTGTTTAACCAATTAGAATTAATTTCAATTAATCACATGTGATCGGTTTCACCCATATACAATGCATGCAGACTATGAACATTTGATCTTGTGATATCTTTCAATCCAACAGTCCGATTTGAGAATCGGGCATACTGTTGCCTATTAGAATCTTAAGATCATTTTTATGATATGCAATGATTTAATGCATGTAATGCAACTATATTTTTGGGTATTTGAAATGGTCATTTTAGTCATCTTCCAAAATTAAATTATGGGTGCAAAATCGAGTGTCTACAAGGGCTGGGTTCAAATTACATCTGGTGACTCTAAGCAATGTTACACCATCCAATAACTTATTATTGAATTCATATTTTAAAAATTCTATTGTTGGATTACATCTATATTATCTATAAGAGAATTCCGCTCTTTGGACTAGACTTTTATGCGGTTCAGAAATACCTCTAAACCTTACATTTAATAGGAAAAAACATGAGGACAATTCGGTAAAAATATATCTCCAACTCCACTTAAAATGCATACAAAATAGGACACTCTCCTACTAATTCATGTCTTCAAAACAAACTTATCCAAAATTTAAAATAAAAAGAAAGAAGGAAAATTATGACACTAGACAAAAAAAAGCCTCATCGCACGTGCAAAGCGTGTGTGATGAGGTTAGTGTTTTATATGTTCTTAACATGCATATCAATATTCATGCCACTCGGTTGTTATTCACCACTCAATCCATAAACTCATCTTTTATGTATTATTTTAAACTATAAAAATTTGAATTTAAACAATTGATTGATGACATAACTACTGATATTTAATCATCTTGAAATTTTGCAAGCATGAAAAATGCATGAAGATAATATAATCCAATAGTTGATTTGTTAAAATTCGCATTCAATTAAAAAATATTGAGCGGTGTAACATTGTTTAAAGTTATTGGATTAACAATGTTTTGTCACCAGTATTTTTTAGTCTAGCATTTGGGTTTAAATTAGTTTTCAACAATCTATAGTAAATACGATAAATGATGGAAAGAGGTTTACTATGATAAATACAATCTATAGTAAATACAATCTATAGTAAATACGATAAATGATGGAAAGAGGTTTACTATGATCATCCATATCATAACCAAAAGTCAAAATATTTAATTTTAAGGCTTTAAGAATATTGGGATCATCAATAACAAGAGTTAAATCAGGATAGCAATCAAAATATATAGGGCCATCAAACATAGATGATTGAATCATGCCAAGTATATCATAATAAATTCCCTAAATAACTATGACAATTTCCAAATTTCATATTTAGAAAAAAAAAAAAAATGCAAAGAATAAGTAAAGCTATGTGCACAATATTTTCACTACAAAATTTAGGTGGCAATTTGTTAATGGTCAATAAAAAAGTAATGTTAATGCTGAGCCCAAATAAGAACCAATAACAGCTGGACACCTAGGCTGTGTTAAGAAAATGATATATCCATAATTCTACAATCGTGCATTGCATAAGTTACCAACTAGTAATATATATATATATATATATATATAATTAAAATATTTGACTTTATTTATTGATCCTACAAATGTTTCAAGGAGCTGCAATATTTCTAAGGTTTTTACAGTAATATCAAAGGATTATAAAAACAATGCCAAATTTCAATTCACATTTTTTTAATAAGAAATTCATATTTAATTTAATTAGAATGGTGTTACCTTGCCAATGCAACGATCATATTGTTAATAGAACAAAATTTAGCTACAAAATTAGTTGTAGCCTAAGGCTACAACCTTAAAATCACCCGATGGGATTTTTGCCTTGGAGGTTTTCCCCATTCGTAAACAAATTACCGTGTCAAATTTATTTTTCACTGCATATTAACTTAGTTGGTGATTTGTTTGTACTACCACGCATATTGCATGTTAGAAAAATTATTGTGTACTCCCGGAGTACTATAAATGCGTAGTCCCCCCTCTCACATGAATGGTAGGTTCCACCATGAATTTAATTAATGAGTCCCATCATGAATTTAATTAGTGGGACCCACAATTCATGTGAGAGGAGGGAGTACGCATTTATGGTACTCCTTGATGACACAATAATTTCTCTGCATGTTAATTAACTTAATTAATTCACTTGGTTAATTTATTACAATGGGTCAATACATTCTTGGCCTATCAGGAATTTTGGTGGAACCTAGAAGTTTTCTTCCCAGGCCCATCAAAATACAATCTCCTTAAATTAGAGAGAAAATGGGAGAGAAAATTGTGCAAAATCTTTGGACAAAAATGCCCATGTCAGCTCACTATGTATATGTCGTTATTGCTACGGTGCTGCCTTTGTTTCCTATTCTTAAATTTTTTTTCTAATTGGACGTGTTAAGCTTTTTTTATTTCCAATTCACCCTTTTTCTTAAACTGGGTATGATTTTTTTTTTTTTTTTTTTGGGTTCACTTTTTGTATTTTAATTGGGCATGGTTGTTTTTTTTTTTTTTTTTTTTGGGTATAATCTTTGTTAGTAAACTTGGTAAGATTTTTTTTTAACAAGATAATTTTTTTTAGCAAGAGCATATGAATCAATTTATATAAATTACATTTTCTATCTTTTCACTTTTCTTTATAACTAAACAAAATTTTTTTTCATTCTCCCACTTTTTCATCTACTTCCCATTTTTTGTCCTCCCATAAAGTTGAAACCTCTCTCTCTCTCTCTCTCTCTCTCTCAAATGTTAGACGTGCTAAGATGCTAGCAATTGGTTTTTCTCATTCATTTCGAATTACTTGTTCTTTTTTAGAACCAACCTCGAGTGCTTTGGTAGTTGACTGTTTCTCTCTTTAACTCTACAACTTTTATGATACAATTAATAATGTCAACAGCCAACTACCTTAATGAGAAACAAAAATCTGATGTGAAAGATAGAAACCCACAATTTATGAGTAGTGTAGTTGCAAAGAATATTAGTGCAGTTGCAAAGAACAGCTAACCAAACAAAAAAAGTTTTTCATTCTCCTAGTTTTTCATTCACTTCCTACTTTGAGGTCTAGGGGGGAAATTGTTCGAGCTACGAGATTAGCAGTATATTGTAATTATTTCTCAAAAAAAAAAAAAAAATTTGAATTACTCATTCATTTTTGGAACCAACCTCGGGTACTTTGGGAGTTGGCTGCTTCTCTCTTAACTCTACAACTTTTATGATACAATTAATAATGTCAACAACCAACTACCCTTACGAGAAACAAAAATGAAAATTCAATATGGGTACGAAACACCCTTGAACGTTTAGACCCCAAATTACAAAAATACCAATTCAAGCTTTATATCAAACAATTAATGTGCGGAACATGATAATAAGCTTATAACAGAATTGATAAATAATCTAAGCCAAATATAAACACATCCACAGCAGTAAATATAAGGCAAAGATAAAGGAAAGAAATATGCAAACACACGGACAACACACGATGTGTTATCGAAGAGGAAACCGAAGTCCTCGGCGTAAAACCTCTCCGCCGCCCTCCAAGCGGTGATAAAATCCACTAAAGAATATAGTTGGGATACATGAACAGCAGAAGACCCTCCAAGCCTAATCTACCCAGGTACCTAAGCCCTCCAAGCTTCTTGCTCCAACGAGGTTACGCCGAACCTATTTCTTCTTTAGCTTCCCGGATTCCGCTACTTGACCATAGCATCAACCAATGTATATTGGTTCCTTCCAAACTGCTTCCCTCAGCACCAAATAAACCTTCTCACAGATGTGGGTGTGGTGAGATAAGGATTTGGTAAAAGACCTCTCAAGGGTATGACAATGGAGAGGAAGAGAGTAGAGGAATTTGTAGAGTTTCTTAGATGAAGATTGGGGATGAGGCAATCTTGTTTTTCTCTAGGGTTTTCTCTCACAAAATTCTCTCTGGAAGCTCTCTCAATTTAGTGGGTATAAGGGTTTATATATAGTGAGGTGAGATGAGAATACGAAGAGACAGTTTTTTGCCAAACAGGGTAAATTGGCGGCTTGACCTCGCGGCTTGTCCAAGTCGCGAGTTCAAGTCGCGGCCTAACGGCCTGGCCAGCCTGGGACTTTTGTCCTGTAGTACGACAGCTGGCGCGACCCTTCAGCTTCCCTGCATGCATCTCACGTGCCTGAAGTTGGCGACTTGCAGCCGCGATCCACCCGCGAATCCTAGCCGCGAAACTCTGCCTTCTTGCACATACTTGAGCTTTTCTTCACATCTCCTCACACATTACCCTTACAATAATCCCACCTAAATACAGGGTTACTAAGTGCTTAAATTACAAGTAAATTGGCACGGAATAAAGCCAACAAGATGGTTGATAAATTTCAACCTTACAAAAAATTTAATGTGAAAGATAGAAACCCACAAATTATGAGTGGTACATTTGCAAGCTAAGCTATCCGACCTCTTCACAAAAATAATGATAAATAAAAGTAAACAAAAATTGGCCTACGAAAAGACTTGTGTCCTATACTTTGTGCACAGGATGACACGTTGCGTTAAGGAATATGTACTGACTGAATTAATAAAGGGTGTGGCTTGTGTCCAGTGAAAGTTTCCACTGGACACGTTGGATGGTGGACACGTGTCCACTCTTGGACACATGTCCGAATCCGGACGTGTCCAGTGGAAATTTCCACTGGACAGAAGCCGGGTCCATTAATAAATTCTAAAAATACACCCCTTTCCAACACGTTGCAGAAAGTGGCAAAACATGTGAGAGAATTTATGGAGAGAGTGAGAGAGATTTGGCTGCCGTGTAAGCTACAACTATGAGTAAGAGCAACGGTATGAACAAAAAATTTCACAATTTTTACTTTTCACAACTAGCCGCATGTGAGTTATAAATTGTGAAAAAAAGTGTTGGGTCTGTGAATTTTTATCTTTAATATTCAAAATCTGTTTTAATACCACTTATTTTCCTAAAATTGAAAATTTAATACTGAAAATACTATAGAAAAAGGTAGTATAATGCGGCCGATGAATAGTACTAAAAAGTATAGTGGGGCCGATAAATAGTACTAAAAATAAGTTGAATAGTGAAATAATTTATAATTTTTGTGATTAGCATTTTTTTATGAGTTACCTCTTTATATTAAGAGGATTTAGAGAATTATTTATCATTTTAGAAATTATAAAAAATACCTCTAATTTAGTTAGATTTTCTATATTCCTAAAAAAAAAATTAAAAAATAAGATTAAAACCGTAATTTAATAAAATTAAAAAAAAAAACTACCCGATAAAGTCTTAGAAAAATACAAACTTCTTTCTAAGAAACAAAAAAACCTCCCATCTCAAGCACACAAACAAGATTTGTTTGGATTTTCCAATCTTCTTCGGCCACTCATCTCTTCTAAATAAGAAAATCAAACCTCACTTTCAATCAAAAATAAAAATAAAAATAAATAAATACCCCAAGTCACCAAAAAAAAAAAAAAAAAAACTCACGTAGAAACCAATTGCAACTTCCTAAAAAATACTTCCCCTTTCATTTGTTCCTCTCTTCCCCTTTCCAACATTGTGAAATGTGTAAGGAAAATTTATAATAACATTCAATCCACCAAATTGCAAACCCATAATATTTTTTTCAGTTTCTTCTTCATTCTTCCATCCTATTCTAACTACACTATCTTCTCACTCACTCTCTGTTTTATATACTAAATTCTTCTCAATGGTTAGATGTTTTCCTATCAAAATTATTAAGTCTCTGTAAAAAATTTATATACTACTTTCTCAATTGAATTATATTGTGTATCATACTTTCTCAACTACATATATAATAAATTGGTAGCTCTATGACCTTCTGTGATGCATTACCTATATGAAATATGTTATAGAAAATTTGGATATGAATAGAAAATTATGACACTAAACCAAAAAAAAGAAAAAAAAAGTCATCGCATGTGCGAAACATGTGTGATGAGACTAGGAAAGATGAGGTGATTGCCGACTAGCAAGTTGCGAGACTGGGTGGATTGATATTCAGTGCAATAGGTAGGGCTATTGGGCTATTGCACCATGCAATAGCAAAGCAATAATTGAGATTAAAGTTTCAAAAGCCATTTTTAATCTTTACCCTTAAATAAATTTTTTTTAAAAACTTTTTACCATTTTCCTTTTACATATTTTTAACTTCTCTCATAATTAAGGATAAATTGCACGGTGTGCAGTAGAATATTGCTATTGCACCAAATCTTATCTAGACTGGAATTAAGATCAGGTGCAATATCTAATCTCAATACCAGATCTTATCTAGGGTATTGCACCTGATGCAATTCACCCACTCTCTCACAAATTTTTTTACACTTTTTATTTTTTAACTTTCCTTTAATATATTTTATTTAATGGTTGAGATTGAAAGTTGTTTTTTCAACTTTCAATCTCAGCCATAAATTACAATTGCATTAGGTGCAATAGGGTATTGCACCTGATCTGAATCCTCTAGGCTGAGTAGGGCGACACCTTTTGTTGAATTTGGTCAGAGAGTAGTGGTAGACAGTCAATTAAATTTTGCAAGCGAGACATCAGTTATTGTACCACCCCTAGTAATAATTCTATTTCTTTTCTGATAAGAAAAAAAACAATGGCCATTTTCCACTTTCAAGATTCAAGATAGAGACTATAGAGTTATATATAATCCCCAAACATCTCCTTCTCAATCCCCGATGTTCTAACCTTCCCTCTTGAACTCAATTTCTAATATGTCTCCATCAACATTAGCCATTCTCCTACTACTACTACTAGGATCCATATGGACATTCATGCATATCCAATCACGGCCCAAAGACCCAAAAAATGAGTATAAACTCCCACCAGGTCCTCGGGCCTTACCAATCATCGGTAACCTACACATGCTAGGTAGTCTCCCACACCGTTCCCTCCATAGCTTGGCTAAAAAATATGGACCTATCGTGTCATTACGGCTTGGCCATGTACCAACTATAGTGGTCTCATCTCCCCAAGCTGCTGAGCTATTTTTAAAGACCCATGACATCATTTTTGCTAGCCGACCTAAACTCCAAGCCTCTGAGTACTTGGCTTATGGTACCTAGTTTTCACCGAGTATGGTCCATATTGGCGCAACATTAGGAAACTATGTACGTTGCAACTTCTTAGTGCTTCAAAAATAGAGTCATTTGCACCTATGAGGAAGGAGGAGTTAGGCTCATTGGTGCAGTCACTGAAAAAAGCCGCAGCAGCGCATGAGGTTGTGGACCTTAGTGAGAAGGTGTGCCAACTTATTGAGGAAACTACATGTAGAATGGTCTTTGGGCAAAGTAATGACGATAGATTCGACTTGAAAACGCTTATTGAGGAGGCCTTGAGCTTGGCGGGGGCTTTCAATCTAGCTGATTATGTGCCTTACCTTGGGGCACTTGATCTACAGGTATATAAGTTTCTATCGATTCAACTTTTTCCTCATCTCAGCCATTGGTTTAATTGTTACCAGAGCCTTTAAATTCTGGACTTTTCTTTTACATTTCAAGTCTATTTCTTCGATCATCTAGTAAATTTAAAATTATTCTTTAAAATGAAGTATTTCAAAACTATAAAGCGAAAGCCAGAGCTCAAAGTGGAAAGCTCACGGAAGCCGTAAAATTAAGTGCTGAATTATATTCATGAGCACCTTCATGATATTTGGAGGATTATATGAAGTGTGACTTGATCTGTTACCTGAGCTCTTAATCGTTACCATATATCTTCCATAGAGATATCCAAAATCGGATTGCTCTATTTTTCTATTTGATATATGGTCATGGTCTATTGGTCTGAGAGTACAAGTCCCCGACTCTCCATTAAAATATTCATATGGACATGGCCGTACGCAATGGCAGGTCTGTTTTATTTTATTTATTTTTAGTACTCTTAATAAAGTTAAATTATACAAAATTTAATAAAAAATAAAACTTGAATATATCGGCATCATACAAAAAATAAATACCAAAATACATGAAGTTTTACAATTCTTTCTACTAATTTATAAGACAAAAGGAGGGATGGAAGGTAAGGTGAGAATTCAAAATGCTAAAATGAGAAATAAAGTGAGTCTAAAATGAGAGAGAGAGAGAGAGAGAGAGAGAGAGAGAGAGAGAGAGCAATAATACATGCATGTTGCAATTGTGAGCTGAGCTGTCAAAGAGAGTAGAGCTACTGCGATTGTAAAGCTGAGGAGAGCAAAGTTACTGGCGTTGTTGAAAAGAACTAATGGTCATATTATCTCTCTTAATACCATTATTTTAGGAAAAGTAAAATTATGAATTATTTTTTATGTATGGGTTGAAAGAGTTATGAATATGAAGGATTAGAGATTTTTATTTTTGTTGAATATTTTATTAATTTTTGTGAATAATAGTGACCAAAATATTGTTTTTGTTTGGGCTATATTTGCTGTTATTTTGATCAATTTTTATTGCTGTAATTTAGAATTTTAATTTTTTTTAAGAGATTAATGATTATGTTTGGTGGGCCAAGGTTATTTTTGTGATTAATTCTGGGACACAATAATTTTACAATATTTCTAAATTAGGATACCAAAAAAATTAAATTAAATTATCAAAAGAAAAGAAAGTTAAATTAAAGATTGTGGTAGACCCATGTGTTAGTTGGCATGCTGAATGTTTTGAATTTGTTGTGATATTTTGTTGTGTCCGTAGCATTATTTTTATTTTTGTTGAACAAAAAATCTTGGGATTCTCAAATTAGAGTGCTCAATTTTTTTTAGGTAGACAAAATGAATATAGTTATGTATATAATTTTTTTTTTTAAGTATATTGTTTTTGTCAAGTCAGGCTATTCATAGCTTTTGTGTAGATTTCCCCTGGCCGTACGGAAAAACACCAGGCCATACAATTTCCTTTTTCATCTTTCTAATATGTTAATGTTTTGGTCAGCAACACTTCTTTTACTTTAGTTAGAGTAATTAATGATTATCACGCACTAATTATTGAAGGATGTAAAAAAGGAGTATGCAATCAGATTTAGGTTGTGTTTGGTTGGAGTGATTATTAGGAGGATGCAAAATAGGGGAGAGAAAAGTAAGGAGAAAACATCACTTTTGCTTGTTTGGTTCACAAGAGAAAAGAAGGGGAAAACCTACTGGTCCCAACTCCCAGGTATTTTTCACCTAGGTCTACCAAAATACAATCTCTCCGATTTGGAGAGAAAACACTAGAGCAATGTAATCTTGCAATCCAAATAACGACTTCATTCGTGGTTCTTCTCTATCGGCCACTTGCTTCTAACCCAAAAAAGAAAAAAAAAATGTCGTTCTTCAGCTACAGATTTGCCTAGTTCCTTTCTTCTTTCAGCAATAACTTTTTCTCACCCTTTATTCAACATAGATCATAATTATGAGAAGAAAAAAAAAAAAAAAAAAAAAAGAGAACTGGTTTGGTGTTGAAAACAGAATAACCTAGGACTTCCTTTAGCATCTAAGATTAGAAAATTGAGCATTTAGTAGACATGCAATAATCCAAGGTAAGAACTTTGAAAATGAAGGGGAAGAGGAAAGTGACAAAAAAAAGGAAGATTTGATAAGGGAGAGGAATTAGTTAGAGATAATTTAAAGAGAGGACATAAGAATAAGGGAAAGAAAGAATAAAGAAACTAATATAGGTGAGGTCATGGGACTGAAGAAACCTCCTTTTTTTTAAAAAAAGTTATATTTTTTGGACAAAATTTAGATATAATACTTTACGTCATGTTACTTAGGTTTCCATTTTAAAAGTAAAGCCATTTGGTTACTTAACAACATCTCTTTCACTTTGCATTGAACTCAAAACACCCTCTTCCACTTTTCCCTCTTTGCCGCTTTGTGAGGTTGTGTTGGAGAACAATTTTGTTATTTGGTAAATAATTGAAGATTCTAGGGTTTCTTTTTAGGCTTCGTTTGGGAGTTTATAAGGGAATGAAATGAAATTTAATGGAATGATCATAAGGAAATGGAATGGAATGAAATGTATTTAAGCAAGAGAAATGAATGAAAAAGAATGGAATTGAATGAAATTAAGTAACCTTGATTGGATGTTTTAAAATAAAGGAATGAAAATGAATGGAATATAAGTAATCTTATTTGGGAGTAACATAGAGGGAATGAAATGAAATCATTTTATAACAATATTACTATTAGACCCATATTTTAAAATGAAGGGTTGAATATATAAGGGTATTTTGGGAGTTTTAGTAAAAAAATTCATTAAATCTAATTTCATTCCCTCCCATTCCTCCCAATTTCAAGAGAAATAAAAATATGAGGTTTTAAGAGAATAAAGAGGAAGTAGTGTTCCTTTCTACCCATTCCATTCCATCCCACTTAAATTCTTAAATAAAGGATGAACTTTTCATTCCCTCCATTAAAACTCTCAAATAAAGGAATGGAAGAATATTCTAAAATTATTCTTTTCATTCCTTTCTATTCCATTCTATTCCCTCCTCCCAAACAAAGGCTTAGGGTTTGATGTTTGTGAAGTTTATGAAAATTGCTTGGAAATGGAAAGGGAATAAGAGCAAGGGGTTGGATTTGATTTCAGATGAAAGGGAAACAATTTCGCAAAAGGGAAGGGAAGTATGTTTGATCCATTTTGGGACGAGAGGGAACTGATTTCGTGAAAGGAAATAGAAGAGCCGTTTATTTTGACATAATTGCAAAGGAAAAGGAAGACGAAGATGAGGCAGATGAGGACAGAGAGAGTGGGAGTGAAACACTTGAGGCTGGGTTTGTATTTTTCGCACGGTTGATTTGGGCTTTAAGTCCGATTTGGATGTTTGTTGAGTGTGTTAGAGGTGTTGGATTTAGAAGTTCTTTCCGCCATTGTTGAAGTGAATAAAACTTCTTTGCTTATTGAAGTTTAAACTCATAAGGTTTTGGGCTCTATGTTTGATTCGAATGATGGAGTTGCAAAGCCTATTTTTTCATTATCTCTATTTTGTAGCAAATGAAAGAGATGATTTTCTTATGGGGAAATTGAAATATATTGTATCTAAGTAATGGCATTTAAATATTTCACTAAGTGGCCACATGACTTAATTTTATGAGGGAAATCTAAAGAGCATAATATAAGATACTGAATCTAAGTTTTTCCCAAAATTCATATTTTTAATGAGCCCTAATAAGTGTTTTTTTTTTCCTTCAGAAAATGAGATCCTAAATATAAATGATTTTTCATTTTAAATAATTTTATTTTTCTTATTTAATGATTATGAAGAAATTACGTCTTACATATTATGTAATAAGGGCATGAGATTAATTTTAAATAAATTATCTTTTTTATCCCCTCATTTTTATCCTCAACCAAAAAAAGGATTTTTCCATCACTCAACATACATGAGAGAAGACTAAATATTTTCTATCCCCCCCTTTTCTATTTTCCCATCATTTTTATCCCCTCACTTTTCCAATTTGCAGCCAAATAATGCCTTAGCCTCTTAATTAATGATCAACAAATCTTCTCCCACCCATTCGGGGTGGTATTACATGTATCAACCCTATCACAAGGGGATCGATACATGTATCAGATATATTATAAATTTTCTCCACCTATTTACTTCCAGAGACTACAACCATTGCAATTTACTGTGCATATATGCCAACATTCGGTTCAATAATAATAATTTATAAGGATTTTATCAAAACGCTTAGTAACTATATCATCGTTACTAGCAATAGAATAATGTTTTGGCCTGTCTATATATGCTTTAAAAAATATAATACCAATAATAATGTGAATATGTAAAGTATTTTGAATTGTGATTTTAATTAATTATGTAATTTTTTTTTCTACTTAACTTTGCAAAAAGTAGAACTTTAGTTTGCTACATTATCTCACCTGATAGGGTAAAAAAAAAAAAAAAAAACTTATTAAAAGTCTATACCAGCTCTAATATGAGAAAATTGATATATTAGGAATTAAGATAATTATATATATAAGCATATCATCTTAAATATTTCACTTTAACATATTGTATATAACAAACAATTCCATGACCAAGGTCCAAGGCAACAGACTGTATAAAGAAGTGAATTACTGAAATCTCTAATTAGCAAAGACAAGAAACAAACAAAAGAAGGAAGAAGTCGTATATATTTTGTAAATGCATTCAAATTCTAATATTATTTTTCCTGTGATTTTAATTAAAATATAGAATAAAAAAATAATAATAAATAAACCTCATAGGAATGTACCCAGGCCCTTTTGTATCTACATATCCCAAAACCAAAACTTGCATTCTACAAATTCGTGCAATTTCATGAAAAAAAAAAAAAAAGCCACAAAACCCAAAACAAAAGGATCCACACCAAAGCCCAACAAAACCCTAAACTAAAAAGAAAAAGAATGAAAGAAAGAGAGAAAGAAAAACTCACAGCACAATCCAGTAGTAGTAGTGGAAGAGAGAAGAGAAGGTGAGGCAGCAAAGGGAGAGAGGAGGCTGGGGTGGTGGCAGTGGCTAGGGAGGAGGTTGGGGCAGCGGTGAAGAGGAGAGAGTGAGGGAGAGAGAGAGGTGCAGGTGAGGGAGAGAGAGGGTTAGGCGGCTAAATAGAGAAAAGAGAGAAAAAAATGAAACATTGGTAGACTGTAATAGACACTGCAATGTAATAGTTATTCCAATAGTTTAACTATTTGATAGTTTGGTTACATTTTTATTATAGGGAATAACCATTCCTTATGAATAACTATTATTTAAAATGAGAAATAACTATTCATCTCTAAAAATGTTGTAATAGTTATTTCTTAGTATATGTAATAATTTCTAAAATTAATATATTTCCAAATAAATAAACTTTATATATACATAACAATTATGAAAATAAATTATTTTTTTAAAAAAATAACTAATATCTCTCTCAAATTTAAAAAATATTATTTTTAGGAAATATAATTATATGAATAAGATATTTCCTAAAATATATCTTAAGTTTGATTCTAATATTACAACTTACAACCAAATTTATAAATATGCTTAGTTATTCCATTACAACACATTTTATTCACAGTAATAAAGATTACAATTTCTGTTGTAATCTCCATTCAATGTACCAAATGTGGAGGGAAATTAATGAATTGGAAATATTCTTCACTTCCTTTGTTTGAGAGTTTTAATGGAGGGAAATGAAAGTTCATTCCCTTATTTAAGAGTCTAAGTGGGAGGGAATGGAATGGGTAAGGGAAAGTGCTTATTCCTCTTTATTCCCTTAAAACCTCAAATTTTCATTCCCCCTAAAATTGGGAAGAATTAAAGGGAATGGAATTAGATTTAATGAATTTTTTACTAAAACTATCAAAAAAATCATATATATTTAGCCATTTATTTAAAAATAGAGGTCTAACAGGAAAACTATTATAAAATAATTCGATTAATTTTCCTCTATTTTACTCCCAAACAAAGTTACTTACCTTCAATTTCTTTCAATTCCTTTATTTTAAAACATCTAAACAAGGTAACTTAATTTAATTCTATTCATTTCTTTTCCATTCCTTTTTTTTTATTCATTAGTGATCATTTCATTTCATTCCATTCTCTTATGAATTCTCAAACAAAGCCTAACACTAAAAGTAAAGTGGGTAGGCTTTAGTGACAAATTATTTCTTTACTAAAGGAGACCTTCCATGAATAACTTATTTTCGTCACCAAATATGTTCCCAACAAATTTAAAGAGATGAAATTATTTGTCACCAAAATGTTATACATTTAGCGACAAAAAATTCCGTCACCTTAGAGCAAATAAGTTTCACACCACAATTTTTTAATTGGCATCTAACCTTGACTAGAACTAATTATAGCGACAAAAATAAAATTTTGTCACCAAAAGTTATTTATTTTTTTATAAATGGCGACAAAATCTATATTTCATCATTGTACGTTACCTTTTGGTGACAAAAAATTTCCTCACTAAATTTTGTCACCGAAGATACATTTTGTTGTATAGTGAAATTTGGGTTCATCCATGAGTCTTGGCTTCAATGCCACACACATTCATGGTATGATTGCATTTTGCATGAATTCCTTTTTTTTTTTTTTTTACTCTCAAGAATAATAAAATATGATTATTCTTAAGAGTAAAGAAAGAACACAAAAAAAAAAAAAAAAAAAATCAAAAAAATCAAAAAAAAATCAAAAAAAAATCAAAAGCTTTCTAATTTATGTCCCTATTGTATGGTAAGATGACCAGTCATTTTTTCACCGTATTCTAAATTATTACTTCTTTTATTATTTTTTTGAAAAAAAATGTTTTTTGTTACTTTTCTAACCTTTCTAAAATACTATGCTACCAATTTGGTGTACGATCTTCGTATTTAAAAAAAAAAAAAAAAAAAAACCATAAATGTGCTGAACACGTGCAAAAAAAACCTTTTCGAATCACATAGTGGTCACTACATGGATTTCATTTCTTAAGTTTGCACTTGATCATGCATGGTATGATTGCATTTTGCATGAATTATGTGGACAAAGCTCATGCCGGAGCGGGTTTCCATTTGTATTGAGTAGCTGATGTACGTAGCACCGCACCAATGCACGTAGATAATTACTACTTCAATTTGTTAGGTTTATTTTGGTAACACCCTAACTACACTCTCTCTTTAGACATGTTATCCTCAATGATTTACATTTTGAGAACTGGTATTGTTGGTTTAGTGATTTTCTAGCCATTTAATGCTTTCAGGGATTGACTTGGCGCATGAAGAAAGTGAGTAGGGATCTGGATTTAGTCTTGGAGAATATCATCCAAGAGCATGAGCAAATTTCTTGTGGTCAACAAAATCGTCACAGTGATTTTATACATGTGTTACTTTCTTTGATGAACCAACCCATGAATCCCCATGATGATCATGTGTACATAATCAAATCGGACAGACATCAAGGCAATCATATTAATAGACATGATTTCGGGTGCATATGACACTTCATCTACTGCAATTGAGTGGACTTTTTCTGAACTCTTGAGGCATCCACGGGTAATGAAACATATACAAGAAGAGCTAGAAGGTGTAGTTGGAATGAAAAGAATGGTGGAGGAGACAGATATGAAAAACTTAACATACTTGGATATGGTGGTGAAGGAAAGGTTAAGACTACATCCTGTTGCACCATTACTAGTCCCACATGAATCCATGGAGGACATTGAGATCAATCTATTGGACAAGATCCTAATGCGTGGTCAGATAATGTGGTAGAATTTTACCCTGAAAGGCTTATGAATAATAATATAGACCTCAGAGGATGTGATTTCTAGCTCATCCCATTTGAGTCTGGTCGCAGAGGGTGCCCTGGAATACAATTGGGCCTTACAACTGTTAAATATGTTCTAGCTCAATTATTGCATTGCTATCACTGGGTTCTCCCCCCGGCATTTTGCCTAATGAGTTGGACATGAGTGAGAAGCTTGGGCTAGCAATGCGAAGAGCCAAGCATTTGTCTGCCGTGCCAGCTTATCGCCTACTTGATTAAGTTTTTATTTGGGAACAACTTACTTACTACTGAAAGTAATCTTGATAAAATGTAAAAGTTAAATAAAATAAGTAGATGACTCGCATGAGATCTACAAATAATAGAAAAAATAAACAACAAGCTGACTTATAAGTTTTATACCAAATGAACACTAAATTTTTAAGAGAATTATGATATAACTTTTGGGAAAATTTTACTTAATTAGTTTTGGTTTGCTTTTGGTGTTAATTATAATATGTCCTCTCTCTCTCTCTCTTAAACTTTGGATATTTTACGTGAAAAAAAAGAAAAAGAAGAAGAAGGAAGATTTGAAGACATTGCAACTAGGATTGTCCAAGCCTACTTGAACCTGACAAAATTAGACTGGTCTAAACTCGCTCAATCAATAATAGATCCGATCTTTTAAGATTTGGGTCTGTAGTGGGTTTGTGTGAAGGACACCTGATTAAAACGGGTCGAGTGGTAGGTTTAATAGATGGAAACCTGTAAAACCTAGCTAAGCCATCTGAAATTCTGGAAAACTTTGCCTTTTATGTGTCATAACCTTCTTGATTCTTGTCACAATATCATTGCTCCAAAAGGGTGAAGAGAGCTATTAGTATTAAGAGACAAATCTTTGAGCGATGGTGCTGCTTCAGAGGAAAATTCACGTTATTTCAATGACTTTCATCTTAGAGTGGAGCCGCTGGTAGTGTGGTTCATGCAAGCATAGTTTTTTTTTTTTTTTTTTTTTTTTAATAATTTTATTTTATTTTATTTTTTTAGAGAGTTTCAACCTTTGAAATTTACTCCTAATGATAGTTTTTTATTATCAGACCAAAACACTAATCGGTTTTTAGTGTAGGCGGGAATTGAACCTCAAATATTTTATTCAATCATAAAAAATTTTACCAGTTGAACTAACTGGAACCCACAAGCATAGTTGTCATAATGTAACTTGATTTTTTAATTTTATGTATCGTGTATCGTATTGTATCATGTATCGTGAGATACACAAACACTTAATAAAATTATAAATATACATATAAAAAAAGGTATATTTATTATAAATTCAAAATATGTTCAACTAATGTCCAATTTAATAATTACTTATGTAATAATATTTAACAAAGCTATCTAAATAAATCAAATATTCATATGTTTATAACATACACATTTAAATTGATTAAACTTAGAAGTGATAATACATGATATACAAGTCAAAATAAGAATTTCTTTTCATCATCTTGCCTAATCAACTACATTTAAATCAATGTTATCATCATGTTCATCATCTTGCAAAGTTGTTTTTTCATTAACATTTTCTTCATCATCATTAACATTCACTATCTCTTTCTTTGTTTTTTTTTATTCTAATATTTTTTCTTAGCATTCTAGCTTCTTAGACTTCTACCAATAATAACAAAATAAAAATAATTATATTTTCATTTAATACATTATTCATATCATAGAAAATATATTTGTAAATATGAAAGTGAAGTGTAAGAGTATAGTCCAAATTTTGTAAGAGAAAGAGGAGGGGGAATAAATACTCATGAACATGTTATTTTATTGGACTCAATTAAGTACATATCCCAATAATTTTGTGTTAGAAAAAGTCTAACAACTTGTTTAAATTAAATAAAATGACAAATTTTAATAGAGAAACAAATTTTAAACCCACATATCTCTATATTGTACTATTTAACGATATGATATAATTTATACAATATGCACCTATGCATTGGACGATTCATGAGATGATACACCCTTACGATATGGAATTTTTTGTACATGATACGATATGTATTGCGTATCGTACAATACTAGCAACTATGCACGTATAGTTTTCAGGTTTTTAAATCAAATTTAGTTAAAAAATAAAATAAATAAAATAATGATGTAGAAAATTTTGAAAGCCTCAAAACATATGTGGCAAACTTTCATGAAGTTAATAAAAAGTCAAATGCTTCGGTTTCATTGTATATATAGATGAGTGTCAATATTAATTTTTTTTGTGATTTGTGACATGTCAAAATTTATAGTATTTCTAGCATTAGCTTTTATTTATTTATTTTTATTTTATAAAAAATATAACTTTTAATAGTTAATATTTTGAATTTAATTAATATATATTTTTATTGTTTGAAATTTGGGGATTGGGAGCTTGGACCTTAGGCGATTGCCTTACTCGACTAATGGTTGGGCCCACCTAGAAGTACAAATGTGACTTTTCATATTTTAGATTAGAGTTTGGTTGACGGGTGTCCTTAGGACATTTTTAATGGATTATTTTAAAAAAGTTTTGATATCACTTTTATAGAAAATATAAAAATTTGTGAAAAATCAATTACTCTTTTTATTTTCAATAAAAATTTTAGGTATATTTAATGTGATAATTTGCTTTTTAAATTTTATCTTAGGAGGGAGAGAAGAGATTTGGTTTTTGTATAAGCTATGACTTTAAAGAAGGTGACTGCCAACTAGCGAGATCGAGTGAGGTGACAATCTGATGGTATTTTTGTTGAATTTTTTGCCCTACAATTATGGGCGAGTTTATATTGCCACCCTAGAGTTCTGATTCTACTATGTATTTATTTATTTTTAATGAAAAGACAAATTAGCCATTTTCCACTCTCACAAGAGTTTATAAATTATGGGAAACGTTAATGAATGCTTAAGAGAATTGATTTAGGAATTATTTTTAAAAATATTTTATGGAAAAGTGATAAATCAATTAATTTTTCTGTTATCTTTTTATATTTCTGATAAAAGTTGTGTTAAAACTTTCTTAATATGGTTTATTAACAATTGCCTTAAGGACATTTTTTAACATGACCCATAAATTATAATCTCCAAACACCTTCTTCAATGGCCTACCTTTCATCGCAGACTCAATTTCCAAAATGTCTCCATTGACATTAGCCATTTTCCTACTACTATCCATCTGGACATTCATACAAATCCTATCACGGCCAAAGGACCACAAAAATGAGCCTGAACTCCCACCTGATCCTCGTGCCTTACCAATTAATTGGTAACCTTCACATGCCTCCCACACCGTGCCCTCCAAAACTTAGGGAAAAAATATGGGCCCATCATGTCATTGCGGCTTGGTCATGTACCAACTATTGTGATCTCATCTCCTCAAGCTGCTGAGCTATTTTAAAGACCCATGAAACCATTTTTGCTAGCCGACCTAAACTCCAAGCCTCTGAGTACACGTCTTATGGTACCAAGGGCATGACTTTCACTGAGTATGGTCCATATTGGCGCAACATTAGGAAACTATGTACGTTGCAACTTCTTAGTGCTTCAAAAATAGTCATTTGCACCTATGAGGAAAGCGGAGTTAGGATCATTGGTGCAGTCACTTAAAAAGGCCGCCGCAGCGCATGAGGTTGTGGACCATAGTGGGAAAGTTTGCGAACTTATTGAGAAAACCACATGTAGAATGATATTTGGGCAAAGTAAAGATAATAGATTCGGCTTGAAGGTGCTTATTGAGGAGGCCCTTACCTTGGGGCGCGCACTTGATCTACAGGTATTCATGTTTCTATCTATTCAACTTTATCAGAGTCTTAAATCTTTATGATTAGTTGAAGTGACCATGGCCAAAACCAATCCAATTGGTCTATTCTTTTTTGGGATAAAACCTGTCTATTATTATTATTTTTCTTTTTTTAACTTATTTAGAAATATTAGATATGTTAGCCCCCACATCTTGAACCCACTCTACTTACCTTGGTGATATATATTTCTATTTAAAATTTATAGTTGTGGTATATGAAAAATAAGACATGTTTATGGTCTGTTTGAATTGAGGAGGAGAGATGGAGAGTAAAGTAGAGTAGAGTAAATTTGGTTTAAAATTAACTTATTTTCAGCCAATTCTATTCTACTTCTTCCCCATCCAAATGAATCCTTAATAAAATCTAAGATTTCAATTCTCCGTAAAATCTTGCACAAGGACATGGCCACCGTGAAAAACACATGGCCAATACAGTTCCCGTTTCACCTAAAAAAGAAAAACTAAATAAATAAATACAGTTCCCGTTTTCTTCTTTCTAGTATTTTATTGTTTTGGTCCCTTTCTCAACAATTCTTTTACTCTCTTTTTTCTTATATTAATACCTTACACTTTGATAAGTAATCAACTAATCTTATCTTCTGCCACCCTATTCCACTTCCACAAAACTACATTATTTGCAATTGACAGAGCATATATATATATATACACACGCCAACAACTGGTTCCATAAATTTGGGTCCATCCAGAAGTTTTAACTTGAATGCCAGACATATTAATGGAGTAAACAATACTACTAGTACCATAGGCTTTTCACATACTTTGTCTTAACTATTTTATGTTGCAAATTGTGCTTAATTGTCCGTTACTATTACGTAAACTCACAATTTTTTTTTTCATCACTTACAATTTGTCACGTAGGACAATTATGACAAAGTGTATAGTATCAACTTTATTGTAAGTGATGATTCTTGAGAGAAAAAAAAATGAAAAAATGAAAAATGTTTATTCTAATTTCTAAGGCTACCGTATCATAAGATAAACATGATGTTTTTCCGTGTATTTTATATTTGAAAAATGCTAGAATCACAATTATTTGCACAAATTTTGCTACAATTTAACATGATAAGTAGTGAGCGACGGAGGAAAACTGGTAGGTTTAACCGTTTAAGTGGGTCCACACCTCCACCACTTGTAACTCACCAAGTGATAAATTGTGCAAAAATTGTGTAAATTGTTATGTTCTAGCATTGTTCTTTATATTTCTACTTCTTTTATTATTGTTTTAAAATATGTGGTTGCATCCTTTCTAGAACACTAAGCTATCAACTTGGCCTATGTAATGGCTAACAGGACAGGATATAATCATCCACAAGTTGCAATATATATATATACACAAAAGTTAAAAAAGCAAAGCATAATAGAATGCGTCACGGGAACAAATCTTTTCGAATCACATATATAATAACCATTTGGTTTAGCGATTTGGGTCCAAATTAAAAACATGTTTACTATATCCAAAACGTGATTTTTATGTGTTTGGTGAAATATCAAGTCTATCATAATAGACATGATTTCAGGTGCATATGACACTTTAACTGCTGCGATTGAATGGACCTTTTCTCAACTCTTGAGGTATCCATGAGTGATGAAACATGTACAAGAAGAGCTAGAACATGTAGTTGGAACGGATAGAATGGTAGAGGAGACAGATTTGTTAAAATTACCATAATTGGATATGGTGGTGAAGGAAAGCTTAAGACTGCATCATGTTGGACCATTACTTGTCCCACATGAATCCATGGAGGACATTGAGATCAATGGATATTATGTCTCCAAGAAATCACGAATAATAATAATAATAAATTTTTGGGCTATTGGACAAGATCCTTATGTGTGGTCTAATAATGTGGAAGAATTTTATCCAAAAAGGTTCATAAATATAGTAATATAGACCTCAAAGGATGTGATTTCCAGCTTATACCATTTGGGTCTGGTCACAGAGGGTGCCCTAGATTGCATCTACGCCTTTACAACCGTTAAATATGTTCTAGCTTAATTATTGCATTGCTTTCATTGGGCACTCCCTAGTGGCATGTTGCCTAATGACGTGGACATGAGTGAGAAGTTTGGGCTATCAATGCAAAGAGCCAAGAACTTGTCTGTCATGACAACTTATTGCCTACTTAGTTAAATTTGTAGGAGAATTACGATATAATCTTTAATTTTTTTTTTACTTATTCAGATTTACTATGCACTTGGTTTTGTTATTCCAAATGAAGAGTTGGAAAAATTGTAGCACCAAATCAACTCAAGTTACCTGAATAAAATCTAAATTTGCCTTGTTTTGGATTCAAATTTATTTTGTGCTCACAAAAATAGAATGTCATAGGTTGGGAAGTTCTGCACAATATTTTTATTTAAAATAGAGTTGGTAAATTGTTAAAATATTTGGCAAATGCCTTCCTAAAAATTGTAGCTTCAACACATTTTTACTTTGAAATTATATCTCTTCAATATTAATGCTCAAATTATGTCTTCAAGAGACATCTTCAATGTAAAACAATTTTACAATAGCACTGAATTTTTTCTTATAAACATGTGCACATTTGGTTGCAAATCACATATAGAAATCAGATATCAGGGTATCTAGATTCTCACTCAATGCCCTTATTAGGAATGTGGATTCTCTTCTAAAAAGGTGGGTATCCACATTCGTATGCTTATATAAAGTTACATTTTGTATAAACTGACAATTTTACCCATTCTCCCTACCTTTTAACCAATAGAAATAAAATAAAATAAGAAAATATTATTAAAAATTGACAATTTAAATATATGTTTTTTTTATTATATATGTCATTTAAAAAATGTTTTACTAAAGTTCTATTGAATTTTCCATGACTTATAGTTTTTTTTTTTCCTCATAATTTATTTGAAGGAAGATATAAAAAAAGATTAAAAAGAAAAAGAAGGTTGCATTTACAAATCAAATGATATTTTAGGAAAAATAAATAATTATGATAAGATTTTAGGAAATAATCCAAATATAAGCATCTCATATTCTCAAAATTTTTATTAGATTCCAAATCAAACCAAACAAAGAAATAGTTATATTTTTAAACATTTAGATTGCTAGGCATCACATTCTCAGAAATCTAAATGTTGGGATTAACGTAGATTCCCCGCATCAAACACCACCTTAATCTTAGCGGTTAGCAATGTTACACCGCACCAAGTCTAACATGTTGGAGTGTAAATTCAGTCATAATGACCTTTGTACAATCTTAATTTTTATTGATTAGGTTCACCCTAATTAGAATTAATTTTTAAAACTATGGAGACAAATAAATATTTTACTTAATAAAAAACAATTCTACATTATCTCTTAGGATTATCCCATGTTCACTTTTCCACAATTATTTACCATTTAAAACAATGAGAATTAAGCTTTATGTCGATTTTTAATTAATCATTCAAGTACCAATTAAACTTAACCAAGTTTAATCCCATGCATGCTTATTTTAATACCATCCTTGATCAAACCCATAATTTTAATTAAGGAAAAAAGTAAAAAACTATCATGCCCTTAAATTCTTTTTTGACCTGTTATTATTTGAATTTTAACTTTAAGTAAATTTTGGAAATTTCAAAATTTGTAAAATGGCTTTTATTTTAAAAATTAAATTGCTCAAAAATGACATTCTAATAATTGCAAAAGTAGCATCGCTAAATGTATATAATCTATGCGATATGGCTAAAACAGGCACACCATAACTCCACTCAAAAGCCATGGTAACTTTTAAGGGAGGATGAGTCAAGTTATACTACACACAATATACTTTCTTAAGTAATGTGGGACAATTACCATTTTTTTTAGAAATATACACACACAAGGGAGATGGAAAGATGTTCTAACAAAAAGACACACTACAATTCCACTTAAAAATCATGGTAACTTTTAAGGGAGAGTGGAGCAAGTTATACTATACACACACACTCTAGAGTGTGTTGTGTATAGTACTTTTAAGGGAGAGTGGAGCAAGTTATACTATACACAACACACTCTAGAGTGTGTTGTATATAGTATAACTTGCTCCACATTGCTTAAGATCTCTTAAGCAATGTGGGATAATTACCCTTTTTTTTTTTTTTTGAGAAACAAACATACACACATAAGGGAGTGGAAAAGAGGATTTAATACAAAGGCACAGCACAACTCCACTCAAAAGCCAACAATGCATATTGACAGTAAATTATTGTAATTGAATATATTTCTGTTCTTTGTTCCATAGTTGTTTCAATGTCAAATTAAAAAAACTAAAATAGTCAAATAAAATGGCCAACTACAATCTTGAAACACCTTATGCTTTAAGAATTGTGAGGCCTTGATTGTCAGCAGCGTCTCTAATATTGCGTGTTTTTTTTTTCCCTTTGATAGACCCTTCCAAACCATAACGTTCCCGGTGAAGTTGTAGCCATTGCAGAATTTCCCAAGTGCTCTAGTTTCGACTGCGTTCGAAAAGATCACTACATTCCCCACTACCAAGTTGGTAGCATTCAAGTGAGCTTGGTCTAGGTATGCCCTTGTCTTAACTATGGCCTTGTCAACTACCATGAATTTTCTTAGATCATCCAGAGTTTGTCATATCTTGAATGGCTTTGGGGCTGGGTCTCCACCTCGGAGGCATTGTATAAGTTTGGGTAGGGATAGTAGGGTTAGGGGTATGGTTTTTAGACTCGGACCATTCATAGAACTGTAAAAGAAAGAAGTTCAAGGTTTTTATGATTAGACCGGGGTCCAATCAAGGTTGGACTGTGATGATGTCATAATTAATTTAAAAAATGCAAAATAAGATAAAAATTTTGTAAAAATGAGTAATTTTGATTAAAAAGAACAAGATTATAGAGAAATTAAATAATTTTCAAGTACATTTTCATAACTTATATGTAAAAAAAAAAAAATACAACACAAAAAAAAAAGCATAATTACACTTAATCCTTCAAATATAAAAATATTATTTCTTTAGATTCATAAAATAATACTTAAACAATAAAATAATTTTGATTTTTCACATATAATAATGTTAAGTATATTAATCACAATAAATATTTATGATTTTAATTATATATCAAAAAATATATTTTATAATCAGACTATTAGATTTTTTTTAACATATCTAATTTTTGAAACTTAAGTTAAAAGTAATATGCCTTCATTTTATTGCATAAGAAGCTTAGTTCCCAGGTTCTATTCCTACCATTTGAAACTTTAACTTATTTTTTCAAATATTGAGTATGTTTTGAACCGTATTTGAATCGTGTCCAGTCTTAGAAACCAAACGGGTCACCCATAATTCGAGTGGTTCACGAACTTTAGTGTAATGTTTGGTTCTTGGTGCTAAAAAATCTGTCTTTAAGCTGGTTCCCAGTTAACCCAGTTAGACTAGGCGATCCAGTCTGGGTCTAAAAACCATGGGTAGGGTGAAGGAAAGAGGAAAGAATGTGGTTTCTTTTTTCCTTTTCTTGGGTTTTTGCTCTCTCTCATAAGATTAAATGGGTTGTAGGAGTGTAAAGTAGGGTGACGAGTAGGGATGAAAATTTTGCCCCGCCCTACTTAACCTGCCCTTCCCCACTTTGCCCCGCACGGATTTTCCCCGCCCCGTAAAGGTGGTGGGGCGGGGATGGGTTTAAACTTTTTATACCCACTCCGCATTGTTAAGGGTTATAATTGTAAATTTTTCATACCCTAAAACCTTACTATTTAAATAAACATTTCAATATTAGCTTATTTTATTTTACCTAATGTGGTTCTCTATCTTTATTTTGTTTTGTATTGTACTACAAGATTTTTATTTTTTATTTTTTTTTATTGTCTTGTTAAACGCTTGGATATATTATTCAATTTTTTCTATAAATTGATTTGATTTGATGGGATAAATTTAGTTCTAATTTCAAGTATGTTTTTATTAATGAAATAGGTTTCATTAAAAAAATTGTACTAGTTGTAGGGAAAATTAACAAAAAGTAGAGTTTTACGGTGTGGGATGGGGCTTCGCGGGGCCCCAAGGGGCAGGGATGTGGTGAGAAAGTTTTTCCCGTTATGCGGGGTAGGACGGTGATCGGGCAAGACAAAACCATGCGGGACGGGGAAGAAGACCCCATCCTTTAGCCCCACCTTGCCCCATTGCCATCCCTAGTGACGAGGCAATCCAATCCAAGTCTAAAAACCATGGGTAGGGGTAGGGTTGAAGGAAAGAGGAAAGATTGTGGTTTCTTTTCTTTTTTCTTGGGTTTTTGATCTCTCTCATAAGATTAAATGGGCTGTAAGAGTGTAGGGTAGGGTGACTAATCTAAGGCTAATATATTTATACTTAGTTTCCTCCAATATTTTAATAATTTTTATGGTGAAAATTTGAAATCTTTATGTTCTATTTGTTTCACTATAAAAAATTACAGTTGTTTGGCAAACATGTAAAAAAAATTTAATCACAAACCACCAAAATCAATGCCGGATGAGTGGCTTTGATTACTAGATAGGAGGCTCCGGCAACTAGACCGCCAACACTGGCCATTGAACTGACAACCCCACCAGATGGATGGAGAGCCACTGTGTTTTTGTAAAATGTTTTACTAAGTTTTTAAAGGTAAAACATTTTACAATGAATTTTATAGCCAATGGAAAATAGTTTTAGGTTTGACAAAATTTTACAGAGAATAAATACGGTAAAATGTTGAAAATATTTTTCATAATATATTTTACAGCGAATCAAATGGGTGTTCTGCATTATAGACAAAATAAAAATATTATAAGAGTGTTGCGGTGATTTGATCATACTGTATGTGTTCACAAATTTAAAAACTGCATAATATAGTGATTGATATTTAGATAAATGTTTCATACCCACTCAAGCATGCAAATATGATTTTGATACATTAAAAATGAAAATATTTTTCAAATATTTTTCAAATATTATTTATTTTTTATATTTTTTATTGTGTATCATTAAATTTATATTTTATTATACTTTGTTTCAACTTCTGAAAAAACAACTAAATTTGAGGAAGAATAACATATTTCAAATAAATTATTTCTCATATAAATCTTAGAAAAATAACATCAATGAAATTTCATTATACTTAAAAAATTAATGCACCACTTAAACTAATTAATATTAAAGAAAATAAATGTATTTATCCATCCTATTAGTAATGTTTTAGGTTACATAGAATCATAGATAAGCTATATATATATATATATATATATATATAACTTTGGAGGTATACTTAGGCCTATACATGGTGCGGTGCGACCTGTGGATGGCCTAATTTTTTTCTCCTCATTAGGTTTAGTCTCACATTGAATCTTTGGCAACGTGACTCTTGCGTGCTTGTGTCTCTAGAATGGAGTGTGTGTATGTGAGTCCATTTTTCTTATTTTTATTTTAAGAATCGCCACTAACCATTGGTTTTGTATTAGATGTGATTGGTCATCTAAAGGTATAATTCATTTTAGGTTACCTAATTAAATAAACCAAGTTTTAGGGGTTCATTAACTAAAGCAAACCAAAAAAGTCTTGAACCAAAGATCTTAAACTCGGAAGTTTGGTTACGTGTGGAGAAGGGGCTAGACACCCCACAATGCCTATCCAAAGATTATACCTCATTTTAATTCATTTCAAAGATTATCTTTTTGTGAAGAAATAGAATACCTGGCATTTTGAATTTTTTTAAAAGTTTTTTTTTTTTAAGCAAATAATATACATATATACATGTGAGTAAATATTTACATATAGCTAACATGTGAATATTAACTCTAAAGAATATTTACAATCAAGACATGTGAGGTATACACATAAGTAGCATGAGAGAGAACATTCAAAACATGTGAATAGAACATTTAATATATATATATATATATATATAGCATGCAAGTACTAGCTATCATAAGTAGGCAAGCTAATAACTCAACAAAGAGAGAGGGAGTTGGAAGAATAGGACTTTGTTATAATCCACATTTTTCTCATTTTCATCATGCAAAAAAGATGACAAATAAAGCTCATTAGTGCCAAAGAAAATGATAGGAAAAATGTAAATTTATAGGGTGTTCAAAGATTGAAGAGAAATGAGCCATGGATACAAATCCTTAACTACAACTGTAGGGTCAACTTTTGTAGCCCCAGCCCAAAAAGGTTTGGATTGTGAGCCCAATGAACCCAAGACAATAAAATTGTAGAGAGTGGGTGAAAGAGCTAGGCTAGCAATGAATTAACAGTATAAGACTGTAGTGTTTGTGGATAAATTTGTATTCAAACGTGCTCGAACAGATGCAAACGTAACGTCCGAAGAGGAGTTTGTATTGAATAACCTTGAGTTACAATTCTTGGAGCTACAGCAATGGAGTTCTCTCCTTTTTTTCTTTCAGTTTTCCATCCCCCTTTATCAGAGGGATTTCCCTCTTATATAGTACTCCCTCCCTTCATCTTCATCGTCCACTTGTTCATCATCTAGACGTCCACTTGAGTGCATGTCCCATCATGTACCCTTTTAGCCTTGTGTGAGTGACGGTAGCTGAGAGTGTACTGTTCAGGTGTCTTCTCCACATTAATGCGGTCAGGGAAGTAGGTGGAGTGCATTTAATGCGGTGGTTGAAGTCTGTCTCCTAGATATTTCTCCGTTCCTGCTATCCTCATGCGTGCCTGAGGTTCATTTCCATCATTACACTTGTCAGGGGGATCATTTGAGCTTCCCAGACACCTGTCGGACCAAGCTTCTTCGGATCCGAGGATATTGGACTCCTCGGACAATTGAACATCTCCTTGGATCATGCCCGTGCTCCTCTCCAGACATGCTCCTTTCACATGGGCTTCTGCTCGAGTGTTTTTATCTCTTCGGACAAACTGTGGTCTTCAAATAGGGTCTTGGGCTCAATACGTTAGGTTGGGCTTTCACCCCCCACAACAACTATTCTAAGAAAAGGCTCAAAATTAAAATGTATGAAGAAAATTAAAGGTCAACTTTTATTAGTTTAGAAAAGCACAATTTTTTTAGAAAAAGTTTTATTGAGAGGTTTTTGAGAAAAGCATTTTTTCATAAAGATCCTTTTTTTTTTTTTTAAGAAATCCAACGTGGTAGAAGAATTATTTAAATAAATAAATAAAAAACACACACACACACACACAATTTTTGGATTTAAAAAAAGAAGAAGAAGATTTTTGAAACATTTTCTTTTAAAAAACATTTTTTTAACGTGATAAAAACACTTTTTCTTTGAAAGATTTTTTATTTTTTATTTTTTGGATTTTAAAAAGAAGGGAGAAAACATTTCCCTGAAGGGAAATTTAACGAGGTAAAACACATTTTTTGAAAGCATAGATTTTTTTTTTGAAGAAACATCATTTTGAAAACACTTTTTTTAATATGTAGGAAAAACATTTTTGAATACATATTAATTTCGGATTTCCCTTTTTTAAAAGGAAAAGTTTTTTTTTTTTTTTTTTTTTGAAAACTCTTTAAAAAGAAAGGTTTTTTAGAAAAGCATCTTTTTTTTAGAAAACTCTATTTTTTATTTGAAAGACTTCATTTTTTAAGAAAAATGTTGGAAAAGATTTTAAAAAAGCATTTCCTTAGGATAGTGTGTAGAGGAGTTGCTTCACACAAGCACATTTATTTTATGGCAACATTTATTTTATGGCAACATTAATGATGATGAATGTAAATAGACAACAAAAATAAAGTGCAAAAAATAAATGGCAAGGAAAGTAAAGTGCAGAAATTTAAATGACATAAAAGTAAAGAGTTGAAATATTGTTAAGGTTGATTAAAAAGTTTTATTTTTATGTCCCCCTTAAATAGATTTTAATCTCTTTCAAGCCTTATGGGTTCTTCATCATAAAGAAACAAGAGTTCTAAGTCATCAGTCATTCTTATGAGACATACCCATATTGTGCTCTATTTGAGGTTTAAAAACCATTTAAGAAGGATGAAATAGAACATAATTTTTTATTTAGGTGTCTAGGTATAGTGTGGGTGTGTGTGGGTGTGTGTGTAAGAAAGTAAAGGGGGAGAGGGATTGTGCAAGAAATTAAAGGGATTACATAAATTAAAAGGGGAGGGGGATTGCTTGGAAAATAAAATGGATGACATAAATTAAAAGGGGAAGGGGATTGCTTGGAAAATAAAAGGGATGACATAAATTAAAAGGGATAGGGGATTTGCTTGGAAAATAAAAAGGATGACATAAATTAAAAGCAAGAATAGTAAAAATAATTAATCCACTACCTCATCGTTTTGGGAAGGTTCATTGAAGGATACTGTGTTAGGTTCTAAAAGCTTAGAACAATTGGTAAACCATGAACACAAATTTGTCTAGATATAGATTCCTAAATCTATAGATATGGTTAGACAATGATCAAGGTGTTGCAAGTTAGAATACAAGAAAAAGGAAGTCACAAGTTCAACCGATCGAGACATGGATCTGCAGAATTTAAGTAAGGCCTAACAGCCCATTACGCCCATTAAATGATTACGGTTTCTAATCTAATTCTCCTAGTGTTTAAAGAAAACCCTAAGACACGTTTTGGTATGATTTTGGAGGTGCTCTTTTGAGATCTAAAAGGTACTGTGCCTTCTTCTTTCAAAGTCATTGCCAAAATTCCATCTACACATTATTAGAACCAGAAAATCTGAAGTTACTGCAACAAGATCATACATAGCTGATGATTTAAAATTTTGAGTGGGATCTCAGAGTCACAAACGTGAGCGTTTGTATGCGACAAATTCAGATAGAAAAGTCCGTGGATTCAGAGCTGCATGTGGTCGTGTAAGTAAGTACTACAAGTGGTGGCTTTAGATTTAGGGGAAAATCTATTGTAAATCTTTCATTCTATCATAGTGAATTTGTGGCTTTGAGGATAGATTATGTTAAATCATCCCCAGGTTTTTTACCTTGAATTTGTTGGTTTCATTGGTTTTCTTGAGTAATCATATCGTTTGTCTTCTTTACTTTTCTACACTTTGTAATATGATTGTTTGTATTTAACCTAGATCTCATAATAAACCTAAATATTAACTTACTTAATTAATTAGGTTAAACAGCTAAGTATATAGGGGTCTAAACAAAACAAACACACCGTTTGGTTAAGTGATCATGCGTCTCTTACAATTGCCTCTGTAAAACGCTACTTCAAATCTGCATTGATGATTTTCTCGAAAAAAAAAAAAAAAAAAACCTGCACTGATGATATAGCAAGTGTCTTACCACAAGCTTTGACCAATATAAGTGGAGTGGTAGGTGATACTTACACCCACCAACTCCATTGTTCATTGGGCATCCTTTCTGCCACTCTTATTTTCCAAATTTTGGCTTCTTTCTATTTCTCTCTTCACTTCACTTTCAAATATTACTCCCACTATTTTCTCCTTTCCTTACACGAGATTAATATATTTCCTTTAATCTTAGTAGTTGTACCTGGAAATAAAAAAAAAAAAACTTTGTGTTGACTTTTGTTAGCATTTTAGCTTAAAAACTTTAATCAATGATGCTATAAGAACACAGGTAATATTCTCCTCATAGGAATGACAAGCAGTTTAAAAATTCTCTATTTTTGTGTCCCTTTTTTCTATTACGAATTCCTAATTACTTTTGTGGGTGTTTATGTGAGTTCAAAACTTTGGCTTGTGAGTGCACACACAAAGAGATCTTTTTCTTTAAGATGATATTTTCCCTCACTTAAATGAGTTTGTTAATGAGTTATAGGCACATTATCTATATGGTACAACTAAGTCAAGATTCTATTAGTAGTACACGTACTTGAAAAATGCTGTAGATTTCTCCCTATGATCTGCAAACATCTTTAAAAAACTATTATGCATATTTGTTTATAGATAATGGAGAGTTATCAATGAAAATGTACCTTTGCAAGGTCATTAGTGTTAGGACAAATACTTTGGAGTTTCCCATTTCCAATTATTCATTCTTTATTGGAGTTAATCATTTACTTTAATCAAAGTGATCTATAGGGTTGCCCCTTTTCTTCATACATTGCTACTTTTTAGAGGATGAAAAAAAAATTATGAAAAGGATAGTAGGTGAACCCATAGGTTTGTTGATATGTGGGAGATTTTATGCACCACTGTTAATAATAGAAGAAACTGAAGTCACTGCAATACGGGTGTATTGTCACTTGTGAATATATATGTTGCGACAGCTTTTTTCATTTCCTATAAAATTGGTGTCAAAATTTTCCTAAAATGGATTACTAACAATTTTCCAAAGAACACTCGTTAGCATGAACCCTATTTATATATAGAAAAGTGTCTGTCTAATACTCCCAATAGGTGAGGCCGATATAAGTGAGGAATCGATGGAGAGAAAGTGACTATGAGTGAAGGGGATGTGGTCCATATTTAAGTTTTTTTTTTTTTTTTTTTTTTTGAGAGTGCATATTTAAGTATAAAGTGACAAAACAACTTTGACTTTTTGAAGTTATTTTGTTTCTATCATAAAATATACAGGACAAAATCTAGTATAATATCTTATTTCATATATCTTAGAATGTCCTTTTAAAATTAAACAACGTGGCTACTTATTACTTATTAGTATTACCAAACAACGTTACAACTTCAAAAAACCTGCTTATTTTCTCCGTTAAAACCTTCTCTTTCACCCACCTTTTCAGAATCCCATTAATGCCTACTACTTTGAAGAATCTCCAACAGCACCCCCACAAAGATTTTAGCAAAAACCATTAGCTGCTAGATAAATGTCAAACTGTATCTGCTGGTTACAACTTACAAGTCTCCTAATTGCAGTGACTGTGAGCTCCGTTTGTTAAAAAAATTGATACTTGTTAGTACGACAGATTATTAATGGCAGATTAAAAAAAAAAGTAATATTATTAGTAAGTTTAGACGCAGATAAGAATTAGTGAAAACTTACCAATTTAACCATTATTAAAATAATTGTCATTTTATATATATATATATAACATTACTCATATTTAAAAACAAGAACTTATTATCCATGATCTATGATTATGCCAAGTAGCTCATTACTACAAAATTTCTTCATTTTGCCTTCCACATAATCAAAAATTTTTTCTTTATGTCAAAGAATTACAAATATCTTGTGTTAATGGGTAGATCTGTTATCTGTAGATTGCATTCGTTTTTTTTGCAATAATTAATTTTTTCCACGGAGAGAGAGAGAGAGAGAGAGAGAGAGAGAGAGAGAACATGTGTAAAATGACTGAAATATAGTGTAATGATTGAAATTTTTTTTATAGATTTTTTATTTCCTCCTTTTACTCGACTGATTGGCCACCACGAAACAAGGGTCGGTAAAAAAAAAATAAAAAAATAAAAAAATCTTAAAGTAAAAAGACAGTAGTAGATTATGACTTATGAGGAAAGTTTGCATACAATTGTTCTAACATACATCCTCCTATGTATGTTAGTTACGAAACTCAAAGCCAATAATTTACCAAGAAAGAAACTCAAGCCAATACTATTGGTCACAGTCACCTGTGATTTTTGTGCACAAAATTGACACGTGTTCAGATTTCATCTGTTTCTTTTTTTCTGAGTATCCGACCCTCCACAACAGGTGAGGTCCACATACTTTGTCGATAAGAAGTGGTAATCCGAGTCACTTTGTATTTGTCGGTTTGCGACTAGTGGGAACTTACCATCATATTAAACCTTACACGTTTATCATTCGAATCTCATTTCAGAATCTTGTGTTAAAAAGATATGGGACAAAATTTCTCACCAAATTAACTTAAAAATATGTTGTTTAAATTTTTTTTTTCTTTTTTATTAGTTGTGAATTTTAAAAATCTAATCCTTAAATTGTATATTCTTAATATATATGTCAAATTTCATCCAAATCAGATGTTAATTAATATTCAATCAATAAATTTATTTTTTATACATAATTTTAAATCATAAAAACTTAAAATTTAAACATTTGATTAATGACATAGTTATTGATATTTGATCTTTTTAAAATTTTACAAGTACGAAGAATATAATAAAAAAAAATGTAATCTAACATATAAATTTTTTAAATTCATATTTAATAAAAAAATATTGACACAATTTGAAAAGTTATCCTTTAAAATTAGTTTGGATGGAAACTTTTTGAAAAAAGTGGTATCATCTTATGATAGTTTGGATTTTCCACTCTCAAAAGTTTATAAATAATCCCCGACACCTTCCAATCTCCAACTCAGCAAAAAATCCCTTCCAATCTCCAACTCAGCAAAAAATCCCTTCCAATCTCCAACATTCTAGCCTTTCCTTAGCCAACTCAATTTCCAAAATGTTTCCACTAACATTAGCCATTTTCCTGCTACTCCTTGGATCCATCTTCTGGACATTCATGCCAAAAAAAGGACGTAAACTAGTACTCCCACCGGGTCCCCGGTCGTTTCCCATTATTGGTAATTTTTACATGTTGGGTTCCTTGGGTAGCCTCCCACATCGTGCTCTCGAAAACTTAGCCAAAAAATACGGACCCATCATGTCATTGCGGCTTGGCCATGTCCCAACTATTGTGGTCTCATCTTCCCAAACTGCTGAGCTAATTTTAAAGACCCATGACGCCGTTTTTGCCAACCGACCTATATTCGAAGCCTCCAAGATCATTGGTATGTCCAAAGGTATTGCTTTCTCCGAGTATGGTCCATATTGGCGCAGCCTTAGGAAACTCGTTGCGTCGCTGCTTCTGAGTGCTTCAAAAATAGAGTCATTTGCACCTATGAGGAAGGAGCTGGTAGGATCATTGGTACAGTCACTGAAAAAGGCTGCGGTAGCACATGAGGTTGTGGACATTAGTGAGAAAGTGGGCAAACTCGTTGAGGAATCAACACGTAGAATGGTATTTGGTCGAAGTCATAATCATAGATTCGACTTGAAGGCACTTAGTGAGGAGACCTTGAACCTGATGGGGGCTTTCAATCTAGCAGATTATGTTCCTTACCTTGGGGCACTTGATCTACAGGTATATTTCAATGTCTTTATCTTTTCAACTTAATTCTCCCTTTGAGTTTATCCAAAAAAATTCTCCCTTTGATAAACTTAGCCATTGGTTTTTTTTTTTTTTTTTGGAGAATCTAAAAACAGTCGATTTTTCTTTTACATTTCATGCCTATTTCTTCGTCCACCTAGTAATGTTGTTGGCCCAAAAGTGTCTCAGTAGCGGTTAAAACTTCACATCCTACTCCTCATTGGCAGACAATATATGCAATTAATAGCGCGTAAAATTTTCTACAGTCATAATTTATACTCCCTCTGTTTCAATTTGTTCGTCCTTTATTCCATTTTGAGATGTCCCAAAATATTGTCTCGTTTTTAAAAATAAAAGTTATTAATTTACTAATATTCCTATTATACTGCTACTTTATTTTCAAAATTATTTGAAAAGAAAACTAACAAATATTTTAAAAAATCAATCTAATTAGAACACATTTTTAATTGCCTCATTAAGAATAACTCTTTAAAAAAAAAGTTAATAAATTTATTTAAGAGTAATTTTGTAAACTTATACATTTTTATAAGGTAGACAAGACAATAAATGATATTCCCTTTAAAAGTTTGACTTTTCAAACAGGACAAACAAATTGGGACAGATATAGTATATCTTATAAACAATCGAACACTTTTGGTATAATAGTTACTTTATAAATACAAAATTCTTATGGATAGGGTGGGAGTTTCACACATATACTTTTTTTTTTTTAATAAAATACACACACATACACTTAAATTAGGTTAGAATGAAATTTCTATCATAGATAAAAATATAAAATATAAAATATAAAAAACTAATATATTTCATAACACTTTTACAATAAACTAAAGTGTTAGCATATCATAAATCAAAATAAAATAAAATAAAATAAAAAAAATTATATATTATGGCCCACCACACCTCAAAACAAGCTTATTGTTAAATTTTTGTCCTGCCATTTACTTTCTCTACAACGCATATATCCCAACATCTGGTTCAATAATTTTGGGTCCATCCACAAGTTTTAGCTGTTGTGCCATGCATGTATACGGAGTAAATGATTATTCTTGGAAAAAAAAAATCCATAATGACCCTGCCGTATTAAAAGATGAGCATACTGTTTTTGGGTCATGTTAGTTATGGCAATAGTTATTGCAGAAAAAATTTGTTCCTTGGCCCTCCCTTGCCTACTCTATATGCCACATTGGTATGTAGTGTTATAGATGAAAAATTTTAAAATATAACTTTTATGCCACAATTTTAATGTGGTTAACTGTAAGTGGTAAAAAAAGAAATGCAACAACTCAAGAGAAACTACTAGTTACATCTTTATTTTGCCTTAAATAATATCTGATGGATATGAAATTTGGTATCTATATTAAATTTATTAAGTGGTGTATTTCGTACCAATAAGTGTTATATATCTATAAAATCATATTGTATGTATATGTAACATACAAAAATGAAATTTAATCCTTTGATAAAATACATAATTATTAATCCTTGAAAATCTAGGAATTTATTAACAAAAAGGGTATAAGTAAAAATGTAATCAACTGGTAGATTTATCAAAATTTTCATTTAATAAAAAATTATTAAGTGGTGTAATATTACTTCAACTTACACTATATATATAATTTTAACCTAAAGAAGCTTATCTAATTTTAACCCATAAATAAACTAACGTTTTCTTTTCACTTTAAACCTTGTTATTTTTGGGTTCTCCAAAAAAAAAAAAAAAAAAAAAAAAAAAAAAAAAAAAATCTCCTCTATATATATATATATAGAGAGAGAGAGAGAGAGAGAGAGAGAGAGAGAGAGAGAGAGAGAGAGAGAGAGAGAAACACCATGTGTAATTTTAAAGTAATTCCAGTAACTTACTTTTGGATGCGAATTTTTTTATTGGATGGCTCAAGTTACTTTTTTTATTGGATGCGAATTTCAATAAATTCACTTTTGGATTACAAGGTCTTTATATCTTCTATATTTGCAAAATTTTAAGATAATCGAAAATCAATAACTATCTCATCAATAAAATGTTTAAAATCAATAATTACCACATCAGTTTCTTAGGTTTGTTTTTTAGCAATATTGGTGACATTATAACACTTTCTATCCGTTTGTGGCGTTTACCTCAACGATTTACGTTTTGAGAAATGGTATTGTTTACTTAGTTTTCTAACCATTCGTTGCGCTCAGGGATTGACACCACGCATTAAGAAAATTGGCAAGACTCTTGATGTAGTATTGGAGAACATTATCCAGGAGCATGAACAAATTCCTAGTGGTCCACAAAGTTGTGAAAAGGACTTAATGGACATGTTACTTTCTTTGATGAATCAACCCATGAATCCCTCTGATGAGAATTCATGTAAAATTGATCGAAGAGTTATCAAGGCTATCTTTATAGACTTGATTACGGCTACATATGACACTACAGTTTTTATCATTGAATGGACCATTTCTGAACTCTTGAGGCATCCACGGATAATGAAACATGTACAGGATGAGCTAGAACGTGTAATTGGAATGAATAGGATGGTGGAGGAAACAGATATAGCAAATTTAACTTACTTGAGTATGGTGATTAAGGAAAGCTTCAGATTACATCCTGTTGCACCATTTCTAATCCCACGTGAATCAATGGAGGACATTGAGATTAGTGGATATTACATACCCAAGAAATCACGAGTAATAATAAATTCTTGGGCTATTGGACGAGATCCTTATGTGTGGTCGGATAATGTGGAAGAATTTTACCCTGAAAGGTTCATAAATAGTAATATAGATCTCAAGGGACGTGACTTCCAGCTTATCCCATTTGGATCCGGTCGTAGAGGCTGCCCTGGATTACAATTAGGGCTTACAACCGTCACTTATGTTCTCGCTCAGTTGCTACATTGTTTTGATTGGGTGCTCCCTAATGGCATGTTGCCTAATGACTTGGACATGAGTGAGAAGTTTGGGCTATCAATGCCAAGAGCCAAGCACTTACTCGCGATGCCAACCTATCGCCTACCTGGTTAAACTTGTAAGATAATTATCATTTAATCTTTAAAGAAGTTTTCTTAATTATACTTGATGTGTTTTAATGGGAGGTTTTCATCTATCTTTTTTATTTTAGGTCAAACGAAAAGGTTCCATAAGAAGAGTTGAAGACATTGCAACACCAAGTTATTTTATGTTACCTCAAATAAAGTATTAGCCTACCTTGTTTATTGGATTCAAATGTACTGTGTCCTCCTAAAAATTAAATGTCATAGCTCACAACTTGGAGACTTTTACTAAATGTTTAAAATAAATAGTTAAGATTTTTAGCGACAAGTACCTTTTTACAAGTATCTCGTTGGTGTGCAATATCTATAAAAAAACTGATTATGGATGTTTATTTATAAATAATGTCAATACCAAATTTTGGCACTCATCCGCCAACCTCTAGAATGCTTCACTTGGTTATCAAAGCAACATATTCAACACTAGCAAAGGAGCATTTCTCACTTGCCTTTACTCCTGATCTTTTACAATTAATGAAAACACTTTGTTCATGGGGATATAGAGGATCCATAAGAAGTATCTGTCCTAATAACAAATGAAAAGCACTCGTTCAACCCATGAGAAACCTCATGATGCATTCTTGTTGCTACTACTCAAATATGGGGCGATTGGTTCGCTTGATGTTACAACTTACATTCAGTGACTGGAGCTAGGAATTTTTCTAAGAGAGACCAACTTTTAAAAAATATTCGGCGGACTTCATCGTGTTGATTAACGGGATTTTTTTACATATTACTCATTATAATACAAGATCATCTTCTGAGGAAACAATACATGTTTACTTAACATATTTTAACTTTTCAATAATAATAATAATTGGTAAACCACTGAGTTGCAAACTTGACAGTGCTAAAAGTGTTAAGATCATTTACATATTGGAGTTGCTAGATCCTTATAGAAGCTCTACGCCAAAGAAACAAAAGAATTACAAATTTTAAAGGGCATTCAAAGCACTCAGAATATTCACTATCTTGTTAACTATCAAAAGACCTTTCAACAATAATATTAGATCAAAGCATTCAATTTTTCCAACTACAAAGACATCAACACAGTCAACACTATTTCAAGTGCCTGTGAATCAACAAAATTAATATCAGCATCCAACTTTGAGTTATAATTGTGAATATATATATTAATGTCTACTTTTTTTCAACTTCTTTTTTCTCTTTTTAAACTTTTATTCTCCTTATTCTCAAAAAAAAAAAAAAAAAAAAAAAAAAAAAAAAAAAAACCTCTTTTTCTCTCAATTATTTCACATCCACTGTTATACTTAACTTCTCCAACCTTTCTCCTTCCTCTTTACCTCATTATCTTTCTACTACGCTTTACTTTACCATTAAACTTCCTTCATCATTTTTTTCTTTCTTATATTTTGACTATTCTTCTTCCAATCTTGTTTTGTATAAATTTGATATAATTTCTTCCATTCAATTCATCTTTTTTCCACACAAAAACTGTGAGTACTCTCTCTCTCTCTTTCTCGGTGGATTTTTGTTCTTTCTTATAATTCTAATTTAGGTTGATAGTTTATTTATTTATTTAATTTTAATATGTGTTTTGATGTTGTGTTTTATAAATTTCCCATAAAATCTCCCTCTTATAACTTTGGTTGGATTTTGGTTTGGATTAATACTCGGTTTCTTTTGGAAATAAGAATTTGAGTTTATATCAAAACAAAATCTACATGACTACTAATTCGAATGTGCATACCAATTTTTTGAGTAATAAATTATTATAAAATCTATATTTTATTCCTATGATTTCATTTTAATTTTGGATAAGATAATATTATAGTTTTGTGATGAGTTTTGATTATCATGATGATCTTTTTATTCCTTAAGAGTTACGAGATGAGAAATTTGAATAATAAATTTGAAACTTATAATGTTTAGTTGTATATTAGGCAAACATAACATACTATAACAGAAGTTAGAAGAATATTAATCACCTTAAAAAAATATTAGTCAAAACACAGAAAATAAAAGAATGACATATTTGTAAAGATAAAAAAAAAAAAAAAAAAATTACTTGTAGACATCTATATATATATATATATATTCCTTTTATTTTTAAAAGACAATACTTGAAGTAATTGTTACTTTTTATATAATACACCTCATTATATAATATTTATATATTCCTAGGTGTTGATGCCCCTTTTTGCAAATCCATATCCAAAAGCCCATAAGGAAGAAAGCCCAATAAGAAGCAAGAGTCAAAAGCCCATACAGAGGAAAGCCCAATGAAAAGCAAGGCCCAAAGTATATATTGGAGAATATGCTAACCCATGTAAACTAACATTTGCTTGATGGGTATTTTCTTTGGGTTTTAGATTTGTTTATGTGCAGGAAGTAGAAAAGTACTTATGCAGTAAAAAATGAAGAGTAGTCATTCACGTTGCAAAAAAGTACAAAAAACTTTACTGCACAGCAGAAGGTTCTACTGCACAGCATAAGGCTTTACTGCACAACAGAAAGTTTTACTGCACATCAAAAAAGTCAGTCCTATGGTAGAAACTGGAGAAAAGTTCCTTCTGTGGTAGAAACAGAGGATAAACCCACTTTGCAGCGTCTTCCCTTGGACTTTGGACTCAACGTTTGTGCACAAACTGGCAGTGGGAGAATGGTACTTTGGAGCCCATTTTGCAAAGCGCCAGACCCAACTTTCTTCTTACAAAAAACCTAGACTACTTTCTTCACTAGGGAGTTAGGATCAAGATGGGGAGAATGAGATATTTGTCCTTTGCAAACATGTTTCCAAGTCCTTACCAAAGCGAGATGTGAATGTTCTTAAACCATCCAAGCTATACCCTCAGGAAAGTATCCAAAATGTCACAGCAATACCATAGTGGAATTCTATGGTGGAGTATCATGGGCTCTCAACAAGTTCCGCGAATCTACCCATTTTTGGCTAAACAGAGAAGGGCACAAGGCAGTAACTGGCAAATAAGGGTTTGAAAGCCAAGAGCAGTAGCTGAGAGGAAGATGGAGGATTAGAAACGTCGACACTTACGCAAACTGAATCGAAAAGTGATCTTCGAACTCGCGGAAGGATTCTTGCAGACTCTGAGATGAACTGGGATTGATGATTGAATGTACTCAGTGGGTTCGAGCGCTTGAGTATGCTGGGTGGTCTGAGGATTCGCAAAGTAAAGAAGAAATAACCTCCTTTGAGGCTTTATATGGGAACAAGCGAAGGGTCAGGGGCCATCCCGCCCAAATTCTGAAAAAAAAATCACGTCCGTTGGATCTGTAGCCCACCGTTGGATGTCAAAGACAAAGCGTCGCCTGGAGTAAATGGTAGTGCCTTGGGGAGACTGAAATGACAGCGGCATTAATGAGGCGCCTACTTCTATGCCCCCATGCGTGTAAATGCAGATATTTTTGTTGTTTCAAACTGTCATTTCGTGACAAGTCAAAATCCTATTTTTTCTCCTCGGATGCGAGGGAAAAACTAAAATTTTGAGGGGCTATTGTGGGGGGTGAAGCCCAACCTAATATATTGGGCCTAAGGCCCTATTGGAGGAATACTGTTTGTCCGAAGAGATGAAAGCACTTGAGAAAAGGCCCATGTAAAAGAAACGTACCTGGAGGTGAATGGGGGGTGTAGTCCGAGGAGATGTTTAATGGTCCGAAGAGGCCATTATCCTCGGATTCCAAGAGGCTTGGTCAAACAGACGTCTGGGAAGTTCAAGTGATCCTCATAACAAGTCTAATGATGGAGATGAACCTCAGGCACGCATGAGGATAGTAGGAACGAAGAAATATCTAGAAAACAAACTTCAACCACCATATTAAATGCACTGCACCTGCTTTTCTGGTCGCATTAATGTGGAGAAGACCTCTGAACAGTGCACTCTCATCTACCGCCACTCACACAAGGCTAAAGAGGATACATGATGGGACATGCACTCAAGTGGGCGTCTAGATGATGAACAAGTGGACGATGAAGATGAAGGGAGAGGGTACTATATAAGGGGGAGAGGCCTCTGATAAAGGGGGGGAAGAAAGAAAGAGCAAAAGAAGAAAACATCATTACTATAGCTCTAAGAATTGTAACCAACGTTCATTCAATACAACTCCTCTTCGGACGTTTATGTTTGCATCTGTCCGAGCATGATTGCATGTTAATTTACTCACAAACACTACAGCTCAATACTGTTTAATTCACTACTAGCCCAGCTCTTTCACCCACTCTCTACAAATTCATTGTCTTGGGTTCATTGGGCTCACAATCCATACCTTTTGGGCTTGGGTTACAAAAATTGACCCTACAATTATAAATTCAAAACATGTTCAACTAATGTCCAATTTAATAATTACTTATGTAATAATATTTAACAAAGCTATCTAAATAAATCAAATAATCATATGTTTATAACATACACATTTAAATGGATTAAACTTAGAAGTGATAATACATGATATACGAGTCAAAATAAGAATTTTTTTTCATCATCTTGCCTAATCAACTCCATTTAAATCAATGTTATCATCATGTTCATCATCTTGCAAAGTTGTTTTTTCATTAACATTTTCTTCATCATCATTAACATTTACTATCTCTTTCTTTGTTTTTTTTTATTCTAATATTTTTTCTTAGCATTCTAGCTTCTTAGACTTCTACCAATAATAACAAAATAAAAATAATTATATTTTCATTTAATACATTATTCATATCATGGAAAATATATTTGTAAATATGAAAGTGAAGTGTAAGAGTATAGTCCAAATTTTGTAAGAGAAAGAGGAGGGGGAATAAATACTCATGGACATGTTATTTTATTGGACTCAATTAAGTACATATCCCAATAATTTTGTGTTAGAAAAAGTCTAACAACTTGTTTAAATCAAATAAAATGACAAATTTTAATAGAGAAACAAATTTTAAACCCACATATCTATATATTGTACTATTTAAGGATATGATATAATTTATACGATATACACCTATCCATTGGACGATTCATGCGATGATACACCCTTATAATATGGAATTTTTTGTACACGATACGATACGTATTACGTATTGTACAATATTGATAACTATGCACGTATGGTTGTCAAGTTTTTAAATCAAATTTAGTTAAAAATAATAAAATAATAAAATAATGATGTAGAAAGTTTTGAAAGCATCAAAACTTATGTGGCAAGATTTCATGAAGTTAATAAAAAGTCAAATGCTTTGGTTTTATTGTATATATAGATGTGTGTCAATATTATTTTTTTTTTTGTGATTTGTGACATGTCAAAATTTATAGTATTTCTAGCATTAGCTTTTATTTATTTTATTTTTTTTATAAAAAATATAATTTTTAATAGTTAATATTTTGAATTTAATTAATATATATTTATTGTTTAAAATTTGGAGACTGGCAGCTTGGACCTTAGGCAATTGCCTTACTCGACTAATGGTTGGGCCCACCTAGAAGTACAAATGTGACTTTTCATATTTTAGATTAGAGTTTGGTTGACGGGTGTCCTTAGGACATTTATAATGGATTATTTAAAAAAAAGTTTTAATATCACTTTTATAGAAAATATAAAAATTTATGAAAAATCAATTACTCTTTTTATTTTCAATTAGGTATATTTAATTTGATAATTTGCTTTTTAAATTTTATCTTAGGAGGGAGAGAAGAGATTTGGTTTTTGTATAAGCTATGACTTTAAAGAAGGTGACTGCCGACTAGCGAGATCGAGTAAGGTGACAATCTGATGGCATTTTTGTTGAATTTTTTGCCCTACAATTATGGGTGAGTTTATATTGCCACCCTAGAGTTTTGATTCTACTACGTATTTATTTATTTTTAATGAAAAGACAAATTAGCCATTTTCCACTCTCAGAAGAGTTTATAAATTATGGGAAATGTTAACGAATGCTTAAGAGAATTGATTTAGGAATTATTTTTAGAAATATTTTATGGAAAAATGATAAATCAATTAATTTTTCTGTTATCTTTTTATATTTCTGATAAAAGTTGTGTTAAAACTTTCTTAATATGATTTATTAACAATTGCCTTAAGGACACTTTTTAACATGACCCATAAATTATAATCTCCAAACACCTCTTCAATTCCCTACCTTTCATCGCGGACTCAATTTCCAAAATGTCTCCATTGACATTAGCCATTTTCGTACTACTATCCATCTGGACATTCATACAAATCCTATCACGACCAAAGGACCACAAAAATGAGCCTAAACTCCCACCTGATCCTCGTGTGAAAGTTCAATATGTGTCTAAAACACCTTTGAACGTTAAGACCCCCAATTACAAAATTACCAATTCAAGCTTTGTAGCAAACAATGTATGTGTGGAAAATGATAACAAGCTTATAATAGAATTGATAAACAATCTAAACCATAAATAATCACAATCACAGCAGTAATTAAATGGTAAAGGTAAACGGAAGAGAGATGCAAACACAAGGACAACATGCGATGTGTTATCGAAGAGGAAACCGAAGCCCTCGACGTAAAACCTCTCCGCCGCCCTCCAAGCGGTCAATAATCCACTAGAAAATGTAGTTGGGATACATGAACATCAATAGACCCTCCAAGCCTAATCTACCTAGGTACCTAAGCCCTCCAAGCTTTCTGCTCCAACGAGGTTGTGCCGAACCTTTTTCTTTTCTACCTTACCGGATTCCGCTACTAAACCATAGCATCAACCAATGAATATTGGTTCCTTCCAAACTGCTTCCCTTAGCACCAAATGAACCTTCTCACAAATATGGGTGTGGTGAGAAAAGGATTTAGTCAATGACCTCTCAAGGATGTATCAATGGAGAGGAAGAGAGTAGAGGAATTTGTAGAGTCTCTTAGATGAAGATTGGGGATGAGGCAATTTTGTTTTGCTCTAGGGTTTCTCTCACAAAATTCTCTCTGGAAGCTCACTACATTTCGTGGGTATAAGGGTCTATATATAGTGGTGTGTGTTTGGAATACGAAGAGACATTTTTTGCCAAACAGGGCTGGTTGGCGACTTGGTCTTGCTGCTTGTCCAAGTCGCGAGTTCAAGTCGCGAAGTAACGGCCTGGCAGCTTGAGACTTTTGTCTTGTAGTGCGACAGCTGGCGCGACCCTTCAGCTCCCTTGTGTGCTTCTCACGTGCCTGCAGTTGACAGCTTGCCAGTCGCGAGTTAGCCGCGAGTCCTAGCCGTGAAACTCTGCTTCTTTGCACAAACTTGAGTTTTTCTTCACACTCTCTTCACACACTACCCTTACATGAATCTCATCTAAATACAGAGTTACTAAGTGTTAAATTACAAGCAAAATGACACGGAATAAAGCCAACAAGATGGTTGATAAATTTCAACCTTACATCGTGCCTTACCAATTAATTGGTAACCTTCACATGCCTCCCACACCGTGCCCTCCAAAACTTAGGGAAAAAATATGGGCCCATCATGTCATTGCGGCTTGGTCATGTACCAACTATTGTGATCTCATCTCCTCAAGCTGCTGAGCTATTTTAAAGACCCATGAAACCATTTTTGCTAGCCGACCTAAACTCCAAGCCTCTGAGTACATGTCTTATGGTACCAAGGGCATGACTTTCACTGAGTATGGTCCATATTGGCGCAACATTAGGAAACTATGTACGTTGCAACTTCTTAGTGCTTCAAAAATAGTCATTTGCACCTATGAGGAAAGAGGAGTTAGGATCATTGGTGCAGTCACTTAAAAAAGCCGCCGCAGCGCATGAGGTTGTGGACCATAGTGGGAAAGTTTGCGAACTTATTGAGAAAACCACATGTAGATATTTGGGCAAAGTAAAGATAATAGATTTGACATGAAGGTGCCTATTGAGGAGGCCCTTACCTTGGGGCGCGCACTTGATCTACAGGTATTTATGTTTCTATCTATTCAACTTTATCAGTCTTAAATCTTTATGATTAGTTGAAGTGACCATGGCCAAAACCAATCCAATTGGTCTATTCTTTTTTGGGATAAAACCTGTCTATTATTATTATTTTTCTTTTTTTAACTTATTTAGAAATATTAGATATGTTAGCCCCCACATCTTGAACCCACTCTACTTACCCTTGGTGATATACATATATATATATATATATATATATATATATATTTCTGAATGATATATTTTTCTATTTAAAATTTATAGTTGTGATATATGAAAAATAAGACATGTTTATGATCTGTTTAAATTGAGGGGGAAAGATGAAGAGTAAAGTAGAGTAGAGTAGATTTGGTTTAAAATTAACTTATTTTCAGCCAATTATATTCTACTCATTCTCCATCCAAATGAATCCTTAATAAAATCTAAGATTTCAATTCTCCGTAAAATCTTGCACAAGGACATGGCCGCCTTGAAAAACACATGGCCAATACAGTTCCCGTTTCACCTAAAAAAGAAAAATTAAATAAATAAATACAGTTCCCGTTTTCTTCTATCTAGTATTTTATTGTTTTGGTCCCTTTCTCAACAATTCTTTTACTCTTTTTTTTCTTATATTAATACCTTACACTTTGATAAGTAATCAACTAATCTTATCTTCTACCACCCTATTCCACTTCCACAAAACTACATTATTTGCAATTGACAGAGCATATATATATATATATATATACGCGCCAACAACTGGTTCCATAAATTTGGGTCCATCCAGAAGTTTTAACTTGAATGCCAGACATATTAATGGAGTAAACAATACTACTAGTACCATAGGCTTTTCACATACTTTGTCTTAACTATTTTATGTTGCAAATTGTGCTTAGTTGTCTGTTACAATTTGTCACGTAGGACAATTATGACGAAGTGTATAGTATTAACTTTATTGTAAGTGATAATTCTTGAGAGGAAAAAAATGAAAAATGTTTATTCTGATTTCTAAGGCTACCGTATCATAAGATAAACATGATGTTTTTCCGTGTATTTTATATTTGAAAAATGCTAGAATCATAATTATTTGCACAAATTTTGCTACAATTTAACATGATAAGTAGTGAGCGACGAAGGAAAACTGGTAGGTTTAACTGTTTAAGTGGGTCCACACCTCCACCACTTGTAACTCACCAAGTGATAAATTGTGCAAAAATTGTGTAAATTGTTATGTTCTAGCATTGTTCTTTATATTTCTACTTCTTTTATTATTGTTTTAAAATATGTGGTTGCATCCTTTCTAGAACACTAAGCTATCAACTTGGCCTATGTAATGGCTAACAGGACAGGATATAATCATCCACAAGTTGCAATATATATATATATATATATATATACACAAAAGTTAAAAAAGCAAAGCATAATAGAATGCGTCACGGGAACAAATCTTTTCGAATCACATATATAATAACCATTTGGTTTAGCGATTTGGGTCCAAATTAAAAACATGTTTATTTTATCCAAAACGTGAATTTTAATTTATGTGTTTGGTGAAATATCAAGGCTATCATAATAAACATGATTTCAGGTGCATATGACACTTTAGCTGCTGCGATTGAATGGACCTTTTCTCAACTCTTGAGGTATCCATGAGTGATGAAACATGTACAGGAAGAGCTAGAACGTGTAGTTGGAATGAATAGAATGGTAGAGAAGACAGATTTGTTAAAATTACTATAATTGGATATGGTGGTGAAGGAAAGCTTAAGACTGCATCATGTTGGACCATTACTTGTCCCACATGAATCCATGGAGGACATTGAGATCAGTGGATATTATGTCTCCAAGAAATCATGAATAATAATAATAAATTTTTGGGCTATTGGACAAGATCCTTATGTGTGGTCTAATAATGTGGAAGAATTTTATCCAGAAAGGTTCTTAAATATAGTAATATAGACCTCAAAGGATGTGATTTCCAGCTTATACCATTTGGGTCTGGTCACAGAGGGTGCCCTAGATTGCATCTAGGTCTTTACAACCATTAAATATGTTCTAGCTTAATTATTGCATTGCTTTCATTGGGCACTCCCTAGTGGCATGTTGCCTAATGACTTGGACATGAGTGAGAAGTTTGGGCTATCAATGCAAAGAGCCAAGAACTTGTCTGTCATGCTAACTTATCGCCTACTTAGTTAAATTTGTAGGAGAATTACGATATAATCTTTAAATTTTTTTTACTTATTCAGATTTACTATGCACTTGGTTTCGTTGTTCCAAATAAAGAGTTGGAAAAATTGTAGCACCAAATCAACTCAAGTTACCTGAATAAAATCTAAATTTGCCTTGTTTTGGATTCAAATTTATTTTGTGCTCACAAAAATAGAATGTCATAGGTTGGGAAGTTCTGCACAATATATTTATTTAAAACAGAGTTGGTAAATTGTTAAAATATTTGGTAAATGCCTTCCTAAAAATTGTAGCTTCAACACATTTTTACTTTGAAATTATATCTCTTCAATATTAATGCTCAAATTATGTCTTCAAGAGACGTCTTCAATGTAAAACAATTTTACAATAGCACTGAATTTTTTCTTATAAAAATGTGCACGTTTGGTTGCAAATCACATATAGAAATCAGATATTAGGGTATCTAGATTCTCACTCAATGCCCTTATTAGGAATGTGGATTCTCTATTAAAAAGGTGGGCATCCACATTTGTATGCTTATATAAAGTTACATTTTGTATAAACTGACAATTTTACCCATTCTCCCTACCTTTTAACCAATAGAAATAAAATAAAATAAGAAAATATTATTAAAAATTGACAATTTAAATAAATGTTTTTTTATTATATATGTCATTTAAAAAATGTTTTACTAAAGTTATATTGAATTTTCCATGACTTGTAGTTTTTTTTTTTTGTTTTTTTTGTTTCTCATAATTTATTTGAAGGAAGATATAAAAAAAAGATTAAAAAGAAAAAGAAGGTTGCATTTACGAATCAAATGATATTTTAGGAAAAATAAATAATTATGATAAGATTTTAGGAAATAATCCAAATATAAGCATCTCATATTCTCAAAATTTTTATTAAATTCCAAATCAAACCAAACAAAGAAATAGTTACATTTTTAAACATTTAGATTGCTAGGCATCACATTCTCAGAAATCTAAATGTTGGGATTAACGTAGATTCCCCGTATCAAACGCCACCTTAATCTTAGTGGTTAGCAATGTTACACCGCACCAAGTCTAACATGTTGGAGTGTAAATTCAGTCATAATGACTGTTGTACAATCTTAATTTTTATTGATTAGGGTCACCCTAATTAGAATTAATTTTTAAAACTATGGAGACAAATAAATATTTTACTTAATAAAAAACAATTCTACATTATCACTTAGGATTATCCGATGTTCATTTGTCCACAATTATTTACCATTTAAAACAATGAGAATTAAGCTTTATGTCGATTTTTAATTAAACATTCAAGTACCAATTAAACTTAACCAAGTTTAATCCCATGCATGCTTATTTTAATACCATCCTTGATCAAGCCCATAATTTTAATTAAGGAAAAAAGTAAAAAACTATCATGCCCTTAAATTCTATTTTGACCTGTTATTATTTGAATTTTAACTTTAAGTAAATTTTGGAAATTTCAAAATTTGTAAAATGGCTTTTATTTTAAAAATTAAATTGCTCAAAAATGACATTCTAATAATTGCAAAAGTAGCATCGCTAAATGTATATAATCTACGCGATATGGCTAATCTACTCAAAAGCCATGGTAACTTTTAAGGGAGGGTGAGTCAAGTTATACTACACATAATATACTTTCTTAAGTAATGTGAGACAATTACCCTTTTTTTTAGAAATATACACATACAAGGGAGATGGAAAGAGGTTCTAATACAAAAACACACTTCAATTCTACTCAAAAATCATGGTAACTTTTAAGGGATAGTGGAGCAAATTATACTATACACAACACACTCTAGAGTGTGTTGTGTATAGTATAACTTGCTTCACATTGCTTAAGAGATCCCTTAAGCAATGTGGGATAATTACCTTTTTTTTTTTTTTGAGAAATAAACACACACACACACAAGGGAGAAGAAAATGGGTTCTAATACAAAGGCACACTACAACTCCACTCAAAAGCCAACAATGCATATTGAAACTAAATTGTTGTAATTGAATATATTTCTGTTCTTTGTTCCATAGTTGTTTCAATGTCAAATTAAAAAAACTAAAATAGTCAAATAAAATGGTCAACTACAATCTTGAAACACCTTATGCTTTAAGAATTGTGAGGCCTTGATTGTCAGCAGCGTCTCTGATATTGCGTGTTTTTTTTTCCCTTGATAGACCCTTCCAAACCATAACGTTCCCGGTGAAGTTGTAGCCATTGCAGAATTTCCCAAGTGCTCTAGTTTCGACTGCGTTCGAAAAGATCACTACATTCCCCACTACCAAGTTGGTAGCATTCAAGTGAGCTTGGTCTAGGTATGCCCTTGCATTAACGATGGCCTTGTCAACTACCATGAATTTTCTTAGATCATCCAGAGTTTGTCATAGCTTGAATGGCTTTGGGGCTGGGTCTCCACCTCGGAGGCATTGTATAAGTTTGGGTAGGGGTAGTAGGGGTAGGGGTATGGTTTTCAGACTCGGATCGTTTATAGAACTGTAAAAGAAAGAAGTTCAAGGTTTTTATAATTAGATCGGGGTCCAATCAAGGTTGGACTGTGATGATGTCATAATTAATTTGAAAAATGCAAAATAATATAACAAATTTGTAAAAATGAGTAATTTTGATTAAAAAGAACAAGATTATAGAGAAATTAAATAATTTTCAAGTACATTTTCATAACTTATATGTAAAAAAAAAAAAAAAAAAAAGCATAATTACACTTAATCCTTCAAATATAAAAATATTATTTTTTTGGAAATATAAAAATATTATTTTTTTAGATTCATAAAATAATACTTAAACAATAAAATAATTTTGATTTTTCACATATAATAATGTTAAGTATATTAATCACAATAAATATTTATGATTTTAATTATATATCAAAATATATATTTTATAATCAGACTATTAGATTTTTTTTAACATATCTAAATTTTCGAAACTTAAGTTAAAAGTAATATGCCTTCATTTTATTGCATAAGAAGCTTAGTTCCCGGTTCTATTCCTACCATTTGAAACTTTAACTTATTTTTTCAAATATTGAGTATGTTTTGAACCGTATTTGAATCGTGTCCAGTCCTAGAAACCAAACGGGTCACCCATAATTCGAGTGGTTCACGAACTTTAGTGTAATGTTTGGTTCTTGGTGCTAAAAAATCTGTCTTTAAGCTGGTTCCTAGTTAACCCAGTTAGACTAGGCGGTCCAGTCTGGGTCTAAAAACCATGGGTAGGGGGTAGGCTGAAGGAAAGAGGAAAGAATGTGGTTTCTTTTTTCCTTTCTTGGGTTTTTTGCTCTCTGTCATAAGATTAAATGGGTTGTAGGAGTGCAAAGTAGGGTGATGGGTAGGGATGAAAATTTTTCCCCGCCCCACTTAACCTGCCCTTCCCCACTTTGCCCCGCACAGATTTTCCCCGCCTCGCAACGGTGGTGGGGCGGGGATGCAGTAAGATTTTAGCCTAGCACCACGGGACGGGACGGGGATGGGTTTAAACTTTTTATACTTACCCCGCATTGTTAAGGGTTATAATTGTAAATTTTTCATACCCTAAAACCTTACTATTTAAATAAACATTTCAATATTAGCTTATTTTATTCTACCCAATGTGGTTCTCTATCTTTATTTTGTTTTGTATTGTACTACAAGATTTTTTTTTTTTTTTTTTGGTGATTGTCTTGTTAAACGCTTGGATATATTATTCAATTTTTTTTTCTAAAAATTGATTTGATTTGATGGGATAAATTTAGTTCTAATTTCAAGTATATTTTTATTAATGAAATAGGTTTCATTAAAAAAATTGTACTAGTTGTAGGGAAAATTAACAAAAAGTAGAGTTTTACGGGGTGGGGCGGGGGCTTCGTGGGGCCCCAAGGGGCGGGGATAGGGTGAGAAAGTTTTTCCCGTTATGCTGGGTAGGACGGTGATCGGGCAAGACAAAACCATGCGGGGCGGAGAAGAAGACCCCATCCTTTAGCCCCACCCTGCCCCATTGCCATCCCTAGTGACAGGTCAATCCAATCCAAGTCTAAAAACCATGGGTAGGGGTAGGGTTGAAGGAAAGAGGAAAGATTGTGGTTTCTTTTCTTTTTTCTTGGGTTTTTGATCTCTCTCATAAGATTATATGGGCTGTAAGAGTGTAGGGTAGGGTGACTAATCTAAGGCTAATAGATTTATACTTAGTTTCCTCCAATATTTTAATAATTTTTATGATGAAAATTTGAAATCTTTATGTTCTATTTGTTTCACTATAAAAAATTCCAGGTGTTTGGCAAACATGTAAAAAAAATTTAATCACAAACCACCAAAATCAATGCCGGATGAGTGGCTCTAATTACCAGATCGGAGGCTCCGGCAACTAGACCGCCAACACTGGCCATTGAACTGACAACCCCACCTGATGGATGGAGAGCCACTGTGTTTTTGTAAAATGTTTTACTAAGTTTTTAAAGGTAAAACATTTTACAATGAATTTTATAGTCAACGGAAAATAGTTTCAGGTTTGACAAAATTTTACAGAGAATAAATATGGTAAAATGTTGAAAATATTTTTCATAATATATTTTACAGCGAATCAAATGGGTGTTCTGCATTATAGACAAAATAAAAATATTATAAGAGTGTTGTAGTGATTTGATCATACTGTATTTGTTTAGAAATTTAAAAACTGCATAATATAGTGATTGATATTTAGATAAATGTTTCATACCCACTCAAGCATGCAAATATAATTTTGATACATTAAAAATGAAAATATTTTTCAAATATTATTTATTTTTTATATTTTTTTATTGTGTATCATTAAATTTATATTTTATTATACTTTGTTTCAACTTCTGAAAAAACAACTAAATTTGAGGAAGAATAACATATTTCAAATAAATTATTTCTCATATAAATCTTAGAAAAATAACATCAATGAAATTTCATTATACTTAAAAAATTAATGCACCACTTAAACTAATTAATATTAAAGAAAATAAATGTATTCATCCATCCTATTAGTAATGTTTTAGGTTACATAGATAAGTTATATATATATATATATATATATATATATATATATATAACTTTGGAGGTATACTTAGGCCTATACATGGGGCGGTGCGACCTGTGGATGGCCTAATTTTTTTCTCGTTAGGTTTAGTCTCACATTGAATCTTTGGCAACGTGACTCTTGCGTGCTTGTGTCTCTAGAGTGGAGTGTGTGTATGTGAGTCCCTTTTTCTTATTTTTATTTTAAGAATCGCCACTAACCATTGGTTTTGTATTAAATGTGATTGGTCACCTAAAGGTATAATTCATTTTAGGTTACCTAATTAAATAAACCAAGTTCTAAGGGTTCATTAACTAAAGCAAACCAAAAAAGTCTTGAATCAAAGATCTTAAACTTGAAAATTTGGTTACGTGTGAGGAAGGGGTTAGACACCTCACAACGCCTATCCAAAGATTATACCTCATTTTAATTCATTTCAAAGATTATCTTTTTGTGAAGAAATAGAATACCTGGCATTTTGAATTTGTTTAAAAGGTTTTTATTTTTATTTTTTGCAAATAATATACATATATACATGTGAGTAAATATTTACATATAGCTAACATGTGAATATTAACTCTAAAGAATATTTACAATAAAGACATGTGAGGTATACACGTAAGTAGCATGAGAGAGAACATTCAAAACATGTGAATAGAACATTTAATATATATATATATATATATATATAGCATGCAAGTACTAGCTATCATAAGTAAGCAAGCTAATAACTCAACAAAGAGAGAGGGAGTTGGAAGAATAGGACTTTGTTATCATCCACATTTTTCTCGTTTTCATTATGCAAAAAAGATGACAAATAAAGCTCATTAGTGCCAAAGAAAATGATAGGAACAATGTAAATTTATAGGGTGTTCAAAGATTGAAGAGAAATGAGCCATGGACACAAATCCTTAACTACAACTATTCTAAGAAAAGGCTCAAAATTAAAATGTATGAAGAAAATTAAAGGTCAACTTTTATTAGTTTAGAAAAGCACAATTTTTTTTAGAAAAAGTTTTATTGAGAGGTTTTTGAGAAAAGCATTTTTTCTTAAAGTTCCTTTTTTTTTTAAAAAGAAATCCAACGTGGTAGAAGAATTATTTAAAGAAAAAAAAAACACACACACACACACACAATTTTTGGATTTAAAAAAAGAAGAAGAAGATTTTTGAAACATTTTCTTTTAAAAAACATCTTTTAACGTGATAAAAACACTTTTTCTTTGAAAGATTTTTTTATTTTTTTATTTTGGATTTTAAAAAGAAGGGAGAAAACATTTCCCTGAAGGGAAATTTAACGAGGTAAAACACATTTTTTGAAAGCATAGATTTTTTTTGAAGAAACATCATTTTGAAAACACTTTTTTTAATATGTAGGAAAAACATTTTTGAATACATATTAATTTCGGATTTCCCTTTTTTAAAAGGAAAAGTTTCTTTCTTTTTTTTTTTGTTGAAAACTCTTTAAAAAGAAAGGTTTTTTTATTTTTTATTTTTATTTTTATAGAAAACTCTCTTTTTTATTTGAATGACTTCATTTTTTAAGAAAAATGTTGGAAAAGATTTTTAAAAAAGAATTTCCTTAGGATAGTGTGTAGAGGAGTTGTTTTACACAAGCACATTTATTTTATGGCAACATTAATGATGATGAATGTAAATAGACATCAATAATAAAGTGCAAAAAATAAATGGCAAGGAAAGTAAAGTGCAGAAATTTAAGTGACATAAAAGTAAAGAGCTGAAATATTGTTAAGGTTGATTAAAAAGTTTTATTTTTATGTCCCCCTTAAATAGATTTTAATCTCTTTCAAGCCTTATGGGTTCTTCATCATAAAGAAACAAGAGTTCTAAGTCATCAGTCATTCTTATGAGACATACCCATATTGTGCTCTATTTGAGATTTAAAAATCATTTAAGAAGGATGAAATAGAACATAATTTTTTATTTAGGTGTCTAGGTATAGTGTGTGTGTGTGTGTGTAAGAAAGTAAAGGGGGAGAGGGATTGTGCAAGAAATTAAAGGGATTACATAAATTAAAAGGGGAGGGGGGTTGCTTGGAAAATAAAATGGATGACATAAATTAAAAGGGGAAGGGGATTGCTTGGAAAATAAAAGGGATGACATAAATTAAAAGCAAGAATAGTAAAAATAATTAATCCACTACCTCATCATTTTGGGAAGGTTCATTGAAGGATACCGTGTTAGGTTCTAAAAGTTTAGAACAATTGGTAAACCATGAACACAAATTTGTCTAGATATAGATTCCTAAATCTATAGGTATGATTAGACAATGATCAAGGTGTTGCAAGTTAGAATACAAGAAAAGGAAGTTACAAGTTCGATCAATCGAGACATGGATCTGCAGAATTTAAGTAAGGCCCAACAGCCCATTAAACCCATTAAATGATTACGGTTTTTGATCTAATTCTCCTAGTGTTTAAAGGAAACCCTAAGACACGTTTTGGTATGATTTTGGAGGTGCTCTTTTCAGATCTAAAAGGTACTGTGCCTTCTTCTTTCAAAGCCACTACCAAAATTTCATCTATACATTATTAGAACCAGTAGATCTGAAGTTACTGCAATAAGATCATACATAGCTGATGATTTAAAATTTTGAGTGGGATCTCAGAGTCATAAACGTGAGTGTTTGTGTGCGACAAATTCAGATAGAAGAGTTCGTGGATTCAGAGCTGCACGTGGTCATGTAAGTAAGTACTAAAAGTGGTGGCTTTAGATTTAGGGAAAAATCTATTGTAAATCTTCCATTCTATCATAGTGAAGTTGTGGCTTTGAGGATAGAGTATGTTAAATCCTCCATAGGTTTTTTACCTTGAATTTGTTGGTTTCATTAGTTTTCCTGAGTAATCATATCGCTTGTCTTCTTTACTTTTCCGCACTTTGTAATATGATTGTTTATATTTAACCTAGATCTCATAATAAACCTAAATATCAACTTGGTTAATTAATTAGGTTAAACAGTTAAGTATATAGGGGTCTAAACAAAACAAACACACCCAGGGACGGAACCAGGATTTGAACCTAGGGGGGGCGAAAGCATGAACCAAAAAAATTTCAAGTGACATGGTTTATTAAAAAAAAAAATCATGGTAGACAAAACAATTGCACTTTATTACCATAAATATTTAAGTCAAGAAGGAAATAATATGAACCAAAAAAGTTGAAAGTTACAATATGATATTCAAACTTTTTCGGAGAAGAATAAAAAAAGAAGAGGACTTCGGATCTCCAAATTTTGAATAATTGGAATTAATATGTTGATTTTATCACATTGACCAACTCACCAACATGATAAACTCATACTTTTGGATGCAACTAAAAATCACACTAATGAAGTTTTCAAAACTTTGTTTGAGAATTTTAAAAAATTGGGATATTAATAGTAAGAGTTGGCAATGCTACATCATCACTATTGGCTTCTAAAAGAATTTTGCATTTTATCTTTTGAAAAAAATTTAAATATTGTAATTGACTTTTCCATAATTTATAAATTAATTAAAAAGTTATATAAATTATTGTCACCCCCCGTAAGGGAATTTTTTTTTTCTATGAGAATTTTTTGGTTATGAGTTATTGAATTATGATTTGATGATTTGTGGATTTTTTGTTGTGTTGTATTTGGACTATGGAAGGGTCATGGGTTCAAAGAAAGGGTTAAGTGATTAGTTTCTTTTGGGCTATTTGGACAAATCCAAAAATTTGAGGGGGGTCAACTATAAACTCTAAAATATGGGCATACAAATAAAATAACTAAAAAAGTTTCTTAAAAAAAAAAAAAAAAAAGGCTAATTTGAGATAAGGGGGATTCCCCCCCCCCCCCCCCCCCCCCCCCTCCCCCTGCCCCTTAATGGGTCCGTCCCTGCATTAATGCCTACTACTTTGAAGAATCTCCAACAACACCCCCACAAAGATTTTAGCAAAAACCATTAGCTGCTAGATAAATGTCAAACTGTATCTGCTGGGTACAACTTACAAGTCTCTTTATTGCAGTGACTGTGAGCTCTGTTTGTTAAAAAAATTGATACTTGCTAGTACGACAGATTATTAATGGCATATTAAAAAAAAAAAAGTAATATCATTAGTAAGTTTAGACGCTGATAAGAATTAGTGAAAACTTACAAATTCAATAGTTATTAAAATAAATGTCATTTTTTTTTATATATATAACATTACTCATATTTAAAAACAAGAACTTATTATCCATGATCTATGATTATGCCAAGTAGCTCATTACAACAAAATTTCTTCATTTTGCCTTCTACATAATCAAATTTTTTTTCTTTATGTCAAAGAATTACAAATATCTTGTGTTAATGGGTAGATCTGTTATCTGTAGATTGCATTCGTTTTTTTGCAATAATTAATTTTTTCCACGGAGAGAGAGAGAGAGAGAGAGAGAGAGAGAGAGAGAACATGTGTAAAATGACTGAAATATAGTGTAATGATTGAAATTTTTTTTATAGATTTTTTATTTCCTCCTTTTACTCGACTGATTGGCCACCACGAAACAAGGGTCGGTAAAAAAATAATAAAAAATAATAAAAAAATCTTAAAGTAAAAAGACAGTAGTAGATTATGACTTATGAGGAAAGTCTGCATACAATTGTTCTAACATACATCCTCCTACATATGTTAGTTACGAAACTCAAAGCCAATAATTTACCAAGAAAGAAACTCAAGCCAATACTATTGGTCACAGTCACCTGTGATTTTTGTGCACAAAATTGACACGTGTTCAGATTTCATCTGTTTATTTTTTTCTGAGGAGTATCTGATCCTCCCCAACAGGTGAGGTACATACTTTGGCGGTAAGAAGTGGTAATCCGAGTCACTTTGTATTTGTCGGTTTGCGACTAGTGGGAACTTACCATCATTGATTAAACTTTACACGTTTATCATTCGAATCTCATTTCAAAATCTTGTGTTTAAAAAATATGGGACAAAATTTCTCACCAAGTTAGCTTGAAAGTATATTGTTTAAATTTTTTTTTTTTACTTTTTTATTAGTTGTGAATTTTAAAAATTTAATTGTTAAATTGTATATTCTTGATATATATGACAAATTTCATTCAAATCAGATGTTAATTAATATTCAATCAATAAATTTATTTTTTATACATAATTTTATATTACAAAAATTTAAAATTTAAACATTTGATTGATGACATAGTTATTAATATTTGATATTCTTAAAATTTTGTAAACACGAAAAATATAATAAGAATATGCAATCTAACATATAGATTTTCAAAATTCACACCTAATAGAAAGACGCAACTTGAGGAGTTTTTCTTTAAAATTAGTTTGGATGGAAACTTTTTGGAAAAAGTGGTATCATCTTATGATAGTTTGGATTTTCCACTCTCAAAAGTTTATAAATAATCCCCGACACCTTCCAATCTCCAACTCAGCAAAAAATCCCTTTCAATCTCCAACATTCTAGCCTTTCCTTAGCCAACTCAATTTCCAAAATGTTTCCACTAACATTAGCCATTTTCCTGCTACTCCTTGGATCCATCTTCTGGACATTCATGCCAAAAAAAGGACGTAAACTAGTACTCCCACCGGGTCCCCGGTCTTTTCCCATTATTGGTAATTTTTACATGTTGGGTTACTTGGGTAGCCTCCCACATCGTGCTCTCGAAAACTTAGCCAAAAAATACGGACCCATCATGTCATTGCGGTTTGGCCATGTCCCAATTATTGTGGTCTCATCTTCCCAAACTGCTGAGCTAATTTTAAAGACCCATGACACCGTTTTTGCCAGTCGACCTACATTCCAAGCCTCCAAGATCATTGGTATGTCCAAAGGTGTTGCTTTCTCCGATTATGGTCCATATTGGCGCAGCCTTAGGAAACTCGTTGCGTCGCAGCTTCTGAGTGCTTCAAAAATAGAGTCATTTGCACCTATGAGGAAGGAGCTGGTAGGATCATTGGTACAGTCACTGAAAAAGGCTGCGGTAGCACATGAGGTTGTGGACCTTAGTGAGAAAGTGGGCAAACTCGTTGAGGAATCAACACGTAGAATGGTATTTGGTCGAAGTCATTATCATAGATTCGACTTGAAGGCACTTATTGAGGAGACCTTGAACATGATGGGGGCTTTCAATCTAGCAGATTATGTTCCTTACCTTGGGGCACTTGATCTACAGGTATATTTCAATGTCTTTATCTTTTCAATTTTATTCCCCCTTTATTAAACTTAGCCATTGATTTAATTTTTTTTTTTTTTTTTTTTTGAGAATCTAAAAACAGTCGATTTTTCTTTTACATTTCATGCCTATTTCTTCGTCCACCTAGTAATGTTGTTGGCCCAAAAGTGTCTCAGCAGCGGTTAAAACTTCACAGTAAAAGCCAAATCTCATAGTGGAAAGCCCATGAAAGTCATATAATTAAGTAGTGAATTATATTTATACTAAGTCTTTAATTTTTATGAGTTGTTTAATTGTGAGTTTTAGATATCTCAATTAATAAATCGTAAGATACGTGGTTTTAACACTTCTTTTACTACTATTTATAATATTTCTTCTTTCTAGTATTTTCTTGTTTTAATCTCTCTCTCAGCACTTCTCTTACTACTATTTATTTTATTTGTTCCTTATTGATAATTAATTAACTAATCTTCTCCCACACCCTACTCCTCATTGGTAGACAATAATGCAATTAATAGCGCGTAAGATTTTCTACAGCCATAATTTATAATCTTTCTGTTTCAGTTTGTTCGTCCTTTATTTTATTTTGGGATATCTCACAATATTGTTTTGTTTCTAAAAATAAAAGTTATTAATTTACTAATATTCCTATTATACTCCTACTTTATTTTTAAAACTATTTGAAAAGAAAACTAACAAAAAAAAAAAAAAAATCAATTTAATTTGAGCACCTCTTTAGTTGCCTCATTAAGAATAACTTTAAAAAAAAAAAAAAAAAGCTAATAAATTTATTTAAAGGTAGTTTTATAAATTTATACATTTTTATAAGGTAGACAAGACAATAAATGATATTCTTTTAAAAAGTTTGACTTTTCAAATAAGACAAACAAATTGGAACGGAGATGGTATATCTTATAAACAATCGAACACTTTTGGTATAATAGTTACTTTATAAATACAAAATTCTTATGGATGGGGTGGGAGTTTCACACATACAATTTTTTTTTTTTTTTTTTTTTATAAAACAAAAATACATACACTTAAATTAGGTTAGAATGAAATTTCTATCATAGATAAAATAATAATAATAATAAAATATAAAAAACTAATATATTTCATAACACTTTTTTTATTTTGACACAATTTCATAACACTTTTACAATAAACTAAAGTCTTAGCATATCATAAATCAAAATAGAATAAAATAAAATAAAAATTTGTTCCTTGGCCCTCCCTTGCCTACTCTATATGCCACATTGGTATGTAGTGTTATAGATGAAAAATTTTAAGATATAATTTTTATGCCACAATTTTAATGTGATTAATTGTAAGTGGTAGAAAATGAAATGCAACAACTCAAGAAAAACTGCTAGTTACATCTTTATTTTACCTAAAATAATATCTGATGGATATGAAATTTGGTATCTATATTAAATTTATTAAGTGGTGTATTTCATACCAATAAGTGTTATATATCTATAAAATCGTATTGTACGTATGTGTAACGTACAAAAATGAAATTTAATCCTTTGATAAAAGACATAGTTATTAATCCTTGATCATCTTGGAATTTTTTAACAAAAAGGGTATAAGTAAAAATGTAATCAAATGGTAGATTTATCAAAATTGTCATTTAATAAAAAATTATTAAGTGGTGTAATATTACTTCAACTTACACTATATATATAATTTTAACCTAAAGAAGCTTATCTAATTTTAACCCATAAATAAACTAACATTTTCTTTTCACTTTATACCTTGTTATTTTTGGGTTCACAAAAAAAAAAAAAAAAAAAAAAAAATCTCCTCTATATATATATATATATATAGATAGAGAGAGAGAGAGAGAGTAACACCATGTGTAATTTTAAATTAATTCCAATAACTTACTTTTGGATGTGAATTTTTTTATTGGATGGCTCAAGTTACTTTTTTTTATTGGATGTGAATTTCAATAAATTCACTTTTGGGTTACGTCTTTATATTTTCTATATTCGAAAAAATTTAAGATAATCAGAAATCAATAACTATCTCATCATCAATAAAATGTTTAAAATCAATAATTACCACATCAGTTTCTTAGGTTTGTTTTTAACAAAATTGGTGACGTTATAACACTTTCTATCCGTTTGCGGCGTTTGCCTCAACGATTTACGTATTGAGAAATGGTATTGTTTACTTAGTTTTCTAACCATTCATTGCCCTCAGGGATTGACACCGCGCATTAAGAAAATTGGCAAGACTCTTGATGTAGTATTGGAGAACGTTATCCAGGAGCATGAACAAATTCCTAGTGGTCCACAAAGTGGTGAAAAGGACTTAATGGACGTGTTACTTTCTTTGATGAATCAACCCATGAATCCCTCTGATGAGAATTCATGTAAAATTGATCGAAGAGTTATCAAGGGTATCTTTATAGACTTGATTACGGCTACATATGACACTTCAGTTTTTATCATTGAATGGACCATTTCTGAACTCTTGAGGCATCCACGGATAATGAAACATGTACAGGATGAGCTAGAACATGTAATTGGAATGAATAGGATGGTGGAGGAAACAGATTTAGCAAATTTAACTTACTTGAGTATGGTGATTAAGGAAAGCTTCAGACTACATCCTGTTGCACCATTTCTAATCCCACGTGAATCAATGGAGGACATTGAGATTAGTGGATATTACATACCCAAGAAATCACTAGTAATAATAAATTCTTGGGCTATTGGACGAGATCCTTATGTGTGGTCAGATAATGTGGAAGAATTTTACCCTGAAAGGTTCATAAATAGTAATATAGACCTCAAGGGACGTGATTTTCAGCTTATCCCATTTGGATCCGGTCGTAGAGGCTGCCCTGGATTACAATTAGGGCTTACAACTGTCACTTATGTTCTTGCTCAGTTGCTGCATTGTTTTGATTGGGTGCTCCCTAATGGCATGTTGCCTAATGACTTGGACATGAGTGAGAAGTTTGGGCTATCAATGCCAAGAGCCAAGCACTTACTCGCGATGCCAACATATCGCCTACCTGGTTAAACTTGTAAGATAATTATCATATAATCTTTAAAGAAGTTTTCTTAATTATACTTGATGTGTTTTAATGGGAGGTTTTCATCTATCTTTTTTATTTTAGGTCAAACGAAAAGGTTCCATAAGAAGAGTTGAAGACATTGCAACACCAAGTTATTTTATGTTACCTCAAATAAAATATTAGCCTACCTTGTTTATTGGATTCAAATGTACTGTACGTCCTCCTAAAAATTAAATGTCATAGCTCACAACTTGGAGACTTTTACTAAATGTTTAAAATAAGTCGTTAAGATTTTTAGCGACAAGTACCTTTTTATTACAAGTATCTCGTTGGTGCAATATCTATAAAAAAGGGATTATGGATAATCGATGTTTATTTATAAATAATGTCAACACCAAATTTTGGCACTCATCCGCCAACCTCTAGAATGCTTCACTTGGTTATCAAAGCAACATATTCAACACTAGGCAAAAGAGCATTTCTCAATTGCTTTTACTCCTGATCTTTTACAATTAATGAAAACACTTTGTTCATGGGGATATAGAGGATCCATAAGAAGTATCTGTCCTAATAACAAATGAAAAGCACTCGTTCAACCCATGAGAAACCTCATGATGCATTCTTGTTGCTACTACTCAAATATGGGGCGATTGGTTCACTTGATGTTGCAACTTACATTCAATGACTGGAGCTAGGAATTTTTCTGAGAGAGACCAACCTTTGAAAAATATTTGGTGGACTTCATCGTGTTGATTAACAGGATTTTTTTACATATTACTCGTTATAATACAAGATCATCTTCTAAGGAAACAATATATGTTTACTTAACATATTTGAACTTTTCAATAATAATAATAATTGGTAAACCACTGAGTTGCAAACTTGACAGTGCTAAAAGTGTTAAGATCATTTACATATTGGAGTTGCTAGATCCTTATACGGCTTATAGAAGCTCTACGCCAAAGAAACAAAAGAAATAAAAATTTTAAAGGGCATTTGAAGCACTCAAAATATTCACTATCTTGTTAACTATCAAAAGCCCTTTCAACAATAATATTAGCTATATCAAAGAATTCAATTTTTCCAACTACAAAGACATCAACACATTCAACACTATTTCAAGTGCCTGTGAATCAACAAAATTAATATCAGCATCCAACTTTGAGTTATAATTGTGAACAAATATATATATATATATATATATATATATTAATGTATGCTGTAAATTTCACTACTTATTTTCAACTTCTTTTTTCTCTTGTTAAACTTTTATTCTCCTTACTCTAAAAAAAAAAAAAAAAAAAAACTCATTTTCTCTCTATTATTTCACATCCACTATTATACTTAACTTCTCCAACCTTTCTCCTTCCTCTTTACCTCATTATCTTTCAACTACTCTTTACTTTACCATTAAACTTCCTTCATCATTTTTTCTTTCTTATATTTTGACTATTCTTCTCCCCATCTTGTTTTGTATAAATTTGATATAATTTCTTCCATTCTATTCATCTTTTTTCCACACAAAAACTGTGAGTACTCTCTCTCTCTTTCTTGGTAGATTTTTGTTCTTTCTTATAACTCTCATTTAGGTTGATGGTTTTTTTTATTTAATTTTAATAAGTGTTTTGATGTTGTGTTTTATAAATGTCCCATAAAAAATCCCTCTTATAACTTTGGTTGGATTTTGGTTTGGATTAATACTTGGTTTCTTTTGGAAATAAGAATTTGAGTTTATATCAAAACAAAATCTGCATGACTAATAATTCGAATGTGCATACCAATTGTTTGAGTAATAAATTATTATAAAGTCTATATTTTATTCCTATGGTTTCATTCTAATTTTGGATAAGATAATATTATAGTTTTATGATGAGTTTTGATTATCATGATGATCTTTTTATTCCTTACGAGTTACGAGATGAGAATTTTGAATAATAAATTTGAAACTTATAATGTTTAGTTGTATATTAGGCAAACATAACATACTATAACAGAAGTTAGAAGAATATTAATCACCTTAAAAAAAAAAAATTAGTCAAAACATAGAAAATAAAATAATGACAAATTTGTAAAGATAAAAAATAAAAATAAAAAATTACTTGTAGAAATCTATATATATATGTGTGTGTGTGTGTGTGTGTGTGTGTGTGTGTGTATTCCTTTTCTGTTTAAAAGACAATACTTGAAGTACTTGTTACTTTTTATATAATACACCTCATTATATAATATTTATATATTCCCAGGTGTTGATACCCATTTTTGCAAATCCATATCCAAAAGCCCATGAGGAAGAAAGCTCAATGAAAAGCAAGGCCCAAAGTATATATTTGAGAATATGCTAACCCATGTAAACTAACATTTGCTTGATGGGTATTTTCTTTGGGTTTTAGATTTGTTTATATGCAAGAAGTAGAAAAGTATTTCTGCAGTAAAAAATGAAGAGTAGTCATTCACGTTGCAAAAAAGTGCAGAAAACTTTACTGCACAGCAGAAGGTTTTACGGCACAGCAGAAGGCTTTACTGCACAGTAGAAAGTTTTACTGCACATCAGAAAAGTCAGTCCTATGGCAGAAATTGGAGAAAAGTTTCTTCTATGGTAGAAACAGAGGATAAACCCACTTTGCAGCATTTTCTCTTGGACTTTGGACTCAATGTTTGTGCACAAATTGGCAGCGGCAGAATAGTACTTTGGAGCACATTTTACGAAGCACCAGACCCAACTTCCTTCTTAGAAAAAACCTAGACTAAGCATTGTCCAATAACATCATGACACATGTCTAAGGTACAAGATACGTAAAGATAACGCTTGACATTTTTGGTGACTTCACTGGGGAGTTGGCATCAAGATGGGGAGAATGAGATATTTCTCCACTGCAAACATGTTTCCAAGTCCTTACCAAAGTGAGACGTGGATGTTCTTAAACCTTCCAAGCTATACCCTCAGGAAAGTATCCAAAACGTCACAGCAGTACCGTAGTGGAATTCTATGGTGGAGTATCAGGGCAACATTACAGCAAAATAGTGTTGCGGAATTTTATGGCAAAATATTGCAACAACGTTACAACATGACAATATCATAGCAGAATTATGTGGCAGAACATAGCAACGTTAAAACAGAGCAGTATTGTGAGCAAAATGCTATGGTAGAATATTGCAACAAAATGTTGGGGTAGAATACCACAATACCATAGTGGAGTTCAATGGCATTGCATCAAAATGCGGTAGCAAAATATTACTACAACACCATAGAGTTCTACAACAGAAATATCCTGAGACATGTCCTTTAAATAGAGTTTTACAATACTTGGTCCTATCCTTTAAATGCCACTTGTTCTCCTTGGCATGCATGTGAGACATGTCGCAAGCCACTTATTCAAACATGCAACTCTCCTCAAAGCTTTCTAAGCCACTTCTCATCTTTTTGCTCTCATTTCTTTTAAGGAAACATTAGAAACTTTCTAAACTCTCTCCCTCTCCACCTTCAGGTCCAGCATTTGGAAGAGAAAAATCTCTTCATTCCCTTACAGGGCTTCCATAATTTTTTTCATGCTAGTGATTCTAGCTCTACTTCCCCTCAAGAACCAAAAGCTAGAAACAAAAAATGAAGCTATAGTAGCCAAAGGAAAACTTTCATCATTACTATACTGTTGTGAATCACTATTTCCTACGTGAAGTATCCCTTAGCAGACTTTTCCAAAAGTGCAAAATGTCCCTCTGTAGATATTTCATAGCAGAAAGTGTAGATCCTTTGGCAAACTGCTCACAACTAAACCTGCTAAATTTCAGAAGTGCAGAATGTTCATTTGCAAAATATTTTATAGCGAAAAATTTCATAAGCTAGAATGTAGATTATTTACAGCAGAATCTGCTGAATTCCAGAATATTCATTAGCAGAATATTTCACAGTAGAATCCCAGAAATGCAGAATGTTCATTGGCATAATATTTTGTAGCAGAACCCCAGAATTGCAGAATGTTCATTGGTAGAATATTTCATAGTAGAACCCCAGAATTGCAGAATGTTCATTGGAAGAATATTTAGCAGCAAAATCCTAGAAATGTAGAATGTTCATCAGCAGAATATTTCATAGTAGAATCCCAGAAATGCAGAATGTTCATTGGCAGAATATTTCATAGCAGAAAGTTTCAGAAGACAAAGTGCAGATCCTTTGGTAGACTGTTCACAGTAGAATTTGCTGAATTTCAGAAATGCAGAATGCTCACCTGCAAAATATTTCGTAGCAGAAAGTTTCAGAAGCCAAAGTGTAGATATCTCAGTAGACTATTCAAAGCAGAATATTCTGTAGTAGAATTTTGTATTGAATTCCAGTAGGTCTTTTCATAGAATATCCAACCACAAATTTTAGTATTGAATTCTTGAACTTTCTAAGTGCAATTACAAATCCAACGTGGTTTTCTTCTACAACAAAAGTGACCATTGCCCCATTAAGAATTCATGGGAACACCAACAATGTGAAGATCTGTAAAAGGGTAATGGATGATTCTGCTACAGCAAGAAATTCGAGTCTAGATCTTATTCAACAAATTTGAGACTTGTTGTCAAAGCAAGGGAGGTGAATACAAAGCCTTTCATAATCACTTTTGCTGAATCAATTTCTTGCTACTTCATCAGCAAATATATTGGTACCAACAAAAGGAGGAGAGACAAGTAATCAACTCAACGATATCGAAGCATTCGCTTTCAACCAAAGACTACATTGAAGGCATTTGACAGAATGGTGAAGTGTACAAATTAAATCTTGACCTTGGAATGAGGTCAATCACTCAGTTATTGCGCACTTTCCATAAAGAAGCCCAAATCTACAAGTTGCTTGCAAACTGCTCTTTGTCCATTATCAGGTCTAGCAAACTGATTCAACAACCTTGTACAATTGAGATGTTTTCTTTGAAGCACCTCAAAGGATTTATGCCTAGAGTTGCATCAATAATCATGATCTTTATGATCATCCTAAGAAAGAATGTATCAGATTACTTGTTCTATAAACTATGTAACTCCACCATCACTCTTCAAGCCATGAAGCTCATTGATGCCCATGTCTCATCCTAGAAGAACTCTGCAACAGTGAAGAACTCAAAGCTTCTTGTTTTGGCTTGTGTACAAAAGGGAAATAATAGAATCAATTGTTAACACACATTCTGCCGTGAATAGAGTTGCTTATCTTATTGCTACAGAAAACTATTACATGGTTTTTATTGAAGGTGTTCTGTTGTAAGGGCATTTTGCCACAGGGATAAAGAAGCATGATGTCCCAGGAAGATGTTGGTATGTCATGGGAAAATTCTATATTAGAAGCTGCTGACTCTTGGCTATTACTAGCCAACCATGAAGTAAGAGACGTAGCAAGCTCCATCTAAATATGCTCATACTCAAAGCAGGTGAAGAAGAAGCCTAAGGAATATGGGTCTTAGTAGCAAAAGCTAGCAAAAGGGTCGTGGTCATGAATTCTTGGCTAGAAGTCGGCAAAGGAACCATGGTTGCGAGTTCTTGGCAAAAGCCCACAATGGGGGCTACACTTAATCAAACCCGCAAAGGAGTTATGATCGCAAGTCTTTGGAAAGAATCTACAGAAAAGCTATAGCCACAATCATATGTAGCAGAAAATACATGGGAAGCAATTGTGCTTGCAGTGGAACGAAGCCAAAGCATGCTTGGGATGTAACTCTTTCCCAAATTCTCTAGCAATGAAGAATTTCTATAATATGGCAACTTGTAGATCCATGACATCCAATTTTTTTTTGCTGAAGAATGCATGAACCACATGATGGAGGTAATCTTATCAAAGAAATCATTAGAAAATTGCCTATTTTGGCAAAAGAAGATCTCTTATTATCTTGAAAACATTTGTTGGTAGCATCAACACCAAGAGAAGGTGATATCAAGCTCATCCAGTTGTCTCACATGTTGGGGGCTAAAGCTCATTCTGCAGTAGATATGGGAAGCCTTTTGATGAAAGCTAAGGGCTTATTCTCATATACTAGGGGCTGTCTCATTCTGCAACAAAATTTGGGAAGCCTTCTACAGAAAGCTAAGGACTCATTCTCACATACCGGGGGCTGTCTCATTCTACAGAAAATACGAAAAGCCTTCTTCAACAAGCTAAAGATTGATCCAGTTGTCTCATATGTTGGGGGGGGGGGGGGGGGGGGGGGGGGCTAAGGCCCATTCTAAAGCAAATTTAGAAAGGCTTCCGCAAAGTGCTTAGAGTATCAATATGTAGCAGCAAAATTACCCACTGCGAAATAAGTATTGATTATGGTATTTCAGCAAGCATACATTCATCCACCACTTGATTTGCAGCAACTTCAAACTTTATGATATGGCATAGTGCAACACCCATGCAATTTGTTGCAACCTACCATGGTCAAGTAATATTCTAGTTTGTGATAAAGCAGCAACATCATCTATCTTCTGCAAAAGCATTAACTAGCAATTGGAGAATAAGTTCTCACACGATATAAAGTCTATGCAGTAGTGAATCCATGAGAAGAAATTTTACAAACCTTGTTGTGACAAATGTCAATGAAGCCAAGATAGGAAGCAAAAAGAGGAGGCCTACAAGCACTCCAGCGGAAACATATGTAAAGGTGAACCAACAAGCACTACAGCAAAAAAAAATGCTCTTTGTGAAATTTTAAGGCTTCAAGAGTGCTTCGCAAAAAAGCTGAGTAACAAAGGAACTCACAGTAGAAACAAAAGATGGAAATCAACGATGAAGTCCAAGCATCTCTCAAGCAACGCTTTCAATGGCAAACCACCTTCCACAAGAATTGGAAAGACACTGCCAAGCTTAGAAACATGAGTAAGAAGAATTGGGAGAAATAAGATCTGCAATAATCTCAATGAATTTTTTTTTTTTTTTCCTTGAGCAGCATTTAATCTTCCTAAGAGATTGGTGTATCCTACTTATCTAGGTAGATTTCAACAAAATCGAGAGAAAGTTAGTATGCAACAACATCCATGCCTTTTTGTCAAAGAAGCAGTGATATCCTCACCAGCAATGGTTGTGGCAGAATAACAAGAAGAATATGTTAAAGAATAAAAAAGCAAACATGAAGGAATCAATAGCTGTTGTGGCAGAATGACAAAGAAAATATTTAGAATGAAAATAAAGTGAAGATTTCTCTTGAAAGCATCCTCATTGCTCCTTGGAAAAACATCTATAGCGGCGCCACTTGTAGGCGCCTTAAAATGAGTGGCAGACTCAATTACTTTTGCAAAAAGATCAATTTTGCAACAAAACCATAATTTATGACAGAATCAAAAACAGCTCGCAATGCAAACGACAAAGGTACAAGAGTATTGATTATCTTGGGGGCTAGAAGGTCCTCTACTATTTGCAACAATACATTTGCCCATGTTAGTAGTAGCTCCAAATAAGGAGGTCTTCCATAAATACATCATCACTAAAAGAAACTTGCCTTTTTACAAGGCCCAGCATCCTAGCGAAGAATACATGTATTCTTCAACACATGATGAGGGCTATACTATGAAAGAGTGCTCTACTATGATGAGGGCTTGCAATGTCAGCTCTACACTTTGTTTGAAATGAGCAAAAGGAATGAAGATATCTGAATTCAAAGAGAAGAAGAAGGCACAAGAAAAGGGAGCAAAGCCACCCTTTGATCTACACACTTAGAGGAAACTTTCCTTTTATGAAAAGAACTCTACTTGAAGAAAGTAACATGGCAAAACTATTTTTGTGAAACTCTTTTCAATCATCGTCTTAGATGCGAAGGTAGTAGAAGACAACACTTTCTGTATTTTTAGAGAATGAATAAAGCCCGAAGTGAAGTAACCTTAAGTGGCTAAAAGAAAAAAAAAAATGAAGACCGTAGGAAGGATCCTTGGTCCGCAAAGTGTTGTTCGCGAAGTTGGCAAGAGAAAGAAGAGTCAAAGAATCCAAAGAGTCAATTTTGAGCATTTGGCAGAGATGAGAAAATGTAGAACATCATAATGAAGAAGAACCCAACAAGGAAGGATTCCATGGCATTAGTGTCTCCTGACCATTCTCAAAGAGCAACTACACTTATGGAAGAATGAAGATATATTACTAAGGAATACGTGGGGAAAGTAAGAAAGCAAAAAAGTAAGTTAGCTGAAGTAGTCAAGCCTAATTCTTCTGCATAGGATCTGCTACAACCTTCACTTCCTATAGTATAGACGTTGCTCTAGTAGAAGCAGAGTAAGAGGTGTATTAATGTAGAGAAACAAGTGCATGTATTGCAACATAAGCAGAGAAACTGGCAGCAGGAAGTGTTTGCATATTCTGCAGAAGCAAAAAAATGAGTATTTATCCCTTTAGAAGCAAAGAAATGAGTACATATTAACGTAGAAAGCAGAGGTATAAAGAGACAAGCATGCATATTGCCACAAAAGCAAAGAAATGAGTATGTGTTACTGCAGAAACGTAAAGAAATAAGTATACGAATTGGCGCAAACATAAAGAGATGAGTACCCCCGTAGAAGTCCAAGATCACAAGGAATTTCCAAAAAAGCAAACCAAGAAACAAACAAAGAAATGATGAAGAAGAGAAGGACGCACACATCATCATCATCAACAATCCCTTTGAATGAGGGTAGAAATAGAAAAAGGGGCTAAGAATGGCCTATTGCACAAAGACCCTTGAATAGGGAAACAATTCCTTTGAACGAGGGTAGAGGTAGAAAAAAAGGCTAAGAATAGCCTATTGCAAAAAAACCCCTGTATGGGGCAACAATCCCTTTGAATGAAGGTAAAAGGAGAAAAAGAGGCTAAGAATAGCCTATTGCAAAAAAAACCCCTGAATGGGGCAACAATCCCTTTGAATGAGGGTACCATTGAATGGGGTAATAATCCCTTCGAATGAGGGTAGAGGTAGAAAAGGAGGCTAAGAATGACCTAGTGCAAAAAGACCCTTGAATGGGGCAATAATTCCTTTAAAGTAGGGTAGAGGTAGAAAAAGATATTAAGAATGGTATTTTGTAAAGAAAGCCTTCAAATGGGGCAAATATTCCCTTTAAATAGGGATGGACATAAAAAAGGAGATCAAGAATGATCTCATGAGCTAACAATCCCTTCGAATAAGGTTGGAAATATAAAAAGACTAAGAATGGTCTTCCGCATTATATTCATTGAATTGGATGGCAAACCTCTTGAATGAAATAAAAAGAATTAGCAGAGAAAACTAAGAAATGTTTCTACAGAAAAGAAGTGGTGAAAGAATAGCTTTCCTTACAAAGAGGAAGGAATAAAAAGAAGATGGTACGTGAGCAGAGAAAAAGAAAGAAAGAAAAAAAGGTAAGGGCTTAGACACATCTATCAACAATACAACACAAATCAAATGAAGTCAGTAATGAGAAAAATATCTTGAAAGTCATTTAGGGCAAGCATGGCAGAAAGAAAGTGCTCCCTCCACAAAATTTCAACACTGACATTAATAGAGTTAGTGGCAGATGCTATCTTTCATCTTGAAGTAAGCATGGGCAATCCGAAAATCACAAGTGAGAGCTCTTAGTAAGGACCTCCTGCTTCTACAAAATAATATGCAAGCAATCAGTAGAAACAATCGAGCTAAAAAGAGGCAAAGTTTTCAACAAACTAGCTTTGGGGTGACAGCAACAGAACCACCACCCTTATGAAGAACAACTTTTTGGCTACCTTAGGAGGGTCATAAATATAAAGAAAGAAAGAGAACGATTTGCCTAAGGAGAGTAAGGATTGAAACAACAGGCTCGCGAAGAAAAGTAGAGAAACATTCACATGTGAGTTGTGAAACAACCTGCAAAAGAAAACTACATAAGTGTTTGCATATGAACTGCAGGAGCAATCCATATGCTTAGGGGGCTGAATGTTGATGCCCATTTCGGCAAATCCATATCCAAAAGGCCATGAGGAAGAAAGCCCAATAAGAAGCAAGACTCAAAAGCCCATACAGAGGAAAGCCTAATGAAAAGCAAGGTCCAAAGACTCACTAAGAAGATTGAAGATTAAGAAAGGTTCAAAGGAAAAAAATGCAAGGGAAAGCGATCTTCACCAGAATACAAATCTACAGTAGAATACAGATTTGCCACAGAATACAATTCTTTAGCAGAATGACTTCGACAGATTAAGGCAAATTGGGCCCAAAACCCTTTTGATCCAGTCATCATTATCTGGCCCACAAAGGCACAAATCCTTTTGTATAAAAGGATAGGCGTGAAAACTAATATGAAGAAGCACGATGAAAAGAAACAAGGAATAGCAGAAAGTGTCAATAGCAGGAATTGCATGAAGGAAAGAAAAGCCAAACCAAAGGAAATGACAAACACAGTAAGAAACGCATGAAGAAATAAGACAAAGACATGCAGTAGAATGGAACAAGGCTAGTCTGCTATAGTTGAAACGGCGTGGGAATGAAAGAATACAAAAACAGAAGATAGTAGAGCAAGCACACAAAGGCCGGAGCACCACCAACCTGTACCCAGCCAATACAAGGGAGGTAGGCCCACAGTCAAGGGGATTCAAAGGGTGTAGTTTGGTGGTTGGGGGGAAATGGGGATCTATATTTGGTTTCCAGTCGTGACTTCTTTTGGGAATGTACCCTGCTGGGGATGGTATCTCACCCAAAAGAAGTAGTAAATGGTTGGGACCATCTGATACATGCCATAGAGGTAGGTGGTGAGATAGCTCAATCTTTATCCATTTGAACCCAGAGGTAGAGGTATACAACAAGAACAAACAAATTGGAATTTTGTCACGAAATGGGTAGTGGTGCAGCAAATGTATTCTGAGTAGAGGTAATGGACGGGCAACCAATGGGTCGGTGGGCAGTCCTAAAGGAATGCCCACAACAAGCCAAAAACAGTTGGTAAAGCCTTAGGGGTAAATGGGAGAAATCCCATTAAATCAGTTCACAATAAAAGGAAGAGGTAGCCATGGATGAAAGGGGGGAAGCATCTAAAGGGAGGAACCCATGGTAAGAGAGCAGTAAACACCTAAGGGAGGCACTTAGAGAGAGAGGCACCTAGGGAGAGGGGGATCAAAAGGGAAAAGACCCAAGGGAGAAAAACAACTCACGGCAAGATGGTAGTTAGAAACTAAGAGTAAAAAAAAAAGAATGGAGAGAAAGAAAGAAAGAAAGAAAGTGGTAAAAATAAGAGAGAAAACATGTCAGGAATAGAGGCATGCATCAATGAACCATCTTTTCCCTCCCTCTTAGCAAACCCACTCTTTGAAGTCCCACAAAATTAATAGCTAGTAGCCATTTAGGCCTGATGGTACAATATAAAATACCAACTCCAAATTCGTCCATTGAGGTCGTCCAAAGGGAAGAAGGACAGACGGAGCAGACTGCAATGATATGCTCGTCCCTCTTTGAGGTCGTCCATGAGAAGGCCGACCTCCTTACATTCTTGACACTTCTCCTTATCTTCGCTTAGGACGGGCTCCTTTTATGTCTCACAGCTAGCAAATTCGTTACTATAAGCAGTTTTCAATGATAGTTATAGAGAATAGCCCAAATAAGGTAACTTCCAAGGCAGTTATGGAAGTTTCCTCCGAATCTTCCGAGTTCCTCAATGATAGGGACAATTACTAAACAAGTAACTGTCCCAAAGTATAGGCTATATAAGCATTTATCCACGAGAAGAAGAGGCAGAGAGAGACATTTTTTCCAAAAACAAGTAAAAAATCCCAGAAACACTTCCTTTTTACTTGGAATTACAAACCCACTTACTTTACCTTCTAAGGATTCTTGACCGACCTCCATCGGTCCCCTCTGATTTTGTATTTGTTTTCTCAGGACTCAGCCTTCAAGATCATCAACGCTCGAGATTTTCGGCCTACTGATTCCCAAGGATTCATCAGTTGGCTCAGTCTGTGGGAAAGAAAATTTTTGCGCTCAAACTTCATTGTCGAGTTCTACGATTTCTTTCTTTGACAAAGGGCTGAAATGGTTCGGACAAGATCAAGGGCTACTAGTCCAGGCCATCAAGAGAGTAGGGATGCCTCTAGTAATCCCCACCGCGATCATTAATCTGCGCCTGCCATGCAATCACCCTTTGTTCAACATGTACAATCCATGGCAACCGCCATGGCGGAGTTAAACCGCCATGGCGAAGTTAACCCGCCAGAACCAAGAATTGACAAGGGAGATTAATCTCAGGAGGCAAAGGCGCGAAGCCTATGAAGAAGAGCAAGGCCAGAGCCAGGGAGATGAAAGAAATGCACGGCCTGAAAGCCAGTCAAGAGGTACCATTTCATAGAGGGTGCCACACTTGGAAAGAGAGATAGACCAAATTAGAAGAGTTATGGATGAGATTAGGGAGAATATGAGAAGGACAAATCCTATAGAAGATTTGGTTCACAGAACTGATTCCCCCTTCATGGCTTCCATCAATGCTCACCCTTTGCCACCAAAGTTTAAGATGCCTTCTTTAGATTTGTATGATGGGACACGTGACCCGTTTGATCACATTGCCACCTTTAAAAATACCATGCACCTTCAAGGGGTTCCGGATGAGATAATGTGTAGAGCTTTTCCTACTACCCTTAAAGGGCCCGCGCGAGTGTAGTTTAACAAGATGCCTCTAAATATAGTGACATCCTTCGAGGAGTTAAGCAAATTATTTGTCAACAATTTTATCGGAGGTCAGAGGCACAAGCGTTCCTCATCCAGCTTGCTAAACATAGAACAAGGAGAAAATGAAAGTTTATGGTCCTTTATCACGTGTTTCAATAGGGAAGCCCTGACAGTGGACAAGATGGACGATAAGCTCCTCTTGGCAGCTTTCCATAATGGGGTTAATTCTAACCTGTTTATTTGCAAGTTATATGAGTAGGAGCCTTAGAACATGGCTGAACTCGTTCATTCAGCTTAGAACTTTATGAATGCGAAAGATGCCATCATAGCCAAGAAGAGGAAGAGAGTTGAGAAAATGGAAGTTAATCCATCGCGCCATACAGAACAGGGTCCCCGTCCTAAGAAGGGACGAACGGAAGATAAGAAGGACAGAGACAAGAAAACTGGCCCCTCAGCACGGAATCAACGGTACACACCACCGAACATGCCGCTCGAACAAGTCCTTATGCAAATCAAAGATGATCCTTCCTTGAAGTGGTCAGAGAAAATGAAGGGAGATCCCAATAAGCACAATAGGAATAAGTATTGTCGCTTCATAGAGACCATGGGCATGATATGGACGAGTGTTTCGATTTAAAGCAGCAGATTGAGAATCTCATAAGGCAAGGGAAGTTGAGAAATTTCCTTGGACGAGACCACAAAGACGAGAAATTGAAAGGGAAGGTAGAAGAATCATCATGACCACCGCTCGGAGAAATAAGAGTTATCATAGGGGAAGTTCAACAGGCCAGTCATCCAAGTCAAAGAAGGCATACCTAAAGGTAGTGCAGAGCGTCCAACTTTCTAGACAATGACCAAGGTCAAGGACCACGGACGAGCAAGCAATCACTTTCACAAACAAGGACGCTGAGAGAATTCACCACCCTCATGATGATGCTATTGTCATCACCTTGCTTATTGCTGACTACACAACTAGAAGGGTGCTGGTGGACAATGGAAGCTCGGTGGACATTTTATATTATCCAGCTTTTCAGCAGATGAGGTTAGGACGAGATCGGCTCCATCTAGTGAGCTCTCCCCTGGTAGGTTTTAGTGGAATGAAGGTATAGCCTGTGTGCACTATTTCATTACCAGTGGTAGTGGGGGCATACCCACAACAAATCACCAAGGATGTGAATTTCCTTGTGGTAGATTGTTCATCCTCCTACAACGCCATAATTGGAAGGCCAACTTTAAATAGTTGGAAGGCTGTCACATCTACCTATCACCTGTTTGTCAAGTTTCCAATAGAGTATGGAGTAGGACAAGTACAAGGAGACCAACTAGCAGCAAGAGAATGTTACCTAGCCATGTTGGCCATGGATGAGCAAGTTCAGGCCATGAAAATTGAAGAAAAGACAGTTGTGGCAGAGCCCACTAAAGCGCTGGAAGATATTTCCTTAGATGAAAATAACCTTGAGAGGTGTACCAAGGTTGGAGCAAATTTAGAAGTGAAGATTAAGAAAGATCTCGTCTGTTTTTTGAAGAAAAATATTGATGTGTTTGCTTGGAGTCATGAGGACATGCCGGGTATAGATCTTGGTGTCATTACCCACCGTCTGATTGTATGTCCTTCCTCCAAGCTAGTGCGACAAAAGAGAAGGGTGTTTGCCCCTAAGAGAGATAAAGCTATCAAAGACAAAGTTCAAAAGTTGACTGTGACAAAGTTTATTCGAAAAGTGTACTATCCCGATTGGTTGGCTAATGTAGTAATGGTCAAGAAGGCTAACGGCAAGTGGAGAATGTGTGTAGATTTTATTGATCTAAATAAAGCTTGTCCCAAGGATAGCTATCCATTGCCGCATATAGATCAGCTGGTAGATTCTACTACAGGCCATAAGTTACTTAGTTTCATGGACGCTTTCTCAGGATACAACCAAATAAGGATGGACGAGGCAGACCAGGAGAAGACCTCCTTCGTCACCAGTCAAGGCTTATTCTGTTATAAGGTGATGCCCTTTGGTTTGAAGAATGCTGGAGCAACATATCAGAGGTTGGTCAACCATATGTTTCATCCAAAGATTGGGGGGAATGTGGAAATTTATGTAGATGACATGCTGGTAAAAAGCTTAGACGAGGGAAAGCACTTGGATGACTTGTAGGAAACTTTTGACACACTTAGACGGTACAATATGAAATTGAACCCCAGCAAATGTGCTTTTGGAGTATCATCAGGGAAATTCCTTGGATTTATGGTCTCCCATAGGGGGATTGAAGCGAATCCTGACAAAATTCAAGCAACACTGGACATGAAGCCTCTGCAAAATGTTAAAGAAGTCCAGTCCCTCACCAGACGAGTTGCTGCCCTTAACAAGTTTGTCTTTAAAGCTACTGACAAATGTTTACCATTTTTTAAGGTTCTTAAAAAAGCATTTGAATGGACTGACGAGTGTCAGAAAGCTTTCGAAGATCTGAAGGCATATATCATCATGGCTCCTTTACTAAGCCCGTCCGTGCTGGGAGAGGAGTTGTATTTGTACTTGGCAGTCACCCCGTATGCCATAAGTTCAGCATTGGTGAAGGAAGAAGACAAAGTGTAAAGGCCTGTGTACTATACAAGTAAAGCACTGAGGGGAGCGGAAGGACGATATCAACTAATAGAAAAACTGGCTTTCGCATTAATAACAGCCTCCAGGAAACTAAGGCATTACTTTTAAGCTCATGTCATCAATGTCATGAGGGATCATCTGCTCAAGAAAGTAATGAACAAGTTGGAAGCTACAGGACGATTGATCCAATATGCTGTTGAGCTCAGCAAATTTAACATAAGATATCAACCAAGGCATGCCATAAAAGCTCAAACTCTGGCACACTTCATTGCGGAGCTTACCCCAAATTATGACGATTTAGATGAGATGGAAAATAGCAAGAAATTGGTCGTCCATGTGGATGGTTCGTCTACACAGCATGCAAGAGAAATAGGTGTGGTTCTACAATCTCCAGAAGGAGATAAACTAAAACACAAGGTTTGTTTACAGTACCAAACGACTAATAATGAAGTTAAGTATGAAGCTCTTCTCAAAGGGCTGGAATTGGCTAAGTCTGTGGAAGCAAAGTCAATCCTCGTCTTGGGAGATTCTCAGTTAATCATAGGCCAAGTGAATGGGATGTATGAGGCTAAGGAAGAACGAATGAGGAAATACCTTAACAAGGTGATTCGCCTTATGAAAAAATTTGTGGAATCTGACTTCGTTCAAGTCCCAAGGGAGGAGAACGTGGAAGTTGATACCTTAGCAAATGAAGCCATGTACGAGTTTGATGAGATTCAGTATATACCAAGTATAGATATCCCAGAAATACATGAGGTAGAAAGTAGAGGAAATTGGATGACCCCGATTGTATCATACCTAAAGGATGGACGACTTCCAGAAGATAAAGACGAGGCTAGAAAGCTGAGAGTAAGATCGGCCAAGTACGTCCTTATGAAATAGTAAAGACGAGGCAAAGATATAATTACACACCTTAGAAAGATCATGAACACCAGAGTGTTCAAAATCCTTTAAGGACATGTCATAGCAAGTGTTTATATCCTTGTCAGAAACAGCATTCTGAAAACGTTCCCAAGCCAGTCTTCATTTTCAATAATGTTTGAAGGGGCCCTTTGGGAAGGTTGAGACGAGGCAGACACAATCGCCTTGGGTGGAGGAGTCTTGGACGGGGTGGTCTCAACTGGAGTGGACGAATCTACGTCAAATACTTGGGTAGGTTGTTGGGACGAAGGAAGATTGGGCTTGATTATTTGGGATGAGCCCTGCTTAGCCTTTTTGCCTCATTGGCTGGGGAGACTTCCCAAATCCAAGTTCTTGGACAAGGACTTCCTTTTGTCCCTAGTTGATGGACGAGGTTGAGACTGAGTCTCAGGAAGACTCCCTTCAACCATAGCCTCTTTCCCTTTGTTTTCTTTCATTGTTGACATTCCTAAAGCAAATAAGAATAACAATAAATGAATAAAGCATAAAAGTATAATATGGAATGTTTAAAAGACCATTAAATGAAAACTTACTTCTTCGCACTGCGACCTCGTGAGCAATAGCCTCGTCAGATGGTTCAAGACCAAGTCCCCACTTAGGAAGACGTCGTACAGTAACCAAAGAACGAAAATTCCTATCAGTGTGAAGACTAGCCCTGTGGATGCGGTCACGGTGAAATTTGCTTAAGGATGGTTGTTTAACACCTGTGAAGTAGATAGTATACAGGGGTAAAAAACAAATAAAAATAAGATAAAGGAAAGAGAAAAATGAAAAAAGGGGAGGGACGTACTTTCAGGACGAAGGTTCCCTAAGTCCCCAAAGTAAGGAGCGAAAGGGTCCCTACCAACATCTACAGGGTTTCCAGACCAAAAACTGGAGATGAAAATAAATTTCGTCTTCCAATTCCTGTCAGACGAAGCCAGGGACTTAATTAATCTACAATCTTTTCCCCTAGCTGTGAATTGATAGAAGCCAAGGGATTGACTTATTTCAGAGGGCTTATAACAGAAAAGGAACTCGTCCACAGTAAGAGGACGGTCCCTTCCAAATACTTCTTTCCACAAAATTTGCATAGAGATGATTAATCTCCATGCATTAGGATTGAATTGACATAAGCCTAAACCTAACCTAACTAACAACTCTCTAGCAAATGCATTTAAAGGGAACCTAAGACCCCCCAAGAAATAAGCCTCATAGACGCCTATTCCAAAACGGCGATTGCAGCACCATTCTCCACGGACGGGCAACCTTGGGTTAAATTCGTCTGGAATCTGGTACCATGTCCTAAGGTTGGTAAGCCTTTACTCAGTCGTTTTGGAGAGAATACCTACTGCACAACTATAGATGACCTCCTCTTCGTCTAGAGGACTAGACGAGGGGACATTGGACGGGATACCAACTTGGGAACCGGAAGCTTTCCTAACTTGCTCTTGAAAAGCTTCTAAAGGAAACCCAGGACTGCCAGAGGTATATCCTTCGTCCGTAGAACTCCCCTTACTACTGTGACTACTATTACTAGAACCATTATAACTGGTTGTATCTTGATACTCATCTATAGCCTTTTCTGTACTATTGCTAGACGAAGAAATAATAGTTTCAGACATTTTAAGGAAAGCTTAAAGGAAAACCTAAAGACGAGAAGGAAAGGAATACCTGGCTCTACACAAAAGAAGACTATGGACGCAGAGAAACCTCTAGACGAAGCTCTAGACGAGGAGTGTCAGGAATGAAAATCTGAGAAATGTAAAGGGTAATGGAGGAATCCTACTATTTATAGGCAACACATTTTGGCATCTGAAACGACATAAGCAAAGCAAAAGTTGCCATGTGGCATGCCTCTCGAAAAAATCAATCGACGCTGCCAACCACCAATAAAACTGTGACACGTGGCACATTTAGCGCGTTCATCCATGGGCAACATGGGACTCCACATTTCCTTGGACGACTCACGGACAAGGGGGCAACTGATGGTACAATATAAAATACCAACTCCAAATTCGTCCATTGAGGTCATCCAAAGAGAAGAAGGACAGACAGAGCAGATTGCAATGATATGCTCGTCCCACTTTGAGGTCGTCCATGAGAAGGATGACCTCCTTGCATTCTTGACACTTCTCCTTATCTTCGTTTAGGACGGGCTCCTCTTATGTCTCACAGCTGGCAAATTCGTTACTATAAGCAATTTTCAATGACAATTATGGAGAATAGCCCAAATAAGGTAACTTCCAAGGCAGTTATGGAAGTTACCTCCGAATCTTCCGAGTTCCTCAATGATAGGGACAATTACTAGTTTAGTAACTGTCCCAAAGCGTAGGCTATATAAGCATTTATCCACGAGAAGAAGAGGCAGAGAGAGACATTTTTTCCAAAAACAAGTAAAAAATCCCAGAAACACTTCCTTTTTAATTGGAATTACAAACCCACTGACTTTACCATCAGAGGATTCTTGACCGGCCTCCACCGGTCCCCTCTGATTTTGTATTTGTTTTCTCAGGACTCAGCCTTCAAGATCATCAACGCCCGAGATTTTCAGCCTACTAATTCCCAAGGATTCATCAAGGCATATTCCCCAAAGTGCACAATTTTGATGGCAAAAACCTATGACAAGGTTGTTCAAGTTGATGTTTGGGTTCCTTCTTGGTTTACTTATCCTATAGGAAGATTCAATACTTGATTTCGATTGCAAATATATTTGATTTCACTTGTTAAAACTTATATCTGCTATATTTAGTCATTCTGCTGTAGCACGTTTTTATCACATTCGCTGCATTAGTTATCTTGTTGTGGTATCTTTACTTGCAGTACTAGTTATTTTGTTGTACCACCTTTTTATTATATTTACCATGTTAGCTATTATACTAGCTAAACCTTTTCCACTGAAGCTTTCTTATTTCTTTGTTATTACGTGTTTTACTTTTGACACAAACTAATCATTATCCTGCCATAAGTATATATACATATACCTTGTATCTCATGTTCTACAAAATATATTTTATATATGTATATGTGAATACGTATAAGTGCATTTACGAATGTATATGTGGACTCAACGTTTGAGCACAAACTGGCAGCGGCAGAATGGTACTTTGGAGCCCATTCCGCGGAGCGCTAGGCCCAACTTCCTTCTTAGAAAAAGCCTAGACTAAGCGTTGTCCAATGACATCAAAACACGTGTCTAAGGTACAAAAACCTAAAAAGAACCCTCACCACCAGGAAACCTAGTTTAATCAGGTTGCCATTGCTAAAATATTTTAGCAATAGTGAAAAAATGGTTCCTCATATATACAACCCACTATAGCTTGGGATGTAAATTTTTTTATAATAATTTATTCTCTCATTTCCCAAATAAAAATAAAATATATCCTCTCTCCTTTTTCATCAATCTCCATCGCTCATCACTTCTCTCTCTCTCTCTTAACAAACTTAGACTTTCCCCCTCCCAAGCCAATCCTCTCTCTTCTCCCAGCTACTGATCTCTCTCTCTTCTCTCTCTGTTGCTTCTCTTCTCTCTTGATTGGACCAAAGTCATGCTCTATTTGGTAGCGGCAGTGGCGGCTTTATGGGTTTAAGTCGGTGGGTGTGGTTTGAATCAATGGTAGAATTAGTGGATGGGTTTGAATTGGTGTTCCTGGGCTTCGTTTCGGCGGTTGCTGAATCGGTGGGTAAGGTTGCTAGTAGGGTTTGTTTGAATCAGCTACTACTAGGTTTCTTTTGTTTAAGTTTTAGTTGCTAGGGGATTTTGGTTTTGTTCGCGGTGATGGTGGTGGCCACGGCTAGTTGTTTAGGTTTTAGGTTTGAGTATGGTGGCGGGTTTTTGTTTTGGAGGGTGGGGGGTTGGGTTTGAGTTTCAATTTTAGTGTGAATTGGTAGTTTTGGTGGTAAGTGATGCATTTGGGTTGCTTGGTGATGGTGTGTTGCTTACCGGTTTAGGTGTAGGTTTGCCGGATGTTGATTTGTTTGGTTTGTTTCAGAGGAAGAGATAGTAACAAAGACAATGAGAGAGAAAGAGTTTGAGAGGAAGAGAGAGAAATGATAAATAAATGGTCGTGATGGTGGGCAGTGGAGGGGTTGTTTTGGGTTGAGTTTGTGTGATGGGTGGTTGAGAAAGAGAGACTAAGAGAGAGACAAAGGGGAAGAGAGAGAATAGATATAGGAGTGGAGAGCGAGATAGGTTAGTGTTATATTTATTTTAGGGTAAACTATATATTTGGTCTCTATCCTTTACACCATATTTCAATTTAGTCCTTAACTTTTTAATTGTGTTAATTTGGTCTCTAACCTTTTAGTGTCGTGTCAATTTAGTCCATGCCATTATCTCTTGGATGAAAATTGCTAACGTGGTAAATGGTTAAAATAAAATGTTGATGTAGCATCATCATCTAGTAAAAAAATATAGATTAACACGTAGGATTTTAGGTTTAAATTATCATATATTTAAAACAAAACACTCTTAAAATAGACAAACTATTAAAAACAAAACCCCCAATTCTTCAGAGTCTATCTCCTCCTCTCCTCTATACATTCATTGCTGGAGTAAGCTTGAATTTGTTCTCTCCGATGACTACTAACGACCAACCACACTGTTCAAGCCTCCATCCAATGAAGCTCTTCGTCCCTAACTTTCACTATTAGCTCTTCATTTAACCTCTCTCTCTCTCTCTCTCTCCAACCCTAAAAGCTAATGCCCTTTCCATTCATTTCTTCTTCCATTTTTCTCAACTTTACACTTCAAAATTTTCAAATTGGTAACTCTAGCCTCCCAAATTTTTGCTTTCTCAAAGTATTTCACAATTCTTGAGTTTTGGAACTTAGGTTTTGATTTGGAATTGAAATTTCTTCTGCTATATAAGTAGAAATCTGATTTCCCATGTTCTTTTGGATGAAAAAAGTTTTTTAGTTTGGATAAAAATTTTGAGAATTATTGTTGTTATTGAGCTTTGAGCTTTTTGAGGCTTTAAGCTTTGAATCTGAGATCCCTGTATCTAAGGATTTGCTTTTCTTGGTAAATTTTCACATTGAAATGCATATGAGGACATAGTTTGAAGAGCTGGCTTGGACTGCTTAAGAGAGTGGCTGGTCATTAGTAGTCACCGGAGAGAACAAATTCAAGCTTAATCTAGCAATGAATGTAAAGAGGAGGGGAGGAGATAGACTCTAAAGAATTGGGGTTTTTCTTTTTGATAGTTTTTGTGTTTTAAGATTTTTTTTTAAGATATGATAATTACTTAAAACTCAGAATCCTATGTGTTAATCTATTTCTTTAATCGTTGACATGGACTATATATCACATCAAGTACTTTATTTTGGTCATTTGCCATGTTAGCAATTTTCATCCAAGAGATAACTGTAGGGACTAAATTGACACACTATTGAAAAGTTAGGGACCAAATTGACACAATTGAAAGGTTAGAGACCAAATTGAAATATTATGTAAAGGATAGGGACCAAATATGTAGTTTACCCTTTATTTTATTAGGTAGTTTATATTACTTTATTGGGTAGTATGTAAAAATAAGAATTAGGATGTTGGGTGTATTGTTAAATGAGTTGATAAAATAGATAAAAAAGTGTTTGAAGATGTAAAATAGATTTTTTTTTTTTTTTCAAAATGTGAATGCTCTAATAAAAAAGGACACATTTGTACATTATACCAATTTTGGCAAATGTACATTAGTCATAGTTTGGAACATAATTTGGTGTAAATTAGCCCAAGAATTGTAATTGTAAGGTTCATGTGTTTTGGTATTGTCAAACCATTCCAAATTATGTATCTTTTATTGCGTTTTTATGTGCCTTAAAGTTGTAATTGAAGATGCAAAGTCCACTCAAGAAAAGCTTAAGAAAAGTGCATTTTTAGCATGTACCTCGATAGCTGGCTTGATTCCTCTTGATCTATTGAGACCCTTCTTGGTCACCTTCTATATGTCTTGATACCTCTAGATCTATTAAGCTTCGCATTTTAGTAAAAATTAGCAACGCAAAATGCCCATAACTTGTTCGTTTGAAACTTGAATTGAGATATGTTTGAATTGGTATTTAAAGGATGTAATAAGCCATCTATTAGAAGGCCTTTTAGAGAGAGAGAGAGAGAGAGAAACACTCTGTTTGTGTGGCTAGGGTTTTTGTAACCAAGTTCTCTTAATTTTACCATACCAAAGAGTTTTAAGGTAAATATGAAGTTTATTTGGTGAAGAAGTTGAAGCCATAACAACTACCACAGAATTGTTACTGTGAAGAAAACCTTCAAGAAGTCCTCGGAGTTAGTTGGAGGTTCCGATTGTGATTGTGGGTGCGTCATCTATGGAATATTCATATATTGAAGAATTCAAAGGTTCTAATGTGGTAGAAGGTTTCTACTGTAAGTTCATCTACTAAGATTGCAATGTCTAGGGTCAAAGGTTTTGTACTAGATCTTAAACTTCTCTTTACTATAGTGGATTGCTTTTTGGGATGGTTTCCCCCCAGAGTTTTTTACTGTGAAACTAGTTTATTTCATTGGTTTTCCTAAGTCATCATATCTTGTGTTATTTACTATTCTACTGTTCATGATACTGATGTTTGTTTGTTTAACCAAGAACTATTCATAATAGATTTAATTAATAGTTTGGCTTTAAATTTAGTTAATTCTCTCAATCAAGGTCTAAATGTCCCAACAGTGTTGTCCTATAAATAAAAGCTATGTTGATCATAAATATACAGTTCCATTTGATAGCTTCAAGTCTTCAAGTTCGTCTATTCTTTTCTTCTTGTTGTTATGGCCATTTTGGCTGTTATTATTGTTATTTGGACTTTTAATTTTTTGTTTAATGGGTTAAGGATATTTTGTGGACCCAAGATTATATTTTTTGAACCCAAATCTTTAGGTTTCTCGATTTAAGGTGTTCAATATTTTTTTTTTTCTTTTCTTTTGAAAGCTAAGGTGTTCATTTGAACACCCTGAACTCAATGTACAGCAGCCCCTAGCATGACAGTTGGTGATTGATGCCATTGGAGAATAGAAAAGACACAAAAGCTGTGGAGGTATACTTAGGCCTATACATGGTGCGGTGCGACCTGTGGATGGCCTAATTTTTTGTTTTCCTCATTAGGTTTAGTCTCACATTGAGTCTTTAGCAATGTGACTCTTGTGTGCTTGTGTCTCTAGAGTGGGATGTGTGTATGTGAGTCCCTTTTTCTTATTTTTATTTTAAGAATCACCACTAACCATTGGTTTTGTATTAGATGTGATTGGTCACCTAAAGGTATAATTCATTTTAGGTTACCTAATTAAATAAACCAAGTTTTAAGGGTTCATTAACTAAAGCAAACCAAAAAGTCTTGAACCAAAGATCTTGAACTTGGAAGTTAGGTTACGTGTGGGGAAAGTGTTAGGCACCCCACAACGCCTATCCGAAGATAATACCTCATTTTAATTAATTTCAAACATTATCTTTTCGTAAAGAAATAGAATACCTGACATTTTGAATTTTTTTAAAGTTTTTTTTTTTTTTTTGGGCAAAAAATATACATATGCATGTGAGTAAATATTTACATATTGCTAACATGTGAATATTTACAATCAAGACATGTAAGGTATACACATAAGTAACACGAGAGAGAACATTCAAAACATGTGAATATATACATAGCATGTAAGTACTAGCTATCATAAGTAGGCAAGCTAATAACTCAATAAAGAGAGAGGGAGTTGGAAGAATAGGACTTTGTTATCATCCATATTTTTCTCATGTTCATCATGCAAAAAATATGAAAAATAAAGCTCATTAGTACCAAAGAAAATGATAGGAACAATGTAAGCTTATAGGGTGTTCAAAGACTCAAAAAAAAAAGAAAAAATAAAAAGAGAGCCATGGACACAAATCCTTAACTACAACTATTCTAAGAAAAGGCTCAAAATTAAAATGTATGAAGAAAATTACAATGTGAACTTTTATTAGTTTAGAAAAGCACCATTTTTTTTTTTTTTTTTTAGAAAAAGTTTTATTAAGAGGTTTTTGAGAAAAGCATTTTTTTTTCTTTTTTAAAGATCCTTATTTATTTATTTGAAGAAATCCAATGTGGTAAAAGAACTATTTTTTTATTAAAAAAAAAAACACAAATTTTGAGATTTTTTTTTGTAATTTTAAAAAGAAGAAGATTTTTGAAACATTTTCTTTAAAAAAACATTTTTTAACGTGATGAAAACACTTTTTCTTTGAAAGTTTTTTTTTTCCTTTTTTTTGGATTTTCAAAAAGAAGGGTGAAAACATTTCCCTGAAGGGAAATTTAACGAGGTAAAACACATTTTTTGAAAACATAGATTTTTTGAAGAAACATCATTTTGAAAACACTTTTTTTTAATATGTAGGCTAAACGTTTTTGAAAACTGTGGGGGAGAAAAGCCCAACCTAGCGCATTGGGCCCAAGGCCCTATCCGAGGACCACTGTTTTCCGAAGAGATGAAGAAGCTCATTTGGAGGCACTGAGAAAGGAACATGTCAGGAGAGGAGCATGGCCGTGATCAGAGGAGATGTTCGATGGGCCGAGGAGTCCAATACCCTCCGATCCGAAGAGTCTTGGTCTGACATTCAACCCTTTGCAGCCCAAGTGATCCCCCTGACAGATGTAATGACTGAGATGAACCTTGGACACGAACGAAAATAACTGGAGCGAAGAAATATCTAAGAGAGACCTCAACCACCGCATTAAATGCACTGCACCTACTTCTCTGGCCGCATTAATGTGGAGAAGACCCCTGAACAGTATCAGCCCAGCTACCACCACTCACACGGCTAAAGAACACCTCTGATGGGACATGCACTCAAGTGGGCGCCCAGATGATCAACAAGTGGACGGTGAAGATGTGGAAAGGCAGTACTATATAAGAGAGAGGTGTCTCTGATAGTAGGGGGATCGAAAAATCAGAAAGAAAAAAGGGTATTATTCTACTGTAGCTCTAAAGAATTGTAACCCAAAGTTCATCAATGGAAAACACCTCTTCGGACGTGGCATTTACATCCGTCCGAGCACGTATTAATACAAATTCTCCCATTAGTACTGCTGTTTAAGACCGTTTTTTCATTTTTAGCCTAGCTTTTTCACTCATTCTCTACAAATTTATTGTTTTGGGTTCACTGGGCTCAAAACCCATACCTACTTGGGCTTGGGCTGCAGAATCTGACCCTACAATTGGCGCCGTCTGTGGGGAGAGCTTGTGCAAGAGTGAAAACAACAGTTGATGATGGCAGGACAAGGTGAACAACAAGCAGAATCTAGGGCATCCCAGCACGTGGACCATTTTGTTAACTTAGAGAAGAGGCAAAATCGTGAGGGCAGTGTGCACACTGTGCGCCTTAGCCAGAGCCAATCACAGGGCGGAAGTCACATGTCCCATGCAGAGAGGAACCGTGACTTACAACTGGAAGTGGAAAAACTAAAGAGGGAGCTGCGCCACGCAAAGAGGAAACGGGCTTCCTCGTACTCTGAGGATGATCTTGATGACGAGCAGGACGTCTCTTATCAGCGCAAATCTAAGACACCAGCTAGCGAGTCCTACACTTATGTAGAGGAGTCCCATTGTAAAAGGGAGCGTAGGAGCCCATCACGCGAGGATATGGAGAACGATGCCATGAACAGGGTTCTAAATCAGATATCTAAGTCACCCTTCACGCGCAGGATAGAGGAGGCCAGACTCCCTCGGTGCTTTAATCAGCCAACGTTCACCATCTACAACGGCAAAACTGACCCCGTGGAGCATGTGAGTCATTTTAACCAAAGGATGGCTGTCTACTCCAGAGATGAAGCTTTGATGTGCAAGGTTTTCCCTTCCAGTCTTGGGCCAGTTGCAATGAGGTGGTTTGACGGCTTGAAGGCAGGCTCCATCAACTCTTCAAAGAGCTCACTCGGGCATTCGGCTCCCGTTTTGTCACATGCCGAAGAGTGGCCAGACCCTTCTCTTCGTTGCTATCCTTGTCTATGCAGGAAGGCGAGTCATTGAAGGCATATTCCGACAGGTACTGGGAGATGTTCAATGAGGTGGAGGGCAACAATGATGCAATGGCTCTCAGCACGTTCAAGCTCGGCCTCCCCACTGACCATGGTTTGAGGGCATCTCTATCTGGCAAACCGGTCACGAACGTGCGTCAACTAATGGACCGCATAGAGAAATACAAGAGGGTTGAAGAAGACCAGCAACAGGGTAAGGGAAAGAACAAGGTTACCCCTCAGGAGAGGAGGGATTCGCGATCGGACCGTTATAATTACAACAAACCGCGGAGGGACTTTGCCAGGCAATCAGGATCGACGAATCCTCAAGCGGTCAACACCGTGTTCAAAGAGCCAGTGCATCAGGTCCTAGAAAAAATTAAGAATGAATCATTCTTCAGGTGGCCGAACAAGATGGTAGGAAACCCCGAGAGACGCAACCACAATCTCTACTGCCAGTACCATCAAGACCATGGGCATACCACGGAAGATTGTAGGAGTCTGTGGGATCACTTGGACCAACTGGTTCGTGACGGCAAACTGAAGCACCTCTTGCACCCCTCCAGCGGCCGAGGGCAGGCGGGCTCGGGGCCACGCAGGGATGACCCCTCAAAGCCGCCGCTAGGCACTATAAACGTCGTCTTCGCCGCGCCGGGGAGAACAGGGTCCTGGCCCTTGAAAGTCATGTCGGTGGGCCGACCATCCGTGGGGGAGTCGAGCCGAGGACCGAAGAGGGCTAAGTTTGGTGCCCCGCTAGTTATGGGATTTTCGGACGAAGACATGATTGACACTATCCAACCCCATGATGATGCGTTAGTCATCACCCTCAGAATAGGAGGGTACGACGTAAAGAGGGTGATGGTGGACCAGGGCAGCGCTGTGGAGATAATGTACCCAGACCTCTACAAGGGGCTAGGCCTAAAGCCCCAAGACCTGACGCCATACGATTCCCCCCTCTTGAGCTTCGAAGGAAGGCCTGTCATCCCGAAAGGCCGGATACGCTTACCTGTGCAGTCTGGCTCCGAAGTGGTAGAGTTGGACTTTATAGTTGTGGACGCATATTCGCCCTACACGGCACTCGTGGGCAGACCTTGGATTCACGCACTTGGGGTTGTTCCCTCTACTTTGCACCAGAAGGTCAAGTACCCATCAGGAGGGCAGATACATGAGATCCGAGGAGACCAGTCTGTTGCTCGACAGTGCTTGGTAGCTGCCATTCAGTATAAGGCCCCAGCCGAGTCCTCGGACGTAGCTGGGAGGGATTTATAGCAACTACAGTCTCGGGGAGTGCCCTCCGAAGAACCAGATGAAAGCACTAGATGTGAGGATCTGACGAAAGTGGTCATTGGAGATGATCCTGATAGGTTCTTTCAAGTCGGATCTCAGCTGCCTCTTCAAGAGAAGGAGGAGCTGATAGAGTTCCTCAAGCGAAATCTCGATGTGTTTGCCTGGAGTGCTTACGAAGCCCCAGGGGTGGACCCGGAGTTTATATGCCACCACTTGAAGGTGAATCCACTAGTCACTCCCAAGAAACAGCCTATTCGGCGCCCATCCAAGGAACATGCTAACGCAGTGAGAGACGAAGTAGCGAAACTCAAAGAAGCTGGGGCTATCAAAGAAGTTTTTTATCCCGAGTGGCTTGCAAATACCGTGGTGGTAAAGAAGAAGAGTGGGAAGTGGCGAGTATGCGTAGACTTCACGGATTTAAATAGGGCATGCCCCAAAGATCCGTTCCCTATGTCGAAAATTGATCAGCTGGTAGATGCCACTGTCGGCCACCCTCGGATGAGCTTCCTGGACGCCTTCCAAGGCTACCACCGGATACCATTAGCCCTGGAGGACTAGAAGAAAACTGCTTTTGTCACCCCTATTGGCAACTACCACTATAAAGTGATGCCGTTCGGCTTGAAGAACGCGGGAGCTACCTACCAGAGGATGATGACGAGGATGTTCGAGCCACAGCTGGGCAAAAATATCGAGGTTTACATTGATGACATGGTGGTGAAGAGCAAAGTCATAGCGGAGCATGTGAAGGACCTCGAAAGTATCTTTGAGATTCTACGAAGGCACAAGCTACGCCTAAATGCTTCTAAGTGCTCGTTTGGGGTAGGGTCCGGCAAGTTCTTGGGATACATGGTCACCCACAGAGGAATTGAGGTCAACCCCGACTAGATAAATGCCATCAACAACCTCCGAGCTCCTCGGAATCCCAAGGAGGTTCAAAAACTGACCGGAATGACTGCTGCCCTCAATCGGTTCATCTCTAGATCAGCAGACAGGTGTCGGCCCTTTTTCTCTCTGCTCAACAAGTGGAAGGGATTCGAATGGACTGAGGAATGTGCTTTGGCATTCCAGCAACTCAAGGATTATCTGGCTCGGCCACCTATCATGTCCAGTCCTGAGCCTGATGAGGTACTGTTTGCCTACATCGCTGTAGCACCCTATGCGGTGAGCTTGGTGTTGATACGATCAGACTCTGGTGTGCAAAGGCCCGTTTATTACGTAAGCAAGTCGCTGCATGAGGCTGAGATTCGTTACTTGCCTCTAGAGAAGGCTATCCTAGCAGTAGTGCTTGGCACACGGAAGCTACCTCACTATTTCCAAGCCCACACGGTCATCGTTCTCACACAACTCCCACTCAAAGCTATACTCCGAAGTGCTGATTACACTGGTCGGATTGCCAAGTGGGGTACAATCTTAGGGGCTTTCGATATAAGATATATGCCCCGCACGTCGGTCAAGGGACAGGTCCTCGCAGATTTGGTGGCTGAGTTCATGGAGCCTCAATTAGAAGAAGTAAAGCCCACGTCAGGCATGGATGAAAAATCAGTTGGCATGATCTCCCAACAGAACCCCTCCCATTGGGAAGTGTACGTCGATGGCGCGGCAAACCAAAGAGGTTCTGGAATTGGGCTGGTATTGATATCCCCGAGAAAATCATTATCGAGAAATCGTTAAGGCTGGACTTCTCGGCAACAAACAATGAGGCGGAGTATGAGGCCTTATTGATGGGAATGACTATGGTCCGTAGAATGGGTGGGAAATCCGTGGAGCTGTTCTCGGACTCAAGACTAATAGTAGGTCAAGTACAAGGCGAATTTGAGGCAAAGGACGAAAGAATGCAGGGGTATTTGGGTCGTGTTAAGCAACTGCAATCAGACTTCGACTTTTTCAGTTTGACACGCATCCCTAGAAGTGGCAACTCACATGCTGACTCCTTAACCACGCTCGCCACCTCTTCGGCGCAGGACCTGCCGAGGGTCATTCTCGTCGAGGATTTGCACAGGCCTACAGAAGCAAAATCAGAGGCTGTCCAGGTTCACCAGGTCAGGGCCGGGCCGTGCTGGATGGATCCATTAATCAAATTTCTCAAAGAAGATATATTGCCCGAAGAGAAGATTGAAGCTGATAAAGTTCGGAGGAAGGCAACTAAATTCTGGTTATCCGAGGACCGGAAACTATACAAACGCTCCTATTCGGGACCATATTTATTATGTATACATCCCGAGGCGACTGAGACATTGCTAGAAGAGCTGCACGAGGGAATCTGTGGGAGCCACACTGGAGGTAGGTCCTTGGCTCACCGAGCCCTCACCCAAGGCTATTGGTGGCCTAACATGCAGAAGGAGGCACACGAATACGTCAAAAAGTGTGATCAATGTCAGCGCTTCGCCCCAAACATTCACCAGCCAGGAGGAAATCTTAACCCGCTATCTAGCCCATGGCCCTTCGCCCAATGGGGCTTGGATATTGTAGGGCCCTTCCCCAAAGCCGCAGGAAACAAGAAGTACCTCCTGGTCGGCACAGATTATTTCACTAAGTGGGTTGAAGCCGATCCGTTGGCCAATATCAGAGACGTTGATGTGCAAAAGTTCATATGGAAGAATATTGTCACCCGGTTTGGGGTTCCTCACACCCTCATCTCGGACAACGGTTTACAGTTCGACAGCAAGGCATTCAGGAATTACTGCAGTGAGCTGGGAATTACGAACAGATACTCCACTCCAGCCTATCCCCAGAGTAATGGCCAAGCAGAAGCTTCCAACAAGGTCATACTGAATGGCTTAAAGAAGAGGCTAGATGATGCAAAGGGCAAATGGGTAGAAGAGTTGCCACATGTGCTTTGGGCTTACAGAACTACGCCCCGCAGGTCTACTGGAGAGACCCCCTTCTCGATGACCTATGGAGCTGAAGCTGTCATTCCTCTGGAAACAGGGTTCCCAACACTTAGAACCAGCTCGTTTAGTCCGACCGGCAACAACGAGCAACTAGAGAAGAGTTTGGACTTGATTGAAGAAAGAAGAGAGAATGCAATGGTTCGGCTGGCACACTACCAACAAAAGCTCAGACAAGGCTACGACGCTAACGTGAAGCTGAGGCCTTTAGAGCCTGGTGATCTGGTGCTGAGGAAAGTTGTGGGCACCGCGAAGAACCCAGCTTGGGGAAAATTAGGACCCAATTGGGAAGGACCATATCGTATCACTTCAGGCGCTGGTATTGGAGCATATTTCTTAGAAGACCTGGATAGTCATGTAATCCCTCGCCCTTAGAATGTAAGTAACCTCAAGAGGTACTTCTATTAATCAAGCCTTTTCTTCATCTGATGTATCAGTTCGTTGCGTAAAGGTCTCTAGGTGTTTAAACTTAAATCCAATCATGCCTGTAGTCCTCGGACCAGATGATTTGGGTTAGTTAGCACTCCTATTTACGACTTCTAAGTGTTTAAACTTAAATCCAATCATGCCTGTAGTCCTCGGACCAGATGATTTGGGTTAGTTAGCACTCCTATTTACGACTTCTAAGTGTTTAAACTTAAATCCAATCATGCCTGTAGTCCTCGGACCAGATGATTTGGGTTAGTTAGCACTCAGTTACAGGTCTCTAAGTGTTTAAACGTAAATCCAATCATGCCTGTAGTCTTCGGACCAGATGATTAGGGTTAGTTAACACATTCACCGCTTTCTCTCAAGTGTTTAAACTTAAACCCAATCATGCCTGTAGTCCTCGGACCAGATGATTAGGGTTAGTTAACACTCATTTACCGCTTTCTCTCAAGTGTTTAAACTTAAATCCAATCATGCCTGTAGTCCTCGGACCAGATGATTTGGGTTAGTTAGCACTCATTTACGGTTCTCTAAGTGTTTAAACTTAAATCCAATCATGCCTGTAGTCCTCGGACCAGATGATTTGGGTTAGTTAGCACTCATTTGCAGTCTTCTAAGTGTTTAAACTTAAATCCAATCATGCCTGTAGTCCTCGGACCAGATGATTTGGGTTAGTTAGCACTCAGTTACAGGTCTCTAAGTGTTTAAACGTAAATCCAATCATGCCTGTAGTCCTCGGACCAGATGATTAGGGTTAGTTAACACATTCACCGCTTTCTCTCAAGTGTTTAAACTTAAACCCAATCATGCCTGTAGTCCTCGGACCAGATGATTAGGGTTAGTTAACACTCATTCACCGCTTTCTCTCAAGTGTTTAAACTTAAATCCAATCATGCCTGTAGTCCTCGGACCAGATGATTTGGGTTAGTTAGCACTCATTTACGGTTCTCTAAGTGTTTAAACTTAAATCCAATCATGCCTGTAGTCCTCGGACCAGATGATTTGGGTTAGTTAGCACTCATTTACAGTTCTCTAAGTGTTTAAACTTAAATCCAATCATGCCTGTAGTCCTCGGACCAGATGATTTGGGTTAGTTAGCACTCATTTACAGTTCTCTAAGTGTTTAAACTTAAACCCAATCATGCCTGTAGTCCTCGGACCAAATGATTAGGGTTGGTTAACACGAACACATTCGAATCCCATAATCCTTGAACCAAACGACAGGTTAGTCAATACCCCCACGCAGCTATTGCCACTGGGGCTTAGTGCTAAAATTCCTGATGACTGTCTTTCTTAGTTATACTTATAACTGTCTCACTTACACAAATTACTTGATGCAAATCATTACCTGTTAGTGACTCTTATTCGGATTGTTCTTCCCAATATCACTCTTACTTACTCACACCCTAAGTATGATGTATCAAACAGATTTATTCGCATTATTTGGTTATAAGTGCAATGTACAGTTGTATGTGACAGTAATAATTAGTAAGATGTATTTAAAACATCATAGACAAATGAGAATCTATTCCATAAATAAAAGGACAGTTTACAATTCTTCGGATAAAACAAAAGAAAGCACAGGTGCAAAAGTAAAAGCCCTACACATCTATTCTTTTGCTGGAGGGAGCACGGGGTCAGCAGCTTGGCCTATCCGAGCAGTTGCTTCAGGGGCTTGGTCCTTGAGCTCAGAAGGAATTTTCTCTTCGCCTGACCCTTGGCCTTTCTCTTTGGCTGGTTCAGCTGGCTTATCCTTGCCGCCTGGCTGACCAGTTTCCTTGCTTGCACCAAGAGTGAGTGGAGGAGCATGGCTGACCAAGATTGGCTCCGAAGCCTCTGGAAGTTGTGGAACAGGAGGGAGATCAGTTCCTGGGAGCTCTCGGATATCAGGATCATAGTATACGCTCCCAGGCAGCCTCAGCTCCGAGTCGGCAGGGACTCCAGCTGCATCCAGGGCTTTGCCCCAACTTATGTCGCAGTAATCTCGGCTGACCAAGGCGAATTGCTCTAGAAGCTGGGACGTGGATGTCTCTACCCCCAGCTGGTAAGCTGCCTTCTTTTCAGCCTCAACCGCCTCCTGGGCCAACTGGGCTTTCTCCTCGGCATATCGGGCGCTGTCTTTGGCTTTTCGGAGTTCATCCCTTCCCGTTTACCAGCTCCCTCTCGGTCTTCAGATTGGCCTCTGCCGCCTTGAGCAACTTACGCTGATCCTCAGCATGCTTTTCAACATTCTTTATCCCAGCGTCAAGGCTTTTCTTCTGGCTGGTCATCTCCGCGAGTTCCCCGGACAGACGGGCATAATCGTCCTTCATTTGGCCCAGAGATTTCTCCGCCTCGTCTCGGGAGCAGAACGCCGCCTGGGTTTCAAGGCGGTTCTTCTTGTCCCACTCCTCGGCTACGTAAATCTGCTGAGTGACCTGCATGATGGAAACTCTGAATGTCAAACGCAGAAGAATAGGAAAAGCAGAAATCAGTGATTCAACTAATCGGACTGAGGTTACTTACGATGGCTAAATCCCTCTTGAGGGATCGAAAGAGCTCCGGCTGATTGAAACGCCTGAAGGACTCCATGTCATGAGGGAGGAGAAGTGGTTGCTGCAGGGCCTCAGCAACGTAGCCGGCCCTCCCTCCATCATAATTCCTGAGGGAGGTCTCCCAGAGGATTGGAGCGCCCTCCAACTCCAATTTGGAGACCAAATCCGCGGTCCTCCTCCTCCTCGGCGCACATCTGCCATTGTGCCCTCGTCTCGGCTTTCAGTAGACGAAGCCCTGCGAGTTCGGTGGTCCTGTGCCACTTTTTGCTGCTTAGTCCCCTTGGTAGGCAACACTTGCTTTTCTCCTTCATCAATAAGGGGCCTTTTCTTCCTCAAATCGGGAACGGGCTTTAAGCCGAGGTCAGGAACCTGAGGTGGCACTGGGGGCAGATTCACCACTGGTTTGGAAGTCCCTGTGCTTTTCTGCTCAGGCTTTTTGCCTCTACCCTTCATCAAATTCCTCAGATCCATATCGTCGTCCGAGGAGTCTTCTAAATGAGTGGCCAACAAATTAAGATGGGCGCCTGACTGCTCGTAGGCTTCTTCCTCGGCGTCTGAGATCTCTACCACCTGGTTTACTCTTAAAGCTTCTCCCTCAAACTGAAACTCGTCTATTTGTTCTTCTAGCGAGGAAGTGGAAGAGCCAGCCCCCTCACCTTCAATCTCTTGTCCGAGGGGAACTTGCTGGAGTGGTTGGATAAGGGGAGGTGCAGCCCGATGAATTGGACGGGGTACAGGTTCAAGATCGTCTGGCGCCAAGAAGCCCTTCCGACCAACGTCAATACGCGCAAGGCGATGATCTCCTTGGATGATTGCGTTGCCGACCGGTTGAAAACCCTTTGGCTTCCCTGTATATCCAAGAATAAGGGGAGCAGATCGTAGTTGCCCGTCCTCGCTCACGAAGATCTCCGACCTTAAAAGGTAATTGAGGGCAGCAACATTCGTTAGGCTGAGCCGAGGAGAAACTTGTGTCTTATCTGTTGCAAGTAAAGAAGAAAAGAATGGTTAGAAACTCAGAAATAGTGACCGAAGAGAAATAAAAAACAATTGAAAGTCGAGAGCCCTAAGCCTATGGTCAGTGTGCCTAAATCTACATGTCACACCTGGCTTCCCATGCTTGGTTGGGCAACCATGGCCGTCACGTCAGGCGCCCGAGACGATCACATAGTCGTCTTTCATCCCTTTGTTGGATTTGGGAAGGCAGGAAATGAGCCTGACAACATCCGACCGGGATTTTAAGTAGTACCCAGCATCTTGCTGGCTGTGGCATTCGTACATATGTACCACGTCAAGCCAGGTGAGTCCCAACCCCATGTGACGCTCAAGGTCCTCAATCGCTCCTAGGATCCTAAACATATTGGGCGCGCACTGCCAGGGAGTAAGCTTATGGTTCCGAAGGTAATTGGTGGTGATGGGGCCCATGGGGATTGTCATTCCCCCTTCTTTGAAGGCGATGAGGGGGATAACCACCTCTCCCGTCTGCCGGTCTGTTAGTATTTTTTCTGGGGGGCAATACCTCACACCCACGTTAGGGGGTATGCGATACGCGGTCCTAAACGCCTCTATTTGCTCAGGGCTATCCATCATGTACTCGAGTTTTCCCATGGTGCTTAAGTGAAACGGCTGGCCGAAGAGAGAACTAAACGATTTGGTGAACGATAACTCACCAGGACTAAATCGGGGAGAAGATTTCATGCTCGTAGGAGGGTTTGTGATGATCCTGGGGAGGCCTGAAATCAGCGACTGAGAGATTTGGACGGAGTGGCGCGTCTGTTCTTGCTGGAACGTCTGAAAATTCGCAAAGTGAGAGGAAGGTAACTTCCTCTGAGGTTTTATATGGGGTCAAACGAAGGGTCAGGGGCACTCCCGCCCAAATTCCGAAGAAAAAACCACAGCCGTTGGATCGATCGTTCACCGTTGATACGAAAGACAAGGCGCCACCTGGTGCAATTAATGCAACGCTTTGGGAATATGGAAACCGCAGCGGCATTAATGAAGCATCTATTCCTATGCTCACACACGTGCCAGTTCAAATTTGCCTGAAGCTTTTCTGTGCCGTGGCAGGTCAAAATCCTACTTTTTCTCTTCGGATGCGAGGGAAAAACTACAATTTTGAGGGGCTATTGTGGGGGAGAAAAGCCCAACCTAGCGCATTGGGCCCAAGGCCCTATCCGAGGACCACTGTTTTCCGAAGAGATGAAGAAGCTCATTTGGAGGCACTGAGAAAGGAACATGTCAGGAGAGGAGCATGGCCGTGATCCGAGGAGATGTTCGATGGGCCGAGGAGTCCAATACCCTCCGATCCGAAGAGTCTTGGTCTGACATTCAACCCTTTGCAGCCCAAGTGATCCCCCTGACAGATGTAATGACTGAGATGAACCTCAGACACGAATGAAGATAACTGGAGCGAAGAAATATCTAAGAGAGACCTCAACCACCGCATTAAATGCACTGCACCTACTTCTCTGGCCGCATTAATGTGGAGAAGACCCCTGAACAGTATCAACCCAGCTACCACCACTCACACGGCTAAAGAACACCTCTGATGGGACATGCACTCAAGTGGGCGCCCAGATGATCAACAAGTGGACGGTGAAGATGTGGAAAGGCAGTACTATATAAGAGAGAGGTGTCTCTGATAGTAGGGGGATCGAAAAATCAGAAAGAAAAAAGGGTATTATTCTACTGTAGCTCTAAAGAATTGTAACCCAAAGTTCATCAATGGAAAACACCTCTTCGGACGTGGCATTTACATCTGTCCGAGCACGTATTAATACAAATTCTCCCATTAGTACTGCTGTTTAAGACCGTTTTTTCATTTTTAGCCTAGCTCTTTCACCCATTCTCTACAAATTTATTGTTTTGGGTTCACTGGGCTCAAAACCCATACCTACTTGGGCTGCAGAATCTGACCCTACAAAAACATATTAATTTCGGATTTCCCTCTTTTAAAAAGATTTTTTTTTTTTTGGTTTTGAAAACTCTTTAAAAAGAAAGTTTTTTAGAAAAGCATCTTTTTTTAGAAAACTCTCTTTTTTATTTGAAAGACTTCATTTTTTAAGAAAAATGTTGGAAAAGATTTTTAAAAAGCATTTCATTAGGATAATGTGCAGAGGAGTTGTTTTACCCTAGCACATTTATTTTATGGCAACATTAATGATGATGAATGTAAAGAGACAACAATAATAAAGTGCAAAATATAAATGGCAAGGAAAGTAAAGTGCAGAAATTTAAATGACATAAAAGTAAAGAGCTGAAATATTGTAAAGGTTGATTAAAAAGTTTTATTTTTGTGTCCCCCTTAAATAGATTTTAATCTCTTTCAAGTGTTAAGGGTTATTCATCATTAAAAAAATATAAAAATATATAAAATAAAAAAAAAGTTCTAAGTTATCAACCATTCTTATGAGACATACCCATATTGTGCTTTATTTGAGGTTTAAAAACCATTTAAGAAGGATGAAATAGATCATCATTTTTATTTAGGTGTCTAGATAGTGTGTGTGTGTGTGTTTGTATAATAAAGTAAAGGGGGAGAGGGATTGTGCAAGAAATTAAAGGGATGACATAAATTAAAAGGGGAGATGGATTGCTTGGAAAATAAAATGGATGCCATTAATAAAAGGGGAAGGGGATTTCTTGGAAAATAAAAAGGATGACATAAATTAAAAGCAAGAATAGTAAAAATGATTAATCCAATACCTCATTGTTTTGGGAAGGTTCATTGAAGGATTATTAAAACGCCATCATGTTAGGTTCTAAAAGTTTAAAACAATTGGCAAACCGTGAACAAAAACTTGTCTAGATATAGATTCCTAAGTCTATAGGTATGATTAGACAATGTTTAAGGTGCTGCAAGTTAGAATACAAGAAAAAGGAAGTTACAAGTTCGACCGATCAAGACACAAATTTGCAGAATTTAATTAAGGCCCAACAGCCCATTAAGCCCATTAAATGATTAGGGTTTCAGATCTAATTCTCCAAATATTTAAAGGTGATGGGAATGACGAATCCAGTGACATCGTGACAATGAAGTCTTTCAGTGACGATGCTAGACAAGACAGACGAAGGCATGCTCGGACGAGCATATCTTATGCCCACGTCACTGACGAGGAAAACACAATACATTCATTACAGCACAATTAAGTTAAGAACGGTTATAGAGCCAACTGTATGAGCCGTTGTAGCACATTAAAGTCACATTACAACCAGACCAGACGTTACGAGGAGGAGCATTAAGACCTCTATAACTACTCCAACGGCTAGAAGCCATGAAGGTATGCATATAAAACCCTCTCATTATCAAGAACAAGGTACATACACAAACACACTAAGAGAGAACTATTATTTCTTGCATTCTCCAATTTCTTTGAGATTTCTTTGCATACTAACTTTGGCATCGGAGGCGTGGTGGCAGGCACCACACCGGTGACCCTTCCAGGAGGCTGCAGGTTGGCTTCATCCGACCACATTGACTGACGAGCTCACGCTCCATCAGTTTGGCGCCGTCTGTGGGAACGACATTTTTTCGCATTCAGTCGCGAAAAGGTAGTTTCCTCTCAAATACTTATCTCAGATGGAGTCCAATCAAGAATCCGCAGCCTTGGCGCAGCAAATTCAGGCCCTTGTAGCTACCGTCGAAGAATTGTCCAAACAAAATGAGGAAATGAAGCAGAGACTTCAGCAGGAAGAGAATAGGTCCAAGGGAAATCGGGATGACGAAGGGGATAGCCATAGAAGAATCGACCATCGAAGGCCTACCACTCCAACCGAGCAGAACTCGGATCTACTCTAGGAGATGAGGAAGGAGATGGACGAGCTTAGGAACGCCATCAAGGAAAAAACTGAACGAAGTGTGGACCGACTGGTCAGGGCAACAGATTCGCCATTCACTGTGGCCGTCCTCGACTGTCCAGTGCTGTCAAAATTTCGGCTGCCCCAACTTGAACCGTTCGACGGGTTAAAAGATCCCCAGGATCATCTTAACACATTTAAGACGACCCTGGGACTCCAGCAGCCCCCAGACGAGATCTTGTGTCGTTCCTTCCCAACCACTTTCAAGGGAGCCGCACGGGAATGGTTCACAAAGCTGCCCACATCGTCCATCGACACCTTCGAACAGTTGAGCAATGCCTTCCTGCGTCACTTCATTGGAGGACAACGACCAAAGAGAACCGCGGATCACTTACTCACCATCAGGCAGGGAGAGAAGGAAACTTTGAGGTCATATGTGAAACGTTTCACTCGGGAGACACTGGAAGTAGACGAGGCTGATGACAAGGTACAGCTAACGACCTTCAAGGCGGGGTTGAGAACCAGAGAGCTCGTCTCGTCACTTGCAAAAAATCCCCCGAAAACAATGGCTGAAATGCTCCTCAAAGCACAGAAGTACATGAACGCGGAAGACGCGCTGGCCGCCATCAGGGACGTTGAGAGGCCAGGAGACAAAGGTAGAAAGGAAGACGACCATAGGGGGCAAAAACGCGAGCGTCCAGATCGCCGAATCAGTGACAGAATCAGAGGAAAAGATGATAAGAATCCTCGAACGGTAAAATTTACTCCTCTTGTTATGCCTGTTGACAAAATCTTAACGCAGATTAAGGACGAGCATTACCTGAAGTGGCCACGGCCCTTACATTCGTCTCCTAATGTCCGTGATAAGAACAAGTACTGCCGGTTCCACAAAGATCATGGCCATTACACCGAGGACTGTCGGGACCTCAAAGAGCAGGTAGAGGAGTTGATACGAAAGGGGAAGTTGCAAAAATTTGTAAAGAAGGGTGAGTATAGTAAATTTCGGGAAGGGAACAAAGGCCAGCCTGAAGCTTCGTCAAGAGGGAATGACCGTCAGTCACAACCTCCTCAAAATGTGGTCGGGGAGATACAGACGATCACAAGGGGGCCCGTCACCGGAGGTTCGTTCAGATCCCTTCAAAAAGCATACCAACGTCAGGTGAACAGCGTCCACACGATTCCCCCGTTGAAGCAGAGACGAACCGATCAAGACATGACTTTCAATGAAAACGACGCAAGGGGAGTGAAGCAGCCTCACAATGACCCCCTGCTCATAATGCTTACCATAGAAGGGTTTAACACCAAAAGGGTCCTCGTGGACAATGGAAGTTCTGCTGACATCATTTACTTCCCTGCATTTCAACAATTGAAGCTAGACCCCAGAAGGCTACGTCCTTTTGATTCCCCCCTCGTCAGTTTCAGTGGTGACAGGGTCTACCCCAAGGGCATAGTCACGTTGACAGTGATAGTGGGGACATACCCGAAGCAACTGATCCGTCAGCTGGATTTCTTGGTAGTGGATTGCCCCTCCTCATACAACGTCATCATTGGGAGACCTGCCCTCAATAAGTGGAAGGCATCCACATCTACCTACTGCTTAAAGGTGAAGTTCCCCGGGGAGAACGGGGTTGGTGAAGTTAAGGGAGACCAAGTCTTAGCTCGGGAATGCTACCAGGCTGTGTTGGCCGCAAAGGAAAACCACACCTGGATAATTGAAGAGAATGAGGAGGAAAAGGTAGAGGCTTTAAAAACAGTGTAACTAACTAAGGGAGAAACAACCAAAACAACCAGGATAGGGACGACCTTAAGTCCCGAGATGAGAACAAAGCTCGTCCAGTTTCTTAAGCAAAACCTGGATGTGTTCACCTGGAGCCATGACGACATGCCAGGTATATCCCCGGAAATCATCCAACACAGGTTGAATGTAGACCCAGAGAAGAAGCCCGTCAAGCAGAGACGAAGAGTCTTCGCACCAGAAAGAGATCAGGCAGTCGCTGACAAAGTGAAGAAGCTCTTGACTGCAGGTTTCATCAGGGAAGTGTACTATCCAGACTGGCTGGCCAACACTGTTCTGGTGAAGAAAGCAAATGGGAAGTGGAGGATGTGCGTAGACTTCACGGACCTGAACAGGGCCTGCCCGAAGGATAGTTTCCCCCTTCCAAGAATAGACCAGCTGGTAGACTCCACAGCCGGGCACAAGCTATTGACGTTCATGGATGCTTTCTCAGGATATAACCAGATAAAAATGGCTGACGAGGATGAGGAGAAAACGGCCTTCATCACCAGCCAAGGCCTCTATTGCTATAAGGTAATGCCTTTCGGACTAAAGAATGCAGGCGCTACTTATCAGAGATTAGTGAACAGAATGTTCAGCAGGCAGATAGGTAGGAATATGGAGGTCTACGTGGATGACATGCTCGTCAAGAGCAAGGAAGAACTTACCCATTTGGACGACCTCAGGGAAACATTCGCCACTCTCAAACAATACCAAATGAAGCTGAATCCGAGTAAGTGTGTTTTTGGTGTAGCCTCAGGAAAGTTCCTGGGATTCATGGTATCCCAGAGAAGAATAGAAGCAAATCCGGAGAAGGCTCAGGCCATAATCAACATGGCGTCGCCCAAGACCGTCAAAGAGGTCCAAAAGCTCACGGGACGGATCGCCGCCCTCAACAGATTCGTCTCTAGAGCAACGGATAAATGCCTCCCCTTCTTCAAGACCCTGAAGCAGGCCTTTGCCTGGACTGACGAATGTGAGGCAGCTTTCCAAGAGCTCAAACGCTACTTAAGCAATCCACCTCTACTAAGCCCGTCAAAAGAAGGTGAGAACTTGTATCTGTACCTAGCTGTTTCGTCTACAGCCGTCAGCGCAGCCCTGATCCGAGAAGAAAACAGAATACAACTCCCCGTTTATTATATCAGTCAAGCCTTCCAGGGGGCTGAGTCCAGGTACCCAAAAATCGAAAAAATCACGTTCGCGTTGATAATTGCCTCACGCAAGCTCAGGCAGTATTTCCAGGCAAATCCAATTTGGGTAATGACGGACCAACCTATCAAGAAGTCCATGAGCAAGCCCGAGGCAGCAGGGAGAATGGTCCAATGGGCGATTGAACTTAGCCAGTTTGATGTAGAGTACCATCCCAGGGCAGCCATTAAAGCACAGGCTCTGGCAGACTTTATCGCTGAGTTCACCCTTCCGGATGAACAAAACCTTGCCAGTAAGGGTAAACCTTGGGTAATACAGACCGACGGTTCGTCGGCCCAAAAGCGGGGAGGAGTAGGGGTCGTCATAACCACCCCTGACGGAGAGGTATTGAAGTATGGAGTTCAGCTGAAATTCCCGGCGACTAATAACGAAGCCGAGTATGAAGGGATTCTGACGGGGTTGAGGCTAGGGAAAGTGTTTGGAGCCAAGACCCTGTTAGTCCAGAACGACTCAAAGCTAGTAATTGGGCAGATCAAGGGAGAATACGAAGCAAAGGAAGAAAGAATGCAGAAGTACCTCAGGTTGACGAAGCACCTGACTCAAGAATTCGAAGAGGTAGAGTTCGTCCAGATTCCCAGAAGCCAGAATATGGCAGCAGACGAAGTATCAAAGATAGCATCGTCAGAAGGAACTGGGTCAAATGCAGACTTGATAATGGAAGTACAGAAGAGCCCCAGCATAGAAGAAGTCCCAACCTTCGCAATCCAGAACACAAATAGCTGGATGACGCCCATTGTATCTTTTCTTCGGGATGGACACCTCCCTCAAGACACAAATGAAGCCAGGAAGATCAAAAAGAGGTCTGCCAGATTCACAATTCTTAATGACACATTGTACAAGAGGGGCTTCTCCATGCCCTACTTAAGGTGTGTGAACGAAGAAGACGCTGAGTACATCCTAAGAGAGGTCCACGAAGGGATCTGCGGAGATCACGCAGGCCCTAGATCCTTGGTAAGCAAAATTATGCGAACAGGTTATTTCTGGCCTACTATGCAGGTGGACGCAATGGAGTTCTTCAAGAAGTGTGACAAATGTTAGCGATTCGGGAATGTTCAACGACTGCCAGCCGAAAGACTGACGACGATAGCGTCCCCATGGCCATTCGCACAGTGGGGAATTGACATCGTCGGCACATTCCCCTTGGGCAAAGGCCAGGTAAAATTCTTACTCGTCGCTATAGATTACTTCACAAAATAGGTTGAGGCAGAGCCACTAGCAACTATCACTGAAGCAAAGATCCGGAGCTTCGTATGGAGAAACATAGTCTGCAGGTTCGGGATTCCAAGGACGATCATATCAGACAACGGACGACAGTTCGACTGCCAAGGCTTCAAGGACTTCTGCTCTGGACTAGGCATCAAGAACCATTTCTCATCGCCAGGCCATCCTCAAGCAAATGGACAGACCGAAGTGACGAACCGGACTCTACTCAAAATCATAAAGACGAAACTGGATGATGCAAAGGGTTCTTGGCCAGACGAACTACCCAACGTCTTGTGGGCATACAGAACAACAGCAAGAACCCCGACGGGAGAGACCCCGTTTAGACTTACTTACGGAACTGAAGCAGTGATCCCGGTCGAGGTCGGAGTAACCAGCACCAGGTGGGAGATGTTCAGCGAGGAAGACAATGACGATCGTTTACGAGTCAACCTGGATTGCCTGGACGAAGTCAGAGATAAAGCCTGCAACAGAATGACGGATTACAAGAAGAAGATGACAGAGTATTACAATAAAAGGGTGAAGCTCCGACGACTCAACATCGGCGACCTCGTCCTACGTGAAGTAACTCTGGCGACCAAGAATCCAACTCAAGGGAAACTTGGCCCCACGTGGGAAGGACCATACCGGGTTGTTCATTACTCCAGACAGGGAAGCTACCACCTTGAAACTCTGGACGGACAAAGACTCCCGAGGCCATGGAACATTGAACACCTAAAGAAGTACCATCAATAGACGTAACAATCAAATGTACTTTTTATCAAAATCAATAAAGAATCCATTCAGCTGATGTTATTCTATGAGCAGGTTTAGGCAACCGAATGTAAGCTACTGACGAAGGTAATATCCCTAACAAGGGTGTAAGCCACAAAAAGCCAAAAAAATGGCTAAGTAACAAAATTCCGCCTTGACGGATGTAAGTTACTGACGAAGGTAATATCCCTAACAAGGGTGTAAGCCACAAAAAGCCAAAAAAATGGCTAAGTAACAAAATTCCGCCTTGACGGATGTAAGTTACTGACGAAGGTAATATCCCTAGCAAGGGTGTAAGCCACAAAAAGCCAAAAAAATGGCTAAGTAACAAAATTCCGCCTTGACGGATGTAAGTTACTGACGAAGGTAATATCCCTAACAAGGGTGTAGGCCACAAAAAGCCAAAAAAATGGCTAAGTAACAAAATTCCGCCTTGACGGATGTAAGTTACTGACGAAGGAAATATTCTAAACAAGGTAACAAAATTCCACTTTGACGGATGTAAGTTATCGACGAAGGTATCATGACGAAGATATAAAAAAAATAGCAAAATATCACGACAAAGGTAATTACTTCAAAAAACAGGTAAGTGATATTAAATTAAAAGCCTGAAATAGGCTGAGTCATCACTTTCTTTTACAACTGAAAGCCCATAAACACTGGGCCAAAAATCTTTCCTGTTGTTCCCAAAATAGACAGAAGGTAAAATTGTTCAAAAATTAGATTTACATAACTGCCCAAAAAATGAAGGGCATCCCAAAAAGAAGGAAAGAAAGAAAATTTTTCAAAGTATCAGGCTCGGGTAGAGGCATCGTCATCAGGAGCATTCTCATGGGCATCACCACCAGCAGGAACCTCTCCAGGAGCTTCAGTTTGAATAGCAGAAGAAGGAGCGGCCTCGTCAACGGCCATCTCTTGATCCACTTCTTCTAAGTCCAGAGTGTCCATGTTTACTCCGGAAGGATGCTTGGCGAGGTATCTCCTAAGGAGCTCGAAGCCTTTGAAATACCAGCTGAATAGGACGGTCTGATACTCGTCCGTAGTCTGGAAGGCCTCTACAGACCTCGCAGCAATAGTCTTCAGACTTTCTTTAGCATTCAGAAGCTGCTCGTCCTTCTCCGAAGTCAGCTGACGCTCAACCCTCAGGTCGTTGTTCAAAACTTTGACCTTCTCCTTTAAAGAGGTGGCCGCGTCCATAGAATCAACAAGGTTCTTCTTCAGCTCCGAGTTCTCCTTCTCCAAAGCTTCCATCCTAGAGGTTAAGGATGCCACCCTTGCCTCTTGTGTAAGATGCTCAGAGGTAATGTGAATGCTTTCCCCCAGCACCTGGAAAGGAATGTGAGGACGTTGTTAAAAAAAAAAAAAAAAAAAAAAAAAAAAAAAAATCTTTTTAATTACAGAGAACACTCTACCTGGACGAGTCTCTGAATGTGACGAGAGGCGACGTCATTGAAAGACACACCAGAGAAGACCTTAAGGTCATCCGCCGTCAGCATCTCGTGAGCCCTGTCCACGGCCAATCTCTCGTCATCCCATATTGTGGACGACCGTGGATCAGTTTTCTCCTTCCCTGATGTTCGCTGCTTCTTCGAGGCCGGAGTAGGGATCTCCTCAATGGAGGTAGCCGGAGATGCCGTCCTCGTCGGTTCAGTGACGGGGACTATGGCGTTGACGGGGACATTGGTGCTGGCAGAAGTGGTCATTCCCTTGACACGCACTGCTTTCTTCCCGATGCTGGATAAAGGCTCGTCCTTCTTATCTCTCATCTTTGCGTACATGTCCTTCTTGAACTTGGTCGTCATTTCTGCAAGAAGGGAATGGTTAGGAAAAAGTCCACATGCATAAAGGAAGTAAAGCTTGACGAGGTTAGTACTTACTTTTCTTGCCTTCAATTCCAATTGAACGAAGAACGTAAGGGGACGGATCTGGCCCGAGGTGATAAAAGGCCAAAGTATGTGGGTTGACGAGGTCGTCCCAGCTCTCTATCGTCTGGGCGTATCCAATGGCGGTCTCAACGCGCTCTTTATGCCTGCTCTTGAGCTTAGGCCGTCTCTTAACTACACACAGCAAGGTGCAAAGGGGTCAGCAACATCACACAGCAGAAAACAAAAAAAAAAAAAAAACTGAAAATGACGAATAGAAAGACTGACGCACCTAAAGCCGGGGTTCCCCACCGACGATGCAACCTTGGTACATCACCCCAATCCGCGCTGGATTGAGTCTCAAAATCGTCCCCCGACACAAAGAAAAACCTGGATTTCCAGTACCTGAAGGACGAAGGCAAACCCCTGACGATCCTAGTATCCCTCGTCCAGGGAACTAACTCATAATACCCATACTCCTTGGACTCTTTCAAGCGATATAGATATGTCAGTTCGTCTATCCTGATCATATCTCCATTAGCAGCCAACCATATCTCCATACAGTTCACCACTATTCTCCACGAATTGGGCATGAGCTGCCCAGGAGCAATGCCAAAACGATCCAAAAGTTCCATCAGGAACGGATGGACGGGGAATCTAAGCCCGCAGGTAAAGGCTGACTCATAAAAACACACCTCACCCGGAAAGAAATGGCAGGCCCTATCCTCGGTACTAGGTAGACGAACACGAACCCTTGCTGGAAATTGAAACCTATCCTTAAATCTAGCCACACTATCCGCGTCCAAACCACACGCCTCCCCGAGGGCGTGAAAAGCCCTAACCTCACGAGGGGAAGAGGCGACTGAACCCCCCTCCGCTGGATCACCGTTCGACGATAATCCAGTCTCAAGGTCGCTAGACCTAACTTCAGACATCGTTTCTCCCTCTCTCACTAGACCCTCGAACCAATCAACCGATTGACGAAGCAAAGGCAATAGATCAGCCAATGCAACGCCCAAACAGTTACCCTCAAAAAAAAAATTTCTAAATATGGGAAATTCCCCAAAGACCCTCCTAATCGCGCAAATAGGAAGGAAATTGAGGGGCAATCTATCCTAACTTCAGAGCTACGGACCATGGAAATGCAAAAAAACACAAGAGAAGATGACACTTGCTAAAAAACCCAAAAAGAAAAGAAATCGAGTACATAAGAAAGGAAAAAAGAAGAATCAGAAACCACAGCAAAACAGAAGAGAAAAGGAAAAACGCAAAAAAGGGAAAGAAAAACATACCTTAAAGCAGCGGCGAACGGCGCACCGGTCTGAAGAAGAATGGCCGAAGGAAGCTCACCAAGGGACACTCAGCAGGAGTTTTTGTTTGGGAAATGAAAAGGTACGAAGAGGAGAAGTTTTTAACCCAAAAACTAAGGCAACTGAAAAACGGCGGGAAACCCAAGGGTCACAAAAATGACCCCACCAATCCACACCCAACACGTGGCAACCACGCAGAAAAAGCCATCACTGCGCAGTTAATACGGCACAGAAGCCCAACAGGCACTTTTTGGCCCAAGAGACTTTCCATCTTCCACGGCCAACATGACATGTCATGACGACCATGGAATCCGGGGGCAACTGATGGGAATGACGAATCCAGTGACATCGTGATAGTGAAGTCTTTCAGTGACGAGGCTAAACAAGACAGACGAAGGCATGCTCGGACGAGCATATCTTATGCCCACGTCACTGACGAGGAAAACACAATACATTCATTACAGCACAATTAAGTTAAGAACGGTTATAGAGCCAACTGTATGAGCCGTTGTAGCACATTAAAGTTACATTACAACCAGACCAGACGTTACGAGGAGGAGCATTAAGACCTCCATAACTACTCCAACGGCTAGAAGCCATGAAGGTATGCATATAAAACCCTCTCATTATCAAGAACAAGGTACATACACAAACACACTAAGAGAGAACTATTATTTCTTGCATTCTCCAATTTCTCTGAGATTTCTTTGCATACTAACTTTGGCATCGGAGGCGTGGTGGCAGGCACCACACCGGTGACCCTTCCAGGAGGCTGCAGGTTGGCTTCATCCGACCACATTGACTGACGAGCTCACGCTCCATCAAAAGGAAAACCTAAGGCACGTTTTGTTATGATTTTAGAGGTGTTCTTTTGAGATCTAAAAGGTACTGTGCCTCATTCTTTCAAAGTCACTACCGGAATTCCATCAACACGCTATTAGATTCAGTAGATTTGATGTTACTGCAACAAAATCATACATAGCTGATGATTTAAATTTTTGAGTGGGATCTCAGAGTCACAAACGTGAGTACTTGTGTGTGACAAGTTTAGATAGAAGACACTGTGATTCGGAGCTGCATTTAGTCATGCGTGTAAGTACTACAAGAGGTAGCTTCAGATTTAGGGAAAAATCTATTGTAAATCTTCCATTCTATCATAGTGAATTTGTGGCCTTGAGGTTAGATTAAGTTAAATCCTCCCCAGGTTTTTACCTTGAATTTGTTGGTTTCATTAGTTTTCCTAGGTAATCATATTGCTTGTTTTGTTTACTTCTCCGCACTTTGTGATATAATTGTTTGTGCATAACCTAGATCTCATAATAAACCTAAGTATTAACTTGGTTAATTAATTAGGTTAAACAATCTAAGTATACAGGTGTCTAAACAAAACAAACCCACCGTTTGGCTAAGTGATCACACATGTCTTACAATTGTCTCTGTAAAACGCTGCTTCAAATTTGCATTGATGATCTTCTCCAAAAAAAAAAAAAAAAAAAAAATCAGCACTGATGATAACAAGTGTCTTACCACAAGCTTTGACCAATATAAGTGGAGTGGTAGGTGATACTTACACCCGCCAACTCCATTGTTCATTGGGCATCCCTTCAGCCACTCTTATTTCTCTCTTCTCCCAAATTTTGGCTTCTTTCGATTTTATCTCCACACTTCAGCAATCATCGATTAATCTCACTTAATGTAAATAGCCATTGAAAATTGTTTGTTTGCTTAGATCCCTGAACACTCAAATTATTTAACCTAGTTAATTAACCAAGTTAACACTTAGGTTTATTATTCAGATCTAGGTTAAACAACAATAAATCATATCATGTAGTGCGGAAAAATAAATAAAACAACAATATGATTACCTAGGAAAACCAATGAAACCAACAATTTCAAGGAAAAAAACATAGGGAGAATTTGACCTAACTATCCTCAAGGTAAAACAAATCTACTATAAAGAATCGAAGTTTTTACAAAAGATTAACCCTAAATCTATTGCTACCTCCAATAGTAACTTACTGACATGACCACGTCCAAGTTTCAAATCCACAAACTCCTTCTCTCTTGGATTTGCACCACACAAGCACCCACACTTGTAACTTTGAGATCCCACTCAATGGTTTAGCAACACAAATTCTCCAGTTTGTGACTCCAAGACCACCCTTGAAGGTTTAGATCATCAGCAGTTGTTGATCTTGTTGCAACAACTTTAGATCTACCAGATCTAATGATATGGGAATGATTTTCAGTAGTGATTTTGAAAGAGGAAGGCACAATACCTTTTAGATCTCACAAGTGCACCTCCAAAGTCTCTTCAAAACGTGGCTTAGGGTTTCCTTTATATACTATATGAAATAAATTTGAAACCCTAATCACTTAATGGGCTTAATTAAAATTCTACAGACCCGTGTTTCAATCGGTCGAGCCTATTTTTCGATCGGCCGAACCTTGCATGTTTTGAATTCTTTTTTCTGTAGCTTGTATGTTCTTGTTTTCTGACTTGTAACACCTTGAGCATTTTCTAATCTCACCTATAGATCTAGGAATCTATATCTAGACAAGTTTGTGCTCATGATTTGTCAATTGTTCTAAAATTTTAGAACTTAACAATCTCCCCCTTTGGCAATCCATGACAAAACTTACATAAAATATGAAATGCTCAAATACAAGAACAGCCCTAGTACAATAATATGCACAATTACATCACAAATCGTAATCTAAGACTCCTAACCTAGAAGTTGCAATAAGAGGCAGAATGTCTTGATCAGAATGTACCTGTCTTTCCTAAAACACTTAAAAGAGCACATCACCACATGTTGGAAATAAAGACAGATAAACAATAAATAACTAATATGCAATAACAGAAAATAATAAACATGTAAACTAACTCTCCCTCTAAGTTAGATACATAAAAAAATAAAAAATAAAAACTTTTATTTTCTCCCCTTTTCAAAAACAATTTCAACTCTCCCTAAATAAAAACAATTTAAAAACCTTTTCCAAATTTCATCCTTTTCTCCCCCTTTTTGTCACGTATTGACCAAGACAACTCAAACAAAGAGTAGATTGTAAACATACACAATAAAGGATAAGAGAAAATAGAGAACCAAAGAAACACAAAACAAAAACAAAAACAAAAAAAAAACAAAAAATTCAGTTCTATAGAAAATAGAGGCAACTCCCCCTATGAAGAGCAACAACTCCCCTTATGAACAACATAGGTTTTTTAAAAAACTTTCTCCCCCTATAAAAATAGGAAAAACAAAACAAGTTTTGAGAAAAACAGTTTTTGGGACAATTTAGGAGGTGGGGAAAAATAAAGACACACATAAGTTGAGGATACACATGAAGAAAAATATTCTCTCTTTCAATATATGCAAACTTGACACTCTATGTGACCCATAAACAAATGTATGCCAACATTCCAGGCACAATCATTTAAAACTATACAATATAGATCTCAATGATATAAAAATTCAGCATGCAATGTGTTTTCATATGTCAAGGTATTTTGAACTAAAATCAACCTTAACAGTAGAGAAAATATTTGCACATTTAATATCCACCATATCCCAAAAAAAAATATTCCCCATTTTCAATAGTTCACACATCAAGAAAAATACTTTATACTAAAATGTATAGAACTCAAAAATTAATAATTAATTTTTAGATCAAGTTGAGTACTCAATTTAGCAAAGTGTATGTGTGTTGTGTGTGCAAACAATGAGAGATATGATTGTAAAAATGCAAGATGGATAAAGAAAATGCAATGCATGTGAATCCTATCACAAAATGATTCATGAAAAGACAAATTGGTCAAGAACTTTAAAAACTAAAAATTTTCCAGTTTTGATTGGTCAAAAGGAATCGAACAGCAATTGAAAATATTTTTGGAAATTTTCAATCGATCGGACATCAATCGAATCAGGCAAAGAGTTTTTGCTTTAAAACCTAAACATTTCAATTGGTCGAAGATATGGTTTGATTGGTCAAACAATGTAAATTTTTAAAACTTTTAAAATTTGAAAATTTTATGCAGAAATACAACTTAAAAAGATGTTTTTAAGACTCAATGTATATGAACAAGATCCAGAAAAGTTTTAAAATCATGATGTCTCTTAAATGCAAATATCAAAACCAATCAAGTAGTTAAAAATAAAGATTTTAAACTTCAAAACGCATTTTTCTTCAAATTCCAACCAAAACAAAAATTTGCATTTACACACATCAGTTCATATGTAATTAAAGATGGCCAAATTAGTCAACACACAATCATATGTACAGAATTTAGCAAAGATTTACGAGTAGTGTGTGTAACTAGTAAGTGTACAGAGTACAGAAAAGGTGATATGTAGATAGTAATCAAATAAATTTTCTACATCATCAATCACATTGGTTTGAAAGTGGCTATCACCTAAAGAGTTACATCATATAACTCTCACATCTCCTAGAAAACACCCTTGCAATCATGTAAAAGCACTTTTTATTCTTTTTCTTTTGTTTCTTTCAATTTTTTATTCTTTTTAATTCAACACCTCATTTAATCTTGTTGTGCAAGTGCTACATCTTACCGAGCACGACTTTTATGATTTGCACACAGGTGTTCATGATTGGTGAGTAACAGCGATGAGATAGTTATTTATGCCTTCCTCCTAAGATTTTTTAGTCCTTACAATCAAAAGAATGTGACATCAAAATCAAGATCATTTGTTTAACAACTATAAAAAAACTCACACAATAAAGCACTATATAGGACAAACTAGTGAAGTGCAAAAAATAGCTCATCAAAGCTAAACAAGGTACACAGTCATGAAATGAAAATTTCATTGGCCAACCTTAATTACACACTCGAAGATGTGTAATACAAAAAAATAAAAATATTTTTGAATTTTCAAAATTCTTATGACAAAAACAAAAAGCACACATTATGCTAAATGAATAAAATGCAACAACAATGCATGATAGTGCTCAACTAAGCTAAAGAGGGCACACAAACAAGAAATATCAATTTCTTAATTAACCCATGAGTACATATACAAACTAGTACATACTCATACAAAAACAGAATTAGGTTATGCACTCAATTATGCAACACATACTATTCAAGTTTCTCCACAATGTCAAACATGTTCTAAATCAAGAGAGAAATATCATAAATCATGTAATCCTCAAGAAACACAAAACTAGACACAAAATAAAATATTTTTGTCTTTTTGAAAATTTTCAATGTTTTCAGTTTTTTATTTTTATTTTAATATTAACAAAACAACCTATGAAAATAAAATAGCCAAAAACTGAAAGAAAACATCTCCACAAATAATTGAAAGAATTAAATCAATGACAGTTAATCAACACTCACCTTAGCGCATCTTTTCTCACCCATATAGCACGTGTCTTTGGCTTTGTAGGTGAAAAACCATGAGAAGCAAAGTGTATTTGAAGGATTCCACCATTCTTCTGAGAGAGACTGAGATCCTGCAATTTCCTTTCACAAGCCAATGAGCTTAAATTTTTCAGAAGCATATAAAACAATTTATCAGGACTTGTAGTAGGAGATATATCATCACATATCCTAGATTGAAACACAAAATGCTTAAATTTCAATTTATTACAATTAGGACGAATGTAACTAGACACACCACAAAAGTGACAAACATGATCAAATTTAGGAACATCAGTATTCCTAATAGCAGATCTAGTTTTAGAGTTTGGTTTTCCCTTAACAAAGAACAATTTGGTCTAATATGACCAACAACACCACAAAGGTGATAGGTAGGCAAAAAAAAAACAGATTTCTTCAGCAATTTATCAGTAGGTTTAGACTTAGGTTTAGAAATTTCAGCATCTAAATCAAAACTTTTACCTTTGTCTAACCTAGTAACATAAGCATTTTCTTTATGATTCCTCTTGAAATGAGGAATATGAATTTGGTCTTTAGGCTTAACAAGAACAAAAACAGAAACAGATCTGTCATCAACAACAAGTTTGGTATTAGACAAATTTTCAAGTTTAGCTTCAGACTCAACTAACTTTTATTCCAAACTTTTCATCTTTTCATTTTGAGAGAAATTTGATTTCTCAAAAATTCATTCTTTTTATTAGATTCATCCAATCTCACAATTAATTCATCTTTTTCAAGATCAGCCAATTATAACTCTTCTATAAATTTCTTAGCAATTTTCATAGATTTAAATAATTCATTATGAAGAGTTTCACATGCTTCAATAAAATCAGCAAAAACATTAGTGTCCTTTTTATTCAAAACATCACAACCAAAAGCAGTAAGACACTTAAAATTATCCATAATAGCAAGGACCAAGGATTTCACTCAGGACATTAATCCAACCAGAGTGAATCCACTCTGATACCACTTGTTTGTTTGTTTAGATCCCTGAACACTTAGATTATTTAACCTAGTTAATTCTAAGATATGATTACCTAGGAAAACTAATGAAACTAATAATTTCAAGGTAAAAAACTTGGGGAGGATTTGACCTAGCTATCCTCAAGCTAAAACAAATCCACTACAGAGAATCGAAGTTTTTACAAAAGATTTAACCCTAAATATATTGTTACCTCCAGTAGTAACTTACTGACACGACCACGTGCAAGCTCCAAATCCATGGAGTCCTTCTCTCTTGGATTTGCACCGCACAAGCACCCACTCTTGTGACTTTGAGATCCCACTCAAAGGTTTAGCAACACAAACTCTCCAATTTGTGACTCCAAGACCATCCTTGAAGGTTTAGATCATCAACAGTTGTTGATCTTATTGTAGCAACTTCAGATCTACCTTATCTAATGATATGAGAATGATTTCCGATAGTGACTTTGAAAGAGGAAGGCATAATACTTTTTAGATCTCACAAGAGCACCTCCAAAGTCTCTTCAAAACGTGCATTAGGGTTTCCTTTATATACTATGTAAAATAAATCTGAAACCCTAATCACTTAATGGGCTTGATGATCTGATGGACTTAATTAAAATTCTGCAGACCCGTGTTTTGATCGGTCGAGCCTGTCTTTCGATCAGTCGAACTAGGCATGTTTCGAATTCTTCTTTCTGCAGCTTGTATTTTCTTGTGTTTTAACTTGTAACACCTTGAACATTGTCTAATCAAACCTATAAATCTAAAAATCTATATCTAGACAAGTTTGTGCTCACGGTTTGCCAATTGTTCTAAACTTTTAGAACCTAACAAAAATAATGTAAGGAAAATAATGGATGACAATTGGTGTTTATTCTTCACCCAACCTCACTTTCAAATATTACTCCCACTATTTGCTCCTTTCCTTACACGAGATCAATATATTTCCTTTAATCTCAATAGTTGTACCAGAAAATAAAAAAAATAAAAAGAAGGAAAAACTTTGTGTTGACTTTTGTTAGCGTTTTAGCTTAAAAACTTTAATCAATGATGCTATAAGAACATAGGCAATATTCTCCTCATAGGAACGACAAGCAGTTTAAAAATTCTCTATTTTTGTGTCCCTTTTTCTATTACGAATTCCTGATCACTTTTGTGGGCGTTTATGTGAGTTCAAAACTTTGGCTTGTAAGTGCACACGCAAAGGGATCTTTTTCTTGAAGATGATATTTGCCCTCACTTAAATGAGCTTGTTAATGAGTTATAGACAAATTATCTATATGGTACAACCAAGTCAAGATTCTATTAGTAGTACACTTGAAAAATGCTGTAGATTTCTCTCTGTGGTGTGCAAACATCTTTAAAAAACTTATTATGCATATTTGTTTATAGATAATGGAGAGTTATCAATGAAAATGTACCTTTGCAAGGTCATTTGTGTTAGGACAAATACTTTGGGGTTTCCCATTTCCAATTATTCATTCTTTTTTGGAGTCAATCATTTACTTTAATCAAAGTGATCTATAGGGTTGCCCCTTTTCTTCATACATTGCTACCTTTTAGAGGATGAAAAAAAAAATTATGAAAAGGATAGTAGGTGAACCCATAGGTTTGTTGATATGTGGGAGATTTTATGCACCACTGTTAATAATAAAAGAAACTGAAGTCCTACAATACGGGTGTCTTGTCACTTGTGAATATGTTGCGATACGTAGTCATACACTGTTCAGTCCCATCTATTTATATATAGAAGAGTGTCTATCTAAGAGCATCTCCAATAGCTTGGGTAAAAGCAAAATAATCTCTATAATAGAGAATGAGACCAATGGAGAGAAAGTGACTACGAGTGAAGGGGATGTGGTCCATATATATTTAAGTAATAAGTGACAAAACAACTTTGACTAATTGAAATTATTTTGTTTCTATCATAAAATATACAGGACAAAAGTTAGTATAATATCTTATATCATGTATTTTTTTTTTTTTTTTTTTGGAAGCTAAAACAAATATCATTCATTCATAATACCAATATTGTTAAAGTACAAAGCTTCTAAAGTAGGTAGTGGAGATTCTTCCAACCAAATAAGATCATGATCTACTTGTCTAGCAAACATAGCTAAAGAATGGGCTACAGAGTTGATATTCCGTTTAACACAACTAACTGAGAAATATCTCAACCCCATTGCCATACCCCAAATATCCTCATAGATATGACCCAGCCTAGCATAGTTGGCCTTTGGAACCATTATGGACTTCATGACATTAACGTTATCCCCCTCCAATATCAAGTCCCTAAACGCAGCTTCCATTACAAATTCCACCGCTTTCCGGCAAGCCAAAACTTCCGCTTCCTCGCTATCCACCACTGGCGGGCCTATTGCTGACAACGCTGCCATAACCTCACATTTTTCATTGAGAACTACAGCTCCAACGCCTGAGGCAGTGAGTCCGGTGAACACAGCTGCATCCACGTTGAGTTTGTAAATCAAACCCGTTGGTGGCTTCCATGAAGCACAATTCTACACTGGACTGCATCTCAGCTGGACTGCTAGCTGCTCCTAGGCTTGTCTGTACTCTTGCAGGTACTCCTCTGCCTGCTTATGCAACTGGTTTGGATCCCGAATAACACCCCCGTGCATTACATAATTCCTTTGATTCCATATAATCCAGCACTGCACTAAGAACAGCTCCAATTCCTCTGTCGTGAGTCTTCCGATCAGATCTTCAACCAACTGCATAATATCATTTTGAACTCTCACACACTTCTGCAGACAAATTCTGCTACCAGCCCATACATCTTGAGGTACTCCACAGTCCCACAAGACATGAAGCACCGATTCTGAACTTTGTTTGCACAAGCTGCGTGTGCTATCTTCAATTATCTTTCGACGGGTCAAGTTTTCCTTTAGGCAGCTTACACTTCCATAATCTCTGCCAAATCAGTCCTTCCTCAAACCTCCTCGAGTTCTCCCCCACTCCACTGTCCTCCTTTAAAATCAATCTTGCCGTGTGGTAACTCGATTTCACTGTGTACTCCCCTCTTTTGTTGAGTAGCCACATTATAACATCAGAAATATATCTTCTGCTCAAAGGAACCCGAACAATTGCATCAACATCCTCCCTATGGAAATTTGCAGCAAGGAAACCTCGATCCCAATCATGAGTTTCCCAATCAATGAGATCTGAAACTCTCCAGTCTTACTCTTTAGCCAATGGTGGGTGTAAAATCTTATTTGTTGGATAATTAGGAATCCAACAATCTTGAGTAACCCGAATTGAAGAACCATCCCCTACTCTCCAACAACACCCTTTTTTCAGAATTGGTTAAGCTGTGAGCAAGCTTTTCCAAACAAAGGAGCTATTCGGAGAATTAGTAGCTTCCAAAAAACTACTTTGCAGAAAATACCTAGCTTTGAAGCACTCATACATCAGAGACCCATCATCACGTAACAACCTCCATCCTTGCTTTGCCAGCATAGCAAGATTAAAGATTCGTTTATCTCTAAAGCCCATGCCTCCCTCTCTTTTTGGTTAAGTTAGCACCTTCCAATTTTTCCAATGAATCTTTCTTTCATTGTTAACTTGTCCCCACCAAATCTAGCACACATGGCATTTAGATCATTACAAAGCTTTGCTGGTAGCAGGAAGACTTCCATCGTATTTGTAGGAATAGATTGTGACACTGCTTTGATGAGTATTTCCTTGCCCGCTCTAGACAGTAATTGTCCTTTCCATCCCTTTCCAAACTCTATCCTTCAAAAAAGAAAAAAGTTTGGTATTTTGATCAACCCACAAGGGTGGGCAGCCTGAGATGGGACTCAAATCGTTCAACCTCCTTGATTCCCAGTGTTGTCTTAATCCTCTCCCTCTGTTCACCCTCTATATTGGTACTAAAGTAGACAGATGATTTTTCAAGATTAATGCATTGGCCCAACGAAGCCGCATATGTCTATTGTACTTTAGTAGTAGCTTGCACTTCCTCATGGTTAGCCCAGCAAAACAGCAGTGAATCATTTGTGAATAACAAATGGGATAAAGGAGGTGCTCTCCTGCAAATAGATACACCATGATTCCTCCCTTCCGCTTCTGCCTTTGCTAACAAAGACGAAAAGCCCTATGCACACAACAAAAACAGATAAGGTGATAAGGGGGCTCCATTAGAGGGTAGAATATTACCATAAGCCTTTCCATTAACGCGGAATGTGAAGTTAGGTGTTGTCACACAGCTCATGACTCTATCAATCCATTCTTCAAGTAGACCCAATTTGGCCATAATGCCCTTCAGAAGAGGTCATTCAACCTAGTCACATGCTTTGCTAATGTCCAATTTCAGTGCCAGAGAATCCCGTCTGCCCGATCTTCTACGGTGCTTAGTATGCAAAGTCTCATATGCCATTAACACATTATCAGTAATCAAATGACCAGGAACAAAAGCACTTTGGGTGAGAGATATCAGCTGAGGGAGAATGAGCTTTAATCTATTGGCCAACACCTTAGAAATAATTTTATATATAACATTACAAAGGCTGATAGGTTTGTAATCAGTCATTCTTTCAAGCAAATTAACTTTAGGAATAAGAACTATATGGGTATAATTAATATCAGGCAATATGGTTCCATTATTCAAAAAATCTAATATAGTAGCACTCACATCACCCACAATATGCCAAAACTTTTGATAAAAGAGAGCGTTAATACCATCAGTTCCAGGAGCCTTTGTTGGTCCCATTTGGAACAGCGTCGCTTTGATTTCTTCTGCATTATATTCACTGGACAATACATCTAGCATGTCTGAGGTCACTTTGTGAGGTAATGTGTTAACACATTCTTCCATTTGGTCACATCCACCCGAAGTAAAATAGACTCAAAATAATTTGTCGCCACCCCAACAATATCCTCCATATCTTCTACCTAAATCTACTGTTGATTTTTTATCCCTTGAATGAAATTTCAGCTTCGTCATTGGGAGGCCTTAGAATGGAAAAACTTTGTGTTTTTAAACTCATTTTTCATCAAATAAACTCTAGAATGTTGATGCCAGTATATCTCTTGCTTGATGAGAAGATCATCCAATCTCTTGCTAACATTCAAGAACTTGGCCTTATTCTCCTTGGTCAGTGCACTTCCATTTAAAATCTCAATCTGTTCTTGCAGCTTCTTGATCTCTTCTGTATCAGGATGGGTCTTCGAAGCACCCCATGCAAACAAACTTTCCCCACAACCCTTGATTTTCTCCTTTATTGCTTGCATGGCCAAACCTGCCCCACTCACTAAGCTCCATACACCATCCACTATCATCTCACAATCATCCCATAACAACCATGATTCTTCAAATCTGAAACCCTATGCTCCATTGACATGAAACTTCTATCTGATCTAGTCTGTAGGATCAAAGGGAGGTGGTCTGAAGCGCATGACACTAGATGTGTTATCGTAGTAGCTGGAAATTTCTGCCTCCACCCAATATTACTCACTGCTCTATCCAAACGCTGCCTTGTATTTGCTCTCCCCGGTCTTTTATTATTCCATGTGAAAGGATAACCACGAAATCCCAAATCAAGTAAGCCACACGAATCTAGTGCTGAGCCAAACTCCTCCATCTGCTTAAAAGGTGGTGGATGAGCACTTAGTTTTTCTCCTGCATACAATATTGTGTTAAAATTTCCAATACAACACCAAGGGCCTTTCACCAGCATAGACAGATGAGAAAGGAGAGCCCATGATCGCGTTTTTTGACTAGCTTCAGGCCAACCATAGCAGCATGTTAAATTCCACTAAAAACCATCTTCTTCCTCCACTATAGCTAGGATATGGTTCTCTGTGTAATTTATCACATCAAGCTTCACCTCTGGTTTCCAAAGTAGAGCTAGGCCTCCCCTTGAATTGGGCTTCTTGATAATAAGCCTGTTCCTAAAAGGTAAATCTCTACAATGTTTGTCAAATCCTTCCTTATCCAAACATGTTTCTATTAAAAAAACACACCGTGAGTACTTGCTCCCTCACCATTTTATGAAGGCTACGAACTGTCCAAGGGTTTCCAAGCCCTTGGCAATTCCAACTTTAGAACTTCATTACGATCAGCAGGGGTGGTTCTACACCCCCCCCCCCCCCCCCCTGGCGTTGTGGTAATTTGTGAAAACTCCTCAACCTTCTCACATTTCCTTAGATTTTCATCAATGGTCAATTCCACGCTAATCTCGTTCTGCTGCACTCCATGTTTACCTAGAGGAGGTAACCCAGATGTTGCTCTACCATTCGGTCCACAAACCATACGAGCAAATCTTTTCCAAGTGGGCCGAATTTTAAGTGACAGAAACCTATCTGATTTCAAATTCTCAACGTGCTCAACAACTGAATTTAGCTTAACACCATCCTTTTTCGAATTTGAGTCATCCACGTTACTCTCATCTTTGAATTCGAATAAAAAGATTTGCTCCCTATCCAACCCGAGTCCAGCCAATCTATATCTGCCTTTTTCCTCCCCTCTATTTCAAATATAACTTCCCCACCTATCTCAATCCTTCCTTCCTTCTCGGAAAAATCCCCCCCCCACCACCCGAAACAATCCCTAACCTATCAGATTGTCCTTCCTCATGTCTGCCATGCACTGTAGGGCTTGCTAAGTTGGTTTGAGCCGCCACCTCCTTCTCACTCAGATCCTCATCGTGTCTATGCCCTGTATTCGTTTCCAACTCACTTTTTGAAGTATGTGGTCGATCTAAATCACGCATGGACGGTGAACAAGGACAACCACCACTAGATCACAACCACTCCTCATACTGACAATTGGCTTCCTTTCCATTTTTCGTGAGAGCAAAGTAAGTACACAATGCTTAAGATCATGGCCTAGTAATCCACAATAATGATAGAACAAAGGCAATCTCTTATACTTGAAGGTAGCCCAATTTTTTGTCCATTTGAACCCGAGAGAAAACCCCCACGTTTGATGGGCTTTGAATGGGAAGAGCCATTTTAACTCTCATGAATAAATTTTGCAATCCTGTCTACACCTCATCTTCACCTCTACCACCATACCTAACCGGCCTCCGACTTCCATTGCTACTTGAGGATTGACCATATCAAATGGAGCACCCTATATCTGCACCCATAGAGTAATCGAGTCAAACTTTACATTTTTTGCAGTAATCCCGGATTGCCAACAACGCAACATCAGAGCCTGATTGTCAAGCGTCCATGGACCCTCTCTTATTACTCACTCCATATCAAACTTCGTATTAAACTTGAATTGGAACAAATTTGACCCAACTTCAACTATCTGCAGTCCTTCATTTATTCCCCATGGTTTCCTCAACATATTCTAAGCTGCTCTCTTATTAAAAGGCTTGCATGTGAGAAACTTCCCAATCAAACTTTGAGCACAACTCTCTATTTCTTCCTTCTGACCCTCCTCCGAAATAACTATCACTCCTTCTTCATCTGTAGTAAGCTTCATATTCTCTAGATTATTAATCACATCTTCTACCATTTTGCAAAAAGAAAAGAAAAAGATAGACCCTTAGGAAACCTAAGGGAGGGAGAATTCTCAAGGGGCAAAGCTCCTATAGCTTATCATGTATCTTAGAATGTCCTTTAAAATTAAACAACATGGCTACTTATTAGTATCACTAAACAACGTTACGACTTCAAAAAAAACCTACTTATTTTCTCTGTTAAAACCTTCTCTTTCACCCACCTTTTCAGAATCTCATTAATGCCTATTACTTTGAAGAATCTCCAACAACACCCCCACAAAGATTTTAGCAAAAACCATTAGCTTGCTAGATAAATGTCAAACTGTATCTGCTGATTACAAGTCTCCAAATTACAGTGACTATGAGCTCTATTTGTTAAAAAAAAAAAAAAAAAATTAAATTAAATTGATACTTGCTAGAATGATATATTATTAGTGGTAGATAAAAAAAAGTAATATTAGTAGTAAGTTTAGACTTAGATAAGAACCAGTGAAAACTTACCAATTCAACAGCTATTAAAATAATTGTCATTTTTTTTTTGGTTTATAACATTACTCATATATAAAAACAGGAACTTATTATCCATGATCTATAATTATGCCAAGTAGCGCATTACTACAAAATTTCTTCATTTTGCCTTTCTCATAGCTCTTCGGCAAATTCAATAACTCTTCGGCATGCAAGCAATTCAGCCTCATCACTTGTACTCACCTTTGGTCCACTAGCAGTCATAGCAGCCATAACTTCACCCTTGTCATTTTGAATTATAGCACCATAGCCAAATTTGTCCATGCTCGAAAAAATTGCTGCATCAAAATTTAATTTTTATTCCGCCTATGATAGAGGTTGCCAACCATCCCCACTGAGTTGCTGCCTAGTAAAAACAATCAAATGATCTTGGGTTGGTTTAAATTCAGCAACAAACTCCTCTGCTCTCTTGTTTAAGCTGCTCGGGTCCTTGAATTTACCTCTATGCACCACAGTGTTCCACTGATTCCATATGAACCATGCTTGAGCCTAAAACAAATCCATTTCATCCAACATTAGGCGCTCCAACAAATCCTCCTCTAGCTACTTCATATCTGTCGGCCCATGTACACAACTTTTCTGCAATTTTTGAATGCTGCCAGCCCAAATATCTTAAACCACGACACAATCCCACAAGGCATGGACTGTTGATTCCAACTCTCTCATACATAAGGGACAATTGTTTTCTGAAATAACTTTCCTCCTGGTCAGATTCATTGCAGTCAGTAATATATTTTGACAAGCCCGCCAACCAAATATTTTTATTTTGTTTAGAAGTTTAAGCTTCCACATTGCTTTCCACATCTTCCTTTTAGCACTGCCCCCTGAAGTTCCTACCCGATTGCCATCAGTTAGAAGCTTCCTAGCCATATGATAAGCCGACTTAACTGTGAACAACCCCTTTGAATTATGTAGCCAAATTATAGCATCATTAACACCCCTTCGGCTCAATGGAATTTGACAAATAGCTTCTGCATCCTCCTTGTGGAAAGTAGCCATGACTTCCTTATTCCTCCAAATATGTAAATCCGGGTTGATTAGATCAGCAATCGTCATTTCCTCCACATCCCCATGAACCAGATGTAAAATTTTGTTTGTTAGATAGTTGGGAATCCACCTATCTTTGAGAACATTAATTGAGAGAACATTTCCCACCCTCCAACAATGTCCAGATAAAAGAATAGGTTGTGCAGCCATCAAGCTTCTCCATACATATGAGCAGTTTGGTGATTCTTTAGCATCAAGGAATGATGAAGGAGGAAAATACCTTGCTTTGAAACATTTATAAAGCAAAGAATCCTTGCATTGAACCATTCTCCACCCTTGCTTGGCCAACATAGCTAGATTAAAAGCTCTTAAATCTCGGAACCCCATTCCTCCCTCTTTTTTTAAAGCCGTCAATTTATCCCAACTCTTCCAATGAATTTTTCGTTCATTACCTATCTGACCCCACCAAAACTTTGCACACAAAGCATCCAGTTTATCACATAATTTCAAAGGTAGTTGAAATACACTCATTGTGTATGTAGGTATGGATTGTGCCACAGCCTTGATGAGAATTTCTTTGCTAGCTCTTGACAACAACAAGCCCTTCCAACCTTGAAGTTTCTTCCATATTCTGTCCTTCAAGTATGAAAAAGTGTGATACTTAGCCCTCCTAACCAAGGTTGGTAAGCCAAGATAGGTTTCAATTCTATTCACCTCCTTGACTCCCAAAATCTCCAGGATCTGTTGTTTCTAGCTGTCTAAAGTATTACTACTAAAATAAGCTGAAAACTTTTCCAAATTTATGCTTTGCCCTGAAGCTCTTTCATAAGTTTGGAGGATCTCTACTATAGTCTCTCCCTTAGCCTGAGTTGCCTGACAAAAAAGCAAAGAATCATCTGCAAACATTAGGTTAGGGACTTTTGGTGCACCTCTACAAATGGATACTCCTTTAATCCTCCCTTCTGATTCTGCTTGGACCAGCAATGCAGTAAAACCCTTTGCACACAATAGGAGTAAATATGGCGACAAAGGATCCCCATGGCGTATTCCTCTAGATGGGTGAATCATGCCATAAGCTTTCCCATTCACCAGAATAGAGAAGGATGGTGTCGTTACACAACTCATCACCCTTTCTACCCAAGTAATTGGAAATCCCATCTTTTCCATAGTGCTCTGTAGAAAATGCCACTCAACCTTGTCATATGCCTTGCTGATGTCTAACTTCAATGCCAAGGATCCCTTTTTCCCCTTTTTTCTGGAGTGCATAGTATGGAGTGTCTCAAAGGCCACCAATACATTGTCTATGATCAGCCTCCCTGGTACAAACGCACTTTAAGTGGGTGAAATAATTTGAGGGAGTACCTGTTTCAATCTGTTTGCCAACAAGTTGGAAATAATTTTGTAAATCACATTACACAGGCTTATTGGTCTAAAGTCAGACATTTTCACAGGGTTTTTAACTTTAGGGATAAGCACAATGTTTGTATGATTAATTTCAGGTAGCATATTCCCATTATTTAAAAAATCCAACACAGCTAAAACTACATTATCACCCACAACATGCCAAAATTTTTGATAAAATAGAGTATTCATACCATCAGGTCCTAGAGCCTTTGTTGGTCCCATTTGAAATAGAACCACCTTTGCTTCTTCACCAATAAATTCACTAGACAAAACCTCCCGCATATCATCAATTATCTTGCTCTGAACTACATTCAGACACTCCTCCATTTGATCTCCCACACCAGCATGAAAAAGATTATCAAAATAGGCTGAAGCAACTTCAACCACCTCCTCCAAATTCTCCACCCACTGCCCATGTGCATTTTGGATACCCCTTATATGATTTTTATTTCTCCTTTGTGTGGTTTTGGCGTGAAAAAACTTCGTATTTTTGTCCCTATGTTTTAACCAATTTATTCTAGATCGTTGAGCCTAAAATATTTCCTACTTTCGTAATAACTCATCCATCCTTTTACTTAATTCTAGGTATTCGGCCTTGGTAGCCTCTGTAGGTTCAGCTTCATTTAACAAATCCAGCTTCTTTTGGAGTTCTTTAATTGCTCTACTGTTCGGATCAATGGATGATGAACCCAAGCCATAAGCTTGGCTCCACATAATTTAATTTTTTCCTGAATAGATGCCAACCCGAGCCTATCCTCACCTGCTCTTCCCCAAGCCTCTTGCACTACCATTTCACATTCACTTCTAAGTAGCCAAGATTATTCGAACTTGAAGCACCTGTCACGTTTCTGCCTTGACTAAGAATAAGTCTGAACGTGGAGCATAACGGGTAAGTGATCTGAAGCATGTGTAGACAAATGTATAATTTTGCTCATCTGAAATTTCTCCATCCATTCTTTGTTTGGCACTCCTCTATCAAACCAAATCTTGGTATTTGCTTCCCCCGGCCTCTTATTACTCCAAGTGTAAGGATATCCCAAAAATCCAAGGTCTTGAAGGTGACAAAAATCCAAAGCTTCCCTAAAAGCTTCAATCTGTGAATTTTATGGCTGTCTTCTACTCTTCTTCCCCCATGTATGTAGGTAAGCATTAAAGTCCCCTATAACCACCCATGGTCCCTCCACAAAAGTTTGTAAATACTTTAATAATTTCCACGAATTTTCCTTTTGCTGTGCATCTAGCCAGCCATAGAATCCAGTCAAATACCAGACAAAGACATCCTCCTTTGTGAGAGCAAAACATGGTTGACAATGAAATTTATAACCTCCAAAAGAATATTATTTTTCCACAAAAATGCTAACCCTCCACCCGAATTAAGGTGTTTGACAATAATCTTATTCTGAAACGGTAAATTTCCATACAATTTTTCAAACCCTTCCTTATCTAGTCTTGTCTCCATAAGAAAACAGACAGTGGGAACTTGTTCCCTCACAATCTTGCGAACGCTTCGACCTATCCAAGGGTTCCCAAGCCCTTGGCAGTTCCAGCTTAACTGTCTTATGGCTCCCAGCAAGGGTGGCTCTCCACCCTCGCCGATATACAATCAATGCTTCCATCATCACTACTCACTTTTCCTTGTTTGATAGCTTGGTCAACATTCTGCCCCTCCTGTACTTCACGTGAGTCTCTCTGTCCCAAGCCAGGTATTGTAATAGCCCTAGTTAATCCACCTAACCCGAAGTCCATCATATTTATGCGAGTCCACGTTCCACTGGGCTTAGAAGTACTTGGCCCAACCATGTCCAATGTTGTGTTATTATCAGATATTGCATGATTACGGATTTCCACAGGAATAATATCTGATTGCCCTTCATCCTGTTTAAAACGAGCCAATCCCTTATCAATCTCAACATTTAATTCCGTATTAAACTGTCAAATGAGCATATTTTTAGGACCTAATTCCCCTATTTCAGCATTAAGCTCCTTTACGTTAGCATGACATTTATAATTCACGCTATTCCCATGCATATTTTCAGCATCCATCCCATGATTCTCGAACTGATCCTTATCCAGACTACTAGGGTTTCCTGATCTTATCTCCCTCGCCATCGTTAGCTTCGGTAACATACCTTGCATTGCCTAGCCTGAGATCTGCTCTGCCTCACTTCCATTACCCTCCTCTATATTGGACATAGGATTGGTATTCTTACTTGTTGAAACCCTTGGACGACTCCCAGTTGCCTTAAGAAATTCACCATATTGATATTCAACCCGTCCTCCTTGTTTCTCCACTGAATAGTGGGCTGCACAATGCTTCAAGTCATGACCTAGTATTCCACAAAAGTGACAAAACACAGGCAATCTCTTATATTTGAATGACACCCACGACCTCTCACCATCCGATCCAGCAATAAACCCTCCTCGATGGGTTTTGTTATTGGTAGAGCCACTCGTACTCTCATAAACATATTGATATCATCCTTCCTATTCCTCCGCTCAACCTCCTCAACCGTACCTAGCCTACTCCCCACTTCCCTCGCTACTTGAGGTGAGATCATATCAAACGGTGCACCCCAAATTTGGACCCAAAGGGAGGCAGATTCCATTTGAATATTTCCCACAATCATACCCTTCTTCCACCGTTGCAATAATAATAGTTGATTGTCAAAGGACTAAGGACCTCCTCTCATGATCCGATCCATATCAAACTCTGATTGGAATTTGAATTGAAAGAGATTCGGCCCTACTTTTAAAATCTACATTGATCAATTCAATCCCCATGCTCACCATATGGCCATTCTGTAAAATAATTGAAATAGAGTACAATGATTGACATAATTTATAGATTTTTTATTTCCTCCTTTTACTCGGCTGATTGGCCACCGCGAAACAAGGGTCGGGGAAAAAAAATCTTAAAGTAAAAGACAATAGTTACGAAACTCAAAGCCAAAAATGTCCAGTCACTTGTGCTTTTTGTGCACAAAATTGACACGTGTTTTGCATCTGTTTATTTTTTTTCTGATGAGTATCCAATCCTCCCCCAACAGGTGAGGTCCACATACTTTTGGCGATAAGAAGTGGTAATCCGAGTCAGTTTGTATTTGTAGGTGTGCCACTAGTGGGAACTTAACATTATTGATTAAAATTTACACGTTTATCATTCGAATCTCATTTCAAAATCTTGTGTTAAAAAATTGTGGGCAAAATTTTTTCCCAAACTAATTCTAAAATACATTCTTTGAATTTTTCTTGTATCTTTTTATTAGCTTAATTTTAAAATTTTAATTGCTAGATTGTATATTTTTAATATATATATCAAATTTCATCCAAATCGAATGTTAATTAATATTCAATCAATAAATTTATTTTTTATGCGTAATTTTAAATTATCAAAACTTGAAATTTAAACATTTAATTAATGACATAACTATTGATATCTGATTTTCTTGAAAATTTATAAGCGTTGAAAATATAATAAGAAAATGTAATCTAATAGATAAATTTTCAAAATTTACATTCAATAAAAAAATATATTAACGTAGTTTAAAGAGTTTTTCTTCCAAATTAATTTGGATGGAAACTTTTTCTAAAAAGTGATATCATCTTATCACAGTTTGGATTTTCCACTCTCAAAAGGTTTATATGCAATCCCCAACCCCTTCCAATCTCCAACATTCTAGCCTTTCCTTAGCCAACTCAATTTCCAAAATGTCTCCACTAACACTAGCCATTTTCCTGCTACTCCTTGGATCCATCATCTGGACATTCATGCACAAAAAAGGACGTAAACTAGTACTCCCACCGGGTCCTCGGTCTTTACCCATTATTGGTAATTTTCACATGTTGGGTAGCCTCCCACATCGTGCCCTCGAAAACTTAGCCAAAAAATACGGACCCATAATGTCATTGCGGCTTGGCCATGTCCTAACTATTGTGGTCTCATCTTCCCAAACTGCTGAGCTATTTTTAAAGACCCATGACGCCGTTTTTGCCAGCCGACCTATATTCCAAGCCTCCAAGATCATTGGTATGTCCAAAGGTATTGCTTTCTCCGAGTATGGTCCATATTGGCGCAGCCTTAAGAAACTCGTTGCGTCGCAGCTTCTGAGTGCTTCAAAAATAGAGTCATTTGCACCTATGAGGAAGGAGCTGGTAGGTTCATTGGTACAGTCACTGAAAAAAGCTGCGGTAGCACATGAGGTTGTGGACCTTAGTGAGGTGGTGGGCAAACTCATTGAGGAATCAACACGTAGAATGGTATTTGGGCGAAGTCATCATGATAGATTCGACTTGAAGGCGCTTATTGCGGAGACCTTGAACTTGATGGGAGCTTTCAATCTAGCAGATTATGTTCCTTACCTTAGGGCACTTGATCTACAGGTATATATTTCAATGTTTTTTATCTTTTCAACTTTATTCTCCCTTTGATAAACTTAGCCATTGATTTAATTATTATTATTATTATTATTTGATTTAATTGTTTAGAGAATCTAAAAACAGTCGATTTTTCTTTTACATTTCATGCCTATTTCTTCGTCCACCGAGTAATGTTGTTGGCCCAAATGTGTCTCAGTAGCGGTTAAAACATCATGGTAAAAGCCAAATCTCAAAGTGGGAAGCCCATGAATGTCATATAATTATGTTGTGAATTATTTTTATACAAGTCTTTAAATTTTATAAAGTATTTTAAGTGTGAGTTTTAGTTAATTAATAAATAGTAAGATACGTGGTTTTAACCCGTGGAGTCAATACCGTGGTATGGCAGGAATTTTTCGTACCGACACCTTAGCCAGTACAGAAACACGGCTATTTCATACCACTTTTTGTACTAGAGTTTACCAGGTTGTACCGGCAAAACCGGAAAAAAAATCGAATACCAGACAAACAAAGAATACCAACTGGTAAAAGAAAAACAAGAAAAATGAAAATTAAGTGATTAACGGTAAAAGAAAATACCATGTAACCCATAATACCGCTATCGCCAGCACTGTTCCGAAATTGACCAGCCATTCTTCTTCTTCTTCACGCCTATCCCTCCATCCGTCTGCCTCTCTTAGTTTTTAAGTTTTTATTTCTAAAAGCTTTAGTTGTTTGTTTTGTTGTGACTTTTAATAGTAAAAAACTAAAAGTAAAGAAGGTTTGCTTTTTGTTTGTAACTTGGGGCAATGTGCCCTCCTGACGCACCCACGTGAATTGTTATAAAATTCTGAGAATTCAAATTTGATTTTTTTTTTTTTTCTTTCCTAATGCAAAGAAGTTTCAAACGGTATTTTAACTTTTAATAAGTGAAAAAAGTTTTTGTACTTATTTGTCAAACTTTATTGTGATATTATTTATATATATATATATATATATATTTTTTTTTTTTTTAAGATAAAAGATAGAAGATATTATTATTATTATTAAAGAAGTAGTAACATAAATTCTCTATTATTATTAATAGGATTTTGTTAATGTGTGCCTTAAGGGCGCATAATAATTAATTATTTTTGAAAAAAATTTCTCAGAAATTGAAAAAGTATTGACAGTTTTTTCAATTCCCGAAAAAATGTTTCTAAAAATAGATGGCTTAATGTATGCCTTAAGAGACACATTAACCGGACCCTTATTAATATTACCTAGTTGAAATTTTAACTAGAGATTATCATATTAAATGAGATAAAGATTTATAAATTTAAACTTTTTAATCAATTATATGAATTTTGGTTATATATATATATAATAGCGGTAAATTCGAAACAATACATCGGTATTGACCGGTACCGAAATATCTCATTCTTTTGGCTAAACCGGTACGGCCTACAGTATAAGATTAAATCCCTTGGTTTTAACACTTCTTTTACTACTATTTATAATTTCCTTCTTCTTTCTAGTATTTTCTTGTTTTGATCTTTCCCTCAGCACTTCTCTTACTACTATTTATTTTATTTATTCCTTATTGATAATTAATTAACTAATCTTCTCCCACACCCTACTCCTCATTGGCAGACAATATTTGCAATTAATAGCGTGTGAGATTTTCTATGGTCATAATAAATCTTATAAACAATCAAACACCTTTGGTGTAATGGTTACTTTATTAATACAAAATTCTTATGGATGGGATGGCATGGGAGTTTCACACATACACTTTTTTTTATAAAACACATACATATACATATAAATTAAGCTAGAATGAGATTTATATCATAGATACAAAATATATATATATATATATATTTCATAACACTTTTACAATAAACTAAGTTATTAGCATATCATAAATCAAAATAAAATAAAAAAGATTATATACTATAGCCCACCACAACTCAAAACAAGCTTATTGTTAAATTTTTGTCCTACCATTTACTTTCTCTACAACACATATATCCCAACATCTGGTTCAATAATTTTGGGTCCATCCACAAGTTTTAGTTGTTGTGCCATGCATGTATACGGAGTAAATGATTATTCTTGGAAAAAAAAATCTACAATGACCCTACCGTATTAAAAGATGAGCATACTGTTTTTCGGTTATGTTAGAGTTATGGCAATAGTTATTACAGAAAAATTTTGTTCCTCGGCCCTCCCTTACCCACTCTATATGCCACATTGGTATGTTGTGTTATAGAAGAAAAAATTTAAGATATAACTTTTATGCCACAATTTTAATGTTGTTGACTGTAAGTGGTAGAAAAAAAAATGCAACAAACTAAGAAAAAATCCTAGTTACATCTTCATTTTACCCTAAATAATATCTGATGGTCATGAAATTTGGTATCTATATTAAATTTATTAAGTGGTTTATTTCGTACCAATAAGTGTTATATATCTATAAAATCATATTGTATGTATATGCAACATACAAAAATGAAATTTAATCCTTTGATAAAAGGCATAGTTATTAATCCTTGATAATCTAGGAATTTTTTAACAAAAAGGTTATAAGTAAAAATGTAATCAAATAGTAGATTTATCAAAATTGTCATCTAATAAAAAATTATTAAGTGGTGTAATATTACTTCAACTTATACTATATATATAATTTTAACCTAAAGAAGCTTATCTAATTTTAACCCATAAATAAACTAACTTTTTCTTTTCACTTTAATCCTTTTTATTTTTGGTTCTCAAAAAAAAAAAAATTAACTCTTTGCTATCATTCAATAAAAAATAAAAATCTCTCCTCTATATATATATATATATATATATATAGAGAGAGAGAGAGAGAGAGAGAGAGAGAGAGAGACCATGTGTAATTTCAAAGTAATTTCCGTAACTTACTTTTGGATGCGAATTTTTTTATTGGATGACTCAAGTTACTTCTTTATTGGATGCGAATTTCAATAAATTCACTTTTAGATTACATCGTCTTTATATCCTCCATATTTACAAAATTTTAAGATAATTGGAAATCAATAACTATCTCATCAATAAAATGTTTAAAATCAATAATTACCACATCAGTTTCTTAGGTTTGTTTTTAGCAAAATTGGTCACATTATAACACTTTCTATCCTTTAGACAAAGATGTTTGCGGCGTTTGCCTTAACGATTTCCGTTTTGAGAAATGGTATTGTTTACTTAGTTTTCTAACCATTCATTGCCCTCAGGGATTGACATCGCGCATTAAGAAACTTGGCAAGACTCTTGATGTAGTATTGGAGAACATTATCCAGGAGCATGAACAAATTCCTAGTGGTCCACAAAGTTGTGAAAATGACTTTATAGACATGTTACTTTCTTTGATGAATCAACCCATGAATGCCCATGATGAGAATTCATGTAAAATTGATCGAAGAGTTATCAAGGCTATCATTATAGACATGATTACTGCTACATATGACACTTCAGCTATTAGCATTGAATGGACCATTTCTGAACTCTTGAGGCATCCACGGATAATGAAACATGTACAGGATGAGTTAGAACGTGTAATTGGAATGAATAGGATGGTGGAGGAAACAGATTTACCAAATTTAACTTACTTGAGTATGGTGATTAAGGAAAGCTTCAGACTACATTCTATTGCACCATTTCTAATCCCACGTGAATCAATGGAGGACATTGAGATTAATGGATATTACATACCCAAGAAATCACGAGTAATGATAAATTCTTGGGCTATTGGACGAGATCCTTATGTGTGGTCGGATAATGTGGAAGAATTTTACCCTGAAAGGTTCATAAATAATAATATAGACCTCAAGGGACGTGACTTCCAGCTTATCCCATTTGGATCCGGTCGCAGAGGCTGCCCTGGATTACAATTAGGGCTTACGACCGTCACTTATGTTCTCGCTCAGTTGCTGCATTGTTTTGATTGGGTGCTCCCTAATGGCATGTTGCCTAATGACTTGGACATGAGTGAGAAGTTTGGGCTATCAATGCCAAGAGCCAAGCACTTACTTGCGATGCCAACCTATCGCCTACTTGGTTAAACTTGTAAGATAATTATCATTTAATCTTTAAAGAAGTTTTCTTAATTATACTTGATGTGTTTTAATGGGAGGTTTTCATCTATCTTTTTTTTTTAGGTCAAAAGAAAAGGTTCCATAAGAAGAGTTGAAGACATTGCAACGCCAAGCTATTTTATGTTACCTCAAATAAAATATTAGCCTACCTTGTTTATTGGATTCAAATGTACTGTGTCCTCCTAAAAATAAAATGTCATAGTTCACAACTTGGAGACTTTTACTAAATGTTTAATATAATTCGTTAAGATTTTTAGCGACAAGTACCTTTTTACAAGTAGTACAATTAGAAGATTTTGTGAATTCCTCTCGTTGGAGTGCAATATCTATAAAAAACTGATTATGGATGTTTATTTATAAATAATGTCAACACCAAATTTTGGCACTCATCCACCAACCTCTAGAATGCTTCACTTGGTTATCAAAGCAACATATTCAACACTAGGCAAAGGAGCGTTTCTCACTTGCCTTTACTCCTGATCTTTTACAATTAATGAAAACACTTTGTTCATGGGGATATAGCGGATCCATAAGAAGTATCTGTCCTAATAATAAAGGAAAAGCACTCGTTCAACCCTTGAGATTTGAGAAACCTCATGATGCATTCTTGTTGCTAGTACTCAAATATGGGGCATTTGGTTCGCTTGATGTTACAATTTACGTTCAGTGACGGAGCCAGGAATTTTTCTAAGAGAGACCAACCTTTGAAAAATATTCGACGGACTTCATCGTGTTGATTAACGGGATTTTTTTTAATATTACTCGTTATAATACAAGATCATCTTCTGAGGAAACAATATATGTTTACTTAAGTTAACATATTTGAACTTCTCAATAATAATAATAATTGGTAAACCATTGAGTTGCAAACTTGATAGTGGTAAGAGTGTTAAGATCATTTACATATTGGAGTTGCTAGATCCTTATAGAAGCTCTACGCCAAAGAAACAAAAGAATTACAATTTTTAAAGGGCATTTGAAACACTTAGAAAATTCACTATCTTGTGAACTATCAAAAGACCTTTCAACAATAATATCAGCTATATCAAAGCATTCAATTTTCCCAACTACAAAGATATCAACACAGTTGAAAGTTCAATATGGGTATGAAACACCCTTGAACGTTTAGACCCCAAATTCCAAAATTACCAATTCAAGCTTTATATCAAACAATTAATGTGCGAACATGATAACAAGCTTATAACAGAATTGATAAACAATCTAAGCCAAATATAAACACATCCACAGCAGTAAATATAAGGCAAAGATAAAAGGAAGAAAGATGCAAACACACGGACAACACACGATGTGTTATCGAAGAGGAAACCGAAGTCCTCGGCGTAAAACCTCTCCGCCGCCCTCCAAGCGGTGATATAATCCACTAAAGAATATAGTTGGGATACATGAACAGCAATAGACCCTCCAAGCCTAATCTACCCAAGTACCTAAGCCCTCCAAGCTTCTTCCTCCAACGAGGTTACGCCGAACCTATTTCTTCTTTAGCTTCCCAGATTCCGCTATTAGACCATAGCATCAACCAATGTATATTGGTTCCTTCCAAACTGCTTCCCTCAGCACCAAATGAACCTTCTCACAGACATGGGTGTGGTGAGATAAGGATTTGATAAAAGACCACTCAAGGGTATGACAATAGAGAGGAAGAGAGTAGAGGAATTTGTAGAGTCTCTTAGATGAAGATTGGGGATGAGGCAATCTTGTTTTTCTCTAGGGTTTTCTCTCACAAAATTCTCTCTGGAAGCTCTCTGAATTTAGTGGGTATAAGGGTCTATATATAGTGAGGTGAGAAAAGAATACGAAGAGACAGTTTTTTGCCAAACAGGGTAAATTGGCGACTTGGTCTCACGGCTTGTCCAAGTCGCGAAATCAAGTCGCGACGTAACGGCCTGGCCAGCCTGAGACTTTTGTCCTATAATGCGACAGCTAACGCGACCCTTCAGCTTCCCTGCATGCATCTCACGTGCTTGAAGTTGGCGACTTGCAGCCACGAGCCACCCGCGAAGCTCTGCTTCTTTGCACATACTTGAGCTTTTCTTCACATCTTCTCACATACTACCCTTACAATAATCCCACCTAAATACAGGGTTACTAAGTGCTTAAATTACAAGCAAATTGGCATGGAATAAAGTCAACAAGATGGTTGATAAATTTTAACCTTACAACAGTTAACACTATTTCAAGTGCCGATGAATCAACAAAATTAATATCAGCATCCAACTTTGAGTTATAATTGTGAATACACACACACACACACACACATATATATAAATTAATGTATGTTGTTGAAAGTTCAATATGTGTATAAAACATCCTTAAACGTTTAGACCCCAAATTATAAATTATCAATTCAAGCTTATAATCAAACAATTAATGTGCGGAACATGAATATAAGTCAATCACAGAATTGATAACTAATCTAAGCCAAATATAAACACATCAACAGCAGTAAATATAAGGCAAAGATAAAGGGAAGGAAGATGCAAACACACGGACAACACACGATGTGTTATCGAAGAGGAAACCGAAGTCCTCGGCGTAAAACCTATCCGCCGCCCTCCAAGCGGTCAAATAATCCACTAAAGAATGTTGTTGGGATACATGAACAGCAGAAGACCCTCCAAGCCTAATCTACCCAAGTACCTAAGCCCTCCAAGCTTCTTGCTCCAACGAGGTTACGCCGAACCTATTTCTTCTTTAGCTTCCCGGATTCCGCTACTAGACCATAGCATCAACCAATGTATATTGGTTCCTTCCAAACTGCTTCCCTTAGCACCAAATGAACCTCCTCACAGATGTAGGTATGGTGAGAAAAGGATTTGGTCAATAACCTCTCAAGGATGTGACAATGGAGAGGAAGAAAGTAGAGGAATTTGTAGTCTTTAAGGTAAAGATTGTGGATGAATCAATCTTGTTTTTCTCTAGGGTTTCTCTCACAAAATTCTCTCTAAAAAACTCCCTCAATTTAGTGGATATAAGGGTCTATATATAGTGATGTGTGTTTGGAATACGAAGAGACAGTTTTTGCCAAACAGGGCTGGTTGGCGTCTTGGCCTCGCGGCTTGTCCAAGTCGAGAGTTCAAGTCGCAACGTAACGGCCTGGCCAGCCTGGGACTTTTGTCCTGTAGTGCGACAGCTAGTGCGACCCTTCAGCTCCCCTGTGTGCTTCTCACGTGCCTGCATTTGGCGGCTTGCCAGTCGCGAGTCAGCCGCGAGTCCTAGCCGCGAAACTCTGCTTCTTTGCACATTCTTGAGCTTTTCTTCACACTCTCTTCACACACTACCCTTACATGAATCCCACCTAAATATAGGGTTACTAAGTGCTAAATTACAAGCAAATTTGCACGGAATAAAGCCAACAAGATGGTTGATAAATTTCAACCTTACAGCTGTAAATTTTGCTACTTATTTTCAACTTCTTTTTTCTCTTTTTTAACTTTTATTCTCCCTATTCTCAAAAAAAAAAAAAAAAAAAAAAAAAAAAAAAAAAAAAACTCTTTTTCTCTCTATTATTTCACATCTACTGTTATACTTAACTTCTCCAACCTTTCTCCTTCCTCTTTACCTCATTATCTTTCTACTACTCTTTACTTTACCATTAAACTTCCTTCATCCTTTTTTCTTTCTTATATTTTGACTATTCTTCTCCCCATCCTATTTTGTATAAATTTGATATAATTTCTTCCATTCAATTCGTCTTTTTTCCACACAAAAACTGTGAGTACTCTCTCTCTCTCTCTCTCTCTCTCTCTCTCTCAGTGGATTTTTGTTCTTTCTTATATTTTGACTATTCTTCTCCCCATCCTATTTTGTATAAATTTGATATAATTTCTTCCATTTAATTCGTCTTTTTTCCACACAAAAACTGTGAGTACTCTCTCTCTCTCTCGGTGGATTTTTGCTCTTCCTTATAACTCTAATTTAGGTTGATGGCTTTTTTATTTAATTTTAATATGTGTTTTGATGTTGTGTTTTATAAATTTCCCATCACAAATCCCTCTTATAACTTTGGTTGGATTTTGGTTTGGATTAATACTTGGTTTCTTTTGGAAATAAGAATTTGAGTTTATACCAAAACAAAATCTACATCACTACTAATTCGAATGTGCATACCAATTGTTTGAGTAATAAATTATTATAAAGTCTGTATTTTATTTCTATGGTTTCATTTTAATTTTGGATAAGATAACATTATAGTTTTGTAATGAGTTTTGATTATCATGATAATCTTTTTATTCCTTAAGAGTTACAAGATGAGAAATTTGAATAATAAATTTGAAACTTATAAAGTTTAGTTGTATATTAGGCAAACATAACATACTATAATAGAAGTTAGAAGAATATGGATCACCTTAAAAAATATTAATCAAAACACAGAAAATAAAAGAATGATATATTTGTAAAGATAATAAATAAAAATTAAAAAAAAAATTACTTGTAGAAATATATATATATATATATATATATATATAAGTCCTTTTCTTTTTAAAAGACAATACTTGAAGTAATTGCTACTTTTTATATAATACACCTCATTACATAATATTTATATATTCCTAGGCAACCTAGTTTAACCAGGTTGCCATTGCTAAAATATCTTAGCAACAAACATAACATACTATAATAGAAGTTAGAAGAATATGGATCACCTTAAAAAATATTAATCAAAACACAGAAAATAAAAGAATGATATATTTGCAAAGATAATAAATAAATAAAAATTACTTGTAGAAATATATATATATATATATATATATATATCCTTTTCTTTTTAAAAGACAGTACTTGAAATAATTGCTACTTTTTATATAATACACCTCATTACATAATATTTATATATTCCTAGGCAACCTAGTTTAACATGGTTGCCATTGCTAAAATATCTTAGCAATAGTGAACAATGGGTTCTTATATATACAACCCACTATAGCTCAGGATGTAAAAAATTTTATAATATTTTATTCTCTCTTTTTGCAAATAAAAATAAAATATATCCTCTCTCCTTTTTCATCAGTCTCCATCACTCATCACTTCTCTCTCTCTCTCAACAAACTTAGACTTTCCCCCTCTTAAACCAGTCCTTTCTCTTCTCCTAGCTACTGATCTCTCTCTCTTCTCTCTCTGTTGCTTCTCTTCTCTCTTGATTGGACCAAAGTCATGCTCTATTTGGTAGTGGCGATGGCAGCTTTATGGGTTTAAATCGGTGGGTGTGGTTTGAATCAGTGGCAGAATCAGTGGATGGGTTTGAATTGGTGTTTCTGGGCTTTGTTTCGGCGGTTTCTAAATCAATGGGTTAGGTTGCTATTAGGGTCTATTTGAATCAGATGCTACTAGGTTTCTCTTGTTTGAGTTTAGAGTTGCTGGGGGGTTTTGATTTTGTTTGCAGTGATGGTGGTGGCCACAACTGGTTGTTTAGGTTTTAGGTTTGAGTATGGTGGCGGGGTTTTTTTGGGGGTGGGGGGGGGGGGGGGGTGGGAAGGTTCAGGTTTAAGTTTTTGTTTCAGTTTAGTTTGAATCGATAGTTTTGGTGGTAAGTGGTGCATTTGGGTTGCTCGGCGGTGGTGGGTTGCTTACTGGTTTAGGTGTAGGTTTGCCAGATGTTGCTTTGTTTGGTTTGTTTCAGAGGAAGAGATAGTAACAAAGGGGAAGAGAGAGAAAGAGTTTTAGAGGAAGAGAGAGAAACGATAAATGAATGGTGGTGGTGGTGAGCAGTGGAGAGGTTGTTCTAGGTTGAGTTTGTGTGATGGGTGACTGAGAAAGAGAGACTGAGAGAGAGATAGAGAGGAAGAGAGAGAACAGATATGTGAGAGGAGAGCGAGATAAGTTAGTGTTATATTTATTTTAGGGTGAACTACATATTTGGTCCCTATCTTTTACACCATATTTCAATTTAGTCCTTTACTTTTTAATTATGTAAATTTGATCTCTAATCTTTTAGTGTCGTGTCAATTTAGTCACTGTCATTATCTCTTGGATGAAAATTGCTGACGTGGTAAATGGCTAAAATAAAATGTTGATGTAGCATAGTCCACATCATCTAGTAAAAAATAAATAGATTAACACGTAGGATTTTAAGTTTAAATTATCATATCTTAAAAATAAAAAAATAAAAAAACACTCCTAAAACACAAAAACTATTAAAAACAAAACCCCCGATTCTTCAAAGTCTATCTCCTCCTCTCCTTTTTACATTCATCGCCGGAGTAGGCTTGAATTTGTTCTCTTCGGTGACTACTAACAACCAACCACACCGTTCAAGCCTCCATCCAACGAAGCTCTTTGCCCCCAACTTTCACTATTAGCTCTTCGTTTAACCCATCTCTCTCTCTCTCTCTCTCTCCGATCCTAAAAGCTAATGCCCTTTCCATTTCATTTCTTCTTCCATTTTTCTCAACTTTACACTTCAAAATTTTCAAATCGGTAACTCTAGCCTCCCAATTTTTGCTTTCTCAAAGTATTTCACAATTCTTGAGTTTTGGAACTTGGGTTTAGATTTGGAATGGGAATTTCTTCTGCTGTAGAAGTAGAAATCTGATTTCCCATGTTCTTTTGGATGAAAAAGGTTCTTCAGTTTGGATAAGAATTTTGAGAGTTATTATTATTACTGAGCTTTTAGCTTTTTGAGGCTTTAAGCTTTGAATATGAGATCCCTCTATCTAAGGATTTTCTTTTCCTGGTAAAATTTCACATTGAAATGCACATGAGGACATAGTTTGAAGAGCTGGCTTGGACTGCTTAAAAGTGTGGCTGGTCGTTAGTAGTCACCAGAGAGAACAAACTCAAGCTTAATCTAGTAATGAATGTAAAGAGGAGAGAAGGAGATAGACTCTAAAGAATTGGGTTTTTGTTTTTAATAGTTTTTGTGTTTTAAGATTTTTTTTTTAAAGATATGATAATTACTTAAAACTTAGAATCCTACATGTTAATCTTTTTTTTTTTTTAATCGTTGATATGGACTATGTCACATTAGTATTTTATTTTGGTCATTTGCCATGTCAACAATTTTCATCCAAGAGATAACTGCAGGGACTAAATTGACACAATATTGAAAGGTTAGGGACCAAACTGACACAATTGAAAGGTTAGAGGATAGGGACCAAATATGTAGTTTACCCTTTATTTTATTAGGTAGTTTATATTACTTTATTGGGTTATATGTAAAACTAAGAATTGGGATGTTGGGTGTATTGTCAAATGAGTTGATAAAATAGATAAAAAAAAAGTGTTTGAGGATGTAAAATAGATTTTTTTAACTTTGTCGGATGTGAGTGCTCTAATAAAAAAGGACACATTTGTACATTATACCAATTTCAGCAAATGTACATTAGCCATAGTTTGGAACATAATTTGGTGTAAATTAGCCCGAGAATTGTAATTGTAAGGTTCATGTGTTTTGGTATTGTCAAACCATGCCAAATTATGCATCTTTTATTGAGTTTTTATGTGCCTTAAAGTTGTAATTGAAGATGCAAAGTCCGCTCAAGAAAAACTCAAGAAAAGTGCATTTTCAGCATGTACCTCGATGGCTGGCTTGATTCCTCTTGATACCTCTTGATCTATCGAGACCCTTCTTGGTCACCTTCTATATGTCTTGATACCTCTTGATCTATTAAGTTTTGCGTTTTAGTAAAAATTAGCAACGCGAAATGTCCATAACTTGTCCATTTGAAGCCAAATTGAGATACGTTTGAACCGATATTTAAAGGATGTAATAAGCCATCTATTAGAAGGCCTTTTAGAGAGAGAGAGAGAGAGAGAGAGAGGCTCTGTTTGTGCGGCTAGGGTTTTTGTAACCAAGTTCTCTCAATTTTACCATACCGAAGAGTTTTAAGGTAAATATGAAGTTTGTTTCATGAAGAAGCTAAAGCCATTACAACCACCATAGAATTGTTACTGTGAAGAAAACCTTCAAGAAGTCCTCGGAGTCAGTTGGAGGTTTCGATTGTGATTGTGGGTGCGTCATCCATGGAGTGTTCATATATTGAAGAATTCAAAGGTTCTAATGTGGTAGAAGGTTTCTACTGTAAGTTCATCTACTAAGATTGCAGAGTCTAGGAACAAAGGTTTTATACTAGATTTTAAACTTCTCTTTACTATAGTGAATTGCTTTTTGGGATGGTTTCCTCCCAGAGTATTTTACTGTGAAATTAGTTTGTTTCATTGGTTTTCCTAGGTCATCATATCTTGTGTTATTTACTATTCTACTGTGCATGATATTGATGTTTGTTTGTTTAACCAAGAACTATTCATAATAGATTTAATTAATAGCTTGGCTTTAAATTTGGTTAATTCTATCAATTAAGGTTTAAATGTCCCAACAGTATTGTCCTATAAATAAAAACTATGTTGATCATAAATATATAGTTCCATTTGATAGTTTCCAGTCTTTAATAACAACAAGTCAAGGATTTTGTAGCTTAATTAGCACCTCCTCATATACAAAATGCTTGGGGGTCTAATGAGAAAAATGGTTCAAACTGCGGAATTAACAACATATTATCAACAAACGCACAATGACAAATAATGAATTTTAATTAATATTATAATAATCACAAAGAATTTGGAACTTCACAGTCCTCTTATCATTCACTAAGTTTTAGCTTTGGCGCTATGAGAGTATATAGATACTTGAATTCATTAGAGCAGATTGCTCTATCTAATAGCATGTACATATAAATTCGGATGATCAGCTCATCCAAAAACCTGGCCTTGAATCTTAGTCCCATATTATCAAGTCTATATAGATCCATGTGTATCATCTTTTCACGATGATATGAAAAGATCTAAAGTATTCTCAAGCATTCGATTGAGATTGGTGAAAAGTTTTGGCAACCTTTCAATTTTCTATAAATCAAACAAAATATGATGAGATTGGTCAAAGTTTTGCTTAAGGCAACTTGTATTTTCTAAATTTGAAACCAATCCAAATAAGAAAGATCTGAAGCATTCTCACAAAATAATAAAAGCAATACAAAAACAAATCAAGATTAATTGTTCAAAAAAATTTACCGAAGAGTTAGTATGCTTCTAAAATAAATATATTTTCTTCTATAATCAATCAATGCTCCATAATTGTAAATTAATTTAAAAAAAAAAAAACCAGTAGTACCTAAGTTACAAGAAAGGCCTCAACCTCCATCAGCATTGAAATAGCCAAGTCTTTACCACTCTCCATTTATAAAGGTTCTAGAATAAAACAAAAGATTACTCAGGAATTTTCTAAAACATGTTCTCTATATAAACTTAAGTTTTTCTATTGCCTTTTATTTAAGAAAATCATATAGAAGAATTAGAAAAAAAAAATTGTTAAAAATGGATTCAGATCTTCCACGATACTCACACTTACACATACTAATCATTATTTTTAAAAACCTGTAAAACAAATGAATGTACATGCCTTGAACCGGCTGCAAAACCTGAAGATTTATATGTACAGGAGACATATCAGATTTAAGTTGCTCTTGAAGAACTTTTGTCATATATATATATATATATATATGTTAGAGCACTCAAATTTTCTCTCTCTAAATCTCATTCTTACATTAACTTAGAAATAATCTATATACTTAAAAATAAATCAATATTATCAGAAAACAAAGGAAAATTCTAGAGAATAGGAACTCTATTTCATTGAAAATGAATAAAAAAGTACAATCTGATATGTATGAAAAAATTGGCTTTTGCCCCTTTCGTGCAAAAAATCTAGCATTTTGCCCCCTTTTCCAAATTAATTTGGAAAATGCCCCTCTTTTGAAACTCGATTTTCTCAAAATCGAGTTTAAAAAAAAAAAAATTTGGAGCCCTATAGTGGCGTTTGCAGGAACCTATAGTGACGTTTTAAGGATCTATAATGGCGTTTTGGAACTTGAGTTCTATGCAAGTTTTTTTTTTCTTTTTTACCTATAACTTTAGTTCATGGAGCTCGAGTTCCAAAATGCCACTATAGGCTCCTTAAAACATCACTATAGGCTCCTTAAAATGCCACTATAGGGCTTAACTCGATTTTGAGAAAATCGAGTTTCAAAAGATAGGCATTTCCCTAATTAGTTTGGAAAATGGGGTAAAATGCTAAATTTTTTGCGCGAAAGGGGCAAAGGCCAATTTTGTCCCTGATATGTATATATATACATCTAAAGATACACATGCCTATCACATGCTGTTAGGATATATTTGTTTCATTTGTTAAGAACATACGTAATTCTTTTATGTAATTGGCTAATCCTTTGACAAAACGCACTTTACTTGTAATTTGGTAAATCTAGGTATTCTTAATACTTCAAGAAACAGTGTTTCAAAATCAAGTGTTGAAGTCATCAAATCTGTCCAAGAAACAAGCTGAGAAGTGCCAGTTTATTAAAGCTCGACAGCTAGCATGTGTCGAAGTTTAAGAAGCTGTTTAGCCCGTGTGCTCGACACCTACTCGACAACTTCTCGACACCTTCCATCTGTCGAGGTTTAAGAAAGAAACAGAAATTCTAATCTGTTTTTTTTTTTGGAATCCGTGAATGTGTCTTTGGGCCTTCTTTTCTCCTAACCCTAAACATATAAAATGATTATTTTAAGGGCCGTCAAAGAGTACACAAGTTGCACAAGTTTTGAGAAAAGTTTGCTCAAGCAAATTGTGACCGGAGACAAAGTTTTGCCCTAGTTCATCATTCTTGAAAAAGTTGCTGTGTATGTGCACCATAGGGTTTTGTGACTAAGCATTTTCTTGATCTTCATCGTGGATGAACTGAAGAACTTTGTAGCCAACAATCTTCTCTAGTTGGTGATTGAAGTTGCATACTGGGATTTGCGCAATTGGTTAGTCACGTACTTGGGAGCCGTGCATCAAAATGAGAAATTGTCACTACAGAACAAGTCCAATTGGGTATTGGGGTAAGGGTTCAACTGTAGGTTGATATAAGGTACTGGAATTCCTTTATTTGTAACCGCTTGTTGTGATAATAGTGGAATTTTGGGGGTGGTGACTTGAAAATCACCTGATGGGGTTTTTGCCGTGTAGGTTTTCCCCATTCGTAAACAAATCACCGTGTCGAATTTATTTTCCGCTACACTTAGTTTAATTAGTGATTTGTTTGTGCTACCACGTGTTTGCATGTAAATTTGATTAATTAATAACTTGGCTAATTAATTAATTAATTTAATCACAAGGAGTCAATTCGTTTTTGGCCTATCACATGCTACTTTAAATACATTTATATAACTAAACTACATGCCATTTGTAACTGCTATGTAACATTGCTATTGTCATTTACTGTACAAACTAATTCTTTGGGTCTTTTCTTCTGATCTGTGCTCTTGACTCTGCTCTTAGCTCTACCCTTATCTCTATCACTTCCTTTAGCTTCTTGACAAATATCTAGGGGCTAAAACAATTTTATCTATTATTTCTGAACTCACTACGAGACTAGTCTCTTTAGAATGCCATTCACTTGACTTAGTTATTCAGGAAAAATAAGTGTCATTTACAAGAGTATCAGATTTGAAAATACCAAATTGTCGGATGTAAAGTGCACTTTTATAGTCAGCTCTTCAATCAAGAAAATACAAATGATGAAGTGTAAATTCGTCAGTCAGAGTGTGCAGACAGAAATGGACTCCGGCCTGCAAGGTTGTGTTCTCGAATATGGTCACCGGTGTGGTGCCTGCCACAGTGCCTCCGATGACAAAGTCAGTATCAATTGCTATTGGAGAATGAGCAATGTAAAGATAATAGAGCAAAAATAATCTCCTAAATGTGTTTGTGTGAATGTACCTCCTCTTTGGCAATGTGAGGGCTATATATATATATATATATATATATATATATGTTGCTGCAGCCTCTAGCCGTTGGGGCAGTTATGGTGGCTTCAATGCCCTCCTGGGTAACGTTTTCTGCCCTCATAATGTTGCTTTGATTCTATCTCAATGGTCTGTACACCTGGCTTTGTAACCGTCCAGGGTGTTTACTGGCAGCATTGAATGAGATGTTTAGCCTCGTCAGTGAAGTGGTGCTTCGTCAGTGCGGGCTTGTTTCGTCGTCCTAGTTCATCTCGTCTCTGCTTGATTTCGTCAGTCCCATCAACAAATATAATTTTTTGGCTATTAACCGAGCATTTTCATTTTTAAAAGTGAGAGCAAGCTAAGTTAGATGAATATAGTGCAACTAAAGTTCATAATTACATTAAAAGTAAACCGGCCAAAATGGGCAAATGCCCTTTTCGTGCAAAAAAAGCGGCATTTTTCTCCCTTTTCCAAACTAATTAGGGAAATGTCCCTCTTTTGTAACTCAATTTTCTAAAAATCAAGTTAAAAAAAAAAAAAAAAAATCTGGAGCCCTATAATGGCATTTTAAAAAGCCTATAGTGACGTTTTAAGGACCTATAGTAGCGTTTTGAAACTCAAGCTCCATGAACTCGAGTTATAGGCTTTTTTTTTTTTTTTTTTTTACCTATAACTCGAGTTCATGGAGCTCGAGTTCCAAAACGCCACTATAGGTCCTTAAAACGTCACTATAAGATCCTTAAAAACGCCACTATAGGGCTTAACTTGATTTTGAGAAAGTCGAGTTTCAAAACAGGGACATTTCCCTTATTAGTTTGGAAAAGGGGGCAAAATGCTGGATTGTTTGCGCGAAAATGGCATTTGCCCATTTTGGCCAAAGTAAACCTCTATAGATAGTGCAGCACAAGCTGTAGCATCAATATCATACCCAGCAATCCAATTATCTATTTGATCCACTAGTCGTAGTGGATCATTGAATTTGTGAATATTTGTAGATTCCTTACTAACATCTTAATAAATTTGAAATTTGATTGGATTGGATTGGTTATGATTTGAACCATTTGCATCCTTACTTTTTTCTAAATGTAAAATGTGATGAACCTTGTAATGGGGTATGTTGCCACTATAACATTGTGTTTTAAAATGAATATGTTTTCCATTAAATCTTTTAATATTGGAAAACTTTTCTCTTAGTTGCTTAATTATATCTTATATATAATTACAACTAACCTAATGAATATTTATATTTGCTAAATTATATATTATAATCTGATTACAACCTCTTCAGTTTAGATGAACTACAAAAAGTCAAAGCATGAAAAATATTAAATTTAAAGTATATATACACCTTAAAATTTTAGATAGCAAGCAATCAACTCAGGATTGAGAAACCAACTAAAATAATTTTAAAAAAAAATTGTATTAGCAAAAAGAAAAGAAGTTATACAAACAGTATGCAAAAATACTCAATAGACTTTTTCAAGTTATTGTCTTAAACATTACGTATAAAAAAATTGTTATTGTCTTAAACATTAACAAAGAAAATTTTTTCTTTACTCATCCTATGCTTATCCACTTAAAACTTTTTTCTTCTTCTAGTAGCAAATCTAAGTCATGGATGTTTAATGGGATAGAACAATATACTATCACTTTAAAAAGGCTTAGACAAAGTAACATACCCCAAAAGAATGAACTTCTGATGAAATCACTGATTTAAGAACTTCTACTTCTAAGAACTACCTCTCCAATAGAAACTTGTGCTCAATAGCGAAGGCCTCACTAAAACACCAACCATACTTTAAGGGTCTGGTTTTGTTTTTGGTAATCCCAAAAATTTTACAAATTTATGAAATGTTCGTTGGAATCAGAAATTTTAGGTTTGTTAGGGTTTGGAGAAAGCAAAGTGAACAAGAGCAAGAGAAATAGAGCTAGTAAAGAGTGGTTTTTTTTTTCTTCAAAGATTTCATGTCACGTAGTATTCAGTTAAAAATTAAAATAAACTGTAAAATTGTGGAGGGTGTAAAAGTTGAGGTGGCACATTCTTATGAGGTCAAAAAAAAAAAAAAAAAAAAAACTTTGGGTAATTGGTGTTATTTCCCTTACAAACTAGTTTAGAGAGAAACGCTTCAAACTAACACTAAGTCTTTTGGGAAATTGGTGTCTCTCTATGATATATTAACTACTCGGTTAAAAACTCTCCATGGAGTTATCTCCCTTACAAGTGGCGTTAGAACCCATGGTAGTGTGGGGCAAGATGACAAGGTTATCAAGGTCCCTTTTGCTACTAGAGGGGGGACAAGGTGTAAGTACTTGGAGTTCTTTTAAATTTCACACAAATGATCTTAGAAAAAGACCCAACAATGAAATATTGCTAATGAAGCTTGATAACGGTAGGGTGCGAGATTCTCATGGACATGGACGTGCAAGGTTGACACATGTTCCCATGGATAGTGTACAAGAAGCCCATGGATGACACGTTGATAAAAAAAAAAAAGATACTCACTAGGTAAGGGGGAGCGAATAAGACTTGTTCATGGCCCACAAAAATGTTTTGAAACCCATACAAAGGCAAATACTCACACATGAGAGTGAGATTGTTGGGACAAAATTGGCCAATGCCCTTTTCACCCAAATTATATAGCTTTCTGTCCCCCTTCCCAAACTAATTAGGGAAATGTCCCTCTTTTAAAACTCGATTTGCTCAAAATCGAGTTATGCCCTATAGTGACGTTTTTAAGGAACATATAGTGACGTTTTAAGGACCTATAGTGGCATTTTGTAACTTGACCTCCATGAACTCAAGTTATAGGTAAAAAAAATTACCTATAACTTGATTTTATGGAGATCGAGTTCAAAAACGCTACTATAGGTCCTTATAGGCTCTTTAAAACGCCACTATAGGGCTTCAGATTTTTTTTTTTTTTTTAACTCGATTTTGAGCAAATTGAGTTACAAAAGAGGGGCATTTCCCTAATTAGTTTGGAAAGAGGGGCAAAAGGCTATATAATTTGGACGAAAAGGGCATAGGCCAATTTTGTCCGAGATTGTTGGGGATTAGTCCAATATTGGAGAATGAAGAGAAAAATAAGTTGTTAATTTAATATAGTTGATCTCATATCTATTGGTCTTAAGCCATATGAATTGAATGGTGTTTCTATATGTTATATTAACTAGTGTATAACCCCGTGTATATGCACGGGTACATTTAAAACCAATCACAATTATATATATATATATATATATATAATCTAATTGAATTTAGACTCTTTGGTTTTTGCACTCAATAATTCACTTACCACACAAATTAAAAAATTAGATGTGACACATGACAGATTCGACTTGAAGGCGATTATTGAGGAGACCTTTTGCTTGGGGGGGGCTTTCAATCTAGCAGATTATGTTCCTTACCTTGGGGCACTAGATCTACAGGTTTGTATTTGTTTCTATTTACCGAACTTTGTCCTCCATTTGGAAATCCCAGCCATTGATTTATTGCTCGCAGTATCTTTTTTTTTTTGAGAAACTATTGCTCGCAGTATCTAAAAAGGAAAAATCAATACTTCTGACTTTTCTTTTTAGGCTTTACATTTTAAGTCAATTTCTGCGGCCACCTTAAAAATTCAGAATTTTCTCTGTAAGTAGTGTTGCCGTTCCAAAAAAGTGTCACACTTAGCGGTTCATACTTCAAAGTTCAAAGTTCAAAGCAAAAGTCAAATCTCAAACTGGAATGCTCACGAAAATCATAAAAAATAAGCACTGAATTAATTTTTTACTAGTCTTTAATCTTTACGACTTTTTTTATTGGCTAGCTCTTAATTGTTGCCCACTTCCATAGCCAAATTCTATTTGGGTTAATTATAAAGAACGATTTTCATTTAGAAACTCATACAAATTAGATTCATTAAACCTTGGGGAAATCTGAAAACAACAGATGGATAATTTAACACATATTTCATTCATGTGTTTTAACTTTATAATTTAATTTTTGAATTAATAAATCATGCTACTATTTTGAATCAAACTTTGTATCTCCTCCTTTAAATAGAAACTAGTATTAAGATTTAATGGATATAATATAACAAATAATAATAAAATAGAATTCACAACATTATTCCAAAAATTAACTAAACACCTTTTTTTTCGCCTAATAATTCACTTGACACACAAATTTAAAAATTAGATGAAACACGTGTCTCAAAATTGAACTCCAATTTAGAATTTAATTGAATTTTCTCTCAGTTTTGGCTATATATATGATTTAGAACCTAATTAAATTTAGACTTTTCGGCTTTTGCACCCAATAATTCATTTGCCACAAAAATTAAAAAATTAGATGAGACACATGGCACAAAATTGAACTTCAATTGAAATTCAATTTAGACTTTTTTATTTTTGCACCTAATAATTCACTTGACACAAAAATTACAAAATTAGATGAAACACATGATGCAAAATTAGATATGATTTATAATCTAATTGGATCTAGACTCTTCAGTTTTTGCATCTAATAATTTACTTGTCACAAAAATTAAAAAATTAGATAAGACACATGGCACAAAATTGAACTTCAATTAAAATTCTATTTAGAATCTAATTGAATTTAGACTTTTTAATTTTTACACCTAATAATTTACTTGACACACAAATTTAAAATTTTGATTAAATTATTTGGTCTACTGGCTGCTAGGAGACATTTTATCGTGAAAGATATTTCCAAAATGGATGCGGGTTTCAGTTAGAAATACTTTCCTAGAGACGTGTTACCTTAGAATTGGAATTGTAAACATTTTGACAAAACTGAGAAGCCGGTGATGACTTTTCATGTCTCATGCAACGTCATGTAACAAATTTTCTGCCCCAAAAGTTGTGTCATGGTTTGGATTTTCCAAACTCAAAAGAGTTTATAATCCCCAAACACTCTTGCCCATTCCCAACAGTCCCAATGTATCCATTAACATTAACCATTCTCTTACTACTCCTTGGATCTGTATGGACATTCATACACATCCTATTACGCCCAAAAAATGAGCGTAAACTCCCACCAGGTCCTTGGGCCTTACCAATTATCGGTAACCTTCACATGCTAGGTGACCTCCCACACCGTGCCCTCCAAAGCTTAGCAAAAACATACGGACCTATCATGTCATTGAGGCTTGGTCATGTCCCAACCATTGTGGTCTCATCACCCCAAGCCGCTGAGCTATTTTTAAAGACCCATGATACCATTTTTGCTAGCAGACCTAAACTCCAATTCGCTAAGTACATGGCTTATGGTAACACGGGTTTGGTTTTCACCGAGTATGGTCCAGATTGGCGCAACGTTAGGAAAATATGTACGTTGCAACTTCTTACTGCTTCAAAAATTGAGTCATTTGCACCCATGAGGAAGGAGGAGGTAGGATCATTGGTGCAGTCACTCAAAAACGCTGCGGCGGCGCATGAGGTTGTGGACCTTAGTAGAAAAGTTTGTGAACTTATCGAGGAAACCTCATGTAGAATGATATTTGGGCGAAGTAGAGATGACAGATTCGACTTGAAGGCGATTATTGAGGAGACCTTTTGCTTGGCGGGGGCTTTCAATCTAGCAGATTATGTTCCTTACCTTGGGGCACTAGATCTACAGGTTTGTATTTGTTTCTATTTACTGAACTTTGTCCTCCATTTGGAAATCCCAGCCATTGATTTATTGCTCGTAGTATCTAAAAAGGAAAAATCAGTACTCCTGACTTTTCTTTTTAGGCTTTACATTTCAAGTCAATTTCTGCGGCCACCTTAAAAATTCAGAATTTTCTCTGTAAGTAGTGTTGCCGGTCCAAAAGTGTCACACTTAGCGGTTCATATTTCAAACTTGAAAGCAAAAGCCAAATCTCCAAATGGAAAGCTCAAGAAAATCATAAAAAATAAGCACTGAATTAATTTTTTACAAGTCTTTAATCTTTACGACTTTTTTTATTGGCTAGCTCTTAATTGTTGCCCACTTCCATAGCCAAATTCTATTTGGGTTAAGTATAAAGAACGATTTTCATTTAGAAATTCATACAAATTAGATTCATTAAACCTTGTGGAAATCTGAAAACAACAGATGGATAATTTAACACATATTTCATTCATGTGTTTTAACTTCATAATTTAATTTTTAAATTAATAAATCATGCTACTATTTTGAATCAAACTTTGTATCTCCTCCTTTAAATAGAAACTATTATTAAGATTTAATGGATATAATATAACAAATAATAATAAAATAGAATTCACGACAGTATTCCAAAAATTAACTAAACACCTTTTTTTTGGTTTGTTTGTTTGTTTTTTTATTTTTTGAATCAAACATTCAATTATGGAATTGAGGTGGTTACAACTAGTATGAGGTGCTAATGTAGCTCCATCCACAAATAATTACCACATCAATTAATTTGTTAGGTTTTTTTTTAGTGAAATTGGTGAAACACTAACAAAACTCTTTCACTTTCAAACAAAAATATTTTCCTCAATTATTTACGTTTTGAGAAATGTTATTATTGACTTACTGATTTTCTATCATTCAAATGCCCTCAGGGATTGACACGGCGAATGAAGAAGGTTGGCAGGGCTCTAGATATAGTCTTAGAGAATATCATCAAGGAGCATGAAAACATTCCAAGTGGTCAACAAGATCGTCAAATGGACTTTATAGACATGTTACTTTCTTTGATGAACCAATCCATGAATCCCCATGAAGAGCATGCATACATATTGGATCGAACAAAAATAAAGGCTATCATAATAGACATGATTTCAGGTGCATATGACACTTCAGCTGCTACAATTGAGTGGACCTTTTCTGAACTCTTGAGGCATCCACGGGTGGTAAAACAAGTACAGGCAGAGCTGGAAGGTGTAGTAGGGATGAATAGGATGGTAGAGGAGACAGATTTGGCAAATTTAACATACTTGGATATGGTGGTGAAGGAAAGCTTAAGACTACATCCTATTGGACCATTACTAGTCCCACATGAATCCATGGAGGGCATTGAATTAAATGGATATTATGTCCCCAAGAAATCACGAATAATAATAAATGTTTGGGCTATTGGACGAGATCCTTATGTGTGGTCTAATAATGTGGAAGAATTTTATCCTGAAAGATTCATAAATAGTAATATAGACCTCAAGGGACGTGACTTCCAACTTATCCCATTTGGGTCTGGTCGAAGAGGGTGCCCTGGAATACATCTAGGTCTTACAACTATCAAATATGTTCTAGCTCAATTATTGCATTGCTTTCACTGGGCCCTTCCTAGTGGCATGTTGCCTAAAGACTTGGACATGACTGAGAAGTTTGGGCTATCTATGCGGAGAGCCAAGCACTTGTATGCTATGCCAACTTATCGCCTACTCAATTAAATATGTAATCCAATTGCAATATAATAATCTTCCAAAAAAAATTTACTTATTAGAAGAAGTGTGCTCCTAGCATTCAAGTTTATGCTCGACCACTAATATATTATACTAACTTGTTGTTTTGGATTCAAATGTATTTTGCGCTCTTATAAATAGAATGTCACAAGCTGGGGACTTCTACTCAATATATATACACACTCACACACACATACAGGGTAAATTCCGAAAATAATTTGTAACATGTGCCTTTCTGAACATGGTGGCTTCAAAACGATTTCGAAGTTGAAATCAAGTCTTTAGTGCTGATCCTGAAATTATGTCTTCAAGACACATTTGCAATTACATTGCAAGACATGATTTCAACAATAGTATGGAAATCATATCTTAAAAATTATAAAATAAAATAAAAATTAAAAAAAAAAAAAAAAACACTCATTACACTCCTAGCTAAAGGTGTTCGTGGTGTAGTTCGATGTGGTTTTGGGCTATTTTTAGCACCGCACTTTGTAGCACGATTTGACCAAAATCATAACCGCACCACACCTCAGTTTAATTTGCAGTCATAAGCGTGGTGCGGTAAATAAGATGCGATTTGAACGGTTTTGGACTAATATATTTTTCAAAATTTTGGACTTTTCCTGCCCAACTCAAAACTGATTTTTCTTTTGTTTTTGGCCAAGTTTTAAACTGTTAAGTTAGTTTTTGTTTATTTTGAGTTGGCTTTTCCTAATCAACACCTATAACCATTGATAATTATTCATTTACACCAATAGACATTTGATACAATCCATATACAAGGCTCATTTATCTTCTTTTCCGTTTGATCCTCTTCTATTTGTGGTGTAAGTTTAATATTGTGATTAATTTTGCTTGAATAGAATGTATTTGATTGCGTTCTATTGATTTTTACAGCTATTCCTTGGCTTTGAGATTTTTTTTTCCCTATTATTAAAACAGAAACATATTGAGAAGTGGTTCGTTGGTAGTGGTAGCAAAATTTGACACAACCCGCAAACCAGACACGATAAGACATGAAATTAGCAGGTTATAGATTGAGGCTTAACGAGTTCGTGTCATATTCGGATTAACACGACTAACCTATTTAATAAACATGTCAGATTATATATATATATATATATATATATATATATATGTATAATAACTAATTGCCGAAACGTTTGACTTTTCGTTAACCACTTCTCATTCCGTCACATGGCTACATAAATTACTGACACGTTCACTTTAAAACACTAAACAATTGTATCTTTTCGGTGGTATGCTTATTTAGTTTCAGTGGGTAACTACTTATTATTGTTTATATACGTTGTTTACTTTTTGTTTTCTTCTTTCCGTTTTTTTGTTTTTTGTTTTTTTTTTTCCCCTCTGCGAGAACAAACCCAACAAAGGTTGTGGACAAAAAACAGAGTATTCTTGACGCTACTGCTATTGGTAATTCTTTTCTTCACAATCATGCTATTGTTTTCTGTTTTTAATTTTTAATTTTTATAATAACAAACATTTATAACTAAGGCATTGAAATATTTTGTGCACCCCATGTGTTTGAGAAAATTTGGCGCAGAGTAAACCAATTGCCGATAAAGTGTTTTGCCTTTGTCATATTTGCTGTGTTTGCTCTGTGTCTGAGATATTTTCCAACCATTGTATAAAGTTGTTTTGATGCTTGACAGTAGTGGTGGGATTAATTAAATTATATTATATTAAGATATTTGTCTTCTTGAATCTTTGTTTGACTGAGCATTGGTTTATATATTTGCTGTTCTGTGCGTATTGTGCCAGCGCTGCATTGTTTGATTTTGAAATATAGTTGGCTTATAATATATTATATGATATTAAGCTTTTTTGTCTCTTACGGTTTATTGCTTGGCTGGGCATTATTTAGATTCTGTAGTGTGTTCTCGTACTGTGCTGGTCTTTTCTCCAAAATGTCTCCATTAAAAGTAGTCATTTTCCAGCTACTAGTTAGATCCATATGGACATTCATACACATCCTATCATGCCCAAAAAGTGAGCGTAAACTCTCTCCGGGTCCTCAGCCTTTACCAATTATCGGTAACCTTCACATGTTGGGTAGCTTCCCACATCCTGCCCTCCAAAGCTTAGCCCAAAAATACACACCCATCATGTCATTGCGGCTTGGCCATGTCGTCCCAAGCTACTGAGCTATTTTTAAAGACCCATGACACCGTTTTTGCTAGCCGACCTATATTCCAAGCCTCCAAGGTCATTGGTATGTCCAAAGGTATTGCTTTCACCGAGTATGGTCCATATTGGCGCAGCCATAGGGAACTAATTACGTTGCAACTTTTGAGTGCTTCAAAAATAGAGTCATTCGCACCTATGAGGAAGTAGGTGGTAGTATCACTGGTGCAGTCACTGAAAAAGGCCGCGGCTGCACATGAGGTTGAGGACCTTAGTGAGAAGGCGTGCCAACTTATTGAGGAAACAACATGTAGAATGGTATTTGGGCGAAGTAATGATAATAGATTCGACTTGAAAACGATTATGTTCCTTACCTTTGGGCACTTGATCTACAGGTATGTTTCAATGTTTTCATCTAAAAATTTCAAATTGTCATAACTCATAACTTATCTTTATTATTTCGTAGTTAAAAGACGCAATATCAATGATATCGATCGTAATCCGTAATCTAGAACTATTTGAGTTTGGAAAATAAAGATTTAAGTTCAGCTTGCAATTGATGTTAGATTAACAAACGGTGTTAAATTTTTGTGCACACAATAAATTTTGGTGTGCCTTCTTTATAACATTTTGGGTCATTCTTTACTAAATGTCTTTTCCTTGTTATAATGTCACTAAATATTAAAAAGCAAAGCACAGCTTATACTTAAAGAGATCATAAATTGTTCATGTTTAGAGGTTTTTCAGCTGTAAAATAACTAAATTGAAGGCCAATTAAATTCCCACTGAAGCGAATAGACTTTCTCGTTCAACCCATGAGAAACCTCATGATGCATTCTTGTTGCTAGTACTCAATTAGAGTTTGCAGGGCAATACACAAACATTAAGGAATTGGATACTAATTCATGCATTAATCCCAAAGAGCTGTCAACTAGGCATAGTATGTACTCATTGTAAGTTGATCCTTAGTAATTGAACTCATTGCATTCTGAAGCTCATCAGGGTTGGCTCAATGTATTTGGGCCTTTGGGGTCTAAGACGACAACTTTAATAGCGTATTTTTTATATTTAAATGTTAATTAAATTATATTATTAACTTTTGGTATCAATTTTTTCTTCACTTAAAATCTATTTTTCTTGTCTTTTGAGATGAAAAATCATTAATTAAGTTTTTGCATTCAAATTATGCTAACATTTTAATTGATAAGACAACTAATCCACTCAAATAGGATTTTGTCAATATTAATTTTGAAAATTTTTTAGTTATGCTTTGTTTATTACTAGTAAAAAAAATTATCCAAATAGATTTTTTTTTTTTTTTCCTAGTAAACATTTATATTAAAAAAATGTTTAAAAGTATTTGAAACATGATGTATGATTGAAAATTTTAATTCAACTAGAATAAGATACATTTTAAAGTATAGAGCAATAGAATCTAATTTATCAAAAACACAATTGTACAATTATAAATTTATCAACTAAGGTCAAAGGACATGCTTAGAGAAATAAAAAGAGTGTGCCTTCCATTTTATTACGACCTTAACTTCAATTTTAAATTGATTTTTTTTTATATACTATTAAGTGATCATTTGCCTACAATTTTTTTTTTTTTTTAACTTTTAGTTTTTATCTATAACTTTTTAAGATCTCACTTTTTTTTTTTTTTAATTATACTTATTATCACTTTTTCAAAGTATAAATATACTCTAACAATCTTTCAATAAAAAAATATATAAAAAATAAGCTAATGTCAAACACACACTAGTATTAAGTGCATTAAGCTAAATTACAAAAAAAAAAAAAAAAATTGTACAAAAAAAAAAGTAACAAATTAAATGTCAAGCGGGGGGCTATGCTAATATGATGTGAACAGTTGATGTAATAACTCATACTAAATAGGAAAGAGGAAAAGTACTCATGAAAAAAAAAAAAAAATCATAAATTAGAAAATGTCTATTCACTCTATTTGTTTTGGGAGACCAGGTCTTAATTTTGTCTTTTCTCCTACTGATTTTAATAGACAAAGCATTTTATTGATCAATAGAATGGCCTTAATTTTTTAAGAGGGTTTTCACTAAAATGTGCATTATGTAAGACAAATAAATATAAATATTTATTTATTAAAAGAGGGGGTCTTTTTTTTTTTTTTTTGGAGCCCCAGGCCATTACCTTAGCCGCCAATAGTGTTAAGCCGGCACTGAAAGTGACACCTATGTTTAAGCTAGCTGCCTCCTTGTCCTTTAAAAGGAGGAAGTTGGCCATGGAAAGACAGTTTTTTTGTTGGCAAAGAAACAATAGCAATAGCAAAGAAGAAGATAGCAAAAGGTTTTTGTAAGGAAACACTTTGCAAAGCTACCCATTGTTTCCTTTGTAAAAGCTTTCATAGGAGTAAAGGTTTCACCTAGGGGTGTCAAATGGGTGGGTTTGTGGTGGGCATAATTGGGTTGGGTACATAAAACTCATTTACCCATTTATTACTCATTTAACTAATTAATTCTTATCCAAACCTAACCCAACCCAATTATTATGGGTAAACTTCAATCCACCCAATTACCTAATAATCAAAATTACCAAAATGCCCCTAAGACTTGAAAATGAACAAAGTACTCCTAAAATCCTTTAAAATTACCAAAATACCCCTTAAACTTTAAAAAAATACCAAATATGCTCAAAAACCACCAAAAATTGACCAAAATACCTTAAAAATTACCAAAATACCCGAAACCTAAAAAATGACCGAAATACCCCAAAAACCTAAAAAAATGACCAAAATATCCCCAAAACCTAAAAATTGACCAAAACTACCTAAAAATTGACCAAAATACCCCCGCAACCTAAAAATTGACCAAAACACCTCCTAAACCTTAAAATTGACCGAAACACCCCCGAAACCTAAAATATAACCATAATACTCCTGAAACCTAGAAAATGACCAAAATACCCTTGAAACCTAAAAATTAACCAAAATACCACATAAACCTAGAAAATGACCGAAATACCCCCCAAACCTAAAAAATGATCAAAATACCCCTGAAAACTAAAAATTAAACAAAATACCACCTAAACCTAGAAAATGACCAAAACACTCTCGAAACTAAAAAATGACCAAAATACCCCCAAAACCTATAAAATGACCAAAATACCCCCGAAAATTATAAAATGACAAAAATGCCCCTTAAACCTATAAGTTGATAAAACTACACCCTAAACCTATAAAATTGCCGAAATACCTCCAAAATTTTTAAAATGACCAAAATACTCCAAAAACTAAAAAATTACCGAAATAACCCCTAAAACCTAAAAAATGACCGAAATATCTCCTAAAACCTAAAAAATGAATGAAAAACTCCAAAACCTAGAAAACCTAAAATTTAACAAAACACCCCTAAAACCTAAAATATTACCGACATTTGCTCGGAACCTACAAAATGATTGAAATACTCTTAGAACCTTTATTTAACAAAAATACCCTCGAAACATCCAAAATACCACAAACCTCTATTTTGGTACTTTTAAAGGCTTCGGGTGTATTTTGTTCATCTTATAGGTTTAGTGATATTTTGGTCATTTTAAATATTTTGAGGGGTATTTTGGTCATTTTATAGGTTTAGAGTTATTTTGGTCATTTTAGAGGTTTCAATGTATTTTTTGTAATTTTAGAGGTTTTAGATTATTTGTGGTCATTTTAGAGGTTTTGTGTGTATTTTTACCATTTTATAGGTTTGAGGGTATTTTTTGGTCATTTTTTAGGTTTCGGGGGTATTTTGGTCATTGTTTAGGTTTAGGGGGCTATTTTGGTCATTTTTAGGTTTCAGGGGTATTTCGGTCATTTTTTAGGTTTTGGGGGTTATTTTGGTCATTTTTAGGTTTTAGGGGTTGAAGGAGGCAAAAGTTTAAGCCAATTATAAAATTCCACATCAAAATTTAGTGGCAAATTCTGAATTAATGTCATTATATTAATTATATCAAATGATGAAATGTGTCATCCAAATTGATATTACATTGGCATATTGAAATTTGCCACGTGTCACTTGGCCCACAAGATAAAGATAAATCCACTATTCAAAATTTATGGATAATTATCTTTATTAAAATAAATAAATTAAATAGAGAATTATTTATCTTTGTTGATTATTATCTCTATCAAAATATGATCTTTATCAAAATAGATAATAGAGATAATTATTGATAAGTTCTAAGGGATCAGTGGGCTGAAAAGTCTTCGGATGCTACTGATCTTGAAGGCCAAGTCCTGGAAAATCAAATTCAATCAGAGAAAGACCGGTGGAGGCCGGTCTAGGGTCCTCCGATGGTAAAGTCAGTGGTTTGAAGTAGAAAGAAGAGACTTCAAAGACTTCACTAATTTTTTTATCTAGAATTCTAAAAGAGAGAAAAGGTCCTCTTACCTCTGCATAGAAAGGTCTTTATATAGTGTTAGAAATCAGTTATTTCTCCTATCGTCGTAGAGTTTGGAGGATTCAGAGGGTAACTTCCATAACTGTCATAGGAGTCACCTCATCGGGACCTGTGTTGAGATTCAAACAATATGACTCTTCCACATGACTCTTGGTTGGAAGTGTGTTGAAGCACAACTCTTGGTGAACCTTGCTCGTCCATCATCAATGAAGGACGAGGTTCACTGCTTGCTCGTCCTTCATTGGACGAGCGAATGGAGGATGAAAGTGGACAGTTAAGGAAGGACGAGTGTATCAACCACTCGTTCTCCGTTTTGTACATTGCTATGGACGGCAATATGGACGAGTAATTGACTTGGTGTTTTTCTTGCACCATCAATTATCTCTAAGCAAATTTGGGCCAATCAAGAGTCTACTACATCTTTTCAAGCATATCAAGTCAAAGTGGAGTTTACCCTCTGAAATCACTATAAATAGAGGGCATCCCCTCTCATTTTGAACACCAAGTTTTCAAGAGGCCCAAGCTTTGGAGAAATTCTGTCTCAAGAATCTTTGAAGAACTTGAAGAACATTCGAAGGGCTTGAAGAACTTGAAGGACAACAAATCTCTAACAAGCTCAAAGCCAGAGATTCGTTGTGAAGACCATTCGATCCATCTTCCAACCAAATTGAAGAAAATTTCACGTTCGAGTCAAGACCATAACGAAGATAGAATCAGAGGAGCACTTCTTGTAAAAGAGTAAAAAAAAACAGAGATTGTACTCACTGCTTGATTAATACAAAATTATATATGTGGAACACATTTTTCAATTTGTTTGATTTTCTTCAATTGAGAAATTTTGTGTTTACAAGGGTATTTTGGTCATTTTTTAGATTTCAGGGGTATTTCAGGCATTTTTAAGTTTAGGGGTATTTCAATCATTTTGAGGTTCGAGGGATTTTGGTCATTTTTTTAGGTGTCGGGGGTATTTTTTTTATTTTTTTATGTTTCAGTAGTATTTCGGTCATTTTAAGGTTTCGAGGGTATTTCAGTCATTTTTTAGATTTGGAGGGTATTTTAGTCATTTTTGGTTTCGGGGTTATTTTGGTTATTTTTTGTTTCTGGGTATTTTGGTCATTTTTTAGATTTCAGGGGTATTTCAGGCATTTTTAAGTTTAGGGGTATTTCAATCATTTTGAGGTTCGAGGGATTTTGGTCATTTTTTTAGGTGTCGGGGGTATTTTTTTTATTTTTTTATGTTTCAGTAGTATTTCGGTCATTTTAAGGTTTCGAGGGTATTTCAGTCATTTTTTAGATTTGGAGGGTATTTTAGTCATTTTTTGTTTCTGGGGTATTTTGGTCATTTTTTAGGTTTAGGGGGGTATTTTGGTTTCAGGGGTATTTATGTCATTTTTTAGGTTTAGAGGATATTTTGGTCATTTTGGAGGTTTCATGGATATTTTGGTCTTTTTAGTGGTTTTGGGCTATTTTAGAGTTATGTAATTTGTAGAAATAATACTTGGGTCTAATTGGGTATCTAGTTAAAACACAATTAACATTAGTGTTAGTAGGGTTTAATTGGGTTAATACCCATTTAACCCAATTAATAATTGGATAGGTTTAGGTCTTAGTTAAACTAGTCGCTAACCCGTGCGATGCACGGGAAGATTATTGAAAAATAGATTTAATCTTTCCTTTAAAAAAGAACTTATTTTTAATGGTATAACGTGTTTGGATCAGAAAAGAGTATGTGAAAAACCAACCATGAAAAGTTCTAAAAAGGGTCAAAAACACATTAATTTTGTTATATAAATTGTAACTTACATCACACTTATAATAACTCTAAATTTATAGTATTTATCTTTTAGTTAAGGTTGTCTTAGAGTGGAGTTTCTCTATATCGAATGTGTTTATAATTAATATTTACACATTTTCGTTTCAATGGCCAATTAGAGAGGGGTTATTGTCAACAAAGTTGACCAAAATGACATTTTATACTATTGGATGTTTGCATCACATTTTTCAACACCAAAACAAAAACTTTGAAAGAAAAATTTGAACAATTATTCTACATGATTCATTCACTGAAGAGCCAATCTATATTCAGCTTGCTTCTAAAGTGCACAAATCTTTTCCCAATTTTCGATTTCATTGTTAGTTGTCTCAATTTCATACTGATACACCAAATACCTTTTTTATGTTTACTTAGAAGCGTAACATTCCATAAAATCCTCTTGCCTAATATACTCTTGGCCACAAAAGCAAACAGCCCCAAAAAATCTGCAACTACTTCACACTTGGCTTTAGTATTCCACAATTACTACAAACGGCCATTGAAAAGAAAAAAAAAATGAAGCTATAGTAACTATTAAAGCTAACATAGTGATGTTTGAGGGAACATTTCAATATGTAGAATGCAAATCAAACTAAACCCTCCGGAAAAAACACTGCTATAACAATGCATGTCCTCCCATTCCTTCTTGCAAGCCAATAGCAGTTGCAAGAGTTATCAAGATTGCTCAATGCTATGAGAGCATTCCACCTGATTGTCAGTTGATGTTTTCAAGTAAAAGTCACATTTGCACCAAATCTAAGCAGCCTAACTCACTGGCTTGATGAAAGAAAGTCCAAAACCTCGGCTGAAATTTTTTTTTTTATTACAAAGAGACAAGTACTTTTAGCTGAAAAAAAAGAAAAAAAAAAGAAAAGAAAATGCAAGTCAAAAACTCTTCCCAAAGCTATATAAAAAAAAAAAAGAATGAAAGAAAATGTTCATCAAAGTATCCTTCACGGTAAAATTTATATTACTGACCAAAAGAACGACAAACAACCAAGACAATTAAAAAGTAACAACACACACACAAAAAGCTTTATGTGAGGATTAGGCTCAATTATTTTGTAAAAATTAAGGTGATCACTATTTGGTCAGTTAAGGTACACTGAGCACATAGACTTATTTATATTTCATATAAGATCATTTAATATTAAAAAAGTCTATACTGACATACCACTTGCAGTTTCATTACAACCTAAAAAAACCTGGATTTGTTTAATAACACAAAACAAAATGAATTCTAACCTAAATACCTTAATCAAAACCAATCCAACCAAAATATACAAACTTAAATTATATATAATAATAAAATAAAATAAAAACCTTTATTGGTAGTGGCATTTTTTTTTTGGATATGGGTTCTCATTTAAACTCTAATTTTTTTTTCTAAGAAACTCTTCCTTATCTATATATATATCTAAGAGCATTTGCAGCAGTGGTGGCAAAATTTTAGCTATTTAGCTACACAAAAAGTCACTTTATCTATTTTACCTCCACACATGCTACAGCAGTGGATCTATTTTAGCTTTCAACACAATAAAATAATATACACATCACAATAAAATAATATAACAACTACAATAAAATAATATATCCTACTATTAAAAAAAAAATCCACTCTACCATCAATCACACAGCCAAAGCCACACCCACCACCACCACCGCCGCCGGCCACAACCACCCTCTACTTTGGCAACCACAGCACAACATAGAAAAAAAAAAAAAAAACAAAACCAAGGATCAAGCTACTGCCAAAGCCAAAAATCCACTGTCAAAGCCAAAATCATCCTCCACCACCACAACCAAAATCCACAAACCCACTGACAAAATCATCCACCACCACTACCATAGCCAAAATCAACCACCACCACCACAGCCACCAAACCCATATTAAAAAAAAAAAAAAACTCAATCTAAGGTCAAGGTAGCGAAGCCCAAGGCCGACTAGGCCTGTTGAATTTATCACCCCGTAAATGGGATCAAATCCACAACTCTTCAAGTCCATGATGTAAAAATTTTCAAAGATGCCAGGCCAGATGCTTTTCCTCTTTAAATGGCTTTGTTTTTTTTCCCCACACAAGATTGCTGGAGACTTTTCCAAAGTTTGTGGACCACACAGCAGACTTTTTGGTTTATCATGAGAAAGACGCGTAATTCCACTCAAGTTCCTTACCTTCTTCTTTCTGGATCAAAGCTGAAACCAATCTTGTTCGTGTAGATACGAGAACTAGATAGCCAACACGTTTCAGGAGCCCTTTTTTTTTCCTCCTTGGTTTGAGTATTTTACTTAAACCAGCAGAAAAGATTTCATAACAAAGTTTTGAGTGTTGAGGAGTGGCTGGCGAGCTGAGGGAGTGGCCGGCGAGCTGAGGGATGAGGGAGATGAGGGAGTGGCCGGCTTGCTAGAGAGAAAAAAATTGAGGAAGAAAGAAGAAAGAGAGAAGCCGGAGAGAGAGAGAGAGAAATGTAATAAAAAAATATTTTTTTTTTTTACTTGTGAGCTACAGTACACATCTAAATATAGATGTGTACTGTAGCTGTGGAGCTAAATCTTTTAGATTTAGCTCCACTGCTGCGTGATGTTTTTTGTGATTTTGAGCTAAAAATATAGCATTATACCTATATAGCACCACTGCTGTGAGTGCTCTAATTGTGGTTTCTGGATAAGCAATAAGTAGTTCAAAATTCATAGTTAGCATGCCTTTCATAGGAATAACCCACCAAATTGTTAAAAAAGTTTTTCATAGGCACAAACCATTACAAAAAATTACGAAAGCAGTGAATGATAACAAACCAAAACACAAAACTCAAACAATATGATCCATACAAACAAAAAACTACAATAATTCTTTACATCAGAATGGTAAAGGTTGAGCATGAGAAAATAAATTCATAGCTATAAATAATTATAGATATAAACACATTCAAAACTTTTAAAAAAAAATAATTCAAGTGACAGGAAATTACAAAAGGCTACAAATATAAGAAAAATGGGATGATGAAGATCATTTGACAATCCCAACTCTTTTTTACAAATCAAACAGAAGAAGAAAATTAAAAGGAAGCAAGAACTTACAAAAGGATTTAAGTCTGGCAGCTTTTCAGCAGCAATTGCATGATGGTGATCTTGCCTACCATATCCACTTTTGGGTGTTTAAAACTTTTTTCTACACCTACAAATCAATCATTCTATCAATGTTAACTTTGGTGCAAATAGCAGATTGCTAATTTTGTTGGTCCATGATTGTAAGAATTTACAAATAAAATAAAAACTGAACTTATAGGCTTATAGCTTACTATTGTCATAAGGTAAGGCAGTATTTATAACATTTGAATTAATATCAATATCAATCGATTGTTTTTATTACTAAAATACCATTTGAAAACATTACAAACACTGATGGGGAAAAATGCAAGAGACAACAAACCATATATAAAAACACCATTTGTAATCGAAACTCTCATTTACAAAGACATCACCGATCACAACTGAAATCTCTTAGAATCAAGCAAAACTTATTTTTTGGGTTTGACTGAAATTTGAAACCATCTTAGGTCATATGCAAGGTTTGTTGCAAGAGGATCATAAGCAAAAGTGCTTTTGGCTTTTAGTAAATTTTTGCTCTGCTAAAGCAATTCAGTGCCTTAGTTTTTTGGCTTTAGAAATTTCTAGGTTTTGCCAAGTGGCGCATAGAGTTGAAAGGGCTCTCTACAATCTTCTAGGGAAGACTCTTTCCCATACATTTGATCATTTTGCAACTAACTAATTTGGCCTAAAGTATAATGAACAATATAAAATGAAATTTTAGAATAAAAGCAACATTATAATTTTATCAAACAATTTGTAAGCATGTAACTAAAATGTAGTTACCATTACCATTAGAACAATATTTCTAACGTAAAGATCATCAATTACATACAGTTGGGTTGATGTTTGGGTAGAAAATGCCTGAGAAGTTCTTGGAGGACTGTTGCTTATTCATCTGAAATTGTGGGGCAACACTGTCTGCAATAAGTAAGCACACCATCACATAGCGATTTTATAAATTAAAAAAAAAAAAAAAAAAAAAAAAAACAACAACTATGTACATGTTATGTAATATTACCAATTGCATCACATTTGGTTCATAATTCATTTTATCAACCATGCTAGTATCTTCTAGACTTCCTCGTTCTAAACTTTTGTTCATATTCATTGTTTGTAAATGAATAAATCATTTATATTTATCACAGTATGGGGTGGAGAAAATCGAACCCAAACATCATATATTAAGTCTAAGAGGGATTTCATCGAACATGTGGAATGCAATAAAAACAAATATGTCGAACAATGCAAATTTTTATATGAGCTTACCAATAAAATCTATTGTGGTCCAATTCAATGTCAAATTTTTTAAGTTGTACGGTGGCGAGAGGATGGCCTGACAGGGGCAGTGGTCTTCAGATTTTTCTCTCTCTCTGCTAAGCCAAAAAACTCACTGACCTCTTTCTCTAGAGACTATTCTAGAAGGCATAGTAACCTTTTGTTTCTATGCTAATCCAAGAATCAATATTCGTTCAATGAAAGATCAAACAAAAATGCATTTTTTTGGAAATTTTGATAGTTGCAAAATGGGTCAGATTGTAAGAGATGCTATTGTTTCTTGATAAAAATGAGGTTTCTTTCCAATTTCTCAAGAGGCAAAATTGGTTTGCGATTTTAGATTTTCTTTTTCCTATATCTGTTGGCTTGGAACGGAACATGCAAATGGAAAGAAAGTGGGCCGAATTTGGTAAACTACATAGAAAGAGTATCCGAAACAGGAAAATTAACAATGTTATGTTGACCTTGTGTATATGGAGTTGCAGAAACGAAACGAACAAAGCGTGAAAAGGGGAAGAGTTTCTTTTCTTTTGCCCATTTTTGTTGAACAAATGGAAACAAAGGATGATAAATTTTTTGTTGAGATAATTGTTCCATGAAGATATGAAGAGTAAAGACATACACCCAAAACGAATTGAACCCAAATATCCCAAAGATAAACCAAATCTAAGATAGATAACTGATATTATAAACCAAATTCCTTACTCAAAACCGAATCTAAGCCAAAACCTGAATTCAATCCAATCTAACGAAAATACCCAGACCTAAATCATATTTGATCCTAAATTTAAAGAACCAAAAAACAGAAACCATACCGGTGGAGAATACGGGGTCTGATGGAGGGAGAGGCGTGACTGTCTTCTCAGTTTTTTCCTCTCTTCACTTTCTCTGCCTAACCGGATATTTCTCTGTATCGTTCTCTCTCTCCAGTTTTTGTTACCGGATGGGTTTAATGTTTGATTTCCTTGTAAGGGTTAGTTTTTTTTTTTAATACTGAGGGGCTGTCAAACGGTGTTTCAACACTGTGAAGCATAATAGTTACCGCTTTTTTAAATGGATAGGTGGCATAAATCTATGTAGTCATGTGGCGTAATGAGGTACGGTCAACAAAAAGTCAAACACTTCGGCTATTAGTTATTGGATAGGTGGCATAAATCTATGTAGTCACGTGGCGTAATGAGGTATGGTCAACAAAAAGTCAAACGCTTCGGCTATTAGTTATTATATAGATGGGTAGGTTTGGATGGGCAAATGGGTATGGGTTGATTTTGCCACCTCTAGGTTCACCGTAGTTTTTCTAAACCTATTCTAGGGATATATTTTCCCCTATATTTCCTTTTTTAATTTGTAAATTTTTTTCTATTCTCAAGTCATTTTTAACTCAAGTTAATGGTAATCTAAATGTGCTAGTAGTTTCAGCGTAGGTGTTCATTTCCTAAGACAACCCCTAAAACCATACTCCTACGTACAGAGAGTGTGTAGCATGATTTTCTCTAAAAGATATGACTATCTTCTTTGTTTTTTGGTTGTTGTCGTTGTTTAAGCTGACTACTCCTTGTCTCAGAGCTTAAAGCTCATATTTTTCTCGAAATATTTGAGAATAGCTACCTACCCATGGTGAGTGTAGGTGCCCTTTTACCATGGGCAAGGGGCATGATTATTATAGTAAATTCTATTTAGTTGTGAACAACTATGACGACTCAATTCCTCTTCCATTTACTCCAACAATTAACTTTAATGTGCATTTTTGTTATAAATCCACACTCACTCGATAGCTACTGGACTTGATTAATGTTCAATGATAAAGTCATCAAATCAGTTATGTGACCCAATCTACAAGTAAAATCCCCCACCTATTGCACCCATTGGCCCCCCAATCTAATTTACTAGCTACAAAGTCACACATAGCGGTTCACACTTCAAACTTCAAAGCAAAAGCCAAATCTCAAACTTCAAAGCACTGAATTAATTTTTTACAAGTCTTTAATCTTTACGATTTTTTTATTGGCTAGCTCTTAATTGCTGCCCACTTCCATAGCCAAATTCTATTTGGGTTAATTATAAAGAACGATTTTCATTTAGAAACTCATACAAATTAGATTCATTAAACCTTGTGGAAATCTGAAAACAACAGATGGATAATTTAACACATATTTCATTCATGTGTTTTAACTTTATAATTTAATTTTTAAATCAATAAATCATGCTACTATTTTGAATCAAACTTTGTATCTCTTCCTTTAAATAGAAACTTGTTGGGTCCCAAATAATATTATCAACAATATTAGCAATAAAAAATAACAATCACACACAAGAACACAAATATTTACGTGAAAAATTCTTTCTCTTTGAAAGGAAAAACTTTGAAGGGAAAAACCAAGGGACAAACTCCGAATAATTTCACTATTATCAGATCAATTACAATAATTCTTGTTTATGCCTCACAGCTAAAGAAAAAAAATCTCTCTTATTTTTTTTTGCTCTCACACACACAAATTATCTTTCTCAAATACGACAATCTTTTTTCTCTATTCTTCAATATGCGGCACCTTTCTCTTTTCTTCTTTTCACTGTGCGGCACACTCAAAAGAAAACCACATATAAACCTTTTTAAATAACCCCAGCCGCAAACCCATCCTAGTAGCACACAAATACAAAATCTACTTGAACTTTTTTTTTTTTTTTTTTGAGACAGTAAAGTTAAGTTAGAACACAGTGATTGTGCAGTGTACTCACAAGTTTAATATCACACAACTCACGCACTACAAAAGCCGGTAACTCTTGTAGTGAGTGTGAATCTACTTGAACTAGGAATACTAGTCGGCCACGGAATAAAAATACAAGCCCATATGTGGGCTTTACTTTGTGGGCAGGACCATGTGCTTTATGCACCCAACAAAACTATTATTAAGATTTAATGGATATATTCTAACAAATAATAATAAAAGAGAATTCACAACAGTATTCCAAAAATTAACTAAACACCTTTTTTTGGTTTTTTTTTTTTTTTTTTTGAATCAAACATTCAATTAAGGAATTGAGGTGGTTACAACTAGTAAATTTAGCTCTATCCACAAATAATTACCACATCAATTAATTTGTTAGGTTCTTTTTTAGTGAAACTGGTGAAACACTAAAAAAACTCTTTCACTTTCAAACAAAATATTTTCCTCAATTATTTACGTTTTGAGAAATGTTATTATTGACTTATTGATTTTCTATCATTCAAATGCCCTCAGGGATTGGCACGGCGAATGAAGAAGGTTAGCAGGGCTCTAGATATAGTCTTAGAGAATATCATCAAGGAGCATGAAAACATTCCAAGTGGTCAACAAGATCGTCAAATGGACTTTATAGACATGTTACTTTCTTTGATGAACCAACCCATGAATCCCAATGAAGAGCATGCATACATACTGGATCGAACAAAAATAAAGGCTATCATAATAGACATGATTTCAGGTGCGTATGACACTTCAACTGCTACAATTGAGTGGACCTTTTCTGAACTCTTGAGGCATCCACGGGTGGTAAAACAAGTACAGGCAGAGCTAGAAGGTGTAGTAGGGATGAATAGGATGGTAGAGTAGACAGATTTGGCAAATTTAACATACTTGGATATGGTGGTGAAGGAAAGCTTAAGACTACATCCTATTGGACCATTACTGGCCCCACATGAATCCATGGAGGGCATTGAATTAAATGGATATTATGTCCCCAAGAAATCAAGAATAATAATAAATGTTTGGGCTATTGGACGAGATCCTTATGTGTGGTCTAATAATGTGGAAGAATTTTATCCTGAAAGATTCATAAATAGTAATATAGACCTCAAGGGACATGACTTCCAACTTATCCCATTTGGGTCCGGTCGAAGAGGGTGCCCTGGAATACATCTAGGTCTTACAACTATCAAATATGTTCTAGCTCAATTATTGCATTGCTTTCACTGGGCCCTTCCTAGTGGCATGTTGCCTAATGACTTGGACATGACTGAGAAGTTTGGGCTATCAATGCGGAGAGCCAAGCACTTGTATGCTATGCCAACTTATCGCCTACTCAATTAAATATGTAATCCAATTGCAATATAATAATCTTCGAAAAAAAAATTACTTATTAGAAGAAGTGTGCTCCTAGCATTCAAGTTTATGCTCGACCACTATATGTAAGGCCAAGATTTTTATTCTCATTATTGGAGTCTTCGTCTAATTATTTTCCAGGCCAAAAGAAAAGCTTTTTGTAAGGAAACACTTAGCAAAGCTGCCCATTGTTTTCATCGTAAAAGCTTTCTTAGGAGTAAAGGGTTCACCTATGGGTGACAAATGGGTGGGTTTGGGATGGGCGTAATTGGGTTGGGTACATAAAACTTGGGTTGTGTTAGGTTCTAAGACTTTAGGAACTAAATGTATTAGAACTACAATTTGTAATGTGTTGGCAAACCATGATCAAAACATAGAGTCTAGGTTTAGGCTGCTCAAAGTGTGTTTATTTGTAAAATTGGAATCGAGTGATTGCAGAATTTATTGGACTAAATCTGCAAGGCTCGATCAATTGAAAATTAGACTCGATCAATCGAATCTCGTGCAGATTTATTTTTCTGCAGAATTTCTAATTCAGCCCAAGCCCATATGACGTGTAGGGTTTTATATTTTACTCCAAGTATAAAAAGAAAAACCCTAGCTACGTTTTAGAGGTCTTTGATGTGCTGTGTGTTGAATCTCTTGTGAGATCTAGAGGTGTTTACCTTCATACACACTTAGGGTTATCAAGATCAAGATTCATGTCAAGAACTTGGTGATCACTTCAGTTGCTGCATAAAGAACTTAAAGAAGATCTGAAACCTTTGAGTGGAGTCTCAAAGTCACAAGTAGGAGAACTTGTGGTTGCAGTGGATCAAGGAAAGAAGTAGTCTGTGGACTCGGAGCTATCACGTGGTCGTGGTAGTAAGTTTTCTACTCGAGGTAGCAATAGGATGTTAGTGGTCTAAGTTCTATTGTACAAACTTCAATTCTTTCATAGTGGATCTGTTTTACCTTGAGGATAGCTAGGTTAAATCCTCCCCAGGTTTTTTACCGGTTTGGTTTTCCTGGGTTATCATATCGTGTGTTCTTTATATTTCTGCATTATTTACATGATATGATTTGAATGTGTTAACCTAGATCTGAATAATTTATCTAAGTAATCACTTGGCTAAATAACTAGGTTAAACAACTTGTGTTTTAAGGAGTCTAAAAACGTACAGGTTGTTCAAGAACAAACCGACGCCGACAAAATCGGCTAGAGCCGTGCCGATTCGACCGATGGAAGGCTCCACCAAAGCTTTCAAGTACGGTGTCGACAGTCCTTTTCCGTTACCGACGTCGGACAATCCGATGATTGGCTGCAAGAGTTGCACACCGAAGAGAAACCGAACCAACTGATATATATATATATATGTGTGTGTGTGTGTGTGTGTGTGTGTGTTTTACGTGATTGAGTGGTTCACGTTTGCTACCTGGCTTTCTTTATTTTTTTTTCTTTTTGATAGACATGTCTACAACTTGATCTTGAAGAAGAAGAAATAGTACCAGGATTTATATTATATTATAATATAATATACTTTAATAATACTGTGTCGTTTTAAACTTCTATTTTTAAAACCATTTAATGACCAACTCAGTCTCCTCCACTTTTTAAACCATTAATGAACTTGTGCTTGGCTTTCTTTATTTTTTCAACTGTGGCGTTTTAGACTTCTTTTTTTACACTCAACTCAGTTATCATGGTTTTTGAGGAAAGTTATAGTATTCCTTTGTGTTAGAAGTTCTTTCTCTCTCCCTTGTATGTGTTTGTTTTTCCAAAAAAAAAAAAAAAAAAAACTCTCAGTCTCCTCCTTCAAGTGAAACGATGCCATTCTACTGTGTAAGATTTTTTTTTTTCTCTTTAAAAGCACAATACACATAACGGAACTAATCGTACTGAACCGATGGAATGCACCACACCTTGTGTAGATCGGTTTTTTCCTTCTATAGGAGAGGTGCAGTTAGTCATGGGAGAAAACCGCACCTTATAGGTGTGGTGCAAAAAACTCCTCCAAAACTGACCAAACTAAACCACGTACATGCCTACATAAAACTCATTTACCCATTAATTTTCCATTTAAGTAATTACTTCTAACCCAAACCTAACCCAACCCAACCCAATTATTATGGGTAAACCCCAACCCACCAAATTACCCAATAATCAAAATTACCAAAATACCCCTAAAACTTGAAAATGACCAAATTACTCCTAAAATCTTTTAAAACTACCAAAATACCTCCTAAACTTAAAAAAATACCAAATATGATCAAAAACTACTAAAAATTACCAAAATAATCCTAAAACTTAAAAATATGACCAAAATATCCCCAAAACCTAAAAATTATGAAAATATCCCCTTAAACCTAAAAAATGACCAAAATACCCTCGAAATCTAAAAATTGACCAAAATATCCCTGAAACCTTAAAATGACTAAATACCCCTCGAAACTTGAAAAATGACCGAAATACCTCCTAAACCTAAAAATAACCAAAATAACCCCAAACCCAAAAATTGACCAAAATACTTCATAAACCTTAAAATTGACTAAAATATCCCCGAAATCTAAAAAATGACCAAAACACCCCTGAAACCTAAAAATTAACCAAAATACCAACTAAACCTAGAAAATGACCGAAATACCCCCGAAACCTAAAAAATGATCAAAATACCCCCAAAAACTAAAAATTAACCAAAATACTACCTAAACGTAGAAAATGACCGAAATACCCCCCGAAACCTAAAAAAATGACCAAAATACCCTAAAACCTAAAAAATTACCGAAATACCCCCAAAACCTAAAAAAATGACCAAAACTTGAAACCTAAAAAATGACTGAAATACTTCTGAAACCCAGAAAATTACTGAAATAGCTCCAAAATCTAAAAATTAATGAAACTTCCCTAAAACCTAAAAAATTACCGACATTCCCTTGAAACCTACAAAATGACCAAAATAATCTTAGAACCTTTAATTTGACAAAAATACCCTCAAAACATCCAAAATACCCCAAACCTATATTTTGGTTATTTTAAAGGCTTCGGGTGTATTTTGTTCATCTTATAAGTTTAGTGATATTTTGGTCATTTTAGATATTTTGAAGGGGTATTTTTGTCGTTTTAGAGGTTTATAGCTATTTTGGCCATTTTAGAGGTTTCAGGGTATTTTTGGTAATTTTAGAGGTTTTGGGTTATTTGTGGTCATTTTAGAGGTTTTGGGATGTATTTTGGTCATTTTAAAGGTTTAGGGGCATTTTCATCATTTTATAGGTTAGAGGGTATTTTGGTCATTTTTAGGTTTTGGGGTATTTCGGTCATTTTGAGGTTCAAGGGTATTTTAGTCATTTTTTAGGCTTTGAGTGTATTTTGGTCATTTTCTAGGTTTCAAGAGTACTTCGGTCATTTTTAGTTTTCAGGGGTATTTCGGTTATTTTTTAGGTTTAAGGGATATTTTGGTCATTTTTTAGATTTGAGGATATTTTGGTCATTTTAGGTTTCGGAAGTATTTTTTTCTTTTTTTAGGTTTCGGGAGTATTTCGGTCAATTTTTAGGTTTCGTGGGTACTTTGGTCATTTTTTAGGTTTAGGGGGTATTTCGGTTATTTTTTAGGTTTAGAGGGTAGTTTTGTAATTTTGGAGGTTTCATGGGTATTTTGGTCTTTTTAGTGGTTTTGAGCTATTTTAGAGTTGGGTGATTTGTAGAATTAATACTTGGGTTTAATTGGGTTAATACCCATTTGGTCCAATTAATAATTGGGTAAGTTTGGGTCTTAGTTAAGTGGATGGGTTTGGGTGGGCAAATGGGTATCAGTTGATTTTACACCCTCAGGTTTCTCCGTAGTTTTTCTAAACCTATTATAGGGATATATTTCCCCCTATATTTCCCTTTTTAATTTGTAAATTTTTCTCTATTCTCAAGTCATTTTTAACTAAAGTGAATGGCAATCTAAATGTGCTAGCAGTTTCGGTTTAGGTGTTCATTTCCTAAGACAATCCCTAAAACCATACTCCTACGTAAAGAGAGTGTGTAGCATGATTTTCCCTAAAAGATATGACTATCTTTTTCTTTTCTTTTCTTTTCTTTTTTTTTGGTTTTTTTTTTTTTTTTTTCTCGAAATATTTGAGAATAGCTACCTACCTATAGTGAGTGTCGGTGCCCTTTTACCTTGGGCAAGGGGCATGATTATTATAGTAAATTCTATTTAGTTATGAACAACTATGACGACTCAATACCTCTTCCATTTACTCCAACAATTAACTTTAATGTGCAGTTTTGTTATAAATCCACACTCACTCGATAGCTACTAGGCTTGATTGTTCGATGATAAAGTCATCAAATCAGTTATGTGACCCAATCTACAAGTAAAATCCCCCACCTATTGCACCCATTGGCCCCCTAGCACCAGCAATTGGATGGTCAGTAATTGAATATAATGCAAACTGTGACCAAAGAAAATAAAATAAAATAAAATGTATGATGACAAATTTTACCAATGAAATGAAGATAAATGAGATTATAAGAAAGAGATATCGTATCATATCTTATAAATATAAATTATAGATAATTGAGTTATATCCATTATTCAGCTACTTTTTTTATTGAAAAAAAAAAATTTTTTTTTTTTGGTACTTCTTTCGTCCCAAATTGTTAGTCCTATATTCTATTTTAGGATATCTCAAGATGTAAATCCTCTTTGAAAATTCAATAAACTACTTTATTTAAAAGGTTAATACCAATTTTTCATTTGAGTTTAATTAATGATGGTAGTTTTGAAAACTTATATATTTTTAACTAAAAGATAGCAAATTAAATTATATTTTATTAAAAAGTTAGATTTTTTAAATAGTACTAAGAATTTGGGACAGAGGTAGTAGTATTTTCGTTGTAGGACTTCGATTTGTGAAAAGTGTAGCACACATGGGAATTAGTTAGGATATCCATTTGGTGAAATAAAATATATATTGATTTTTATATTAATTTACTTGAAAATTTTGGTAAAATAATTTTATATTAATCTCATGTGATGCACTAGCACAAGACTTGCTCAATTTGTCACTCAATAATATATACCAGCATCTTGTGAATATGGAAAGATTTCATGAGCCGATAGAAGCATTGGTCACATCCGTGCTAATTCTCCAAAAGAACTAATCAAATTATAATTGGAATTCCTTATTGATAAAATAATAAAAATATAAATTATTTATAATTCTAAGTAGAGAAGGGAGAATTGATTCGAATCCAAACGTCACCATTAAAGAAATATTATAAAATGCTATTTTTCTTGCATGACAATTATTAATTTACATGAATAGTACAATATAAAGTGTTCATTGTAAGTAAAAAATGTGACAAATGTTAGCCACTTTCTCCCAAAGTGGCATATATTTTGCCTATAATATATTTATATAATACTATCTATGTAAACTAATAATTTTCATTAATCATTATACTTTTGGTTATCTATCCGTCTTGAATATCTATCCTTCTCTTTAACTAATTAATTAATTGACTAATTAAGGAGTAAATATATAAGAACAACCCTTAACAGAAGTAAATATAAATATTAAAACATAATAATAATTAAAAAATAAAGACAAAACCAAATCAAACCAAACAAAACCCTATGATAATTTTTTAACTACCCCTTCAACTCTACCCCTCTAAGTCTAGCTAACTCCTAAAAGTACATTCCAGCCAGACTTTGCATTAGTATCTTAGTTTGCTAAACAATTTAAATACCCCCTTGGCCCCTCCTCCCTAATATCATCGATTTGCTTGCCCCACTTACCCAAAATGTCTCCATTAACATTACTCATTAATCTTCTACTCTTCCTTGGATCCCTTGGGGCATTCATCCACATCATATATGCTTCCTATTCACGTCCAAAGGACCCCAAAAATCACAAGAAACCCCCACCTGGACCACCACCCTTACCAATTATCGGTAACCTCCACAAACTAGGTAACCACCCACACCGTTACCTCCAAACCTTAGCCAAACAATATGGCCCCATCATGTCATTGTGGCTTGGCAAAACACCAGCGGTCGTGGTCTCATCACCCGAAGCCGCCGAGCTATTTTTAAAAACTCATGACACCGTTTTTGCAAGTCGACCTCCACCCAAAATCTCTGATTTCTCCATATATGGTGCAAAAAAGGGCTTGGCTTTTGCTCCTTATGGTCCATATTGGCGTAACGTTAGGAAAATATGCACATTACAGCTTCTTAGTGCGTCAAAAATTGAGTCATTTGCACCTATGAGAAAGCAGGAGGTAAAATCATTGGTGGGGTCTCTCAAAAAATGTGCGGCAATGCATGAGGTTGTGGACCTTACTAAGAAGGTGAATGAGTTTATCGAGGGAACAACATGTAGAATGATATTTGGGCCGAATAAGGGTGATAGGTTGAAAATGACGGCGCTTATTCGCGAGCTTATGTTATTGGGGCGGCCTCTCGATGTATCATCATTTTTGCCTTTCCTAAGGCCACTTGATCTACAGGTATTTTTCATTATATTGGCCTCCAACTTTAGTCTCCATTGAACTATGAGGTATAGATTTGTTTGCAGATATTCATTTCCTAGATAGGAAAAGTCATTTTTATAGAAGTTTTATTTAACATTTTCAGTTAGGCATTCGTTTCTTTTCAGTGAGAATTGTTTTTCAAAAACAAGTTTAATACAGATAAATGAAAACTTTTTTTAGAATGTCACATATTCAATTAATCATCACTCAAAAACTCTCTTCTTGCATTATATAAGTTGTCAAAATCCCTTAGATATTAGATATGACAAAGCGACCGCCAACTATTAATTCAGGGGACAAAAAACTTACTTCATTTTGTTTGGTTGAGGTAATGGTATATTGTCGCTTCACCTGGAATACTGATGCCCACCGCCTAGTGCACGTCTAGGACCCTCTTGCTATCTAGATTCTGAACAAGGCTACTGTAATTACACCAAAATAGGATTTCCACGACTGATTTCTCCCTCCATCCTACTATAATCTTTTGTTATTAAATAAAAAACTTGGAGTTCAAACTCTACGTACACCTAAAACCAATTAGGGTATTGGCCTGGTAATAATAATAAAAAATCATTATGGAATATACCATAAAAGTTAAAATTCTATGTTTTTGTATGTGTGTGTGTGTTGGGGTGGGGGTGTGGGGGTGGGGAAGGAGCTGCATAGCATGATTGAATAAATCAACAAAAAATTATGGGGGTATAAAGTATTTCGAGAGTATATAAAAAGTATATTCTCTTCTTTCACATAATAGTGAGTCCCTAATTAATTTTATAGTGTAAGAATATTTTATAATTTTCCAAAATAATGCTATCTTGTATAACATCTTCATTTATAGGATCCAAGCATGTGGAGCCACTTGTGCCTGTGGAGTTTTCCACATAATCACTAGAGCATTAGTCCAAGATGGGATTGAGATCAAGTGCAATACCTGGGGTATTACACCTAGTGCAATAGCATTGGATAATTGAGATTGAAAATTGATTTTTTCAACTTTCAATCTCAATAATTGAATTTTAAAAAAAAATTAAAAAGTGTTAAAAAGTTAAAGTTAAAGTTAAAATAATAGAATGGTAAAAATTAATGTGAGAGTAAGTGGGTGCACGGTGTAATACCCTAGGTATTGCACCGAATCCAGATCCTCCAAGATGTGTGTGTCCATTTGGTTACAAGTTTTTGCTTTTTGTCTCAAATTTATTTCAAATATCTAATTTTTAACTTTTTAAAAGTAAACTAGTTTTTAATTTTTTAGCTCACACTATGCAAATAAGTTACTGACAATATACTATACCCAAACCCACGCTACAATATTCACAAAGGACCTTGTAATCTAGATATATAGTCGTAATTGACTTTCAAAAAGGTTTAATATTCAGCTTTTAATTTATGTGAGATTAAAATAAATCTATCCTTCTATTGAATGAAAAAAGATCTTTATTATACCAAACATAGATGCTTTAAGATTTATCACATATCAGCTTCATTTATTTTATCTACTAACTATCCTTTAAGCTTGTTCTTCTATCTCTTTTTACTTCAAACCCACCCCCGCCCTGGGGCGCCCCTCCTCTCTTTTTTCCCCCACGAGAGTGAATGCTTGGTTTTGATGACTGACAAGAGTGAAGTTACCTGGGGAGAAGTTCAAATTTGTCATTATTGGGGTTTAAGTAATAGCCCAGTAATAATAATATCTTTTGTAGTACTTTATGTTTGTGATTCAAAAGTCAAAACTCCCTCCCCCTAAAATAAAAATTTTTTTTTTTTTAAAAAAACTATTCTACCCTTAGAATATTCAAAACCCCATAATTTTAAAAAGCAAAACTTCATGCAGCATAAGGTAGTTGATTAGGACTAAAAACAATCCAAGTGATAATGTGTTTGTAAATAAATCTAGCTATTAATATTCCACACTTGGTTTCGATAAATGCTTGTCTATATTATTTTATTTACTAAACAAGTCAAACCTAAGTCCAGATTTAAACTCAACAATTGAACAAGTCAAATTCAAAAATAATAAAATGTTCGGGAACAAACTCATGAGTATGAGTTTTAGTATATATAATATTATATTTTTATATGTATACATATATAATAATATACTTATATAGACTTGAAATTGGATTATGTAAGTGTGTAAGTAAGTTTATAAGAAATCAATTAGTATTTGTAATTTATTAATGATATAAATAGTCTATTTTATAGAGTGTGTGCGCACGTGTGCGTGTGTGTGTGTGTGTGTAATTTTTACAAATTTAAATTTGGGGAATTTAATTTTTAAAATTTCATAGAAAAAATAATTTCTATCTAATTAACTTAATCGATATAATTTCAATTATAATTTAGTTATTAATTATTAGTATAAATTTATAGGGGTAAAAAAATTTATTGGGAAAGAATAAATTAGCCAAGTAACTCTTGAACAAACTTAAACTTGTTCGACAAAAAAAAAAAAGTAATCAAACTTAAATATGTAAATCTAGGTTGGTGATTAGTTGATCTGTCTAATGTTAGAAATAAAATTAAATGAACCAATCTCAAAAGCTTGCTCTTATGAGGTACAATTAAGGTAAGTTTATATAATTTTTTACATATTTATGTTTTATATATAATTGATGTGAAAATTTAGAATATAAATTAAATTTGAAGTTGTTAGGTTCTAAAGATTTAGGCTTAAATGTTTAGAATCATGTTTTTAGTGTGTTGGCAAACCGACAACAAAACATGTCTAGTCTAGGTTTTTAGGCAATGCTTAAAAGTGTTTGTTTCAAGGTTCAAGTCCAGCTGATTGCAGAAAAAGGAAGTAAGGTTCTGCCTTGCTTAACCGATCGAAAATCACCGGCACAATTTTTCTGTAGAATTTTAAACAAGCCTAAGCCCGCGAAAACGTTTAGGGTTTCATCTAAACTTCTCCACATATAAAAGAGAAACCCTAGCCACGTTTTGATGCTGTTGAAAAGACTTGTGTGTTACTCTTTGTGAAATTTGAGAGGTTTTGTACCTTCTAACTACACAAGAATCTACTGGAGCAAGAACTACAATCAAGCGTTTGGTAGAACATAGTTGCTGCATCAACATCATTACTATTGGTGATCTAAAACCTTTGAGTGGGATCTCAAAGTCACAAGCAAGGCAGCTTGTGTTGGTGTAAATCCAAGAAAAGAAGGAGTCTGTGGATTCAAAACTTGCACGTGGTCATGTCAGTAAGTTACTTCTAGAGTTAGCAATAGATTTAGGGTTAAATCTAATTGTAAAAACTTTAATTCTCTTATAGTGGATTTAGTTTACCTTAAGGATAACTAGGTCAAATCCTCCCTAGGTTTTTACCTTGAAACGGTTCGTTTCATCGGTTTTCCTGGGTCATCATATCGTGGTGTTATTTACTTTTCCGCATTTGTGCATGATATGATATATGCTTGTTTAACCTAGATCTGAATAATAAACCTAAGTAATCACTTGGTTAATATATTTGGTTAAACAATCTGGTTTTAGGGGTCTAAACGAACAAATAGAAGTGAATCCATCTTTGATTTTAAAGTTTAAGTTTTTTTTTTTTCAGGGGAGAAACATCGAAAACTTTTATTAAGATAAGCCCAATAAATCGGCTTGTAAAATAGAGTGAAGCTGTGATGGAACATCCTCCATCCAAACTAGAAAATCTGGAATGCCAATGGCATATCTAGCCAGACTATGAGTTAAGTTGTTACCTTCCCTCTTTTTATGAGAGTAAAGCAACTCATCAAATTGTTGAGACAAAACCTTTGCATCCTCGACCAGTAGACCAAGCGGTACCAGTAACCTCTCATCCTCCCTTAGTCCTTTAATCACTACCAAGGAATCACCCTCTAACAAAGCCCACTTCACACCTACATCTAATGCGAAAGATAGAGCCCAAACCGCAACCATTGCTTTAATATCAGAGTAGCCTAATGCCTAATGCACCATCTTCAAGCAGGATGCAATCACTAGACCCCTATTTTCTCTAATAACTACACCTATTCCGGATTTGTTATCATTTGGAAAGACCGCACCATTAAAGTTGATTTTTTTTTTAAAAAAAAATTGACGGTGGTGGCTTCCACTGACAACTAGTTGGGTGATTATGGTTCACTTGTGTAACGGGGATGACCTGTCTTGCATGGAATTCCGCTAACCAAACTCTAGAGAAGTGAGCAACCTGATGAATGGCGGCTGCTGGTCGATTGAGCCGAACTCGGTTTCGCTGGTTCTAGATGGACCAAACCGTGACTGCAAATAATTCCAGCTGCTGATTGTTCTTGATTAGCCATGATAAGAGTTCTTTGAAGTCAAAGAACTAAACTACACCTCAAAAACTCCACAGCTCCAGTTCTGACCACACCAAATCCAGCTCAGTACACGACCACAATGCATGTAAGGAATTTTCTGTCGAAGCATGGCATCTAACACACAGTGAATCCTCAGTAATTGTGCGACAAAACAATGAGTTCTTTGTTGGCATGGCTTCACGGCAAGCCCGCCACAGCGTTGTTTTCACCTTTTGTGGTACACGCATGGACCATATTTATCTCCATACTTGTGTATCTCCACTTGTAGGTACCTATGCACTATCAATCAACTCTTCCTCCATTTTTAAAAACTTATAACCTATCCTGCAGTTGTACACTCCATTGCTTAAGTGGGGCCAAAACAAGATGTCCTCTGATGCATTACGGCTTAGTGGGATTTTCTTGATTAATTTAGCTTCTTCATTATGGAACAACCCATCTACCATCTCTGTGTTCCACTGTCTACTTAGTGGATCAATTAGAATATCCAAAGTAGAGTCTTCAAAGTATACCATTGGACAATTGGATAATTAGGGAGGGTGCTTCCTTGGCAGCTAGTGATGCTCCTCCATGCATAAGATCCCATTCTTGAATCCTTGGCCTCCATAATAGTTGTGTTTGGAAAAAACCATGCTTTGAAGACCTTGTAGAAAAGAGTGTTTTGATCGTGCAAAAGGCGTCAAGCTTGTTTTGCTGGTAGTGAGTTATTGAACATGACAAGATCTCTAAAACCCATACCACCCACTGTTTTTGATTTTGTCATGTCCTTCCATTTAACCCAATGGATCTTCCTTTGGTCACCTTTTTGTCCCCACCAAAACTTTTTTATCATAGCCTCAATCTCATTGCATAAACCTAATGGAATTTTGAAACATCCCATAGGGTATGTGGGAATGGCTTGGATGACTAATTTTATCAACACTTATCTTCCCGCTTGTGAAAGTAACTTCCCTTCCCATCCTTGGATTTTTTGCCACACCCGCTCCTTAATGTAGTTGAAGCTTACTTTTTTTTTTCATTTCCCAACAAAATATGGTAGACCCAAGTATTTCTCATATTGCATAATTTCAGGAACTCCCCAAGCTTCTTTGATATTGTTCTTTATTTCAGCATCAGTTGCTTTGCTAAAGAAAAGTGTCGTTTTATTCTTGTTTAACTTTGGGATAAGTGTGATAAAAGTATGATTTAGGGGTGTAGGTAAAGTACCTGAATTTAGCCACATCAGAATGGAGGAAGTGACATCATGGTTTACCGTACCCCAAAAGTGTTGATAAAATAGTGGGAGCATTCCATCTGAACTAGGAGCTTTTAGAGGAGCCATTTGTTGCAAAGCCACAGCAACTTCACTCACTTCAAATTCATGGCATAGCGAGGCATTCATCTCATTCATAATCACAGTTGGCACACACTCCAACACCCTTGAAAACCCAATCTGTCCCGATGAAGAGAAAAGTGACTTGTAGTAACTTACAAAAACTAGTGCTATCTCCTCCGGGTGATTTTTCCATCTACCATCTCCATCTCTAACTCCCTCTATCAAATTTTTCCTATATCTCTTCATGGCACAACTATGGAAATATTTTGTATTTCTATCCCCTTGCCTTGCCCATAGTAACCTCGACCTTTGGGCCCACATAGTTGCCTCTCTATCCTGCAATCCTTCAATGTCTTGCTTTAGTTGTCTAACTCAAGCATTATCACCACTTAGGACAGCTTCACCTTCGGCCTTGAGGAGTAGGTTCCTCAACTTTTCCAACTCCCTTCGCACATTCCCAAAGATATTCTTATTCCACCAACTCAAGTCCCTGCCACACTTCTCTACTCTATGTAAAATTCCTTCAACAGATTCAGTGACACCAATGCTATGCCACATGGCTTGAACAATCTCATTGCAACTAGGATTTGACAACCACATTTCCTCAAACCAAAACAATTTCTTTCTTTTGGGAGGATCCAAACCCGAAAAAATAATGTGGAGGGGATGTGATAAGATGAATCACAACATAAATGGCGAACCCTCGTGCCAGGAAATTTTAAAAACCAATTATTTGTGGCCAGTCCTCTATCTAGTCTTTCCCATATTGAGTTGCCATTATTAAAATGCCTAGCCCATGTAAATTTAAGGTCTACGTATCCCAAATCCATAAATCTGCATTCATCAATAACTTCTCTGAAAAGTTGTATTTGATTATGAGGCCTAATCCCACCACCCACCTTCTTATCTTGTCTAGTGGTCTCATTAAAATCACCAAAGCATAACCATGGAATATCAGACTGAGAATTGAGACACCTAAGTTTATCCCATGCTTCAGTTCTTCTTGTTGTCTTTGGTTCACCATAGAAACCCATCAACTGCCATTCGTTATCTGAATCCTTATCTATGACTGCATCAATATAATTCTTTGATGATCCCACTATTGTCAAATTGATCGAAGACTTCCAAAATAGAACCAATCCACCACCTCTACCTTCCCTTGGGACCACCCATCAATGATCGTGCTCAATACTTCTTTGTACAATTTCCAGCATTGCTTCATCTGTAAGTGTCTCGACCAAAAACACTACAGAGGGATCTTTTACTCGTGATTTTCCAAGCCCACGACAGTTCCATGCTAGGCAACTCATTGCTTCTGGCAGGGCTGATGATCAGCCTCCGCCAATATAAAGGATACTCCATCATCATTCTAAGAAGCCTGAAGACGCTTTGAAGGCAATTATGAGAAATCACCTGAAGCCCGAGGTTGTCTTTTTTTTCCTGTGATAAGTTGTATTGGTGTGATCTCACTTAGTGTGGTTGGCCTGCTTCTGCGAGTCCATGATGGAAGAAACACCCATGTCCATTATTTTTTGAAAACCTAGCAAGCACGTGAGAGGTTTAAGTTATTGAGTAATTCTATTGTCAGGTCAAAACTGCAATAGTACTCTTGATAAATTAAATTCTTTTTTTTTTTTTTGAGAGAGAGTTTCGACATATGGCGTCCGCTTCTAATGATGGCTCTTTATCATTAGACCAAGACACCAATCAGTTTTTGGTGTAGGCAGAGATTATACCCCAGATCTCTTATACAACCATCAGAGATTTTACCAATTGAGCTAACTGGAACCCACTTGATAAATTAAATTCTATTGTTCTACATTTTAAAAGTTTATTTTATTTTAAACATACTAAGATTTTATACTATAAATAGGGAAAATATTGATGGATTATATTTTAATTTACAACCATATATATATATATATATATATATATATATAATACTCGAATTGAAAATTTACTGAATTAAAAAAATGATATTTATTTCCAAATGCATTTATCAATCGATTAAGTAATGTGACTTTACAATTGATTAACCACTTATTGTCCTCAGGGATTGGAACGACGCCTGAAGAATGTTACTGAGGCTCTCGACAAAGTCTTTGACGCTATTATCCGAGAACATGAACAAGTCGACACTGGGCAACAAGGTCATCATAGGGACTTTGTGGACACATTACTTTCCTTGATGAACCAACCCATGAATCCTCATGATGGGCAAATTTACACAATTGACCGAGAGAGTATAAAGGCTATCATGTTGGACATGTTTGCAGGCGCATCGGACACTTCAAGTGCTGCAATTGAGTGGAGCCTCTCTGAACTCTTGAGGCATCCACGAGTAATGAAACATCTACAAGAAGAGCTAAGAAGTGTTGTTGGAATGAATAGAATGGTGGAGGAAACAGATTTGGAAAAGTTACCATACTTGGATATGGTGATAAGAGAGAGTTTTAGACTACATCCTATTGCAACATTTCTAATCCCACATCAATCCATGAAGGACATTGAGATTAATGGATATTACATACCTAAGGGAACAGAAATTTTAATAAATTCTTGGGCTATTGGACGAGATCCTAATGTGTGGTCCAATAATGTAGAAGAATTTTATCCTGAAAGGTTCATAAATAATAATATAGATATCAAGGGACGTGACTTCCAGCTTCTCCCATTTGGGTCTGGTCGAAGAGGGTGTCCTGGAATGCTATTAGGCATTACAAATGCCAAATATATTGTAGCCCAGTTAGTGCATTGCTTTCACTGGGAGCTACCTAATGGCATGTTGCCTAATGACCTGGACATGGAGGAGAACGATGGGTTAACAATGCCAAGAGCCAATCCCTTGCTCGCTATACCAACTTATCACCTACTTGATTAAAATGATAAGAGAACTAATATCTTATTTTGTAACTTACTCCTATTTGGTGTGTTTTAATGGGGTTTTAGTCTTTGTTTTTCTAGAAGGGATTGAGGATGATTTGTTTGAAGATTTGAAGGTGGTGCCTCATTATATCACATCACTTTGGATATTAATTGGCTTTTTTATATTTCAATAAGTTAAATAATATCGGTCTTTTATATTTCATTATCAATTAAATAATATTTATTTCTTGTTCTATATTATAATTTTTTATTAAATCCAGTATTCTTACACGTTAATATGACTAATTGTGATTAGGTTGTATTTCTATTAATTCTTTTTTTTTTTTTTCCAAAAATGTGAAAGCTATTATCAAAAAATTACAAAACAATGTGGCAATGAATGTGATTGGTGGCACTTCAACAAAATAATAATTGTGAATTTGAATTACTTATGTATTATGATTGGTAACGTATCAATTTATATGACTTATATAGTATAATTTGTAATATTTCTAATATTTATTACTCAAAAAAAATCCAACAACTTTGCCTCTGAAGTCTAAACGATTTTCTTATCAACCATATCCCTTAATTTGTACCCAAACTCTTCATGTGCATGACCTAGGAAGATGTACTATTTTGATTTTCTATCAAATTTAGACATCTAATTTTGTGGAATATGAACAAAGGCTCTACAATCAAACACTCTCAAGTGCTCAAAACAAACATCTTTCCTAACCCAACTCTTTAAGGAATATTACCATCCTAAGGAACTGGCAACAAGAGATTGATCAAATCAGCAACGGTCCTCAATATCTCACCACAAAAAGATTTAGGCAATTGTAAATGAGAGATCGTACATCTGATTCTTTCACAAGTAACTTATAGGGTCTCTTGGAACAGTTTTCTCAAACCTACTGCCGTGAGTTCTATATAGTGCTCTTCAAATGGTCCTCTGTATTCTCCACCATTATTTGCACTACCATATTTTAACTGCCGTACAGTTTCCCTTTCAACTTTCATGTGAAAAGCTTAAACACATTTAACACCGGATATATAGTTTTCGAAGAAAATGCTCATACTTTTCTGGAGTCATCATCAATAAAAGTCACATAATAAAGTACAATAGCAAGAGATTTAGGGTCTATTTAGATACAGTTAAAAGCTGAAAACTGAAAACACTGTAGCAAAATAATTTTTAAATGTGTGAATAGTACCGTGGAACTCATTTTTAATGAAAAAATTACTAAAAAGTGAAAATTATGGGTCCGTAAACAGTGCACGGATGCACTTTTCATGGACAAAAAGTCAACAAGTGCAACTACTGTTTATTGAACAGTAGCCGCACAGTAACCGCTTACTCCCTCACATGTCTTAAAAAAAAAAAGATCCAAAACGTGATTTTGAAAACGCAGCCGCAAGTTTCATCACAATCCAAACGCTCACTTAGTTATCATTGTGCAAACATCAAATTGAACGAAATCAAAACGGGTTAACCTACTTAAACGCGAATTATAAATAGGTCATATTCATGTTCATTTTCCTAACCAATAGTCATTACAAATTAGTCCAATTAATTATTCATGTCATTACTTGTTTAACAATTATAAATATATTTATCCAATATAATTTTTAAATGACGAATTGAGTAATTAATAAAATACTAATGTGCAAATTAGCCAAATAGACCAAGTGACTCCCTATTGATCTAAAAGTATTAAAAGGATTATTAAAAATTAGCCGTATTCATCTCAACCTATATATAATCAAACACCCTCACCTCCACACAAACACACAACTTATTAATTAATTAATTAATATGTATATAATTCTCTTTATTTGTAATTAGCAAGCACAAAATTACTTCTAAATATTTACCAGATTCTTGTTGCAATGTGGAATGGCTGTGGATTGAATGTCTTGTTATCCTAAAGAACAATATATTACATCATCATTAACAAAATACATACAGAATATGTTTCATGGTCCAGAAAATTTTTATTTATTTACATTCATACTTATATATCATAGACAAGAGTGTTGAGACATGTGCATAGTTCACATAAACTACTTCATAGAATATATACAAAAAGAGCCGCAAAAGCTTAAAGCCGGTATGTACAAAGGAAGCTGGTCTACTTCGTCCCATACTAGCTACGAAGTCCCTTCTCCCCAAAAGGGCCGAAAAGATTTAAATTTTCGTGACCTGATGCAGTCTGATGGTTGCCATCCAATTTTGTGCTTTACATTGTCATATATGACCAGTTTCCCACGCAATGAGATGTCTGCAGAGGTCATTTCAACTATAGTTAACAATTTGTCAACAAATGGGAGAAAGGAGTGGTGTGAAAATATTTGTATACAAAAGTGTAAGTGATTAATTATAGTAATAACAGCGAGAATTTAATATAACATACTTGAACTCAAACTTATATAAGTTTTTGGGTTTACATGATCAAGACATGTCATACCAAGGTCTCACGTAAAAACTCAGAACATCTTCCCAACAGAGTGAATACAAACCCGCCCAATTCCGATGTAGTAAACGAATAAATAATGTGATAGGCTAATCATAATAGGGGCAAAACTTATGTATAATCCTTAAGGGGCAGTACATTACTTTCTCCAATTAAATTTAAATATGTCTTTATTGATTAATACAATATAAACAGTATCATCTTTCCTAAAGAGAATATAATTCAATTTAATTATGTGTTTAAATTTTAATTGGGGAACCAAATGTACTGCACTTAATGCACTTAAAGAACTGTAACTAAGGTGTTGTTTAGCATCAACTTTTAGCTTTTATCTCTTACGTACAGCTTTTTAAAATCTCGCATTTTCCCACTTTTTTTCAGTTTTTCAAGGTACAAGTATACTTAAGAACACTTTCAGCCAAAAACTAGATAAGGATTTTTGTGAGAAGTACCTAGATCCTAAACCAACAGAAAACAGTAAACTTTGTGATACCTTTATTCAATAAAGTTAAATGTGATAAATAAAGAAGACCTTAGAGAATCCAAACTCACAAAATCCACCTATGGTTCTAGCAGCTTCTCATCAAAAATGACCTTGAGGATGGAATGAGGGCTAATATACTAAAAGCCACCTCATCCACCCCCAGGGTCATTCTTGGTGAAATGATGGCTAGTTTTTATTCTCTTTCTAATAATACTGAACATACCTCCAAGTATAATCGTTGATCCATCATGTACTTTGCTTCCATCAAGGATACCCAAGCAGACGTTGCCTTTGTCCTACAAATAGAGAGGCTTGTTACACAATGGCCTATAAATACCATACATTTGAACACTTTAAAATCTGATGGAAAGAGATTATGATTGCTTACACTAATAATCAAGTAGCCCTCTGGAGGAATTTGAAGTTTTGTGGAGCCAATCCACCATGTGCTCCCAAACTGAAGGGTTAAAGTCTTAAAGAAATGCTTGACATCCTTGACAGATCTGCAAGCATATGGGTGCAGCTTTTAGAATTTTGAATCTATGAATCAGAAAGCCTTAAAAGTGAGGTCAAATTGAAGCAATAGAATATTATGACATGTTTATTGTATTGCTTGTTTTACATTTTAAGAGATCATTGAAACTTAGCGGATAAAGTTCAAAGTTGCAATGAACTTAAGCTACTTGTTCAGGCCACTTTTTTTTCATCAAAGGGAAGGAATACCTTTACTTTTCTTTTCTTTCTTTTTTTCTTTTTTTTTCTTTTTTTTCTTTTTTTTTTTTTTTGGGATAGGTAATAAGAGTAATATTATTGATGAAAAAAGTAAAGGAAAACATACAAGGTGTTCATGATGATGAACACAGGAAAACAAAAACAGACAACAAAGAAAAAGAAATCAAGAGGCTATTCTAAGAGAAGACATAAACTCTGGAAGCAAGGAACAATCCGTAAAACCCCAGCACCGAGACCAATCAAAAAGACTACGCTGGCACAGATCTTTTAACTCTTCCAATGTCTTCTCCGTGTCCTCAAAGGAATGACAATTTCGTTCCATCCATACAATCCACATCAAATAGCCTGGAATCCAATTCCAAGTATCTAAAGTATGAATCCCAAGCCAATGATTCCAACAAAATAACAACCCCACCATAGAGTCTGGCATGACCCATTGGATACCAAAAACCTGAACCCATAAAGAGCATACTACACAATGAAGAAGTAGATGGTCCTCAAATTCCCCATTACCGCGGCACATACAACACCTATTATGGATACTAATTCTAATCATTTTAATTAATTTCACGGCCATTTTGACAGCAAATACAACTCACAAGCAAGTCTTATCTAGACGCGTTAGAAGGAAATTTCAAGAAACAACTACTTTTTGATATAACTTCCAGTCTGAAGATGCATATCAGCTAGCTCAATAAGCCAGATTTCGATTAGAAGTTCATGTGTCAAATTTATGGTCAAGTTCCTACACGATTTTCCAATTGATAAGCAGCTTTCCCTTTCTTCAGGGAAACAAAAACTGAAAAGTTCATCTTAAACCATGGTCACAAAAGAGACAATGTTTACAATAGGGAATGAGATGAGGAATCCCCTCAAAAAAGAAAAGTGCCTCTCTGGTCGGCCCAAAAAATGTGACTAAATATACAACTACTTTAATATATTACTTTGCTCAACTCCCATCCAACTTCTTCCATTGTAAAATAACATACACATAAAAATTATATAACTATGCTCAGTAACTTACCGAAAAAAGAATAATAATACTAATAATAAATAATAATAAAAATAAATTACCGATCCCCTATTTAATGCTAGTGAATGAAAAGTTTAATCATCAGTATCATGAACCAACCATGATGGCAACACAACCCTCCCTCACTCACTCCAAATGATAGGCATTGCCCCTCACTCAAAAAAAGAAAGAGTTTATGTGAACCTCTAAAATCAAAACCTAAAAGAATAAAAGATTTTATTTAAAGTAATCATGGAAAAAGCCTTCTCTGTCTCACAAGCAAATATTTAGGAAGGTTTTACAATAAATGCATCTTTCTGCTTTTTTGTAATAGGTTTTGCAACATTATAGCTTTATGAGAGACAAATAAATTATGCCTTTTGTAGATTTCCTCAATCTTAATGGAACCTCCATCCACGGTAAAGGTATATAACATGGTAGTAGTAGTGGAGATGGTGGTAGAGAGACATAGGGGCATACTGACAGTGGCACAGATGCTAGCAATGAAAGATGTGCGGCGACATTGAAGTTGATACTGCAGAAATTCACAGCAGCGGTGTTGGCCACCAACAGTGGAATTGGAAGATATGGCTAAGGTGGAGGAGAAATCAATAACATTTTGGGAATGTCTATTTTATAATAAGTTGGTTATGTCAGTGATAGCAGTGTATTGTATACAGAACAGCAGAACTTCTACTTTCAGAATTTAAAATTTTCAGTAAGAGTCTAATCTCCTTTTCCTTTTAGAATATTCAGAGATGCATTACCTATTGCACTTTTTCTTTCTTTTCATTTGCTTTTTTACAATATTCATGGAAGGAACTAACATAAATAAACTTAGAGAGTGATTCATAACTTGGCAAAGAGAAGGCTAAAAAATAAATTATACTAATGAAAATTATTATACTTGAAACTGATACCAGGTGCAGCAAAATCAACCACAATTTCTGTCATACCTGATTGGGGATTCTGCTTTCCAACAAATCGGCAATGTTAAATCTGACGTATCTTGGATGAGTCCTAACCCAGAAACTTCTTCAAGCTACATCAACAGGTAATAAATAATCGGTAAAATGAGTGGATTTGCTATGTTAAGAGGAATTTCTAGAATTTTTCAGGTGGGAGTGGATAAAAACACTTACAGAAGCAACTAAATCGGAATATGCTTGTTGCAAAAAATATGTGTAAGAACTACCACTATCAAAAATTACTGGTCCTACGCTGCTGTCTGGAACACCTAAGCGGAGACGCCTACTTCCATAATTCATTTTCATAATCTCTGAATGATAAAAATCCCTGAACAGGAAAGCATGGAAAAAAAAGAATAAAAAGGAGAATAAAAGTGCATGTGTACAGCATAGAAGGTGTTTTAGAAAATGAATATAAGAATTAATCAACATTTAAAGATCTAAGAGGTTTATTTATGAAGATTGTCACAAATTCTTGTAACTGCACAAGTCTTTAAAGATTTGGTCAATAGAGGACTGAGCTACCAGCCTATCAAAGCATATAAACACTTGTATAGATGCACTTTTGCCTTGAGTCTAGAGTCACATTATTTTCTCTGTTATGTTGCATTTATTCACTGGAAATAAGATATAATCATATAAAGCACAAGATAGGGAAAGATAGAGCAATGAGCCAGATATTATAAGATTCATTTTTAACTGAAGACAATTAAAATTTAACAAAAAAAATTAGTAGAAGAGACTGTATATCAAATTATGGTTTCCTTCTGACTGGACCTCTATTTATGTGTGTTCTGCCATGAAATATTTGTCTCCTTATAAGTCAAACAAATTATATTAAGTGCTAGAAGGAAGAGAGGAAGAAAAGAGAGGGGGGGGTGGGTTGGTTCTTTGGAAATGTTCACTCACATTGAAAGGCCATTAAGCATAGGAACCCATGCCATACCCCACTGCGGTACAAAATCATCACCTAAGAACAAATACCCGCCACCTCCATCAATAGTGAGGCAATGACCAACTACATTTTTAATGATTCCCTTTCTTGCCAACTGGGAAGGTAAGCTAACTTTAGACCTGCTTAGCCCAAGGATTCCATCTGTCTTTGCCAAAGTACTCAAAAGTAAGCCTTTCTGATCATATGCACACCTTGCAGACCAAAATAAATTCACATAAATAAGAAAATTGGTGGAAGATTAAACACTTTTTAAGGTAATCCAGAATTTTGGGTGTGGTAGGGAGGAAAAAGAGAAAATCAATACCCGAAAACAAGATTCAAATTGGTCCATGATCCATTTTCCATAAGTAGATGAAGCTCATCTCTTGCCAGAACCCCCACAGAGGAGCTTTGATCTGCATACTGAATCTCATAGTCACATTGTCGGCAACTTTGACAATATCCAGCTGCTTGATGTCTCTGAACTTCCATGCACAACGAGTCCTTGGAGGGTAGTATGTTGTCTTTTGTTGGCTTGTACAAAGCATTTGCCCCCTAAATTAACTATATCATTAGAATAAAGAGAAAGTTCTAGCTGCAAATTTCAATTAACTATAATAATAATAATAACTAAAGACTATTTTTTTATGCAAATAGTAAAGAAAGTTCCTCCTGAGTCAACTCAACTGATAATTAAAAACCTTTTAAGCTTATCCTTTAGCCTCACTATCTATAACAAGAAAAATTTTAATAGGAAAAATGAAATATTAAACATTCAACAACAACCAAACCTTAATTCTATAATTTTGGAGTTGAATGTGGATTTTCAATCGACTAGTTAAGATTAGGACATGTATACTTTCTTGTCATTCTATTTTATCTAAAATCATATTCTCTATTACTTTCTTAATTGATACGTCATTCTTTACTACTTCTATTAATGTTATTTTTGGTCTTGCTATAACTTTTTCGTTCCTTTAACTTGAATCAACTCACTCTCTCACTGGTGTATTAATTGCTCACCTCTAAACATAACCAAATCATCTCAAGCAACTCTCCCTCATTTTTATATCAATTGAGACCTTCCTATCTTTAAGCTAACTTCCTCATTTCAAATCATATATGTTAAAGACAAGAATAAATTAATATAGAGAAGCAAAAGCAGAAAAGAGAGAATAACACAAGTGTTATGTGGTTCGGTCTAATGGCCTACAACCACAAAGGAAGCCCTTAGCAGCTACATGTTTACTATAGTATATTGTCTGTTACAATGAACCTAAGCAAGGTATTCTTAAAAACTAGGGATAGCTCTAAATGGGCTTACAATATAATGAATCTCTTGGTTCATTACATTAACATAAACCCAACATATTTAACACTCCCCCTCGAACTTCAACGTATACGTCAAATAGGTCCAACTTGGAACATATACACTCTAAACAACTACTACATAGTGCCTTGATAAAGTTATGAGCTGGAAAGGGACTACCAACTACATATACCCAAACAAACAATATCTACCAAAAAAAAAAAAAAAACTTTTTATTCCTATCTAAGATAAATTTATCCTTATCCAGGATAGGGATTAGCTGTCATCATGAGTCAAACAAGGGTCTTCCTATTTACTCCGGTCAACAACCACATCGGAACACTCAAAACTCACTAGCGACCACTAGTACGGCAACCAACCACTATTTTGGCAACCACAACGAGCAAAGAAGCACCACCAAGAACAACCGAGATCAGGGAAAAACCACTAAAGGGTACAAGATCCATTGAGACATGTCAGAATACGCTAAAACCTATAGCTGAGGAGTACTGGATCAATCGAGACAAACTAAAATACATTGAAAACAACCACTAAGATCCAACAACCACCACTAAGAACTACAACAATACAAAGATAGGAGGAGGATGGTTGGAAACCAACATAGATTTTCCATCGAGGACAACAATGATACAAACCCATGTGTAGAACTCACCCTTAAATATCAGTTTACAAGAGGAGGGTGCCCAAGAACTTATATACAAATGTTTAAACTTACACTTAATCCATGTAGAACACTAGGATCATAACAAAAAATAACTACAAATACCAAAAAAAAAAGCACCAGCAACCAACCACCACTACCACCAACAACAAAACCTTAGATATGAAGGTTTCACAAGCAAACAACCACTGACAACCAAGAACAACAACAGTTCAACGAGAGAGGTGCATAAAGACACCTAGGATGCTAGTCAACTTCATGCACAGTCCGACAATAATTTTAATTTAAAGGGGTTAGGAACTATGGATTGTATTAATGATCTTATACCATTTTAAAGACCAAGATAAAATAATAAAGAGAAGTGGAAGCAAAAAAGGGAGAATAACACAAGGGTTACATAGTTCAACCAAACGGCCTACATATACGACGGAAGCCTTTAGCAGCTGCATCTTTAGTATAATAAATTATCTTAATGAACAATAAGCAAGGTATATATAAGAGCTAGGGTTAACCCTACATAGGCATAAATTATATATTGAGTCTCTTAAGCCATTATCATTGTTTTAAAAAGGGGACCAGACCGGACTGGCTGGTCCAACCGGTTCAACTGGGAATCAGATGCCAGTCCGGTCAAAAATCGGTAAAAACCGGGAACTGGAGGCAAATTCGATTTTGCCCCTGGTCCGATTTTTAAAACCATGGCCATTATATTAATATAAACTCAATATCTTTAATACTTTTTCTTTTTTCCTTTTTCTTTTTTTTCTTTTTTTTTTTTTTTTGGTATTTCCACTTACACATAGTTTGTCATATAGTAGTCTCATAATATTTTCCCCTTTAACATAACAGCTATTCTACAATCGCACAATATTCTTGATATGCTTTTACACTTCATCCCTCTTCAATCTTTCCATCTTTATGAATTGTTGATCTAAGATATCAAAAATTCTCTCTTTAATATCTCCTAACCATCAAGTCTTACAACCCTTTTATTTTTGTTTCTACTTTTTCTAAATTGACATTCCATTAACTAAAACCCATAAGATATGATTTGGAAAAGAAAATGACATAAAAAGAAGAAACATATGTATCATAAATTTATTTATTCACTTACTATATATTATATAACAAATAAAATATATCAATTAGAAAAGAGAGTTGTGCAGATTAATGTAAATAATGCCAATTACCCATTGACATTTGGTTAGATATAAATGAAAACTAGGGCAAACATTTAGATACATAAAGAAGAATTTTGAAAATCCATTAACCGAATAACCAGTTACAAATAGGCATTACCTTGGCACAGCTAATGCAAGGAGCATCACACTGAATCCATGTTAAGTCACTCCCAGTATCTATGTCAAGAAAATAACGCTTTGGAGGATCCCCAACAAGTATGTATGTGTAATACAATCTGCATGATAAAGATTAGCATTAGGACTAGCATCACGTATACATATGGCAATTGAGATGAAAAAAGCTTTGATCTTTTATCCAGAAATATAGATAAGCAGGTATCATTTTAAGAACTTTTAAAGGAGTTTAACACAGTTAAACTCAGCAACTAGACCTCTTAGAAGCTATGAAGTACGGGTGCATTTCGGGACTCGGGTGCGGGTGCGGGACTCGGCTATTTTTGAAAAAGGTGGGTGCGGGTGCGGTAGGACTCGGCGATTAAAAAATTATTAAAAATATTTTTATTTATATTTTTAATATATTGCTAAGCATATTTTTTCACATTATATAAATATATACCAAATTTAAAAGCAATAGTAGATAATAACTAAAATATGATGTTCATAAATTAAATACAACCCACAAAATTGAAACTAAAACATTCCACAAAATTGAAAGCTAATTTCAGTTAATTTATCAATTTCAAGTCTAAATATCTATCCAATAATTATAATAATACTGTTAAAATAATTTTACTATTAAAATATTCTTTAAAAAAATTACTATTAAAAACGCAGGCTCAATTTAAATATTAAAATAGTTTTATTATTCATATATTACGTGTGGGCCATAGAAATAAAGCTTTTACACCCAGTCATGTGCTAGGTTCACAAGACAAAAAGAAAACATAAAACCAGGCAAGGAAAACAAGTCACAGACGAGCGGACAAAACAAAGAAAGGAGAAGAAGAAGAAGAAGAAGCAGCCGCCTCTGCCATGGCCAAGAGTTCGCCGGTTGAATCGCACAGAGAAGAGAGGGCACACCTGAAGCCGAGCACACCGCAGACTCGCAGAGAGGGAGAGCACAGAGAAGAGAGATGAGTTTCGGCTTGAACAGGCCATATCGGCGGTTTTGGCCGAAACGGCCCGAGTCTGCCCGAGTTGAGCCGCGTCGGCGCGAGTCGGCTTCGCCACGTGGCAGGACGCGGCCCGACGCGGCACGAACGCGCGGTCAGCGGTGTCCGACACGCGTCGCCGCGTTGGGCCGCGTCCGACGCCGGTGCGGCGCCTCTGGCGCCGCGTCCGTGCTTTCCAGCTTAGAAGGTTCAAACCCCCGGCCCAAAAAACCAAAAGAAAAAGAAAAAAAGAATCATGGTTAAGAGCAGACCCAACACAAAGACTAAAGCAAATTTCTTATCTGTTTCAGATTGAGAAAGGACAGCTGCCAAGGCTTCTTTGGTGCTTCCACGGTCATCAGACAGTGTGTTCAAGAATTTTACTTGCTGGACCATGGATTGGCCAAGTAGCTACCTAATTTGCTACTATGTTATCCTAAACCTAAAGATCAACCTCCATGATTCTAAAACAATACTAAGTCTCCTCCAATTTTCTAAACAATGATCCAGCTCACCCTTATGAATGAGTGCTCCTTCGAACAAGCTATATCCAGCTCAAAATGATCCACATACTTTAAAAATATTTTATTTTAATCCTTACACTTTCATGTTTTTCTTTTCACAAAGCTTGTATTCTTGTACTAATTGTATTAGCACTCCTACTTTGACTAGAAAACAAAAAACCTAATAAAAAAAACTAACTTCGACTTAAACGAAATAAAGCATAAGATACTAAGAATCTCTTAGAAAATTCTAGACTCAACTAAACTACAAAAATGTGCTTAATTTGAGAGAATTGCAAAACTTACAACATTTCCCTTGAATATAAATTGACTTTAACTAATAAAATTTAAATTGTTTTGACCTAAAACACACAAAACTAGATCTTTAAAACCACACAGCTTTTATTTCAATTGGACACATAAATTCGATAAACTAAATCTTAAATACACAAATTTGCAAGGTAATAACAAATCAATCTTCCATGACTACATTATTCTCACCCGGTTGAAAAAATATTGGCCTCAAGTTTTTAAGATTTGAAATACAAGAACCTTCGAACTTGAAACTTGCACCAACTCTTCAACTATCTTTGAAAGCATTAAGGATAAAAAAATTTCTTTCCCACCATATCATTAATTCGCTTGGAATGATAAATCATAATTGGAGGGTTTTTCAATATCTTCCTTGGTTTTTTTTTTTTATCAGTAAATAAAAACTTTATTGAAAATATGAAAAAAATATATATATATACAATGAAAGAACAACTTCCTTGGCACATAGGGAGTGTACAAGGAAAGTAAAAGCCTATCCAAAGTTGCATAAATCTACGAAATCTAAAACAAAGGTTGTGTCAAAACCACTCAAAGCAGTCCTCCATTCAAATAAAGACAAAAGGAAAATGCGCTTCAACTCGATGATAGAACGCTCCTCCCCTTCAAAGATTCTGTTGTTTTGTTCTCTCCATATGCTCCACATAATATATTGCGGATTAACACCCCAAATAGATGCCATCCTATGTCACCCAACACCTCAATGCCCATAAGCACCACTTGTTTAGGCATAACTCAGGAGATACCAAACAAGCTAAATACAAAGGGCATAAGGCGAAAGGACAATGAATGAGCTAGTGGTCCACCAATTCTCAATCATTTTTACACATACAAAACTTATTAACAACACAAATATTTCTTTTCCTCAAATTATCCAAAGTTAGAATCCTCCCCCTTCGCCGTAGTCCAATTAAAAAAGTTACCTTAGTAGACAGGTTTCACCTCTTCTTCTTTTTTTTGATAGGTAATAAGGAAATATTATTAAAAAAAGAATAGAAAAAAGATACACAGAATTCACAATAGTGAACAAAGAACAAACAGAAACAAAGAGGAACAAAAAAACATCAAACTATTCTATGAGACAAAATGACTTCACCTCTTCCACTCTTTCAAGGGAAGAGGTAATTACCTCTATCAGATAAAATTGAATAAATGACTTCACTTCAAAATATCTAACCCAAAACCCTAAAGTTTTGGGCTTTAAATTTCACTAAGAATGTTTTGGGTTTTAAATTTCACTAAGAATGATGTGGTTTATGAAGTCTAATGAGAGTTCTTGATGGATTAAAGGCTAGGGTTTAGTGTTAGGACATTAGGGTTCCAGTTATGGTTCTCTGGTTAAGGTGATTATGGTGTATGATGGATGTTCTTGAAGTGAAATGTACTAGGGTTTCATGGAAATGAGGCTAGGCTTTTGGATTATGAGTGTCGATTTGGTTGGTGATGGGTCTAATGCATGCAAATGGTGAGTGATTAATTGGCCTGTGACTTCTTAGAGAGTCACCTTCTCCAAATAATAGATAACTTCAAGGGATACTCTAGCTCCAAGAGAATTAACAAGAGAGAAAGCAAGACTTAAGCAACAAATGATTATTTTTTGTTCATATCCCAAATGTAAGTTACAATGATTTATTTATACATCTCACGCCCTAATCTTATTGGCCATACATGGCTCACTCTTATTGGTTGTGCATTAAAAAAATTACACATGTAATTAATGTGTTAAATGTGCATGAGCCCTAACTAACCCAATCTCCTTGTGAGTTTCAGTTAGCTCAATTAATAAAGTCTCCAATCTTTGAATAAGAGATCTGGGATTCAATCCCTGCCTACACCAAAAATTGATTAGTGTCTTGGTCTGATGATAAAGAGCTATCATCAGAAGCAGACACCATAAGTTAAAACTCTCTCTCTCTCCCCCCCCCCCCCCCCCCTCCCAAAAAAAAAAAAAAAACCTAACTCACTTTATCCTTGTAACTAGCTAACCCTAATCATGTGCCAAGCTTGTAAGCTGATCCCACTGAGCTCTTGGCTAACTAATTAGGGATGATCCACATGCATGGGAGTGAGGGGGAGCTGCCACAGGAGTTTGGGAGCATTTGGACAAGGGAGTGCCAAATGACGGCAAAAGTGCCGATTGGCCTCCACTCAGTGTCAATCGTCACTTAACTTATCTCGTGTTCCTAACACTTTGCTTCAATTAAACACAACCCTTTCACACAACTAGTTCAAAATCCTCTTTATTTCTTTGTAGTCTTGAGAAAAATCTTAAATTAGGACTCTATTCCTCGTTAGTCATCATTATCTTGGATGAGAAATTTTGTCAAGTGGTTGGTGGGAAAATGTTTTAGCAAAGAATTTGTAGAACGATTTTGGCTGTGAACAGTGAATAAAAGAACAGTACCAATGCGAAAAGAAAGCAATAAGAGAAATAAAGAAGAGAACAATAAGGCTAATGTGCCTCAATACTCAAAATGCTTGATATTTTGTTGATCAACTTCATTTCTTCTTTAGGTACTAAGCACAAATGTATACATAAGAACCCTTTCTTGTACTAGTAGTATTAGGAATCCTAAGTTAACTAGTAAACTAAAAACCTAATAAAAGACTAACTTAAAATTTAGATTGAACTAAACTACCAAAATATCCTTAATTTGCAGGAATTGAGGAAATTACAAATTTACCCTCGAATATAAAATTGATCAAAACTAATGAAATAAAAACACAAATAAAACTCAGGTTTAGCCCTAAAACACACATAATGAGACCTTTAAAACCACATAACTTTTACTTTAATTATTCACACGTGGGTCACATAAAATAAATCTTAAATAGACAAATTTGTGAAGTAGTATTAAATCAATCTTCCATGACTCTCTCTCTCTCTCTCTCTCTCTCTCTCTCTACACGCACGTACGCGCACGCACACACAAAAGGCTTGAAGAGCATAAAGACATACCCACCTCCCCATCCCTCAACACACACCCATGCATGCAGAGTACACAACCCAATATTATTTCTACATAACCAATACTCCCCAATTAGAGTTCTCAGTTTAGCCAAAATTAGTAGAATCACACACCCCACCAAATTAGAAACAAAAATTTCAGCTCATTCCAAAATATCCAAAAATTAAAAAAAGGAAAAGTACACAAAATCTCCATGTGGTTTCTCTATAAAACAAGAAAGCCCCCTAAAGTTTTGAGTGTAATACTTAATCCACATTGGGTATTTTTTGTTTGTAAACCGTTAATTGTGTCATACTTAACCCCCAAAGGTTTTTGAGTGTAACACAATTAACAATTTACACATTAAACAATACCATAGGAGGTTAAGTGTTACACCCAAAACCTCAATGAAATTCCATGTTTTAGGTGAACTCCACAAGGGGGATTTGTGGATTTTTCCCAAAAACAAAACAAAACAAACTTGTCTTTCATGCTCTGTCGCTCCTTCACGATTTGCAACCCCATATGATGGGGTTTTTTCCTTTATTATCATTTGGCAATGTAACAGATGAATATGGTCGAAAAAAGTAATAGATGTATATCAATGTAATGGATTTGATAATTGGGATTTGGTTTTGACACTATGTATTGAAGCTCATGATGTAATGAGAATGGAAATGAGTTAGTGTTAAGGAAAATGATCTTGACATTATGTAATGATTTGGTTTGTTAATTTATCGACAATTCTTCATAATGACTTGAATGTGAACCTCACTCAAGCGAAACTTCTCACTCGACACTTTGCTCAACCAACTTCGAGTGAACCTTATCTAGTGTTAAATAGAAACTTTGTTTGACTTTCGTGTGACATTCGCGCGAGCGAAAGTTCAGTCATTCTTGCTTGACACTTAGCTCAAGTGAACCTCCACATCAGCTAAATTATTTGGGTTAAATGAGTTCCATTTGCCACATCACCTTTTTCCATCCAACAGTTGATTGTAGGGACCTTTTTAAAACAAGCATAATATAGAGGAACTAAAATGAAACATTTTAAAGGATAGCTACCATTTTGAAGAGTTATTTTTTTTATATAAGTAACGTAAGAAATTTTATTTAAAAAAACCAACCAAGTACACTAGAAGTGTACTACTGTGGCACAAATCAAGAACCATTACAACGATCAATAAAATCAGGGAGACAAAAACAAGAATAAGAAGGCAAAACTAAACTCCAATCAAGGAGAGTACGGAAAAAGAAAGACTTAATGTCAAGAATAGATAGTTCACAATCCTCAAAGCATTTAGCATTCCGCTCCCGCCATAAGCACCAACACAAACAATGCTACACAAACCTCCATAAATCTATATTTCGATGTCCACCAAACTTGCCTTGCCAAAAAGCTAAGAACTCACTAACTTTATATGGAATAACCCAATGTATACCAAACAAACAAAATACCATAAACCACAACTCATAAGGACAATGAAGAAGAAGGTGATCCCTTATTCCCCACACCTTTTACACATAATAATCACATTATTGGATGAGAAAAACATGCCAGGTCTTCATAAATCATCACCAAAACTATGTTGAAGCTTTGCATGGTAAAAAAGAATTATTAAATAGTAAAATATAATTAATCAAAGATTATTTTGTAACGAAGCTTTGCTCAATTTTGGTTCACAACTAGCGATTTTCAAGAGAAAAATGTAGTATGTCACAGAAGAACAGATTATTCAGCATATAATTAAAATAATGTTGCAATTGCTAGTCAGTGTGCAACATGCAGAAGTCAGATTAGAAGTATGATTAAGTATGATACAAGACAAAAATCAATTAAATTTTTCAACTGCTATCACAAAAGTAAGAAGAGCTAAGTTCTTGATTATCAAAACTATGTTCAAAAGGCATAAAAGAAGACAATTATAAACAAAGACATTTTAAAGTTAGCTAACCAGGGCCCAACAAGAAAGATCCAATTACTTTGAACCATATCATACATAAGCAATCAGCAGCCAATTGTTAAAAAGCAGTCCCCCCCTGTGATTCCTTTTTTAGCTCTATTTACTTTATTCCCAAAAGATCACTCCAGTCTCCAACCAATCATGAATATTATGTATATATAATTGAGAGTCAGAAATCAACCAAAGGAAAAAAGAAAAAAAAGAAAAAAATCCATACATACCCATCTGGATACAGATTGCCTCTAACAGGTAAAATGGAAGAGGAATCAACTTTTTTGTTAGAAGCAAGCAAATTGTTGGTCTTGGCCCTCTTGGGGTCTCCTATCCCATCCTCAATTAGAGAAACCAAATCCCCTTTATCCATATCCACAAAACTCCCTAGTTTAAGTTCCAAACCCTTTTGTGGGGTCCTCCATTTTCTGTACAAAGGCAAGAGAAACGATCCGGGTTTATCATCTTTATCATCATCCTCTGAGTCACGCAAATCCTGGACGATCGGAGAAGATACTGAGCCATAAAGGACCAGAGCCAATAGAGAGATACCCAGAAAGGCCAATAGCTTTCTTGGGTTGAAAATGAAGCTTCTGCTAACTGTGCGTGGAAGATGAACCTGTGGATTTGGTACTGATTCTGGTTGTTGGGGTGGACGAGGGTCTTGTGGATCATTGTTGTTGTGGTGATGGGGTTGTATTTGTTGTTGTTGAGTTTGGGTTTGGGTTGGGGTTTGAGGAATAGTACCAGTAGTGTTGGTGGAGATAGTGAAAGCAGTGATGGTTTTGCCTAGTGATGGGTTGTCTGGTGGTGGAAGAGTGATTATTACAAACCCTTTAACTTGTGGTGGTGCCTCATCAGAATCCATTGTCTAAATTAAGGAAAAAAGCTAAGGATTCGGAGGCTGGAGTAGAGAAGTACTGTGTGTCTTAACTCCTGTTGAGAAAAAGGGTGTGTCCCTTGTAGGGGAGAGAAAAACATGTACACACTACACACACGGTTGTCTCAAAGACACGCTCTGTGGGAATGTGTCCGAAAAGTCAATGTTTTCAATGCATGGACGAAGTCCAAGTACACAGCGAAGGATCCTGGAAATTTAATAGGAAAAAGAGAAGCCCAAAGTAGCCAAGTAGGCTAAAGCGTAAGACATTGAAGCCTACATTACATTCTACTCGCTTGGCTTACTTGACACTTCATTTTTTTTTTTTTTTTCAATTTTTTTTTTTCTCCCTAAAGAAAATATTTTTTTATTTTTCGTCTTTGAAATTTAAAGAGTTCAATTTTCTATCCCTACAAATTTAAAATGTTACTATACATTTTCCCTTTTTAGTCACTCTTATTATGTTTCAGGCATAAAAATAAAACCTAAATGAAATTTTAAGGACAAAAGTAGCAGCTAAAATATTTCGTTTTATTCCTAAAATATAAAACATGTTGTCAAAAATATGTAACGGAAAGTTGATGAAAGGTAGAAAACTAAAAAGAGTAACATTTTAAATTGGACACAAATATAATATTTTAAATTTAAATAACAATGGTAGAAGTAGAACATATACCATACATCAATGACAAAAAGAATATTTTTTTCAAACGCAATTTTTTTAGTACGCAAATGAATTCTTTATTCTTGTGATTATGATACTTAAAGGTGATTCAGGTGAATGATGCTGGCATACTTAGCTCATGTTTAGTTCCACTGAAAATGCCTAGTTTTTTTGTTTTCATTTCTTGTTTGGCTTGTTACTATTATTGGCTGTAGCATTAAGTTACAATTAAATTTGTAATCTAACTCTGTCCTTTTGATATTATATTTCACCATGGAATATTTTCGAAGGATGGTATGGTTACTATACCTCAACTTAAATAATATTCTATCTAATAAAAGTGCAGGAGATGAACTTGGAGATGGCCCCAAGGATTTGGGCTAGATAAGAATAGGCCTGTTCACAGGTCGGTCTGGGTCGGGTTTATGCCCAACCCGGAACCGACCCAACCAGATCGGGTGGGCAAACTTTCAACCCGCCTCCGACCATCAGAGAAGTCAGTTCGGACGGGTTGGAACATCAACAAGCGGTGGTCGGGGTCGGTTGGAGTCAAGATCTGGAAAATAAAGAAAATCCGGCTAGAAAATGATGAAAATCGGCCAAATCCTTTGAGTTTTCGCCAGAAATAGCCAAGATCTCGACTAGATCTAGCGAAATCTCTCCGGATCTAGCCAAGAGCTCAACTAGATCTAGCGAAATCTCACCGGATCTAACCAAGATCTAGGCCAAAAAACATCTCAAAACTCACTAGAATTATCAAATAATGCCGGAATCTGGGTTTTGCTCGCGCGGAATCTGGGTTTTTCTTGCCGGAATTTGGGTTTCTCACCGGATTATGGGTTTTCGCCGGTCGGTTCGGGTTTTTCGGATTTTAGGGGGGAAAACCCGCCAACCAACCCGCCGGTTACGGGTTCTGGAGGTGGAGACCTGCCGCTGACCGTCACCGGCGTCGGGTCGGCCGGTACTCGGGCCGGATTGGACAGTTTTTGTGGGTGGGTCGGGTACCGGTTTTCTGTGGACAACCCTAGATAAGAAGATACACCTAAGGAATGGGCTCGACCCAAGTTAAGGGTAATAAAAAGAATAGTCTTCCCTAGGCTAAAGGTAAACTGTATCCACCATCATTAAGAGCCAAGGTAATCGCTCTTCCCAACATTCGTAACCGAGGTGAGGGACATGGCCTATACCCAAGGTATTTGGGGAATCTCGGGAAACATCATTCTTCCTCGGATATGAACTTCTATCTTCTAAATTTGCCCCTAGGGACATGAAAAGGAGAACGCAAAGCCCAATAAAACAGTCACATCCGCATTAATGATGTTCCTTACCTAATGTCAACCACATTAAATGCTGAGTGACTAGCGTGAACAATGGAAGCACCCCTAAAAGTCCTCCTTAATGATCAAAATATGGCAAAATAGAGGGTTGATGGGACAAATATCCCCCAAATCCAGATAGGGACAAGCCATCTAGAGAAAGAGGTAAGGGGGGAAGATGGCTTTAAAAGGAGGAGATGGGCAACAGGGTGAAGGGTTCAGAAAATTAGAGAGTGAAAGTCTAGGTAAGACAAGAGAGAGAAAGATAAGCTAGAAATATTTTTTTAAGAGTTTTCAACCTTTGAATCCTACTCATGTACCTCAGGAACATTGTTTCTACATATATAAAAGCTTGATTTGGCTCTTTATGACCTTTTGTTTGTTGCTTAAACCTCCCATTCTAGATCTTTTCCCATATTTCAAAAATTAGTTATGCATATCAAATATTATCTCCACTATCCTTGTGTTAGTTGTTTTTGAACCCCACAAAAAGCAATATGCTTTTAGTCAATTTCTCTTTTCATAATTAGTTAATTACTGCTCATGAGTCTTTTTTTTTTTTTTTTTTACATCACGTTGCAAAAAAATAATTAGGAAAAAAAAAGGCTTCAAAAATAAAATTCCACCTCGCTAAAGATAAAGTACACAATACTTTTTAATATAGATAATTACACATAATGAAGTACTTATTTTAAGATGATCAGTAATGACTAAAGGATCATTATGATATCACCACACATCTGCTAGATCTTCAATAGAAAAATTAATTTCAAACGAATGAATTTTGGATCCGGTCTTGAGCCTCTTCAAGACTAGTTGTGCTCCCTCACTTATCCCTTCCTTATCTTCATGGTAGCAAAGGGGATTTGACTTCTAGTTGTAAGAGTTTTCCAAAAATTTTACAAACAATACTTGCAATTGAATTAATATAACTTAATTTGATAACTACTATTCAAATTTGGAAGTTGAGGGGAAAACATTCAAATCATTTTTTCTCATAGTGCATATTTTCATGTCATGTGTTTTTTTCTCCTCTTTGGACATATCCTACTTCTTTTGTTATCATGCATCACACAAGTAAGGACTAATTTATCAATAATTATAATTTGAGATATTCAACAAACTCTATATAAGAGAAGTTCATAATACATTAAACCTCCGCTTGCTTCAATTGAGAACATTTTTAATGTTTGTTTCTAACCCTAAAATGGATTGAAAGCATTTTCTACTTTTTTATTGGAACATAAAATCATTAACATTTATTACTATTCTAAATCTTTTATAGAAAAAATAAATAAATAAGGGTTTTTGTTTTTTGTTTTTTGAATTTATTTATTTATTTATATAAACTAGAGAATTTCATTCAATCACAAAAAGTATACAACTAGAACAACAACAGAGACAGTAATACAATAGATTTTGGTATACCTGGATCGTATGTCATATCTATCTAATTCCCCAAAGCATGAATTTCTATAGAGAACAACGGCAAAATCTTTTATAGAAACTCCAGAAAGACTACTAAAATTAGCCTCTAAATATTCTAAAGCATGGATAGTAGCAGTCCTGGTTAGGGAAGTAAGGTTAGACCTTCGAGTGCCTTGGTGAGCTTTGTTACACTTGTTCCATATCATCCAGGTAGTTGTAAAAAATATTGTAATCTCCAACTCTTTTAATCTATTTATCATTTGGTTTGCCACATCCACAAACGATAGATTTGATTCATTTGAGCATTGGGGCAGAGTATTTCTCAAGCCTGTAAAACTCCACATCTCTTTAGCATATGTACAGCGCAGCAAGACATGGTCTATTGATTCCTCCCCATCCTCACAACATTCACATCCAACATCATGCAAAATTTTCCTCCGAGTCAGATTACATTTAGTTGGCAATATGTCTCTACAAGCTCACCAAATGAGTGTTTTGATTTTATTACATACCTTAACTGCCCAAATTGATTTCTAAATACGGTTACTTTGCAAGTGGTTTGATGATTGGCCATGAGAGGAACTCAGTTGTTGAGTCCAGATAATTTTATATGCACTTTTGACTGAGAATTGACCCATGCTTGAGTATGTCCAAGCTTGGATGTCTTGCCCCGCTCTATCACTCAATGTTATAGATTTAATAACCTTAGCTTCATGGGGGAGAAACATTTGATCAATCAAAGATACTCGCCAGGATCTTGTGGATGAATCAATAAGGTTATCCACTGTTTCAATTATAGACATTGTAGGGCACGGGGACAACACCTTAAAAGATAATGGGGTTGGTAGCCATCGATCTTGCCAAATTCAAATTCTATTTTTGATCCCTACCCACCATTTTAAGCCATTTTCTAAGAGAAATTTTGCTGCCACTATGCTTTCCCATGCAAGCTTCCAGAATTTTATGATGAGTCTTGTAAGTATGATGTACTAGGGAAATACTTTGATTTATAGACCCTGTATAACAATGAGTGCATATTCTTAAATAATCTTCATCCTTGCTTAGCCAACATAGCTAAATTAAATGAGTGAAGATCCTGAAACCCAATTCCTCCCATCATCTTAGGCATACAAAGTTTAGGCCAACTCAACTAGTGCACTTTCTTTTCTTGTCACATTTGACCCCACCAAAACCTACTCATCATCCCTTCAAATTCTTTAAGCAGTCCTTTAGAAAGAAAGCAGTATCCTATAGCATATATGAAAATGACCTATAGAACCACTTTAAGCAAAATTTCTCTACCAACTTGAGACATCATTTTTTTCCTTCCATTCTTTTAATTTACTTCATACTTTTTCTTTAATTCAAGCAAAAGCCCCTTTTTTGTTACACCCCAATATGCTAGGCAACCCCAATTACTACTTATATTCTAGAACTGTCTCAGCACCCAAAACTTGTTTAATTGCTTCTTGAATATATATCATTGTTGTTGCTAAAAAAGATGAGGTTTTCTGTGTTTGTTAATCTTTAGTCCCGATGCCACCACATACAAATTAAGTAAGGTTATGGCTTGTTGACACTCTTCTAATTAAGCACGACAGAATAGTAAACCATCATATGCAAATAAGAGGTGAGAGACACAAGGGTCACCTCTACCTGTAGTAATTCCCCTTATCATTCCATCTACTTCTGCCTTCCGAATTAGTGCAGTAAGGCCTTCACCACAAAGCAAGAGGAGATAAGGTGATAAGGGATCACCTTGTCTCAATCCTTGAGAGGGTAAGATGTAACTTGTAGGATTACCATTGACTAGCACAAAATAATAAACCATGGTTATGCATATTGTTTGTTTGTTTAGACCCCTAAAACCAAATTGTTTAACCTATTATATTAACCAAGTGATTACTTAGCTTAATTATTCAGATATAAGTTAAACAAAAATAAATCATATCATGCAAAGATATAGAAAAGTAAATAACACCATGATATGATGACCTAGGAAAACCAATGAAACGAACTGTTTCAAGGTAAAAACCTAGAAAGGATTTGACCTAACTATCCTCAAGGTAAAACAAATCTACTATAAGAGAATTGAAGTTTTTTACAATCAAATTTAACCCTAAATCTATTGCTACCTCTAATAGTAACTTACTGATACGACCACATGCAAGCTCCGAATTTACAAACTCCTTCTCTTCTTGGATTTACACCAACACAAGCCGCCTTGCTTGTGACTTTGAGATCTCACTCAAAGGTTTTAGATCACTGTCGGTAATGATCTCGATGCAGCAACTATGTTCTACTAATGCTTGATTGTAGTTTTAGCTCCAGTAGATTCTTGTGTAGTTAGAAGGTACAAAACCTCTCAAATCTCAAAAAGAGTAACACACAAGTCTTCTTAGAGTCTTCAAAACGTGGTTAGGATTTCCCTTTTATATGTGGAGAATTTTAGATGAAACCCTAAACATTTTCGCAAACTTGGGCCTGTTCAAAAATTCTGCAGAAAAAAACTGTGCCTCCGATTTTCAATCGATCAAGCTAATTCTCGATCGGTCCAGCAAGGCAGAACTACACTCCCTTTTTCTGCAATCAGCTAGACTTGAACCTGGAAACAACCACTTTTAAGCATTGCCTAAATACCTAAACTAAACATGTTTTGTTCTCAATTTGCCAACACAATAAAAATATGATTCTAAATATTTAAATCTATATCTTTAGAACCTAACAATCTTCCTTTTTGGCAATCCATGACAAAACACACATAAATAATGAAATGCTTAAATTTAAATACCTGCCCAAATACAAGTTATTGCCCTAATACAATCCTTACACAACTACTAACTATTAGTTGCTAGTATAGACAACAGTTGTTGAAAGAATTAACCTGTAAATTCTTGAAACACTGAAAACAAACCATAAACGCATGTGTGGAAAATACAAGTACCATAATCTAAGTTTAAAAAAAAAAAAAAAAATTGAACTTTAATTCACAAAACATATAAAGAGACTGTGAACACACCAATAATGAATAACCTCATCATCAACAAATATCATAACCAATAAGCACATCAATGTTTGTGAATCAAGAACATACACACTAAACAGATATAAACAATGAAAATATAAACAACAAAACCAAAGGGAAAAAAAAACATCAAACTCCCCCTGAATACAATAAATCTACTCCCCCTACGTACAAAAAGTCCTAAAACTACTCCCCCTTTTTGTTACGAATTGCCAAAGGCAAAATCAGTCCTCAAAGGGTGGAGGAGGTGAGAAGACACTCCTATACTCCATAAAATCTGCTCTCAAGGAAGCAACCTCCATCAGCAACTCATCGAGAAGCTGTCCATGAGCCTTCTATGTAGTCATGAAAGACTCCATCATGTCATGTAGTGAGAGAAGAGGGGCAACAGTAGGGTCTGCATCGTCAGCACCACCAGAAGGATCCATAGCAGCAGTCGAATCCACAAAAGTCTCCTCAGCAGCAGGCATAGCACCAGAGCCAGGAGATGCAGTAGAAGCTGCTCCTCGTGATCTTTTAGACGACCTAGTGCTTGGCTCAACACTCTTCATCTGTGCTTGTCGCTGTCTAAGATAGGTGGCTCCTATAGGGGAAGTGATGTGAACTAACTCTAAGGGAGGAAAATCTGACAACCTTAAAAACCTCAAAATCCTATATATGTACATGGGGAAGAACAACTTTTGAGCTTTACTAGTACTCCTATAGATATCGACAATGTTTTGAATAAACATAGAGAGAAAACACATAGAACCATCAGTGACAAGAGCATAAAGAAATGCACACCTATCTATGGGAACAGTATGAACATGAGAAATAGGATAGATGTTATGACAAGAAATCTTTAAGTACAAAGAATTAACCTCAGTGATTCACAAGAACTGATTCTTGGTTTAGTACCCTAAGAAACAGGACACCACAAAGAAGTGACATCATGTCATCAATAGCAGGAAAATCAGTGTATAGGTATGTGGGTTTACGAACTTTTGGCACTCCTAAAGCTTCAGAAACTGTTTGCTTATTTATGGTAAACTCTTGACCCCTGATCCAGGAAGTCAAGTAATGACTACCCGTCATTTCAGGGTAGATAGAGAGATTTGAATAAAACTCTCTAATCAAAGTTGCAGGAGGAGGATTAGACACCTCACACAAAGAAACCCAGTTCCTAAACACAAAGTTCCTACGAATGGATGGATCTAGCTCACTCAAGATAATCTCTCTTTCACCCCAAATATACCTATATTTAGTTAAGATCTCATAAGTCTCTTCACACTTATCAGTGAGAAACCTAACTCTATCAAAATAAGCTGAACCAAAATTCCTATTTGCTCTAGTTTTGAACTTCTTACCAACCTTAGAAGCCATGACTTCGATAGAAACAAAGAAAACACAACAAAAACCAAGGGTAGACTGCATTAAGAAGGGTTAGAGACAATATAACATGCAAATTTGAAAAACTATATGATACATGATCTAATGCTCTAAACAGTCTAAAATCATCATAAGTTTTAAAATTGACCAAGAAATTTAAGAATTATAGAAAATCCCCAATTTTGAAAACCTAATTTTTAAAAACAACTTCATTTTGATCAATTGAACAACATAACAAGTACAAAACATGTTATAATCACTCAATCTATCAATCACACAGGTCAATTTTGTCCAATTTAGCCCAATTTCACAAAATCCCCAAATCTCTCAAGAACATTAGAACCCTAATTTCAAAATTTTCAATCAACCACAAATTTTTTGAATTATAGCATGTGAATCATGTTTATATGATGCATGAACAAAACCCCATGATTTAGTTTTGATCAAAAACCCCAAAAACATCAAAAACCCCAAATTTTGAAAAGTGCAAAAATCCCTAAAAAATGCATGAAAAATACATGAAAACATGTAATATGATCAAAAAGAAGGGGCAAAAGTGTCTTACCTTAGGATTAGGAAGAATACCTTTGAAACTTTGACCAAGAAAACAACAATTTTTTTTTTTTTTTAGAGAAGGGATTGAGAGAGGAATCAAAGAGATAGACAAAAAGCTATTGGAAAAGTCAGATATGATTCCTATATGTTTTTGAAAATCGAAATCTAGTCAGTTAAGAGGAATCAAGCAGGAATCGAAATGTACATGAAGAAAGGTTCAACTGGTCGAAAGGAATCGGGAAGGAATTGAATGGACTCAAGACTTTAAATCAAAAACTTGTTTTTCTTCTTCACATTTCGATCGATCGAATTCTAAAGGAACAAAAATTTTGAAAAATTCTGGAAAAAAATTTATGCGGAATCATTTGGAAAACTGTTTTTGTGATATGACATGTATGTTCGTGACTTCAAACGATTTTCAAAACCAAACTTTTCAAAGAAAAATTCAACCTTTATCAAATTTCTTCAAACGTTTCTTTTTTCACACCCCCAAAATGCATTAAACACATTAAGAAGTTAAATTTTGGAAGGCCACAAAACTTAACACACAATCACATGTACAGAGTTTAACAAGGATTTGCTTGTGGTGTGTGCAACTAGTAAATGTATGAGATACTCACAAGGTGATATGTAAATAGAAAATAATCACACTTTCTACATTATTCATCACATTAGTTTGAAAGTGACTATCACCTAAAGAGTTACATCATATAACTCCCACATCTTCTAGAAAACACGCTTGCATCCATGCATTTTTTTTTTTTTTTTTTTTTTGCTTTTTCTTTTTCTTTTGAAGCATATTTTTCTTTTTGCTTCTTTTATCTATCGTACAGTAACACCTTAAGTATTTTGCTGTGCAAGTGCTACACCTTACCGAGCGCGGTTTTTATGATTTGCACACAGGTGTTCATGATTGGCGAGTAACAATGGTGAGATGGTTATTTATACCTTTCTCCTAGGATTTTTTAGTCCTTACAATCAAAAGAATGTGACTTCAAAGTCAAGAGCACGTGCTTAAAAATCATAAACAACTCACACAACATAAGCACTACATAGCACAAACTAGCAAAGTGCAGAAAAATAAAGCTCATCAAAGCTAAACAAGGTACACAGTCATGATATGTAAATTTCATAGGCCAACCTCAATTGCACATCTTGAAGATGTATAATACAAAAACCTTTCTTTTCTTTTCTTTTCTTTTTTTGAATTTTTTTTTTTAAAAAAAAATTGAAAAACAAAAACAAACCTAGATTGTAATGTATGAATGTTACGTAAATGCAAACCTAAAGAAAAACAATTTTGGTCATAGGAGATAGACTCACTGAGGCTGAGTCTTTTGCATCCAGACCTTTTTAGATGCAAACTTAAAGTTGGAATTTCTATTAGAATTAACCCTAATTTCAACTCCAGTATTGGTATAAAGGTTAAGAACCTTTACCAGCTCATGAATAAGTGCCGCAAGATCTTGTGTTTTTGGCACAAACACTTTTTGTTTGGAAGCTTGCTTTAATACTTGCAACTTAAAGCAATTTGGTTTAGCATGTCTAACTCCACCACAAAAGTGACAAAACCACTGAGGTTTGTGGTTTTTCTTACTTCCAGATTGATTGGGATTCTTAAGTTTAGACTCACTTAAATCTACCCTAGTTCTTCTAGAAGCTAGAACTACATCCTTATGTACCTTAACTTCAGAGAGAGTTAGATTAACATTAGAAGATGATGTAGCAGGTATAAATTTAGGAGGATTCACCACAGTAGTAGATCCACTCTCAACAAACCCTAAACCTATCTTATCAGAAACAGACTTTTGAACATGTAACATCTCATCTAGTTTAGAGGTAGAAGTTCTATCTATTTGTTCTCTAGCAATAGACAATTCTAATTCTAAACTTTTAACCTTTTCAATCAAAGACATGTTCTCAATCTTAACAAAGTTCAAAAGTTCATTAGCATCAAACAACTTTAGCAGCAAATTCTTCTTTTCATGTTCATGAGTGTTTATCTTTTTCAACCCTAATTCAACACTCATAGCATCTTTAGCTGCTATCTTGCAAAGCTTGTTGTAAGCTTCTTGCAAATCTGCATTCTCAGAGTTCCCCATCAGAAGAGTTCTCATCAGCAGTCTCAGTTTCACTTACTACAGCAGTAGCAGTGAAAGCCATGAAGTTTCCTTCCTGATCACTTTTAGACTCATGATCTGAAACTTCATCATCACTCAGAGTGACAGCCATAGTTTTACCTTTTGACCTCAAGAAGGTTGGACACTCAGATTTTAGATGACCATAACCCTGACAACCATAACAATGTTGTCCTAAAGAACTATTTGAAGATTGACCTACTTTATCTTTTGATTTTTCAGTGTTGTTATTTTTGGTAGTGTCATTCTTCTTAACATTCTTAGTATCAACATTGTTTCTATTTCTTGCCCTCCTATTATTGTTTCTCAGAAAATTTCTAAAATTCTTGGCAAGATAAGCAATCTCAATAGATGAGAGTTCATCATTAAATCCTCAATCATCAACATCATCAATAGATTTTAAAGCCATAGATTTGGATTTATTAGCTTTTGGTAAGTTAGATTCATAGGACTGAAGAGATCCTACAAGTTCATTTACAAGGATAGAATCAACATCTTTACTTTCAGTTATGGCAGCCATTTTAGGTCTAAAATCCCCAGTCAATAATCTAATAATTTTTCTAATAATTTTCGGTTGATCATATCCTTCACCCAAATTAAAAGCAGAATTGACAATATCATTCAACTTAGCATAGAATTCATCAAAAGACTCATCATCAGACATTCTAATACTTTCAAATCTAAAGGTCAATTGTTGCAATTTATTAATTTTTACTGCCTTAGTACCTTCATGCACTATTTGCAAGATGTTCCAAGTAGTGTGAGCAATCTCCACATTTGAGATCCTCTTAAATTCTTCCATAAAAATAGCATTGAATATTGCATTCATAACCTTACTGTTAAAGCTTGCTGCTTCCTTTTGGGCAGTAGTCCATTCACTAATAGTTGTGGTTGGTCTTTCCCAACCGTTCTCAACAGACGGCCATACTCTATCATCAATGGATTTCAAGAAGGCTTTCATCCTAACCTTCTAGTAACCATAGTTATTCCTATCAAAGTGTGGGGAGATCACTAGAGAGCGATCGTGTTCCATGACAGCAGGGGTCAAGGATCAACTCTAGGTTAAGAAACCTAAAAACAAGAGCTAACCCGCTTTGATACCACTTGTTTGTTCATTGAGACCCCTAAAACCAGATTGTTTAACCTATTATATATAACCAAGTGATTATTTAGATTAATTATTCAGATCTAGGTTAAACAAAAATAAATCATATCATGCAAAGATGCGGAAAAGTAAATAACACCACAATATGATGACTTAGGAAAACCAATTAAACAAACCGTTGTAAGGTAAAAACCTGAAGATGATTTAACCTAGCTATCCTCAATGTAAAACAAATCCACTATAAGAGAATTAAAATTTTTTACAATCAGATTTAATTCTAAATCTATTGCTACCTCCAGTAGTAACTTACTAACACGACCACGTGCAAATTCTGAATCCACAAACTCCTTCTCTTCTTGGATTTACACCAACACAGGTCGCCTTGCTTGTGACTTTGAGATCCCACTCAAAGGTTTTAGATCACCGTCAGTAATGATCTTGATGCAGCAACTATGTTCTACCAAAGCTAGATTGTAGTTTTGGCTCCAATAGATTCTTCTGTAATTAGAAGGTACAAAACCTCTCAGATCTCACAAAGAGTAATACACAAGTCTTTTTAGAGTCTTCAAAACGTGGCTAGGGTTTCCCTTTTATATGTGGAGAAATTTAGATGAAACCCTAAATGTTTTCGTGGGCTTGGGCCTATTCAAAAATTCTACAGAAAAAAACTATGCCTGTGATTTTTGATCGGTCGAGCAAGGCAGAACCACACTCCTTTTTTTTGCAATTAGTTGGACTTGAACCTTGAAACAACCACTTTTAAGCATTGCCTAAAAACCTAGACTAGACATGTTTTGTTCTCGGTTTGCCAACACAATAAAAATATGATTCTAAATATTTAAATCTAAATCTTTAGTTACTAACACATATCATTATTAATTGTATCCATTTAGAGTGAAACCCCATTTTCTCCATAACTCTATGTAAATAACCCCCATTCAACCTAGTAATAAGTCTTTTAAGGACCATTTGACCTACTTGACACCCCCCCAAAGGATAGACCCAAGTGGGGGCCTAAAGGGGCCCGGGTCTCCTCTGGGCCCCAAAAAAAAAAAAAATTAGTAGATAAAAAAAAAAAAAAGACTTGGGCCCCCCCTTAGTTTCATGAATCACAACCAGTTAGCCCAGTTAACAACCCATGTAAATCTTTAAAAAAAAAATTTTAAGGAAAAAAAAAAAAAAAAAAAAAACCCTAGCAGTCCAAAACAGCAAAACCAAACGGAACAAGTGAAAAACAAAGGAAAAAAGAAAAAAGAAAAGAGAGAGATGAGACAAAGAGTGAGAGGCGAGACTTAGAGAGATTCACGCTGCCGCTCACGCCACCACCACGCGAGAGAGAGACCCATCTCGCAGAGTCGCAGACGGCAGACCCGTCCCTGTCAATTGTCGGCATCGCATGCCCAAACGGGAAACGGCCACACCAATGCCACCACGGCTCACTCGAGACCCATCTTACCGCTGGTTGCTCGATCTGCCCAGCCCAACTTCTTTGCTCCAGCCTTCACAGTTCACAAGTATTTAATCTATCATTTCCTTCAAAACCTAATATAATATTTGTGAATCTTAGAATCTAACAACCTATTCTTGTGGACTTGTGGTGTTTGTGTTTTTACTGATGTGTGATGAACTAAGTTGGTGATTGTGAATTTAATCTATGCTTGAAGTTTTTTTTTTTTTTTTTTTTTGGATTTTTGGCTTTGTGACTCTCTGTCACTTTGTGTTTATGACTCCTAGGAATGGCAACGGGTCGGGTTCGGGCCGGGTTTTTCCATACCCGGACCCGACCCGCGGGTCAGGACCCGTGGCCTAGACCCGGCCCGTTTATTAAACGGATTTTTTTGCCGGGGCCCAGACCCGCCCCGCCGGGCCCCGTCCAGCCAGGCCACTTCAGGGCCCAATCTTCAGCCCCTAACAGTGGCCCAATCAATTAGAAAAAAAAAAAAAAAGTTTTCCTGAGAAAAAAAATCATAGCAGTGCAGCACAAACAACCAATCCAAATGAATCTCAAATCAAATCCACCATAACCATTCAAATTTCCTATTCACAGAAACCAAATACATTTGAAATCAAACTATTCACAGAAACCAAATCAAATCTCAACAACAAAATCTAAATCCCCAAACCCACAGGTTAAACAAAAGAATCTAAAATCCCCAAACCCACTAATCAAATAAAGAAAAAATGGAAGAAGAACATCAAAAACCATTGCCGTATATCACCATGGTTGTTCGTCTTCGTGGGTGAGATCGTAGACGCTTTACGGCGAGAATCTTAGATTTTCGTCTTCGTCTTCTTCGGCAAAGAGAGTGAGACCAAGAGGCTGAGAGCATGAGAGAGGCGTGGCTGATAGTTGGTGGCTGACGGCGTGAGACATGAGAGGAGAGTGAGTGGGAGTGAGGGCGTGTGAGGGAGGCGTGACTGAGGGAGTGAGGGCTGTGAGGTTGAGGACTGAGTGAGGGAGGCATGAGTTCTGCGCTGAAGAATGAGGGATTAGATTTAGGGTTAGCTTATAGGTATATATATAGAGGGGGTATTTTTGTAATTTCTGTGTACTGGATTTTTATCCGGGCCGGGTTTCGGGTCGGGTCTCGGATTTTTTGATAAAACCCGGACCCGCTTTGGGTTTTTTTTTAAAAACCCATACCCGACCCTATTTCTAATCGGACCGGGTAAAACCCGGCCCATTAGGGTCGGGCTGGACCGGGTACCCGCGGGTCGGGCAAAAATTGCCATCCCTAATGACTCCCTCTCTTATATTATATAAATTAGAGAGATATATAGAGAGAGAGTAGAGTTTGTAGAGATTAGAGAATATATTAGTGTAGTGTTTGACTGTTTGTTCTTTGTTGACTGGTAGTTGGGCAATAATAGGGACAAGTGACAGAAAAAAAAAAAGGGTAAAGTTAGGAAAAGTTTTTTGTTGCTAGTGCAGAAAGCACAATAAATTCATAGTGTCGGTGGTGGGATTGGGTGAGTGTCAAAAATATGGAGACAAGACAAAGACCAAAGACAAAAGACAAAAACAAATCATATAATATAGAAAATTGTCACACAAATTTAAGAAAAATAACAGTGATTCACTTGCGCCTTTTGTTAACTCATAATGCTAAATTAGATAAATTTATAAATTGAAAAGAAGTGAGAAATACTAAATTTATAATTAAATGCATCATGCATATTACCTAGATTCTAGTATTTGTTTTTAGTTAGTAACAACAACTGTTTATGAGATAATATATGTGATTCTTATTTTATTTATAGATCATGAAAAAATCAACTACTATTGGGTATTTGTCTTAGTTGATAGTTTATTAATATTATATGGATGCATATTTGAAATTTTTTTTTGGCTTAGCTCCCCACCCATCCCCCCCCCCCCCCCTCTTTTTTAATACTATCCAAGATTTCATATGCAACTAAAACGTTATCTATAATTAATTTTCCCACAACAAAAGCACTATGAGTATCAAAGACTTGGTTTGAGAGGATGTTTTTCAACCGATTTGTTAGCATTGTTTTTGGTTGAGTAGTGTTTTCTTTTCTGCCATACAAAACACTGAAAATGCAGAAAATCATTTCTGCCAAAACATACAAAACATAAGCCTCTAGGTGAGTTTTTTTTTTTTTTTTTTTAATAAAATAAAAGAAAAGGTAAAACTTTATTTAGGTTGAGTTTGGATTGCACTTAAAACTAAAAGAGAGAGTTTTTGGTGTTTTTTCTGTAAGTTCCGTGCATTGTTCACGGGACCCCCAAGTACAGAAAAATGCAAATGTTAAGTTAAAACTGGATCCTACGGCATTATTCACACATTTAAAAATTATTTTGTTATAGTATTTTCAATTTTCAGTAATAAGCGGTATTCAAACAGACCCTTAATATATAAAAGATTACAATGTATATGTGTCTTCCTCTAAAAGGTTGAAGGAGGACCATCTGTCACCCATTCTTAGCTTTCACTCCATGCATGTATGACAATAGAGTAGTACCACACTATGATGGACTTTTACCACCACGTCTACTTTCCTATTCACTTTTGGCGCAACTTGGTTCTGAGTCCTCTGACTGCATCGCCCTTGTTTCTGGTTCATACTTCATACACGCCTTCTCTTCCAAGTTCCAAGGTACCGTGTCTGAGCATGGTTGCCCTGGCAACTTGCTTGTTTTCCTGTAACAAGGACTGAACCTCCTCTTCCATGATCTGCACTACTTTCCTTCAAAATAAAAGTTATTTCTAGAGAGTCCAAAGGGACTGCAATTCATTGCTGCATCCCAATCTGGGATATCAATAAGACCATCCACTACTTCTTCATTCCACAACGGGCTATCCCCAACATATTACACTTCCCCAACCTCTTGGGTCGTACTCATATTGATATTGAAATAGTTTAGTGAATATTTAGCGCGATAAACTGGACTTTATAAACAGCTACAAAAAATGGACTTCATAAACAGCTACAAAAAATCTCAATTGTGATTAAACTAGTTCTTTTAAAGTATAATGCAGATATAGTTAGCATTTTTCCTTGAGTAATTACTTAATTTCATTTTGTTTTAGATTATATCGATAACGTTCAGGTCTAATGAATAGATTCTCATGACAGTATTTTATCCACGTTTATGATACAAAATCAACAAATTTAACAAACAGATTTTATCACATAAGCAGCTTCAAATATATATCAAAAGAGACGCAACTAGTGTCCATTCGAAAACACAGTGATGTAAGCTTAACAGAGTAACATCCTCTACACGAATTTGCAAGGTAGAAATTACCGCGGCTAAAATTGTTGAGCCAATGAAGCATTTTTAAATGTCTTCACTAGAGTACCATAGTTTTCGAGTGCCATGGCAGAGCCAGAATGCCTTGGCCACATTTTACCGGAGATGTTCTAATTACCATACTCTCTTTAAAGATTTTAGGCTGCGTTTGAATCGGTGGTAATGCATTTCCGGAAATCAATTTCCACATTTTCCGCGCGTTTGGCAGTTCCGGAAAATTCCATTTTCCGGAAATTCACTTCCTATTTTCCCTTAAACAACGGAAATGCATTTCCGTTTCTATTTTCACTTCAAATCTCATTTTCCGGAAAATCCAGAAGCAGAGAGCACGAAGAGGGAGAGGGAGAAAGAAACAGAGAGCACGAAGAGGGAGAGGGAGAAAGAAAGAGAGAGCCCAGCGCCGGAGTCGATCCAAGCCCAGCGCCCAGCGCCCATCGCCGGCGGACTTGAACCCACGAACCGCCGATCCAAGCCGAGAGACCATCGTCGGCGACCACGAACCTCGAACCCAGTCCCCATCGCACTGCGCCGATCCAGTCACGAGCAGATCCAGTTCCGGAAAATCGATCGCACCGCGCCGTCGATCGTCGATCGTCGAACTCCTTCGAACCCGGCGCTCTTCACACCGGCGAGTCGCGCCGCGCCGCGCCGTCGATCTTCGTCTTCCTCGATCTCTCCGGTTTTTTTTTTTTTTTTTTTTTTAAGTTTGATTGTTGTTTTTGTTTTTTTTTTGAGGAACTGATTGTTGTTGCTGTGGTTGTTGTGTTGTGGTTGTTGCGTTGTTGTTGCCGGAATTTGGTGGTGTTGTTGTTGTTGTTGTTGTGGTGTGGTTGCCGGAATTTTTTGTTGTTGTTGTTGTTGTCGTTGTGTTGTGTTTTTATTGCCGGAATTTGTTGTTGAATTAGTTGTAATATTGAAATTTTTTGTAATAAAATTTGTTTGGATGCTGAGAAAATGTGAAAAATTTTCCGGAAAATAGCATTTTTAGAATACATCCAAACACATAAAAATATTTTCCACAACAATTTTCATAATTCACCCAAACACTTAAACATATTTTCCTTTTCCGGAAAATAACATTTCTGGAAAATATGTATTTTCCGGAAAACGTTTTACACGAAACAAACACAGCCTTAATAATCATCACCATTGTGGAAAATCTAAGCAGCTGCCAAATTCACCAATTGCTCAGTCATTGGTGGGGGAAGCATCCCAAGCACGTATAGTAACATTTGATTGGAAACCTGTCATAATTCCGCATTTTACGTACAGATAGTTATTTAACTTATTTGCACCTTCTGGGACAACAATAGCATTTTACAACCATATGGACCATGTCCAATATATATCCCAATATCATAAGGCAAATAGGTAAAGCCTGCATGTATTCGGCTCCTAAAATCACTGTTTTACCTACATCTTGTGAAATAAATTGGAGAGCCAATTAAGGTAAAAACTAAAAAGCATACAGGAGCTTCGGTTTTTTGTTCAACAAAACAATTAGTCGGTCCTGTTCTCAGGATGCAATGCAATACAAGGAGAAGAAACGTGGCAGTATTGTAACCTGTCCTATGCACAAAAACACAGGACAGAGCAATAATTTGTTAACTGATTCAACTAATTAAGTTCTCCAACATGTAAGAATAAAATGGGTTACAATCCAACAAACACAACACATGATATGAGCTAGAGCTAAAGGTTGACATGACAGTAGTCTTAGTCTATGGACAAATACTCATAAAGAATCAAAAGACAAGAAATTGTTTTGCTGGGAAAAAGGTGGAAAAAAAATCTTCTAACACCTTGTGATATTACATACATCTGTATATTGACTTAACTTCCAGATGGGACCGGAAGACAAACAGAAACTAGAAGGAAAGAAAATCAGTGACAAATTAAATCTAGGTAGACATCATGACCTGATCACTTGACTGTAGTGCTTGGGTGGCAAAGAACCTCACATCAACATCTGGATCCTCACTAAGTTCAATCAGACATGGACGGATTGTCTTCTCCACCACAGACTGATCAACTATGGGAATAAGTGACTGCAACACTTTAGCCACATTGAACTTGATGTTGGGAACCCTGTAAAATGCAATTGTCAACACTGCAGTCCAAGTCATAACAAACAAAAAGAAAGATGTACACAACCAAGGTTGAGAACCCATCAACTTTACCTATCTTTTGATGCATTAATGACCACAGGCAAAAGTTTGGAACAAGTAATTTCTGGTCCCATTACAGGAGCTAATAGAGAAATTGCATGTAGAATAGTCATCCGGTACAAATAGTGTGGATTGTTAATCATGTCTAAGACCTGAAAGAAAATTCCAATTTGTTTAAAACAAAACTAAACCAAAGACAGGAGATAGGTAAACATCCTTAAATAAGAATAGTTCTAATAATAATTTTTTAAGGAAAAAATGTACATGAAATAAAATAGAGCATAAATAGACAATAATAATAATAATGCTAAAGGGGCCAATATTTACCATGTAAAAAAAATTTAAAATAAATGGGAGAACTGCACAATTAGAATGTGGTCATTAAAGAATTTGTCTCTTATGGCAATACACAGGGAGGTAGGATGGCACAGAATTCTACTTATGTAAACCTAACAAGATGAAATAATGTACGTAACATAGAATCTAATTCAGTAAACCTAACAAGATGAAGTATGTATGTAACATAAAATCTCAAATGATAAGTACTATAAAAAAGAAATGTATTAGATGAGTATATCACAAACCCATGCCATCCCCCAGTGGGAGAAAATAATCCTTAGATAGTTTCTTTAAATCATTTTCATTATTATTTATGAAGTTTGAGAGGAGCAACCCACGCCATCCCCCAGTGGTTACAGTCTTTCCAATCTCTTTACACAAAATACGCACAACCTCTAGGGAGGTGCACTTCTAAGGTCCCCTCATTTTAAAGTAGGTCAAGATTATTTGTCTTCTTGACAATCACAAAGAAAAAATACTTAACCTTGGAAGGCATATACATCTTGCATATCTTATTTAGGGTCAAAACCAGAAACTGAGGTATCCAAAAAAATTTAAAAAAACAGACAAGACAAAGTCAAGTCACCACTAGGAAGAAGGATCTAAAACCTTCTATATAGGTCAAGAAGATATACTGATACCACAAGAGGAAGAGAAAGATAGGACAGTTCATCAACATCTGATCATTTTTTATAATTCAATTGTTACAACAAGTGGGGGAGGAGAGATTTGAACCCTAGTTCTCCTCATAAAAGAGACCAGGCATTGTCACTTGAGCTACAAGGCTCTTGGCATCAACCTCCTAATTATAAGTGTTTGAAATAAACAACACACTAAAGTAGAGTGCGGGGAGATCATATTAATAATTAGACTTCCTCTAAGGCATTGGATGGTGAATGATCGATGTTATAAATTGAAGTACATATCTTTTCAAGGCCCTTAAGAGTTGCTAAATGAAATTGAGGATACCTTCTCTTTCACAATAGAGGTTGAGGAATTTAGAGCTGAGAGGTAATTCTAGTTCCTTTCCGATGCTAGCGGTCAGAGAAGTATTGCCTTGGCTTTATTTATTCTTGAGGTTAAGGGGCTTCTTTTCTTTACCAACTTATAATTCTCTTTCACTCAAAATATCTTCTTGTTCTTATGGAAAATAAATACATAAGTAAAGCACCATGACATAAAACTTAGGTACTCTAGCATCTCAATGGCAGGATTTGGACAAAGAATTAGGTTTCATTTGCAAAAGACATGAAGGCATGAATATAAGCTTTGTTTTTTGATAAATGGCATGAATAAGCTACATGACAAAGACAGTTATATTCTGGCATTATTTGGATTCAGAACGACCCATAATACTTATATCAGAGACCAATTCAAAAAAATTTAAAATAATAAATTTGCAGTCAGACACCTCATATCCATGTCATGCACCTACATCAGAATTTAATCTTTTCAAGAGGAAATGTCAACTAAAAATAACAATAATAATAATAATAGTAGTAATATACTATCTAACACCAATTATATAGTAACATCTGATCAGAAGAACCTGTGGAATTATGTGCTGCATTGCCCACTCTGGGCCAAACTCTTCTGCAAGGCGTTTCACATTATTTGCGGCCGCATCACGAATTGAGTAAACCTATAACCAATACCAATAAATTTAGTAAAATGAATATTATACATTATTAAGATGCTAGCCAGTAGCCAGTCAATATTGCATGATCATGCCTGTTATTGCAAGGCTCAGACATTAAAGTACTTAAGCCAAAAAACAAAAAAACCAAAATACAAAGCTTCTCATGGTTGGACCAAATAACATGTGATTACTTAATGGAAACAAGTATACTATGGAATATCTTCCGGTGGAAAATTAGGGTCCCAACAAGGTTACCCAATTGACTAAAATCTAATTGGGTTAAAACACTTCTTCCTCCTTTACCCAGATACCCCAATCTAAAAAGCCTTTTCAATGCCGCATTCTTACCACTCTAGGAGTCCCATAACCTTAAATACTAATTCTCATATAATATTCACAGATCCTACAAAAAGGATTTCCCTTCTTACCAAAGAATAATAGTGTTTTGAAAAAATAACAATAACAATGAGGAAGATCACAGTTTCAAGGAGAAAATGGATTGGCATTCTGTGTAGAGTTTTACTACATTAGAGGAAACTGTGAATCAAAACAGATAACAAGATAGAACTAAACCATAAGTGCATTGTATCTGACATAGTGGTCAATAACCCAAATCTTCACAAACCTTATCTTTTAACCATTGCATGCAAAGAGCACCAAGCTTGTCATCAAAAAATCCTACACCCAATTGACTTGCCAACAAAGGTATATATTCTATTATTGCAAGCCGAACCCTCCAGTGTCTATCCTCTGCAAGCTCCACAATTGCTGGCAAAAGAGACTGGGACAGCAGATCGATTCCAATTACCTGCTTCAACAGTTACATTAATTAGACTTGATTGAAATTCAATATAAAATGTTGAGCAAAACTCTTTGAAACAATTCAAGAGACGCCACATTAAAACAGAAATTTGATTATGCAACAATAAGCCTTCTTCAAGTAAAGGATAAAACACAATGTTTCCCTCAGTCATAACTCTAGTAAGTATTAAAGGCAGAAAGGAACATAGTGCCACAACACCATGATGAAGATGATCATTTAGGGGGCATTGAATGATCTGCAGGAGAATAAAAAATTCTTCTTTTTCTTCTTCTTCTTCTTCTTTTTTTTTTTATTTTTTTTTTTTAAGGAATACATTCAATGCAACCCTGATACAAAATCATTAAACAAATTGAAAATTTTAAAACCAACCCCTAAATGCTCAAGAGAGAAAGAAGGGTTTCCTTTACACAAAAAGAGGTGGGGGAAGTAATCAAGAATTGAAAATCTGCATTAAGATTTAGGATACTCAAGTTATTTCTCCATTCATTGCTTATTTTATCATGAAAACTGTGAGGCCATTTTCATTTGAGAAACAAATATGAACCAATTAAAGAAAACGATTGGGAACAAGTGATGAGAGAAAATAGAGAACCTCTATTTCAATAACAACACCCCCACAGCCCCACCCCCCATCCCCAAAAAAAAATTTGAAGCGAACATAACCATCATTTTCAAGAGCTTTAAGCTTCAACTTATGCAGCCTTCAAGTTCAGAAATGAGATGCGTTTCTTTCTTTCCTTTTTCTTTTTTGGTGTGAGTGTCTGACAACTAGTTTGACCTAAAAGAGAAATGTTTCACAGATTTGGACAAAATATCAGGAATTCAACCCTTTTTTTATCATTTAATTCAAACCACATAACAAATTATGTTGCTCAACCACATTTTTTGTATGTGCGTGTGTTTTATGTAATTACTAGCAGATGATAAAGAGAAAAGGACTAAGAAAAAAAAATGCATGCGTCAACCATGGAAGAAATGAACAACATTTGAAATTAAAATTTTGATTAAACCTGGTTCACTTGATCAAGCTTGCTGATAATATTGAGCCGGACATCAGGAAACTCATCCTTTAGAAGAGAAAGGAATATAGGAAGCAGCTGTTCAATTGTTGCATCCTGTAACCACCAACAGCAATTACATATAACAGGGAAATCAATAAAAATCCCCTTTGAGAAGATAGTATAGTTTATGAAAAAATAAATAAGGTAAGAGAGAGAGAGAGAAGGGGAAACAACATCCCTTTACAATTAAATGAGAATAAAAACTGCACAGACCACCTATACACATGTCTGCTACAATGATGCATGACATAAGATGTTAGCAATTCTAAAATAACTACTGTCATTTTATGCTATGTTCAAGGAGAAAGATATTAAAATGCACACGTCCATCCAACAACCAAAAAGGTGAGAACAGAAAATCATCTATAGGAAGTAATAGAAAGACACATTTTACACCAGCATTATTGTTGATGTGAGAATGAGATACAGAATAAAAGGTGCTAGAAAAAATAAGCAACTTAATTCAGCAATTCAAATCATATCTGCATGTTTATTGATGATAGAAACATTGCACAGCATAAGTCAGATGCATTCTGCTTTGCACGGAAATGAATGGATAGACTTCTATATTTTCCATTCAAAATGGGAAACAACATATGTACCCAAAAAAGTTATACCTTTCCCAGAACTGGCGCCATTCCCATTATAACTGAAGCCAATGCAGAACGAACATGCTGAGATGAATCTGTTGACAGTTCCTACAGTAGGCAAAAAAGTCATAAATTATAAAACAAGCAGCAGCTGAAGAGCAATAAAAATCAAGAGGCACTACACAATCTACCATCAAATTTACAACACAAAATAACTAACTAGTTAGTGTGCATGTATACCTTCACACAAGGAAGGATATGCTGAATTGCAAGTTCTGGATTCAAAATCCGGCAAAACTTGGTAACTTTTCCGGCAGCAGCTATACGTACTTCAGCCTCATTATCACGAAGTAGACGAACATATGCAGGTACCAGGTCCGATCTAAATATGTAATATTACAGTAACCATCAATTAGAATCTAAGTAACAAGTCCTCAAACTATTGTAAAATATCTGGACGGAAGAACATAAAAGGTAAATAATATCTACAGGAAATAAATTAAATATAAAAAAACAAGTTCTCAATTTCTCCACAAGATTTTTTGTAAAGGCCAGTGAAACAATAAAGTAATTCAAAGCACAAAGACAATATCAAACCTGACAGCTAACTGACAATTATTGACATAACTATATAAATCAATTTAACAGCTACTCCGTAAGACATGAGAAATTACCTGGTAGGTTCAGGACCTACAGCTTCGCATAGTTCATATAGTTGATTTGCAACCATGTAACGAACACGCCAAGACTTATCCTGGTTGGAAAAGAATTTGTGTCACATGTAATAGCAAACAAACATATTATGTTGCACTCGTTCATTCAGATATAAAAATTAGCTTTAAAAAGTGTTCTTTAAAAACAAAAACTATAGATTCTTACTTTAATAACATATGTTCACAGATGGAGTATTAGTTTATAAGAGTACACATGAGACCCACCCCCCCCCCCCCAAAAAAATAATAATAATAATAAAGAAATTAGCTCTCAAAAGTTGAGCATCCATATATCCCAAAATTATAAGAAAATGAAAATCAAGTTCAAGAGGTAAATATACATCTGAAGAGCAGTTGTAAGAATATTTACATATTCATAATCGCGAAAAAATAAATACCAATAGAAAACAATGGCCCAAAAGATAATGAAAATCATAATAGTATTTTAGGAGCATATTTGTACAGTTAATTATAGAAAAATGGGTAACATTAAGTTGCACAACAGATCATAGAACCTTCCAAAAGGAAATCAGTAAAGAATAAGGTGTACCGAATCTATATTAGTATTAATGTTTCAATTGAAAAAAATGTTATAAACATGTTTAAAGCAACAAAAGGAGTATGATAGAGATTAATTGTACTGATTTTTTTTAATTTATAATTTTTTTCCGATAAGTGGTACAGACTTTTTTAATTAAAAAGTTACTTTTTAAATATAAAAGGGTTTACAGAAACATGTTCAAAGCAATCAATGAACCACAATAGCTCTCTAGAGATTAACAGACAAAAAAAGCTGATAATTAATTTCAGAATGTCCTTATTAAAAGCATAACCCATACCTGTGAGAAATTAACAATGACAGGAAGAATATGTGACACACAATCTTGAGGTTCCAATAGCTTTCCAAGTGCTGCACAACCTTCAACCGCCAATAACCGAACTGAATCTTGATCTGCAGTGGAGATAAGTTTCAGCAAATTCTTAATGTCATGAAAACTGTGAACCAGTTCGTTAACAAAATAGTGTAAGTGAAATTCCAAGTAAATTCATCATAAATTGTATAACTTTTAATAGAAGTGAAGTTGACAATTAACCCTCCAGGTTAGGCATGCACCCAGCCACTAAAGTAACCCATTTTTCAAGTCTATGACTCTATGTGAGACACATGATGAAAATCTATCAGTGGATACACTGACAAGTTTAAATTAAGTTATCAAACAGTGGAATTAAAATTAACACAAAGAAAACACACATACCATCCTGAGTCAGATCCTCAAATATAGACATGATGTCGGTTTTCAAATGGGAAGCTTCGACAGTAGCAGCAAATTTACCCAGGTTTGTTGCAGCAGATCTCCTAACCATAGGCATGTCATCTTGACACAGCTGACTGTAAATTGTTCGTAATTCAGTTTTTAAAGTCTCTGGGGCACTTGGGTAAGCAATATGGAACAAGCCACATGAGGAAACTCGAGCTGTAAACCACTCACCAGCAGCCAGCCTCTGAAAATGGAGATTTAAATGTGTTAAATGAAAATTCAGTGTCATTAAAATTGTATTAAGATACAAAAAGATCACTTTTTATGGGAGATTGAAAAGTATAACCAAAAGACAAAGTTTTGTTAAAGACTGAAATTACAACATTTATATAAACACGCAAAACAGATAACAAACAAATATACAATCAAATGTTTTAACTTATCAAAAAATAAATAAGACAATCAAATGTTTTACCCCTGAAACCTACTATCTTAGTCAGTTGCATGTTCCCCCAACACATAAGCAATTTGTGTAAAAGCACAAGACACCACCACATGACCAGAGTGAAAACTGAAAAGGTTCAAATGTTGATTCCTTCACATCAGAAAACAGGCTACAAGATAGAGATATTCTGCAAGCATGTTACTACATGTATTCAAAGTAGGTATAGGTGTAGCAAAGCCAACTTATCAACTCCATTACCCAGGCCATAAGGCTTCAAACTTGTATGGCAATCAAACGGTCACTAGGAAGCACTCAGGTAAACGGTGTGTCGCCAGTTGTGTAGTTTTTTTCACTAGTAATTTGAGGGTCCTTACATAGTCATTGGTGGCAACAGTGTCTTAACTGAACTAACGGCCAGAAAACTTACTCTTCCAACTAAAAGATCGTACAAAAGTATATTGACACCACTATTTGAGCAGATAATTTAGTCTAAATAACCATAAAAACTAGCAAGCATGATTTATAAAAAACTTGTGTTCATTCACTGCCATCATAAAACATCCAATTATTAATACATCTGCACTGGTACCTTTACAAACCTTTCTAAACCATGCAACTGAGTTCATACTTAATGAATATGATACATATAAGTCAAATGTGTCACTTATTAGGCCACACTTTTATTTAGAATTTCAAATCAACTAAGCATCATACCGTGTTACCTTTACATAAATACCAAAGCCAAATAGGAAATTAGAAAGCAAAAAACATACAAAAATCCAATCATCTGACCTTAACCAGAGGGATGAAGTACTCAACCAAGTCCTGCTCCCTCATCTGTGCCCCAATTCTACACAACGACTCCACTGCTTTGTCTCTAACGCAAGTTTCCTCAACCGTGGAGAGCGTTTCCAACGGCGGGAGCAGCACATTAGCATGCTCAACACCTCCAACATAGGGTATAAAAACCCCTAATTCCTCTGCCATTGCAAGAAGCACTTCATCATCGTCATCATTGTTCTCGCTGAGAAAAGGAATCAGCTCCTTCCTGGTCCTCTCCTCTCCGAGCGCACGCGCAATCGTGGAGAGCCGGCGGATCGAGTTCAGCCGGAGCTGAATATCTTCATTTTTAAGCTCATCAATTAAGACAGCAATCGGATAGAGTGGCTCATCAATCATGGCCATTGCGTCTCTACAAAGATCTATACAGTTTTGACACAAAGAAACCATTTCTTAATCAATTCAACTCAAATTGTAACACATTAATTTCGGTTACAACGAAAATGAAGAGAAAAATAAATCAAAATTTAATATCTTAAAGACTAACCAATACACATACATAGAGGAACAAAATCAAAGTTGGATTTGAACTTTCAATTTTAAGAAACCAAGACAAGATGTCTATTCATTTCCTTTATTTTCCCAGCAACCAAACAAGATATAGCAATTAGCAAAGAGAGAGTCATTAACTTTTTTTCTTTCTCTTAAAAAAAAAAATTTTAAAAATTAGACAACTAAATGAAATTAAAGGAAGCAACAATTCGATCAAATAAAATTTATGAAGTAAAGAGCGGTGGATTTGATGCTTGGAGATGAGAAAAAACGAACTCCAAAGGATTTGCGATGAGATCTCAAGCCACAGTTCAAAGTTCCACAAAATGTTAAAAGGAAAAGTATTAATAAGAAGAAAAATCTACAAGAACTCATAGATACGAAAGAAAGAAAAAAACCTAGATAGAGTTTTCCAAAAAGAACGCAAAAGTAGAATAAAGTTGAAACAATATTTCAAAAGCAAAACCAAGCAAAGCGAAAGAGAGAGATTGGAATACCTTAAGAGTGTGGATCTGTGAGGTAGTGTGGCGAAAATGGGATAGAGGGGGGAAGAGGAAAACAGAGATCTACTCGTAATTTTCCCTGAGAAAATTTCGTCAATTTAGGTGATTTTCTTTTTGACCAAACGCTTCCCGATATTTCATTCGATGGAAATGGAATGTTTTCAAATCGTACCCGCCCCGAATTCATGTCCGCCCCGATTCCCGAACCGACTTTTTTTCTTTTTCTGTTTTTCTTTTTGTTGAAGGAGAAGTTGATTCATTTTTTTTTTTTTTTCATTTTTATACGAGTAATGGTAAGAATACAAACTTTTTAAATAAAATTTTTACAAATTGCTAATATGGCAAATGATTATTAATAAATAAATAAAATGATGTTAGTAGTGGACGTAGATGAAAACCAATAAGAAATTTGTTACATCAACAATTTATAAAAATATTGTAAAATAACTTGTAACTGTAGTATTACTCTTTTTATATTCACTTGTTACCATTTTACTTTTATTGATGAAAAGTTATGCATAAATTAAATAAATTGGCTCTACCTACCAAATTGGGATAAACTTTCAAATTTTCCTCAACTTTCATTGCTTGAAAAATCAAATTATTGGTTCAGAATAATTCTCAACTTTTAAAGAAAAAAAAAAATTTTGAGGGGGAGAAAATTCTTATTTTAAGAAGTGTTTTTTATTCACCGCAATCTAATTGGATTATTCAAACACCAATGTTTCGCAACAAAATATTTTCAAATTTCAAAGCATTAAAAAAACATTAGACTAAAATTTTATTTATATCATCTAAGTTTTGGGTGGCTTTTTAAATATATGAAAATTTATAATTTACACTTTTCAAGCATTTCCAAGGCAATAATATTCTTTCAGAAAAAAAATGTTACAACAATATTTATGTGTTTATTTTACTAAACTACTATTAGAATTTTACCTTTATTCCAACCACAATAGACATTGTATTGTATATAAAAAGCACATTTTTAAAAATTAATATTATTTTTAGGCAAGTTGATAGCGAAATCATGATGAATCATAATGAAAGTAGCACATTGACATCTTTGTAATAGTCAATGATATAATTTGTAAGTTTTTAAAATTGATGGAATAATTTAGAAGTGATTCCAAAATAAAGAGTATACATTGCATCTTAGTTAAACTTATATTTATGATTTTTCTTTTCATCATTGTAAGGGCTGGTTTTAAGCACTTGCCCTGGGGATAAGTGGACTCAAGCCCAATAAGCCCAATACAATGAATTTGTAGAGAATGGGTAAAAGAAACTGGGATTTGATGAGTGTAACAATAGTTGGGGACGATTTAAAGAATGAACACGTAAATTGAATAAGGGTCTTGTCAAGTAATTCAATCCTCGGCCCTAGTCTGAGGAGCTTAAGCTTTCTTATTTCTTGAGTGATAGTAACAATGGTTACAGAATTTGTTTAAGTTGCTACAATATTTTCTCCGGTGAAACTTCCGATCTCCTATTCTCAGGGCTCCTTCCTTCTTATATACTACTTTCCTCATTCATCTCTACCATACACGTGTATGTTAGATCTTCTGTTGTTGATCTTTGTCACATCAATCTCCCTCCTAAAGCTCTTAGGTAGTAGCTATGAGTCTGAAAAGCCACTGTTCAGGTATCACTTCCACATTTAATGCGGCCAGAGTGTTAATTATGAAGCATTTAATGTGGAGACTATAGCTTTTCCTGGAATTGCTCTACTGCTATGCCCCTGTGCGCTTGCTTACTGTACTTATCTTTTTCCATGGGGTATTTCAGAAGATTATTCTTGTTGGTAAGTCTCTTTACATCAGCCTCGACTTTGTCCAGCTGAGGACTGGATTATCCTCGGCTCGGTTTCTTGGGAGGCTGTGATTACCTTTGTCTTCCTCACATGCGACTATAGGCCTCATCATGGGCCTCAGGCCTAATATAGAAGGTGGATGTACATCATTGGGCTTTATGACCCCACAATCATCTTAAAGCATATTGAAAATATTATTTAAAAAAAGCAAAGCCAAACAAATCAAAAGTTACATGAATATTAAACAATTTCGATCACGATTTCTTGTAATTATAGTTTGATCAACCTTTTATTAAAAAATGAATTTTTTAAACATAATATACCAAGCTGTAGTAATATTTTATATTTTTTTTGTAGAACTCAATCAAAAGTGGCTCCTGGAAATTCAAAGCCAGCTTCTTCTTTTTTTAGGAATTCAAATCCAGCTTATTGAAGCAAGGAGTCAACCTTTCTTTAGGCAATGAAAGAATCTTTTATGCAAAAGATCAAAATATTACAATGAAACATAGTATTCTCCTTGTTTCCCATTAAAATTTTCAAAGCTAGATTTTGTGGCCGGCAACTTTAAAATATGATAAGCTATGCAATAGAGATAGAGATCATCCGCTAATAGAAACATCCTAGTTTTTTATAATTCAATAATTGGGATGAAGAATGGGATTTAAATATTGAAGAATTTAATGTTTTTATTGGAAATACTAAGAAATAGTAATCCAACTATAAGACACTTTACTATAGAAACATCCTAGTTAAAAAAGCATTTCAATCATAATTTCAAGATATGAACTTAAAGTACGTCTCTACACTATACATCCGCCAATCATTAGAGCAATAAATACTTGCATTTGGCATATGTTACCTATCACAACATGTGAGCTTTATAATTATATGAAATTCACATGCTGTGGGATGCATATTGCATATAACTAATTTAACATCTGCCATAAAAATTTGAGGAAGTCACAAATCTAAGTAGGGGGTCTAGTGGTTGACTCATGTCCTCCTCGCTCTAAGCCTTGGATTGGAGTCACCATTAGCACTCGAGGCCAGAGGGCCATAAGTGTAAAAGGCTCAGTTTGCCATGTGTAAAAAGGTTTATTTCATTAGATAAGAAGTGACTAATCCCACCATCTTAACTCTTCTTCCTTCCTTCTTTTTTTTTTTTTTTAATAATAAAAATGAGGAAGTCACTGAATTGGACAACTAGACCAATGGGCCTACCTTTTTGATAGTCCTGGTGCCAACGGCCCATTTTTGGAAAGACACAGAACATGTAGAAAGTAGAAACAGAAAATGTAAGACATTATGAACTGTAATCAGAAGATCACTCAAAATTCATTTAAACCAATTAGATTGTGTTCAAAATCAGACATCCCCACCTCTGTGACCTGCCAAACTGCTTATAAATAGCTCATCACTAAACTATACAATACAAGCATACAAGCAAGCAATTCTTGAGAAAACCAAATCAAGTTAGAAGACACATAAAGAGTGCATAATTGAGTAGAGAACAGTATATTATGACTTAAAACTGTATACTACATTGTCAATGTACAAAGTTACTCATATGCATCAGTTCAGTTAGATAATCAGATATAATCAATCTTCTCATCAAGTTTGAATGCAAGTTCTCTATCTGTCTTTCAGAGTTTCTCTGAGACAGCATTGGCAACTGGTCTAAGCATGTTCATTTTTCCCCGTAATGTTTGTAACAGAAGTCTGTCCCCCGTCATATTTCAGAACTGACTAATGCAGGTTTCAATTTTGAGAACAACATTAGAAGGTACAGCCCCTGAATTATGACATAGGAGTACTAAGGCCGTCTTCTTTTCATGATCTTTAATTGAGTAGAGGCCACATCGAATTCTAGTACTTTAGCCAATTACAGAATCTGTTCCAAAACCCATTGTGCTCTACTCCCGCTGGTTCCTCAATGGGATCCTTAAAATTTGCTTTTTCACTTAGTTCTTCAAATGAGTAGACAACATTTTGAAGCCTTGCCACAAATTCAATCAAAAGAGATGTGAATGTTGCTAATGCCAATGCACTAGCATTTTCATATGTTTTTGATTCTTCCACTACTGGTACGGCATTGGCATTAAATGAGATACGTCGAGGCCATGATATTTGTGTCTGGAAAATGCTTCCTGGAGAAACATCAGCAGGCTGGGTGGAGATCGCACCATTTGGGATCTGACCATCCCAACTTTTAGGAACTGTAACTGATCTGAGATCAAGTATGGCTTCACTATAGGACTTGTGCTGCAGTATTTTATTTTCGTCTTCATCCAAGCTCAGCAAGTCTTGGGGATCTCCCTGCTCCTGACGATTTCCAATTTCCCAGCTCTCAGAATTGACAAGAAGGTATGACTTTCGGTCAACCTTGGTTTGCAAATCTTCTGCAGCCTCATGCAATGCATAAAGTATGTCTCCAGGACCTAATTTCTCCATCCTTTTCACTTTGTTCCCAAGTTCACGCAACACTTTAGCACCTTCAAAACCTACTCTCTGAAGCTCATTTTGAAAAACCTGTCTTCGTTCAGGAGGGGCCTACATATACAAATATTGGAAGTTTGAATAGGTACATATGAACACACCCCCACTTTTACTTCAAGCAATCTATTGGCAGCAGCTCTCACTCAAGTAAGATATGGAAAAGAATAACCATCAATACTGGTGAAAGCAAAAGCCAATAACACGAAATTCTGTCCAGGTGGCATTGTCCATGTCATTATTGAAAACAAGAGCAAAAAGAAAAATGAAACGGTTTGCATTATAAGCTGCCAACCCAAGCCTAGGAACTTCCTCCAAAAAAAAAAAAAAAAATCTGAAGCAAATTGTACAAGAACATAAATTTAAGTTCTGATCCTTCACATTGTAGTTGAATCATTATTATAAGTCACATGGAACTCATTCCGCAAAAAACAAATATTACGCAGCAGATTTCCTCAAGAGCACAAATATAAATCTTGCCAAAAAAAATTTCAGAAAGGAAGATCCAAATAGTCTTTCTTCTACTCACAGCTGCATGACAATGAAGATAGAGATCAAAATGTACCTGTATTTCTGAAAGCATACATCCATGCAAAGCCATGACTGTAAATGCAGAATGCCTGAGAGCACCGCTTACTTTGACATAGTTCTTCCATGGATATCTACACATTTTGTAAGGACCATGAGGCGGCTCCCAGATAGCAAATCCCATCTTCAAACAAAAGAAAGAGTAAAAAATATAACACAATAATCAATTCAATCAATGCAATGAATTGCTGCAGCATAATTGCAATAAACAATACCAGAGTCTCCTCTTGGCTTGTAGATTCTACAGCTGATCTGTAGCCACTGTACAGTGGGTCATCTGAAGCTTGGTAGGTAAGAATCTTTGAAGGGACCCTTTCGTATTCAATACAATTAAGGTAACCATTAACACAACCTGAAATATGAGCTAAAAAAAATTAGTCGAACAAAAATGAAGATGAGAAAACAATAATTCATTTTTTAAATTTTACTGAGTCAAGCAATTTTACTATTTGAATGGTATAACCTCCCAAAGAAAAGGGGATGCACCTTCCAAAGATGTTGCAACACTCATGAAATTCTTTACCACCAAATTGTGAAGATCCTCACCAGCCCAGATGGGATAAATGCATATGTTTACTACCAAACAAACACCAGCACCAAGTGCAATGAGCAAGAACCGTGTCACCGCTGTATTAACAAATTCACCTGTCCTATACCCAGATACCGTAATGAAACAATATGTCAACAAGAAGACCCGAAACCCATATTCGTAAGGCTTAAGCGTTGGGTATAGTTTTGCATAAGTTGCACAAAATGCTGGAAACCACATAAAATGTCAGAAAGATATATTAGTAGCAAAATATAAGGTGACAGAAACTTCTTTCCCAATAACAGAAGAAAGAAATTTGATTAAAAAACCCGACCTACCTACGATGAAGATACTCAGAATAATAACAAGTTCTTCCCACTCTCCAGCTAATTCTGACAACTCTGCCATGCCTAAAGCAAGACCTCCAGCTGCTACTGTCCCCAACCCACGGTTAAATCCTTTGCTAAGAGTTGCTCCTGCAGAAGACCACATTATCAAACTGCACTTTTTCAAAGCAGAACTTCACTTATTTTGGTAAAACTTTTTAAACAACCAAATCTTCAAAAAACTAAAAAATAAGCTATACCTAAACAGACACAAAAAAAGTATTCAAAAGAAATGCGCCAATGAGCGCTAGCTCAAGTGCTACCTATAGGGTGAGCTAGTGGGTTCAAGAGTAACACTAAGAAGTATGAACACTTCATTTAGAGTGTCGTATCTGTGTCATACCAGTATTGTACCAGCCATTTCATGTTATAATTTTTCAAAAATTACTTGTGTCATACCCATTTCCATGTTTGTGCTTCCTAGGTGTAACATACCAAAAAAAAAAAAAAAAGTTTGATTAAAAGGTGACTCAAGATCATTTATTTAGGGGGGGGGGCTTTTCTTTTTTGGAGGGAAAAAAAAGTTGATTCAAATAGACAGTGTGAACTTAAAAATAAAAAAAAAAAAAATTTCCTGTCAATGAAAAGACAGTGAGAACTGAGATGAGCATCTATTAAAGTCAGTTCAATCTTCAGGCCCCAACAAGAAGAAAAGGAAAGCCGTTTAAACTTTGTCTGATGCTCTGTGAAACATTTAAAGAAACGATGGCCCCGCCATATCAGGGGATGGTGGAAAAGCTCTCTATATTATTTGCACAAAGGAATCGACCAATGTGGTCCATTGATTCATAACACAATCACTCAGTAGAGACTTTTTGACTTCACTTCATTATTAATAAACCTTTATGCTTTTCCATTCCGTTATACAAATTTTACGTTTTCAATTCAATGAAGCCACATTGTGCGTACCAACATAATGCATCTCATTAAATCTATACACAACTTTGCCTAAAATAAATCTCATAACTCCATTTTTTTTTCTGTATCATATATATAAGAAAATGGTAGCCTATGCTTAAGTATTCCACTCATTGTCCACGAAATACTTAAAAAAAATAAAACCCAAAAGTGAAGGCTTTGAATAAACTATTCCACTCAATTGTATATAAAACACTTTGAAAACTCCAATAATATGGTGGATAGAACTTGTATCCTTTGAGTTCATACACACGTACAAGTACTCATAATCCCAAATGAAAACTGCTAAAACCACAAATTATTTTACAAACCGTTGATATAACAGTGGTTACAAGTTCCGCAGGTAGTTTCTACTAGGTTACACCCACACATTCATAGCCAATTTTGCTTTTATAGATAAATTATTACATCCTGTCAAGACACGAATTACTTTAATAATAATAAAAACTATGATCTTTATATCAAGTCAAGAGATTTAATCACTTAAGCTAATTCAACCACATTCACTAAAAAAATTAAGACCCACATCCAAAAATAGAAAAGAAAAGAAAAAGTACTAATTTTTAGATTTAGACTAACTGAATTATTTTAATTTAAGAAACAAAAAAGAGGAAAAAGCGGCTTACCTATACTGAACTCAAAGACCACAACAACAGTAAGAATAGCCCAAACAGAGTACCGGCTAAGCTCTTTGACCGGTTCTTTCAAGAAAATCAGCAACGAAATGAGAGTCAAAGCCAGACCCATTTTCGCTGAGAACACAATCTTTCTCGGGTCGGTCCGACCCATCTTCCAAGCTTTGAAACCCACATCCTTCGCTGTTGTCCATAGCCTCGAAACTCTACCCTTAAGCGAACCAAACGACCAGCACTTCGTACCTGCTCCTCCTTCTTCTTCTTCGTACGGCCCTAGAGGATTAAACCCACCTAGCTCCGAGTACCCCTTTGTTGATAGCAACCTCTCTCTCTTCTCCGTAAAAGTGTATCTGAAAGAACCCAATTTGCCCGCCATTTCAGCAAATCACAGTTTGTGAAAAGAAACTTTGAGAATTATAGACCAATCATGTATAGTTGTAAAGTTGGGTTTTTTTTTTTTTTGTTTAAAAGACAATACTCGAGAACTTGATTTGGGCACGAAATTCGAGAGCACGAGTTAAAGGTCCAGAAATTTATGGAGATTTTTAATGGAAAAAAAAAAAGCACAAGATGGTGGTTGAGAGTTTAAAAAAAAAAAAAAAAATTTAATTAAAGGAGATGAAACAGAGAGAGAATCTGCAGGAGAAGTTTTTAGGGTCGGATATTATTGTGGCCTTTCTTTCTAAGCGGTCTTCGAATCTCAATCAAATTCACTACTTTTGCAACCACTTTAGTTAAAAAAAGAACTGTAATTAGGTGTTTGTCACGTTTATGTACATTCATGACTTTTTTTTTTTACTATTCATAATCAGTCCCGTGAAAAAATTGTGATAAAATTATAAATGAAAAAAAAAAAAACTGTAATTAGCTGTTTGAGACCTCTACATAAATTTGTTACTTTTATTTTTACTACTCATAGTCAGTGATGCAGAAAAATTGTGGTAAAAATAGTAAATTTGTTTATGGTGCTAAATTTATTTTTGCGAGAGTGAGACATTGCATGGTGTACGGATGGGGCCTACACGTGGCAGGAGTCAGGTGTATGATTGAATGCTGATCTGTGACGGTCCCATAAATCTAAGGGTGAAAAGGTTGACAGTTGACACATTATCCTTTTCTTTTTTTGAGAAACTGTTGACACGTTATCCTTAGTTGCGCAAATAAACCCAATTATTCATTAATGGTCATTAGGGACGGTCAGATTTTTTTTGTATAGGATAGAATATCAATTTATGTATACTTCAACTGTTCACGGGTTGTTTTTTTGGCAAAATTGGCACTGTTTGGTATAATACGGATGTACCTATTATTATTTACGAAATATTTAACAATTTATCACTTTTTTGAAACTTAATTTTGTGAAAATTGAGTTTTCTATGAAACTCGAATTTCATGAACTCCTAACTAATAAAAAATTTCAAATTTTTTTCATAGTACTTAAGTTCCATAAACTCCTAACCATCAAAAAATTTCAAATTTTTTTCATAGTATTTGAGTTTAAAAAACTCGAGTATCATGGAAAACTCAATTTTCACAAAATTGAGTTTTAAAAAAGTGATAAATTGCTAAATATTTTATCAATAGTGATAAATCCATACATATTTTTTTAAACAGTAGTATATGGTCATTTTTGCCCCCCAAAAAAAAAAAACAACCCGTGAACAGTTGAAGTATTATGATGTCAACCTCATAAATTGATATTCTATCCTATACAAAAAAAATCTGACCGTCCCTACCGACCATTAATGAATAATTGGGTTTATTTGCCGCAACTAAGGACAATGTGTCAACCTTTTCACCCTTAGATTTATGGGACCGTCACAGATCAGCACTCAATCATACACCTGACTCCTTCATGTATTTCAAAATTTTTTCATGGTACTCGAGCTTCATGAACTCGAGTACCATGGAAAACTCAATTTTCTAGAAATAGAGTTTCAAAAAAATGGTAGATTGCTAAATATTTCACAAATAGTGGTAGATTACATCATATTTTCAAAAAAAGTGGTATTTGGCCATTTTAGCCTTTTTTTTAGTGCAGGGCAGGCTTTGAAGTCGAGACCATTTATTTAAGAGAATTGTTAGTTTTATAATAAATCATAGATGGTAAGTTGTTATTAGTTCTAATTTAAACATATTACTAATTAAATTAGAACCCATAACAACTTATCACACATGATTTTGTTGTGAAAGTGTTGTGAAATTGTTATTAATAAGGGTATTTTTGGCGCATAAAAAATCTTCTTAATTCTTTGATATGTCAAAAGGAAACACCTCACCTATGATTTGTCGGGGCAATCGGGGCAAACTCCCCACTCCACCTCTTTATGCACCAACAGTTTAGGCACTACACATTTAGTCCTGATGGGCATTCTGCACGTAAGCTCAAACGCATGGTTGGCGTTGATCTCATTTTGGCAGAAAAGCCCAATAGCAGGAAGAAGCCCAACAATATGGGAAGAAAAGAGTTAGTAAATTAGGAGAAAAACCATTAAGCCCGAATGGCAGGAATAATGGATCATAGGCCTAGAAAATAATGAATGGGCCTCAAATGAAGCAAGCGGGCCTAAAGGAGCCTAGAGAAAGAAGTAGTAAATCCATGGGCATTATAGAAAGCAAGAATGGGCCAAAGAAGGCCCGAAGTAATGAAGTAAGTGAGTAAGGGGTTGATGGGTCGGGGAAGCCCAAAAGAGTTAGCAAAAACCCATGGGGATGCAGAATTAGAATAGGCCGAAGATGCCAAAGGAAAGGAAATGGGCCAAGGATGCCCAAGAAGGAAGAAATGGGCCAAGGAGGCCCATGAGCAATGGAATGGGTTGGAAAAACCCGAAGTAGTATGAATGCAAGCCCAATAATAATATTGGGACCCTGTAACTAAGTAAAAGGAAAGCATATAGCAGGCCCGAAAGAGGCCCAGCAAGCACGGACCAAACGATACCACGACAGGAATGATAGAATGGCATAAGAGAAATGCTAGCAAGTCTATAGAAGGAGCAAAGAGTGGGTTAAAGAGAGAAAAGCCCACGATCAAGCAAGGCCCAGCCCTTGAAGGAAGCAAGCCATAAAGAATGAAGGCTCAGAAACCCGTTCACGCCATAAGAGGTCAAGAAATGAGCAGTAGAACGCACAGACAGGCCTCCAAGTCATGGCAAACGCATGAGCAACAGATAAGCTTTGGACATACACGGAAATGGAGCACGCACAAAGCTCAAGCACCACCAACCTGTACCCAGCCAATACAGGAGTGGTGGGCCATGGGTTAGAGGTAAGAGAGGGTATGGTCTGGCGGTGGGGAGAAAGGGATAGCCTATTCTGGGGTTCCCGCTCAAACTCTTTTGGGGGAAATGTCTTGCTGGGATGACATACCACCCAAAAGACGAAATGATGAATTCGAACCACTAGGTGCATGCCATGAGGGATAGTGAGAGAGAATGCCCGCCCTTATCCAGATGGGAATGCCACGGTGAACAAGTAGACAAAATAGAATTCTTTGTCTAGTAATAGGATGTGGCACGGCCAGCACTGGTAAGTGGTGGTGGCAACTAACAAACTAGTGGGTAGTTTGGAAGGACACCCACATCCAGACAAAAGTGGTTAATGGGTGAAATGGTAAAAAAACCAATCACGACAGGCAGTATATAAGGAGCCTCCATCGTGCACAGTAGGAACATCAACACAGCAACAATCACAATGAGAGAGTCACAGTATCACAACACAACCATCACCACAACACCGCACGAGCAAGAACTAAAAAAAGAAAAGAGTGGGAAAAGCAAAGTAACAAAACCTAGAAAAGGAAAACATAAGAAAGAAAAACAGAGAGTAGGCAAGAGTGTGATAGCAAGCATGCACCAATAGGCTAATCCATTCTCTCCCTCTAAAGGCCTACCCTCTATCAAGGATTAAGGATTTCCCAAGCATAAGCCATTTAGGCCCATCTCCTCAAAGTGGGTAATTTCCACAGCAGGACCTTCCTGTGAGGTTATCCACATTGAGGAAGTAGTTCCCTTTTTGGTCTTAGTTCCATAATACAACTAAGCACGACAGACTAACCTTTTCTCCTTTAATCTTATTGATTAATTATCGGTGTTACCTTTTCTTTTATTATC